>CM062391.1:26857965-27548518 GCA_031304145.1 Cardiospermum halicacabum | reverse complement strand
AACGAATTAGGAAATGTTTGATAATAGGTTTTTAGAGACAAAATTTCTTAAGTATATTTAATAAATATAGATAACAAGGAAAATCATACATTACTTCGCATAAACTTCTCATTTTAATAGGAATTAGACATATAAAATGGATCCTTCAATTAAAACCAGCATCTTAATCTCATCCTATGTTTTATAAATATGCATCCTCTCAATCAATTCTAGCATAATCATCACTTTTATCCAAATTGGAATCAAGATGAGATACAACTAATGCTGGCATAAATGTTACATAAGTGCCTTCATCAAACTTTTCCACATTAAGAAACCCTCTAGGAGGGGATTTCAAGACAACCTGCCAAGTAGATATCACTTTCCTTAGCATAGAATATTTAAGTTGCTTGTGGCTAAAATATATAGGTCCTTCTCATATTTGTTTATAGATGGGCGAAGCTTAACTAGTGTGAATCCATATTTAACTTTAACATCACTTCCACTGTCAACCCAATCACATTTGAATAATGACACTTTAAATTCATGATAATCTATCAAAATTAATTCCCTCAATACTCCATAGTATATAATCTTTTTAATGACTTTCGTGCAATCCCTTTCTTTTAAAACAGTCTCTACTTCAAGGGAAATACCACTATTTTCTATATCTCTCTCAACATCTTTGCTGTGGTAGCATTTCTCATTAATAATATATCTAATATAAGAGGTCACATGCATGCTTGGTCCAATTCCAAGTAATCTTAATGTGGTAAACATGTTCAAACTAATTGCTTCAGCATTAACCTAAAAATTAATGTTGGATATTAGGTTAAAGAAAAAGAAATAAAATTTATGATCAAATTAAAAGTCAGTACTAAGTTCACCTTTTGATGCAATCATGTTTCAAAAGTCCATGTAGGTTCCTTTTATAGTAAAGCAGGTCTACATCTCATTCTTGGATCTAACTTTAATTCTTCCAAATGCATATTAAAATAATATTAACAGTAAGTATGTGTTTGTAATAAAAATCGAGGTATATAATAAATTAAAATTACTCACTATATGCTCGCACTATTGTTAAATTGAAATATATATATATATATATATATGTGTGTGTGTGTATGCAATTTTCAACATGTCATGAGAGATTGTTCATTTAGTTCCAGCAGATAACGGATGTCTCTCCACTATATTGGCAAATATTATCTTCTCATTTCTTTTTCTTTTCTCACCAACATCAGCAGCTTGTTTAATATAGAGACTACAAAATTGCATACACTCATTTTCTAAATAGCATTCTACAATGCATGCTGAAAGCAGGATTTCTCACGTATCCCTTTAAAACCTCCAAATATCTTTAGAATAATTACCATTAATAAATATATGTAGATGGATAAATATAAGGAAAATGCTAATGGCCTTTCAAAAGTGTACATCCAACGATAATGAACAAATCCACAAAAGCGAGTTTCTCTTACTAAATGGATCGTAAGGTGAACCATAATATCAAAAAAGAAAGATTAAGGAAGATTATGTTCCAACATGCACATAGTAATTGCTACTTCTTCCAATAAATCAAATCTACTTCGATCAAGCACTCTTTGACAAAGTTCATTAAAGAATGAGCATAATCGAAAGATGGCAATTATTGGTCCTCTAGGCAAGATACCTCTAATTACTATTGAAATCAGTTGTTGCATTAATAAATGATAATCATGAGACTTTAATATATTTACTTTGCAGTTGTCTAATGAAATGTATTTAGATATATTTGAAGAATATCCATAAGAAAGCTTTAAGCTTGACAATCTCTTACAAAACAATTATTTTTCTACCTTTGATGAAGTATGATGTGCAACAGGTAAAAAGGGTTTATTTCCATCCTCTTACACCTGAAGATCATGTCTTCTTCCAATATGTTCCATATATCTACAAGAATTAACCTCATCTTTAGTCTTCTTGTTGATATTTAGCAATGTGCCTATAACACTCTCACAAACGTTCTTTTCAACATGCATAATGTCAAAATTATGATGCAAACACAATTCCTGTAGTTAGGAAGAAATCATAATATGTAACCATTAAAAAAATCAATGAATGGAGCACATTTATTAATCGACTGTTCACCTCCCAATATGGCAAATAAAAAAATATTGATTTTTTTCTCTATATAGGATGACAATTTCTCTTTATTTTTTCATTCACTTTATTTCCAAAGTTATTCTCAACTTCCATTCATTGAAGTCGAATTTCTTTTCCAAAAAAGACTGTTGGAGGTTCATCTATTTCTTCTTTCCCATTAAACCACAACTGCTGTTTTCTCCAACCATGAATTCTGGAAAGAAATCATCGATGGCCCATATAAATATGTTTTTTACAAAATTTAAATCGTTGAGAATATATATCCAACCCACATATAGGACAACCATATTCACCTTTCCCACAACATCCAGCTAAATTTCCATATGCAAGAAAGTTATTTACTTTCCACACTAATATTGCCCTTAAGTTGAATGTGGAATTAGTATATGCATCATAAGCCCAAATAATAGATTTCCATAATAACAAAAAATCCTTAAAAAAGGGATGTAAGTACACATTAATTGCATTTCCTAGTTATTTTTCTCTTGGGATTAATAATGCCACATCAAATGTTCTTTTTTTCATACACTTCCATGGAGGTAGGTTGTATGTTACCAACACCACTAGCCAACAATTATAAGTAGCACTTAAATTTCTAAAAGGATTAAATCTATTTGCTACTAAACCCAATCTTAAATTCCGTGGCTTAGAAGAAAATTAGGGCCACATCATATTTATTGGTTCTAAGCTTCTGAATTGACTAGATGATGCATCTTACCATCTTAACTTATATGAGTAGAATACTAAGTTAAGTCATGACCATTTCTAATGAGGTAAACATTCTCCTAAATCTTAGTATGATGGGGAAGTATCTAAGTACTTTCACCAAAATCTTCTTACCATTTTTGTTTCCTCCTTCACTTGCTTTCCACCTACTAGCTCCATATTTCGGACAATCATCATGATCATGAATTTTTTTTTTAAAAAAAAAGATAACAAGTGTTGATGCATGCATGAATTTTTTTATATCTTAAATCAAATATCTTAAGCAAATTCTTGATAGTATGCGATTCTAACAAGACATGATCAATTGTTAACATATGTCGAAAGATAGTTAGAAGTGAATCAGACCCATTATTAGAGATACCATGTGTATTTATATTTGTATAAAGTTACTGCAGCTGATAATTCAGTGTACATATCACAACCTTCATATAAATTTTTTTCAACTTCTTCAAATTTTTTAGTCCAATCTTTGTCTCCCATATCCACAATAAAGTCATCATTACAACAATTTTCAACATTTGCATCCTTATACATTATATATGTATTTGAAGTATTTTAAATGGTTGTCGAAGTTTGAGTCAATTCCACATGAAAGACCTAAATGTTGTAATTAAGATCCATCCTATTCATGATTAAATGCTCATACACTATTTTAATGTCATGATAAAAATCATTCATGCATCTATTGCAAGGACAAGAGATGAAACCATGGGTTATAGCATATCTAGATGCCATATAAACAAAACTTTTTGCTCAATCTTTATATTCTTTCGAGACTCTAATTGAAAATTGAAAAAATAATTATTATGCCAACATATTTTTTTTAAATAACAATGTAAAGTTTATTTGTTTAAAAGTTTAGTGTGAGATATGAACCTTGATACTTTTACCCACTCCTTGTCCATTTAAATGCATGCGACACAAATAACTAAATAGATTGATCTTCCTTAAAAAAAACAAAAAAAAAAACAAAAAAAAAACAAAAAAACACAAAAAAAATAACATAAAATTATAATGAATGTATATGAATTTTAATTAAAAAAACAATCAAAATGTGAACAACAAAAGATTAAAGATGTCATCAAAATAGAAACACAAACATTTAAGTATATTTTGTACTATACAGACTAAGTGCCTTATTGTGAGTAACAACCCAATAGTTGTAGTAAAACTATTTCTGGAGACTATAAATATGCAACTAAACTACTAGAAGGTCTTTATTAAAACTTTTGAGTCATGATAATAATTACATTCTAACAGCAAGTAGTGTATTATTATCCCTTGAAAATAAATCTATTTCAAATCAGTATTTAGATGATAAAAAAATTAGGTAATCCTAAGCTCTTTCTGTAATAGAATAAAAACAAAAGTAATGCATTAAAATGTCAATCAGAATAATTCACCTAGTGGAAATCAAATATACCAAAGACCAAGTATGAGAGTTTTGATAGATGTGCTGGTATATATTAACTTACCTGAAACTGCTAAATCACAAAGTTAAACTCAAAGTATAACTTTTCTCAAAGACTTTTAACAAAGAGAAAACCATCAGCAACTAGTACAAAACACTTGAGAGATAAACATCACTAACCAATAGAAAACATGTGAGAAATCAAGATCAATTGATACATGTTTTCCTATAACTTATTTATCATATCAAAACTATCATCAATTATATCGAATCTCAAATAATTTACTAGATTCTTATCATTTAATAGAACTCATGTCACCATATAAACAAACCATTTTTGAAATATTGGTTTACAATTATTATTTCCCAAAGTAAAATGATAATATGCTTTATTTCCTCTAACAATTAATCAAGTTATAAATTTGAAAAAAAAAAATTCTACTGATAATCCATTTTTTTACAAATAATTATTTTTTAATAATAAAAATTGAAAAATAATTATTTATATCAATATATTTATTTCCAATGGTCAAACTCCAATATATAACACCCTCTAATTCTCTAACAACCACACAAATGTTAAAAGTGAATAGGCACGGTTATCTTTTACAAAATCTTAAGGATTAAACAATTATTAAAAACTTGTTTATCAACTATTATTATCACCCATACCTAAAAATGCACATCTCTTTTCAAATATTTTACATATAAAACTAAAGCCACTACCACTCACTCACTCTTTGTTTCCAGATGCAATGGCTACTTTACAGAGCATATAATGGAGTCTTGGGACCCATTAATGTTTTTGCATTATTCTTCTATACTAAAGATTCAGAATAAATATTCTTCTTCTTCCAATAACAAGAATTTCATGATCGACATTCAATAGTGATTGACATAAATTTTCTAGAGAAAAGAAGCTCGAGCTCTAAGTTCAATAAACGTTAATTAATATTTTACTGAATTATAAAGGAAAACAATGTGATTATGGAAATGTTAAATGGACAAAAACCACTAAACCTTGCACAAATCCAAGGTATATGTCACAAGCATAACTTTGTGTAATAAGCATTATTTAAGGAAAACTAAGTATAATTTCAAAATTATAAACTCCAGAATATATAAATATTACAGGGTCCATCGCACTTTTAGACTGTTTATTAAAAAAGTTATATTTTTTTATCAAAATTAAAATTTTTACAAAATTAATTTTGTAAAAAGTTACAAAAATAAATCAAAATCACCATAAAACCCCTGCTTCTCGGTCATTATTTGCTTCCCGTACAAATTAGACTGCGAAGCAAAACTACACCGGGAAGTAGCAAATTATAAATGTTTTTCGGTGTTCTGCTTTCCATATCGGAAAGCATGACACCGGAAAGCTCATTTTTGCATTTTTTTTAAAGTTTGATTTTGCAATTTTTTTTATAAAAAAGTCTAAAAGTGCAAAAAAATTGAGTTATCTAAAAATAAGGGAAAAATTTTTCATAATGTCTAATTTTGCGTATTTTCACAATAATATATGAGATTTTTAACATATAAGATTTTTATGCTAAAAACAAAAAAATATATATTTTGTATGAACCGAAGATTTAAGATTGGATCTTCAAATTTCAAAAAGATTAATATGCACTACCATTTAAATAATAGAGGTAGAAATGATCTAACCGAACAAATAAGATAATTGTATTAGTTGGTGGATATGTTTTTAGAATTGTATAGATTGATAAGGGTAGAAAGGCCATTATCTAAGGATTGTTGGTCTTAAATTGTAACTAGAAAATTAGAGGAACATATGTGGACAAGTCAATTAGGGAGAGACCTCGGGACTCTCAAAGTTCAGTCATATAGAGTGCTGATGGATCAATTTCCTACCTAATTAATGTTAATAAGATATGTAAATTGAGACAATTAATTTATCTCACCAAAATCTTTAACATTTTATCAAGCTTTACAACAGGGACATTAATTGCTCAAGTAGTTATTTCCACCATATACTACAATACAGAATTTAGTAAAGATTTACTCAAATAAAAGTATCAGTTCACTGATTAGGCCTCACATAATAGTTGTTTGCAAATAGTTAAAGAGAAATAAAGGAAGGAAACAAGAACATCAAGTCAAGCAATCATTCATCAAAATAGCATTTAGTAAAGGGATAATCATTATTTGGATACTCCAAGTTGTACCTTTTATTCACTTAAGTACTCGAAGTATGCGGGATTTCAAATAGGTATTAGTATTAAACAAAAACAAGTCTTTTGAATCCCCTCGAAAAGTTTTAAAATCTCGACCTAGCACATGAAGTCCATATATAATGATATGTTTAAAACAATCTTTTTAGGATTGACGTGGCGCCAATATTTAATTAATCTTCTGCTGATGTGGTATACATCTTTCTAATGTAAATTAGGATTTTTATCAACCGACCACTCAAAAGTCTAAGTAAAGAACACAGTCTTGGCTTGCTAGTACTGGACGAAGTCGTATACATACACTTCGAAATGACTGAGACCGAGTCAGAATCGCACGTATGGAAGGCTTAGTTTCTCTCAAAACTACGCCATGTCATCTCATTTCATGTCTCTTCACTTTCTAAGAGAAAGCTCTGCGTCGTAAGACGGTGGTCTCCGGCGTCATCAATGGAACCTTTTCGTAGAGGAAACAGTGTCGTTTCAATCAGAGCTCAGCTGATAATGCTAGTTTGTTAAAAGTTTGATCTTTTAGGCCTTCACTTTTTTATTAGATATTCGAACATAGCAATCGCATTTTCGAATTAGTGATCTAAGCGATTTGAAAGGGGAAGTTTTAGGGTTCCGTTTCTCTTTCCAGTGAGGTACGACATTTCTTGTACACCAATCACAGCGAAGAATTTTTTAAATCTGTTAAAATGGAAGTTGTTATCTTGCTCTATATTATTTCTAATCGATGTAATCACCGATTACAACGAAGATATTTGGATCTCCTCTTGATGAGTACGGAAAGAAGAAACTTTAGGAAGAGACGTTGTAAAAGAATCTAATGCAAACTCAGTTCTACTTTCTTAAGATGCAAGCACACTTATTCATTAATGACATTTTTGTAAATAAGAGATGTAAGTTTCATTAATGACATTTTTTTTTTTAAATAAAGAGTTCATTAATGGTATTTTTATAGGCATTTTTGTAAATAAAATATGCAGGTTTCATTAATGGCATTTTTATAAATAAATCAGATCAATTTCATTAATGAAGTTTTTGTAAATAAGAAGTCTAAGTTTTATTAATGGTATTTTTGTTAATAAGAGAAGCAAATTTCATAAATGGCATTTTCATAAATAAAGGGTGTAAATATCAGCCACCACATCATCAAAAATATATCCTAACGTGCTCTATTTTATTTGAAATTCAATCGCTCTTCCACATCAGCAATAAGGATCCAAAAGACTTTTTTTTTGTTAAGTATGAGTACCTATTTGAAATTCCGCATACTTGAAGTACCCAAGTGAATAAAAGATACAACTTGGAGTACCCAAATGGTGATTATCCCTTTAGTAAAAGAAACAAAATCAGAAAACATGATTACCATTGTATATTGCATTTCACTAAATTCAACCATTGATGCCAGGAAACAATCAAGATCTGCCCAAACAACCCAAATAAAATACAAGATAGGAGTATATGAGGAAAAAAAAAACAAAATAAGACAAACATGACAAATCTATAAGATGTAATAAGAAAATGTATACATAGTTACCTCTATTTTCAACCAAGAAAAATAAAAAAGAGCTCAAGATTCACCATTAAATGCACTTAAATTGACACATTACACAAAACTTGCCAAGCAAAACACGCTTTCAATAGCTTAACTCGTGGAAGAATCAGATGAACTAATCAACAGAGAAGAAGCTATTTAGATTTAGTAGCAATTTAGATTCACATACCGGTTAAACCCTAACTCAACAGCTCGCGAAGGAATCAGATCAATAGCCTAACTCATGGAGGAATCAGATGAGAGGGTGGGATTGAGATCTTTGTGTTCGCGAGATGAAATTAATTCAAGGGAGAGCGACACAAAGAACAATTTCAATTTTGGAAAAATCGGATTGTTTTTTAAATTATTTTGCTACTACATTTTATAATTACATCCTAGCCACTTTATTATTTAATTATATTTAGTTAAGAATTTTTATTTTTATTTAGTTTTATATTTAATTTTAAAAAATAAAGTATAAATATGTGTTTTCTTTACATACCTAACCTTAAAAAGTAAATATGAAAATTTATAAAAACTATACCTGATTAACAAATATCATGTATAAATAAAACTTTTCATACCTAACTTAAAACAACAAGTATAAATATTTATAAAAATTATAACTAATTAAAAAATATAAGGTATAAATAAAAATCTTCATACCTAATCCAAAGTTATAGGTATGAAGTTTTATAAAATTTATACCTTATTTAAAATTGTAAGGTATTAATAATATTTCTTATACCAAGTTTGAAATTTTATAACATTTATACGATATCCTTAAAATCAAGTAGAATAATATTTTTATCCTAAGTTAAAGCATTAGGTATTAAATTTCAGATATAAAATCTTAAGCGTTAATCCTAAAAAAACACCAAAACTATATATATATATATATATATGTGTGTGTGTGAGAGATATTTCTCCATTTTCCACATTTTTTGTCACTTAACAGCATGGTTACTGTTCACCCACTAACAAGTGAACAGTAACTACGGGCATTTAAGTATTTTTTTTTTGTTTCTATTTGAAATTTTTAAATTTTAAATTTCTAAAAGATTATTTAAAAAAATTAAAAATTTTCTTTTTCTATCTTCTCCTCTGCCTGAGAACCCATCACAAACCTACACACCTCCTATTATAATGACCATTAGTGACTTGGAAGTCATAACCACTGCCTGCACAACAATAACAACTATATCACACCATATGCTTCTGTTTTTAACACCACTATTTTCGAAAATCCATCTCCACCATCCTCACCACCATCACAACAAACACTAGCAACCTGAGCATGCCCCATTTCCTAGATTGAGATCTCTACAAGACAATCTCCAACTCTCTTTCTTCTTCTCCGATCCATTTTCTGTCTTCAAACCAACATCAATAACAAAAAATTGGCCTATAATAATTCTCATGTGACTAATTTCTCTATTAATAACTTTTTCTGTTTCGAATTAAGATATTTAGGGTTTAAGCAACAATTTTGGAGACAAAAATAAAGAAAAGGCGGCATGGATTGAAGCCAATGGATAAATCGATTTGTTTTCAGAGTCCCCTAGTTCCTGTGAAGGCGAGTAGTAAGTGGCAACTGAAGCGGCAAATAGATTTTGAGAGATGGTGTATTCGCTGGTTTAAACCCCCCACCCTACACAAATTGATTAAAGCTATTTTGATTTGAGGTTAAGCGAGAAGAACAGAAAGAATAGGAAAAAGAGAGGAAGAAAAATGAAAGAGCGGAGGAAGAAGAAGAAAACAAGAGAAAGAGAGAAGGAGGAAGAGGAAGAAGAAGAAAAGGATTAGGGGGAAGAGAGGGAGGAGGAGGAAAACGGGGAGGAGAAGAAGAAGAAGAATGAGAAGAAGAAGAAGAAAGAGAAGGAGAAAAAGAAGAAGAAAAATGAGAAGAAGAAGGAGGAGAAGAAGAAGAAGGAGAATGAGAAAGAGAAGAATAAGAAGGAGAAGGAGGAAGAGGAGAAGGAGAAGAAGAATGAGAAAGAAAATGAAAAGAAGGACAAAGAGAAGGAGAAGAAGAAGAAGGAGAATGAGGGAGAGAAGGAGAAGGAGAAGGATGAGAAGAAGAAGATGAAGAGGAAGAGGACGAGGACGAGGAAGAGGAAGAGGAAGAAGAAGAATAATAAGAAGAAGGATGAGTAGATAAAGAAGAAGAAAATGAAGAGAAGGAAGACGAAAAAGAGGAAGAAGAAGAGGAAAAAGAGAAGAAGAGGAAGGGGAAGAATAGAAGAAGAACTTGAGGAGAAGAGGGAGAAGAAGAAGAAAAAGAAGAAGAGAAGGACAAGGATGAGGATGAGGAAGATGAAAAAGAAGAGGCCGAGGAAGAGGACAAGGACAAGGATGAGGAAGAAAAGGAAGAAGAAGTGAAAGACAAAGAAGAGGAAGAATAAGACGAGGAAGGAGAAGAGGAAGAAGAAGAAGAGGAAGAAGACGAAGAAAAAAGAAAGATGAAGAAGAAGAGGAAGAGAAAGAGAATGAGGAAAAGAAGGAAGAAGAAGAAGAATAGGATGAAGAATAGGGAAAAATAGTTTTGTATTTTCGTTTTTTTAATTTGTAATAATTTTAAAATTAATATAATTTTTTGAAATTCCAAAAATGACCCTGGTTACTGTTCACCCGTTAATGGGTGAATTGAACCAGGCTGTTAAGTGACAAAATGTGGAAAAATTGAGAAATCTTAAACTTGTGTGATTTTTTGGAGAAATTTTAAAAGTCAAAGTAGGGTTTTGGGGATTAACCCAAGTATTAAATTTGTTGTAATGTATGGTAGGCTAAGTTTATAGTGGTTGAATACTTATAAATCTAGATAGATCTTGTGATTCTTAAGCTTTCTTTGTGCTTTATGGTGAACTATTTACTATAGCATGATTTCTATATGAATAACTTAATTTATTTGATGAAAATGAAATGAAACATGGACATAATCTTGGAAGAAGTTAGACATAGTAATTTCTTGGTTAGATTTAGAAATTTTGAATGATTAAAAGGAAACTAGGCAAAGTAATTTTGATCCTCTTTGTATTGGATTTGTGATGCATTGATCTATCTACTTCATTTTATAGATATATAATTGTTATAGATGATAGGTTAATGTAAGCGTTTGAGAAAATTTAATGTTAACACTTATGTAATTTTAGTGTGCTAGGTATTCGATGAGATGCTTAAGGAAAGGATCAAGTATCTATAATGTGAAATGAGTATTCAACCTTGATTTTCACATCATATTTTTGCTAATTCTAAGACTGCATTCAATTTTAGTTGTTTTCTTTTACTTTTCCATTAGTATAAATTGATGATTACTCTTAACTTTAAGTACAATTGAATTCATTAACTCATTCAGCATAAATTGGGTAAAATCTCTAGGGTTCGATATCCGTAACCACCATATTACAATAAGATAGATATTACTTGAAACGGTAAATATCTTGATGTTTTGAAAGTATTTTTTAAACGTATAAAAGTATAACTTCATCGGCAAACCAATGCCAACAAAGTTTCATAAAAATGAATTTGGTAAGTTTTCAAATTAGATTTATAAATACAAGTAAAATATAAGCACGCTCATTTTATAAATCATCCCTATGGGGTATATTTAGTTAAAGAAGTAATTCTACTGATTTATTTTAAATTTTCCATTTCTGGTATTTGTTTTATAGAACTGAAACTTCAATGAGATTAATGAATTACATAAAATGGAAAACAGACCAATATACATTCAAAAATACATTTTAAAAAATTGATTAATTCTCTATATTGAAAACGTCCTTGAAGAAACAATTGAGATTGTTACAAGATGTACCACCAAAACTAGTCGCTGGAATTGCTTTCCTCTTCCACTCACATGCATTATCCCTCATTTTCTTCCCACTTTCACCTTCCATCATCTCCTCAACAACTTGAACAATTTCTTCACGCCTCACATCATGACCAGCCTCCACACCAAAACCCCATTCACTACAAATGTATCTACTATTGGTAGGCTGCTCTCCTGAAAATGGCCAACACAAAATAGCCTTCCCAGCAAGACTCATCGACTCCAACGTTGAATTCCATCCACAGTGAGACAAAAACAACCCAATCGACGAATGAGACAACACTTTCTCCTGGTCACACCAACTCACTACCAATCCACGCTCTTTTATTTCCTCAAAATATTCTCGAGGAATAGCATTAGATTCCAATACATCAGGTCTAACAACCCATAAAAACGAGTACCCACAATTGGCTAAACCATAGGCAAATTCGAGTAGGGTTTCATTGCTCATCGTTGCAATGCTACCGTAGTTCACATACATGACTGAATTGGTCTCTCTTTTGTCAAGCCAATTGAGACAAAACTGGTCTTCTTTCCATAAGCTTGGAGTAGTTGTGTTGAAATAATCGTGTAGAGGCATTTGCTTGGAGAGTAAATGAAGTGGACCTATTGTGTAAATGTTGGGATTTTGTTGCTTGAGGACGTCTAAGACTTGGTGTTCTAATTCATCAAATGTGTTTATTAGAATTGAAGAGCCTTGATGTAAAGTGTAGTTTGTCTCGGATTGTATGGCTTTGATTATAACGGCGTCGTTGAGGTCGGTTATTCTTATGAATGATGGAAAGTCTCTTAATCTCATGTTTGGCATGCCAGGAATCCAATCCATGTGTTGGTCTAGTGTCCCATCACTCGTAAAGTTTGCATCTATATACAAAAATAAATAAATGTAAATATATTTATTTAAAAAAAATAATTCATCTAAATTAATCCATGCTAAAATGTACTAGGCTAGAAAGTGGTATAAACTAAACTTTCATATTTGTATTTAAAAATAACTATCTACCTTTGTTTGAAAAATATATATATATATATATATTCTAAATTTATTTTTTTAAAAATAATTTAATGCATCAATTTTTAAAAATATTTTAAATTCAAATAAAAAAAATCTAACTTACTTTATTTATAATTAGGAATAATTAATATATTTTAAAATTTTAATAATAATAATAAATTAGTAACATTTTTTAAAATATAGATCAATCACATGTTTGGTAAATATTTTCAATTAATATTTTATCTAGCGTTTATATTCTAAACCAGTTACGTTTTTTTTAATTTAGAAAAAAAAATGTAAATTGCATTTGAAATAGTGTTTAGCGTTCTATTAGTATTTGAAATAGTGTTTTTAAAAATTAATAAAAATAACTTTCCAACTCAAATACTTTTATTTTATAATTATATTATTATATTAAATTATATTTATATTTATAATAAATTTTAATAATTTATTATTTTGATGTCTAATTAAAAATTAAATTAATATCAAATATTTAATAATATAACTAATTTAAAATTTAGTATGACAATTAATTTAAAATTTAATGTAAATAAAAATATTAATCTAGCGATTAATTAAAAATAAATGAAAATATAGTCCTAATTAAAATTTCGCTCCGTAGGGAGTCTCAAACTCTTTACAAACATTCTAACCAACCAAAATAGATGAGCGCAACTTTACACATTATCACATCTTCTAATCACCCAAGACTCATAAAATATACAAATCCAAATCTCTATCGAAAGACCACAAAACCAGAGTAGCTAATCGCACAAAAATATACCATAAAAAGCATACCTTTAAATGGAAGAATCCCCTTATGAACAAGCTCATCAAAGAGCAAAGAAGCCCACATCCCACAAGCCGAAGAAGTCCAAACCGCAACATCTTTAATCCCTTTAATCTTAGCCGCCTTAAGACCAAACGTCATGTTCCCATCAGCAAACACACAGCTCACACGAGGCACATCACCACACGAGTTCAACTCATCAATAAGCTTCAGAAATGGCTCCAAACAGTTATGCCGATGCGACTGATTCAAATCCGACAGATCCTCCGTCTGGTATGGTCTCGAAACGGAAGTCATCAGGGAGGCTTTTGAAGTAGTCTTGTCCTTGGTTTCGGAGGTAGCGTTTGTGGTTGAATTCAGTGTTGACGAAGGTGATGTGGAAGCCTTTTGAGTGGAGGATTTTGGCTACGTGCATTAGTGGGTTTATGTGGCCTTGTGCTGGCCATGGAACTACAACTGCATGTTGCTTTGTTGACACCATTTTTGGAATAGAAGGGATTTACAATTACGTTTAAAAATTAAATTAGAAAAGAATAATGATAGATACTTAAATTTTTATAGTTATGAGTGGTTTTGAAATTTTATATCTTTAATTTAGAAATTCGAAAATTTTCTAAAATTAAAATTACTCGTACAACACCAGTACCACTCACAAAATTACCAAAAATCACTAGTGGTTTTAATTTTGGGATGGTTTTCCAAAATTTTTAAAACTGGGTATTTAAAGTGAAACGTTTAAAAAAATGGGATGTTTTTTAAAATAACCCCAAATTTTTATATTCATATCTGTTTATTTTTTCCGACCGTTTGTTTTGATGTATGCATGGGCAGATCCATTTCCCTTAGAAAAGTACAAATTTTATTATATATATATATATATATATATTTATTTATAGAAGGGAAACATTTAGATGCTTGATGGGGTTGGGAATGGATGAATATAAAGAATAATTGAAATTGTTAAATTTGATGGGATAGAATTTGAAATCAATAGCAATGTACATTATATTTTCTTATATGACTAATATTATTTGGTTTTGCCGACCTTCAGAGAGTGAGGTTACTATCTCTACCTCGTTGTCACCGTTACGATACATGACTAAGTAAAAAAAAAAAGCTGATCTAATCTAATCCACACGTATTGTTAATGTTGAGAGAAAACCTGGCGAACGAAATATGGGGTTGGCTAAGTGTATATTGAGAGGAAAATTACTTGTGAAATAAAGGGTTGTGCACAGTCCAATACCCAACTTTCTAAAGAAAAATAATTAAATCATTTGAATAAAAAAAATTGCAAAGGATGGGTAGAAGATTAGAGGCGGTGAATCAGAGGTCGAACTTGATAATCGCTAATCAATTGAGATTGATTGAAGTAGACAACCAGTCAAACTAACACATCACTCTACTGTGAATCTCCTAATCTTACATTTTATGAAGTTAGTTTGGTAAAAAATTGTATTATGTAATAAGCAATAAGTTTGTACAATTGTCAAGTTTGGATCCTTGGTTTTATAAGGATCGTGAAACATCAAAAAGAAGTAGAGGTTTTTGTCATCTAATTATCTCTTTATATCTATATTTTGAAACGGTTTTAGAGTCATAACGGATAGACATAATCTTGACCATGACTAGTAACAAGAGTGTTGCAAAGTACAAGTAGAAAGGAAGAGTCATAGTGGATAACTAAGGAAACTGATACAAATATGGAATAAATTGGAAAATTTTGAACAACTGCCAGTGTGTATGTGCAAGAACTGCACTTGTAATCTATGTGGGATGTTGGAAAGGAAAAGAAAAGAGAGGAAAAACAAGTTATATGTTCCTTATTGATTTAGATGATGTCTAGCATCTGGGTTCAGGATTCATTACCAAATATAAACAAATTTTACTCGACTCGCTTCCCTGAAGAATAGGGAGAGATCATGGCTCTTCCTGCTCGTTCCTGAAGTGATGGAAGAGAAAAGACAATAGTTTGTTCGAGCATTCAAAATTGTCATTAGATCATCTCTTGATCTCTAGCACAGACGTCTGGTCATCCATCATTGCAAGTTATAAAGTTAGTTTCGAGGGTCAATACTACTTATAAAGAAAATAGTGTATCAACTTTATGATATCTATCAATCGACTCACCAATCTAGAGATAAGTTTCCTGCTTAGTAAACATAAATCTTCATATATTTTTTAACTTATTCACTGTTATTTCTAAGGTCCATATAAAAAAATCATCTTGGAGTAATTATTATTTTCTTACTATAGCCGATGACTTGTCTAAAAATGGGAATATTTATATACTTGTTGATAAGTATGAAATCACAACTACTATGAAGATGTTTTTTTCAATGATTAAAAAATAATTTAAAAAACAAGTAAAAATTCTTCAAATTTATAATGAGACTAAATTAACTTATATGTAATAATACTTTCTTAACCATGGGATTATAATTATTTAAAATAATTGAATCACTTAAAGGAAAAATGTGAAGGGTGGAGAGATTAAGGGTCGGTGATGAGCGGCCGAACTTGTGGCACAAAATGAAAGCAGAAAAGAAGACTTTTTAGATCCGGTCACGAGTTTTTGATAGCCAGTTTCGTTTGACTGGGACGATGAAACCATAATCTAAGGGATAAATAAACCATAATTTAAGGGATAAATAAACTCTAATTCAAGGGAAATCTATGGCAAAGCTGAAATATTCTTATTAGAATAAAATAAAATCTGAAATCCGTTTTACAAGGTCTAAGAAGAACATATTTATAATAGTAAATTAATTAGGAATTCTAATAATATAAACCTAATAATATTATAAAACCTAATCAAAATTTTTAAAAAAAAAAAATCCTAATGACAAAATATAAATAAATATACTAGTTTAACCCTTCAAATAATGAAGAAGAAATCCTAATGTAGAGGTTAGGCCCTTTTCTTCACCAACTTGGCTCAATCCAATTCTTTTATGAACCCCATTGAAAAGTGATCCAAATCATTCTTTTTCACTTAAAAAGAACTCGTCCTCGAGATCTCATCAAATATTTTTGGGATTGGATAGAGTTGAAATTCCTCCACCTCTTTTTCTTCCAGATGTCTATTGTTTTCAATAATAATATTTTAAAGATGTCGTAAAGACAAATAATCTTTAAAAAAAATATTTTGCCAACATGAGCTAAATCTTCAGACTTCTAGTAGAAAATAAAGTGTGCCATTTTTTAAAACCTGTCAATTGTAACAAAAATAGAGTCGGATTCACATTAAGTACATGGAAGGCCAATAATGAAATTCACATCTACTACAAGCAAAATAGAATCTACTTCTGCTTCTAGTAAAATTGAGCATGTTTTTACTTCTACTTTCTCTTCAACTTGAGGTGAATCCTTCTCGATTACAAAATCACCGTCAAATTTGATCGTGATCTCACTTGACATTTTTGATGTCATGGTAGATTTTCCTTCCAATGTAGAAGGTCTCACAGATCCAGTAGACAAGATCACAATCTTCTTTTTATTCCACCTGAAGTTGTACGAATTATTTTCTCTTTTGTATACAACATTGAAATCAAATAATCAAGGTTGCCCCAACGAGACTCCGCACGTATCAATATCCATAGGGGTGTGCACGATACAAGACATATCGATATACCGAACCAATGCCAAAATTTTGGTACGGTACGTACCCAACTTTTGTAATACGGGTCCGTATTCGGTACGACCAAATTGGAAATATTGGTATTCGGGTACGGGACGGTATTCGGTATTTCGGTATCGTCCCGAAATACCGAATTTAAACTGTTATATATAACATTATTGAATATTTTAAATCTTTTATACATATCAATCCCAAATAATAATTTACATATACATACAATCAACAATAAATAAAAATTTATAACTAATTCGAATATAAAACTAATAAACAAGTTCAAATAACATGTTACAAAAATAAAATTATTTTTTATTTTTTCTACTAATTCGGTATTACAGTATTGTTTCATACCGAACCGAAATATTACGGTATATTTTTAACCGCATTTTTTATTTTTGGTACGGTATTCGGTACTCAAAATTACTATATCGAATCCCAAATGTCCCGAAAATTCGGTACGGTACAGGACATCCCCAATGCACACCCCTAAATATCCATAACATCACAAATAACATCATATGAATAAGATTTACCCATTGAAATTAAAGCTGTAAAAATGGGTCGAGGCCCACGGGCCAGCCCGTTTAACCCGTGAATAAAAGGGTTAGGGCCATCATTTTTGTAACCCGTTTAAAATACGGGCTTTTTAGCCCGGTCCGTTTAACCCGCGGGTTAAAAGGGTTTATACAGGTTGGCCCGTGAACCAACCCATTTAACAATTAACGTAATTTATTTTTTTATTTTAATTAGATGATAAGTATGGATGCCAATATATCGGCTCCTTTCAACATTGGAAAGAGAAGAATTGATGCATGCAATTATTGAAATGAATATGTAGAAACTAAAATGTATAATGATGTTGAAATTATGAATGAACATATAGGCAACAAATTATATTATAAACTGTCATAATATATACGGGCTGGCCCGACCCGTTTAAGCCCGCAATGGTTGGGTTAGGGTTGGAAAAATTCCAGCCCGTTTAAAACTCGAACTATATTGGCCCGGCTCATTTAAGCCCGGCCCGTTTAAACCCGTGCGAGCTGACCCGCTTAACCCGTTTTTACAGCTCTAATTGAAATAGGTACTCTATAGATTCGATTTACTTCAATCAACATACCTTTTTTTTTTCAAAAAGCCTTTGTATGGTGAAGGATGAGGCCTTATTGGTAATTGTAGGATCTCCACCAACTTTTCAGCAACTAGATTTTCAAAACCGCAACTATCTATAATCATCCTACAAATGACATCTCCAACTCAACAATATGCTCGAAAAAACTCCATCTCTGCTATTGCATCTTGATTATTCCCCATGGACGAACACTGCTCTGATACCAAGTGACGCAAGATGGAAGCGAAAAGAAAAGACTGTTTAGACTCGGTCATAAGTTTTGGTAGACTGATTATACTTGGTCACGAGTTTTACGTAGTCAATTTTGTTTGGCCAAGACGATGAAACCCTAATCTAACGAAAAACTATGGCAAACCCGAAATATTCTTATTAGAATAAAAATAAAATCTGAAATCTGTTTTACAAGGTCTCGGAAGAACATATTTATAATAGAAAATTAATTAGGAAATCTAATTATATAAAACCTAATCAAAATAATAATAAAAAATCCTAATGACAATATAAATAAATATACTAGTTTAATCCTCCAAATAAAGGTGAAGAAATCTTAATGCAATGGTTAGGCCATTTTCTTCACCAACTTGGCCTAATCCAATTCTCTTATAAATTCCATTGAAACTGATCCACATAAACTTGGCAGTTGTAAATCTAAAAAATCTACAATCATATTGCTGTAAAGAGGTATCTCTTTTACTTTTTTTAGGTTCGGATAACTCTAGATTGATTTCTGTATCGTTTTAGTCTTATGTTTCCCAATTCCTCTATTTTCTATAAAGAGTCCTATTTATAAAATTTTTCTAAAAGGAATATCCCAAATCAATATTTTTCTCAAATTTTGTATTTGTTTTCTATTCAAATTTGCTTTCCTTATTAGTTTAGATTTTATTAACATTAATATTAAGAAAGTAACTCTCATTAGGATTTTCAATGAGTTGTACCTTTTAAGAAATCAATCTCAAAATGAATCGGATCCATCTAGATATTAAATAAACATATTCAAATGGACCCGAGTACAAATTCTTTATACCTTTTTTATTTCGTGAGAAATGAAGCCCTCCCGTACGAGTCAAAAACTTTGCACCCTTTAACCCATGAAATGGGTTCTTCTCTAGCACATTGGGCTTGGATTCCTTTTGGGTGCAAACCCCGTAATAAATTCAAACCCTAAAAGATCCTCTTAAAGGAATATTCTGAAAGCGTTCGCTTAGGACGCATCTAGTTTTATTCCAACCCTTTTAGTAGTCATTAATCAATTGAGATTGACTGAAGCAGTTAACCAGTCAAGTTAGTAAATTTCTCTATTGTGAATATTATTGAATGTGAATATTGTAATCTTGTATTTTAGAAAGTTAGTTTGGTCAAATATTGTACTATGTAATTAGAAGTAATTTTTAGCAGGTTTGTAGAATTGCTAAGTTTGAATCCGTAGTATTGTAAGGATTGTCAAACATTAATAACTAGTATTAGTTATTCTCATCTATTATCTCTTTATATTTGTATTTTGATATAGTATTAGAGTCATAACCGACACATATACTCTTGGTCGTGACTAGCAACAAGAGTGTTGAACAAGCACTTCTACAACGGAAGACTATTTCTCCGTATGACATTACTAATCTTGACAGTCTACCTTGTCAATTACTCATGTAGCAACCAACCCTTGCCCACGGAGGACCCGAGGCGCAGTGACCAGAGCACTACATTAACGCACATGCATGCATACATAGATATGTATATACTCTAGACATCATGATAAAACTTCAATTTTCATTCATTTGAAGGGTTATAGTCCAAAAGTCTCGTATAAAAGAACATAAGTTCCAAATCAAAATGTAGAAGTCATGACATAGTGTAACGTCTGCAAACTAACCAAAATTTTGGGTCAATTTGAAAATTTTAAATGTTTGATTTTTGCTAGTTTTCATATTGAAATAAATCGAAATATTATTAAAGGTAATGATTAGATTAGTAAATATTAGTTTGAAATGAGAAAATTAGAATTGAACCATTATTTAAACTAGTAAAATAACTCGCGCGTTGCGCGATAATTACTAAAATAATATGATTTATAATTTTATTTTTGTTATAGTAAAATATTGAAATATATTAATTATTAATTTTTTTAAAAAAATTATTTTTTTTTGAAAAGATTGTATTTTTATTTTGACTTTAAATTATATGGGGCAGCGCTCCATTCTACCATAGGAGAGCGGTGAACCATATTACGCCACCTCATCACTCAAACAAATATAAAAGATAGAATGACTAATTAATAAATACCTAATAACTATTATAAATAATTAAAATTAACAATTTATTAGAATTAAAATAACTCTCCCTCCAAAAGTAACACTTAGAAAGAAAACATCTTTTATCGCAGCTCCGTTTTTATTCATCTCCGCCGTCACCGTCTAGATAACAACGATCTTCGTTTTCGTTCATCGCCGCCGTCACCGCCCAGATAACAACAAAGTTCGTTTTCATTCATCCCGACCGTCTAGAGAACAACATCTCCTAGCCTCTTCCAGGATATGAAGATGCAACATGAGCCACACATATAAATTAAATATCAATCAAACTATTTGGGTTCAATTTAGAAAATAGAAAATACAAACACAACTTAGTGGTCATGGACAAATAACAAAAGTTAAAACCAATAATTGAAACATTGCTACAATTTTCCCCTAGAAGATATGTTTGCATCACTAAAAAGGTAACAAAAAAAAAAATGACTATCACCATCAAAACCAAATCAACACATTCCGTATTAATAGATAATGCTAACAACTAATTCCAACCATAAATAAGGCAAAATCTAGCAACTAATTCAAATGTCTCCCCAATGGCAACCACAAAGCACAATATAGTAACCCATGCATCATAACTATTTAGTTATTTACTTCCAGATATTATTGTCTATAAGAGTTTATATTATAAAAAAAAAAAAAAAAAAGACATCGGGAAACACGAAAATATCTATTACTTGAGAAAATAAAATAAATGGCTACGAACAGTTCACAACTGCTTAATTATCACACAAAAATAGTAATATATAAGTAGACACTAACTTAAACTGCCCAAAAGTTTCATACAAAAGAAGTAAACAACTAAAATAAGAAGTGAAACAACACAAACAATCTCAAAGCAAGAATCATTTGGTCGCAATACATAAAAGATGTGAGAATGACTAATTATCCAGGATTTTAGCAAAACAATGTGTAGCATTTAGTGCAGGTAGGTGTGTGAGTAAAATAGCAATGAAATAACCTTCAAAATCACAATGTCAAGCTTAGAACTGTTAGGCTTAATTAGACCCATCTCTAGCTCGTCAGCAGTTAACTTCAAATGTTTCCCAACAACTGGATTGAAAACCTGCATAAGTTTCTCATATCGCTAGTTTATATACTTTTCTTATTTCTTATTTGAAACCACTAAATTAATAACTTTATAATAAACATTTAAAAAATATTAATTATTTAAGAATTTGAATAATTAAAAAGAGTAAAAAAATATATCAATAAAAAACACTTAAAAATAATAAACTATTTATGAATTTGAATAATTTAAAGAGTAAAAAAAATATATCAATACTGAGTGGTAGTTTTCAGTTCTATATCTAAATAAGACAAAAGTAGTTGAGAAAGACCCCGTCAAAACCTATCACTAATCTTCAAATGGTAATAGATCATAAAATGTGTACACACAATACCTCATAAATATAATAAAGCCTTCTATCTCATCAAATTGTCGTAAGATTTTCAATTTAGAACAGAAATTCTAGAAGTGTTGAATTTCCATTAAATTAATTCAAGTGTTTGAAATAAAGGACACAAAAACACCATTGATACAAATATCTTGGGGTGTAAATGAGCTGAGTTACTCGCGAGCTATTCGAGATCGACTCAAGAAATACTCGAAATTGACTCATTGTTCACGAGCTCGAGTCGAGTTTTTTCTAAAATGAGTCGAACTCGAGCTCTATATTACTCGACTCGTGAGGCTCACAAGCCTTATCGAGCTTTACTATATTTAGGTTTAGAGGGTAAATGAGTCGAGTCGAGTTCAAGTAAATCCAAGTCGAGTCAAGAATAATGACATAAAATTAAAAAAATTATTAGTGAAAAAATTAACGAGCTTTACCGAGTCAAGTTTGAGCAGCTCAATTATTATTCCAACTCGAGCTCGAGCTTGATTTTTGGCAGCTCGACGAGTTCGAGCTTGACAAAATCTTTCACGAGTCGAGTCGAGCTTGGGTATACTCAAGGTCGACTCGACTCGCTTACACCCCGACATATATTCTTCAGAAACACCAACAACCATGAGAAGCTCACCAAAAGTTGGGAAGCTGCTGCAATTTAATACTTCTTCTACAAGCAAACATGAAGTCCTCAAACTCCTATGTCACATACTAGTAAATAGTTACTTTGTAAACACGTACTTGTATTTAAACTAATCTAGATTTATAAGGTTAATGTTTCTAATAATAGATAGAGGAGAATCTGCTAAAACTTCAACTCAAGATTTGTAAGAAGATTTGAACAGACAACTTAAATTGACACCATAATCCCAAATTAAATCGAAGTTCTAATTATTATTTTAAAAACTTTAAGTAGCACATACCTAAATTAGAACTTCTTTAATAATTTATGTAGCCATCTCAATTTGTCTCATATCACCAGTCACCAACATTGTTCTTCTTTAAAACCATCACCTGTGGGAAGATG
Organism: Cardiospermum halicacabum; assembly: GCA_031304145.1. NCBI lineage: Eukaryota > Viridiplantae > Streptophyta > Magnoliopsida > Sapindales > Sapindaceae > Cardiospermum > Cardiospermum halicacabum. The sequence continues at coordinate 27,525,413 of CM062391.1, read as the reverse complement.
TTGCGGTATTACTAGGCAAAGTATACTTGGTCAATATTTCAAGTTAATAAAGTAATATCAATTCTTCCTATCAAAATATTAACTCCAGATTTAGTCGCATGAACATCAACTACCTGAATGCGGGCTCCAGACTTTGTTTGTAAACCTTTAATAGTGTCCCAACCTCTACCAATGATTAGACTAACCTGTGTACACACTCGATTAAATACTAACAACAAAAAGCTAAAACACATACTTAAAAGTGTGCTTGTAAACAAATATATCGAATCACCTTTTCATTTGGAACTTTTATCTCAACTTGTTACCCTATTCGACGGATGGTGCAGTAGCAATTCCCTTAGCTACAAGGATGGTGGGCCACCAGCTTTCGCCTATAGGAAAATATTCATTGCATTGAATAACTAAATGAAAGAAGTAGTAATATCTAGTGCAATAAATAAATAAGTTTATAGGTACAAATTATAAAGAAATCAGACTGCAGCTATGTCGGCACTTATATGCTTCTCGACCTTTTTAATACTCCTCTAATTACCTACTATTTTAATAGGCCTATTCATAGAATTAGGATCAAATTGAGCATCCCTTATAATTTGATTTTTTGCATTGAAATTGAATTGCAGATATCAAATAGTATCCATAACTTTACCAATAAGAACACTAACATGCACCAACATAGTGTAACTTAGTGATAACCATTTCTCTACAACTTACCCTTAGCTCTAGTTAGCCTATAACCAAGATAGCTCTGCTGCCTAAAAAATGATCAAAAGAAAACCTAAAACATTAAAACATTATATAAAATTAAGGAAGAACTGAGATTCACCTTGTTGTTAGAGACTTCCATCCTGTAGGACACAATACTAGTGTCATCTAGAGATTACTCATAATATTCTTGTAGAGACACTTTCTTATATGGTTCAAATTTCTCTCCCTTAGTAACATTATCTTCTGTCGTTTCTTTCTTTTACAACAACAGAATCATCCACAATTACTTTGCTGATTAAAACTTATTTAGTTTTCTCAATAATAGAAAATTGCTGGTGTCCAATGAAGAGATTCCTTCAGCTTTCACTTCTACTTTCTCTTTCGCATAATGTTATTAAAATTTAGCAGAAAATGATATTACCATTATTGTAGTAGAAGTTGTAAATAGTGACGAAAATCCAATTCCAAGAGCCATATAGCCTCTACACATTTTCCTTCATCAAAAATAAAAATTCAAGATTATGAAAAAATTATTAAATAAACAACCATAAGATATTTGAATCAAAATCAATTGAAATTGTGGAAATTTAAAATACACAAGTATATTGAGGGAGTCACATAACAAAGAAAAACACATACTTCATTTAAACACAATCCCTACCCAAAAAATTTAATGACAAACAAAAGGCATTATACAAGCATCTCATAAATTAATATAAAACAATTGCGGGAACTTATTTTGCTTAATAATATAATAGGATGCTGGCTTAGCTCTAATAATATGATTACCCACAGATTAAGTTCAATAAAGCCTCTTTTTTTGCTCATCTCCCTTTGGTTGTTCGATCTGACAATTAAGCGGATGGCGCTTTCATCCGGTACTCCTAGAGAAGTAGAGACCTTTCATTTGTTATATAGGAAATTGAAAAATAGAAAATCATGTACTCTATACAATAATAAGCTTGAAGACAAAAGAATCAAGGCAACCATATGAGAACTAACAATTGACCAAGAAAAACACTAGAAATTAGAATGAATCAAATCTAGATAACATGAAGATAACCACAAACAGTTGACTGACGAATGTTAATATAGAGAAGACTCACTGATAATCGATCTAAAAGCCTTTAAAATGGAGATTTGACGCTGATACAGAAGCCTCACATAACTTAGAATCAAAATTTTATTTAAATTTCAATCGAAAGCCACATGCAAGTTCTATTTGGGCTTATAGTTATGGCGTTACTGAGGTCGGTTGGTAACAATGTTTTTCTATAGTTGAGGCTTTTGCTTTTTCTCTAACTAGGACATTTGCCTCCACCCTGCACAGTGATTCGAGAAAGAATTTATGGTTTTGAAAAAAAAATTTTAACCAGTTTTTCATAGTAATAATAATAATAATAATAATAATAATAATAATAATTGAAAAGAAGTGGAAAATATTATTTGAGGAACTTGAGGCAGATGAAGGATGCTATCAAATTTAATAGTATAAAACAAATAGAAGATGGAGTAATAATAAGTATTGCCATATGTCGATTTTTTATTCGAAAAATAAAATTGAAATGCAAAAATAGTTATTTTTATTATTTTTCTACCTAACGCAGAACTCTCAGCGTGTCATCTCATATCTGTGGGCCACGCTGAAAGTTGTGTTTTATGTAAATGTAGATTGAAATTAAATATTCAAAATGAAAATTGGGCTTTTAGGACAAAACTTGATTCAATTGAAATTAAATATTCAAAATGAAAACTATTTTTAGACTCGGAAAGATAACAATTTTAGACCAAAACGTAAATTTTCATCAAAATTATCATTTTGTCCCTCTTAGCGGAAAAATTTGGCGGAGTAAAATTGATGGTGGTTTTTTATCTAAAAATTGAAAATAAAGTTTTAGAGAAGTACGAAATTACCGGAAATAGATTTTGAAGGAAAACTGATCCAGAATTGGATTGGTCAAACTTTGGGCCAAGTTAAAAGGTGCCATGATATAAATCAATATCCACCACCAATACCTTCTTAATTTTCTCTCATTTCTCATTCTCATCACCATTCACGTTTCTATCTTATTATCCAACAAAACTTTAGCTTTTAATCCTTCATTTACACTTCAAACTCCATCAAATCGCCACATTTATTTCATCAACAATCTTCAATGAGATCATTGATTACTACTTTGATGTCTTGAAAGCTTTGTTCATCAAAGGCTAAACCTCTCTCTCTCTCCCTTTAAAATCTGAAAATGGTGTTGTAATTTTTGTTCTTGAATGCTACTAAGATGTTTTTAAGTTTATTTCAAGTGATAATCATGTGCTTTAGCTTCCAATAGAGCTATAGGTTCAAGCCCTAATCTTCAATATTCTTACTATGCATTTGCTTATTAAAAATGATATTGTATAGTCTTTCAAATGGATTTAATTAAGAAATGTTGTTACATTACGATCCTAGATTTTTGCTAAAGGATTTCAGGTTGGTTCTAACCCATTATATTAAAACCCTAATCTCATTAGTGTACTAATGCCCTTAGTAGAGTAGTGATTTGATAATTGAGTTATGTTGGTGTCTTGTGGTGACATTGTGATGTGTTTAATGATTGTAGTATGTTAAGTGTGTCTTGATATTAGCTAATCCCAAGTGAGAACCTAATCGACTTTCTAACTTATGGATTGACAAACGCGAGGTTCGTATTTCTGTTTTTAGTCTTATGCGATTGATTGTTATTGATTAATGCTATAATGCATGTTTAATTGTAAATATGTCATGAAATTGGATAAATAAGTTAATCACCGAAATTCGGTGTGATAAGCATTATTGTCATGTTAAAGCACTAGAACATGTTTGTGATGCATATAGTATCATGATAGGCACTGCCATTAGGATATTACGATTTGGGTGGAGAATATTCACATTGCTTGTGTTTTGATAAAAATTGGGTGTAGACACTTAAATTTCGCAATACATTCTTGCTTGAATAATGTGGTTGTGTCAATTACGATAAAATTGTTTAAATTGATTGCTATTGAGGATTGCTGATGATTTTTTATGATAACTAAAGCTTAATATGCATAATTGTCACTTAAGAAATAATTAGTCAAATTGTCCCTTGATGGCTTAAATGGTCTATTCAACATTAAAGGTGCTAACACTCATAAAGAGTCTTGTATTATATTGAAAAATGATGAAAATGGCATTATTGGCACAATTGGTACAACTGCTCTTGAATGGGTCTTGAATTTTATTAAATTGATTATGTAAAATGATGAATAATAATCATGGAACCAAATGCCCTTAAACTCACTAGAAGATAGAATGAAAAATATGTCTAGAGGTTAGAAATACTTCGACCCATGATAGAGTTTTCATTGTAAAGTAAGCGCGGATAGTTTACTTATGAAATGACGGCTCCGTCTTATTAACGGGTTAACCTATCTTGCGACATTATATTCACATAGAATGATGATCCACTTATGGTTCCGATGCACCTTGTGGTGATAGGATCGTCCTGGAATATTTCTAGGGGTGTCAATTCGTGTTAGCGAATCGGGTTTGACTGAACTCGACACGACTCGATTACGTTTATATTTAACTCGAATCAACACGTTTAATAAGCGAGTTACGATTTTTCAACTCGATACGAATTTGTTTAATATGCGTGTTAACGTATTGACACGATTAATTTGGTTAAATAACTCAAAATGTATAATCGTGCAACTCGATTACCCGTTTAACCTATTTATATGTAAGCTTATTGAACCTGTTTGTGCATTATTCCATTTAACCTGTTTATATGTTAAAACATTTAACCTGTTTATGCGTTAACCCATTTAACATGTTTATGCGTTAACCCATTTAACCTGTTTATGCATTAACTCATTTAACATGTTTATGTCTGAACCTATTTAACTTGTTTATCCATTAACCCTTAACTCATTCAATCAAAACCTATACACCTTCACTTGCAAATTTGATTAAAACTAATCAAAGTCAAGAACAATATATCAAATCAAAAAGAGACTAACACTTGCGAATTGGGATTGAGAATATTAATGTTAGAAAAATATACCACACAAGAAATTGACGACGAGTGTTATGACAATGCTAACAATAGATAGCCATCTAAAAGAGTTTTGTCCGAGGTAAACCACGAAGAGGGGGCAGCTGAGATGATATTTGAGTAATGGTTGGTTGATCACGAGACATAAGGTAAAATTACGGTTTTGTTAAATTGATAATACATATATTAAAAATTATTATTTAATCATTCAAAGTTATATAAATTTTATTTTGACCCCCAATTATACGGGTTGACACGTTAACTTGTCAATCAAACTCGACTTGACTCGTTTATAAACAGGTTAAACGTGTCGTGTCATAAACAGATCAAAATCTATTTAGCTTAAACCCAATCCATTTATTTTTCGCGGGTTCTTGTCAACCCATTGAGTCATGATCCATTTTGACACCCGTAGACATTGCATTCATAGAGGACTTCGATCCATCTTGAATTCCATTTTCGAATCTAAAGTAGTTTTTTGATAAATAAAACTTGATAAAGTGCTTCATAATTACTTTTTAATGAGACAGTTCTATTTATAGTGATTATCAAATATATTTTCTTAATTGATTTTCTTTCCAATTAAGTTATACCAAATAATTATAATTAGAATAAATAAATTCTTCCAACATAAGGATCATAATAGTAAAAAAGTAGATCCAAATTCGAAATAGGAAATCGTTTCTAGAATCCTTACAATCAAGAATGCTCGGTGATTCAATGCATCGTAACAATTATTTTTAATATATATATATAGAAAAATTATATAAAATAATCTAAATAAAATTTCAAATTTTTAAAATTAATCCAAAAAAATTTAATTTATATTTTCATTCATTAAAATTTTAATTTTCAAAAATAGTCCTTCACAGCTGCGAATGACCCCCTTCACAGCTGCGAATGACCCCCTTCACACCTGCGAAGTGCTATTTTTGAAAAGTAGAAGTTTGAAAGATTATTTTTGTGAAATTTTTAAAACTGGATTATATAGTAGAAATAAAAGTTATAAAATTCCAAAAATAAAATTCTCCATATGTATATAAAACAACAGGCGCACCAATATATATATATATATATATATATATATATATATATATATATATATATATATTCTTCTCAATTACATAATTTCTTATAATAGATGTACAATTGATTTTTCTTATTAGAATAATTAAAAAATAAAAACTAAAATATAGTGATCATACTTAAATGATTATTATTTTATAGTAAAAATATTTTAAATATAAAAATATTTTTTTTTAATGTTTAAAGAAAAGTTTTGATATTTTCAATATATATAAAATATATATATATATATATATATATGTATTTGATAATTTATAAATAATAAAATTTGATAATCATTTTGATAATTTCCAAAAAGAAATAATAAATTAGTTTGATAATTTTAAGAAAATATTCATAATTTCATAAAGAATAAACAAGTTTAATAGTTTAATAAATAAATTATTTAATATATATTTAGGAATAATGCAATGGGACATGAATTTTAAAAAGTTACTTAAGTCATTCAAAGTAAATAAAATATTTAATAATTTTAATAAAAATAAATTATTATAAAATAATAAAATAAAATTTTGAAATGGATAAATCCATTCGGGTATGCACAATTCGGTCAGAATCAAACCGAATTTTTTAATTTAGCTTTGTATTCGGTCTACACATTTGAGAAAATTCGGTATTCCGTTTATGACTGAAATTTTTCGGTCCGTACCGAATTACCGAATTTGTAATTTTATAAATTTATTGAAATAATTTAATTCAATTTATTTATATATTTATTATACAAGCCAATAAATTTATGAAAATTAAAAGAGTTTTGCTAAATATCGAGTAAATATCATTAAATTACAAATTCACCTAATTATTTTTAAATTATTAAACTAATATATAACTTTTTTAAAAAAATGTATAAATTTCGATTTTCGATCTTCTCCCAAACCGAACCGAAATATTACGGTCCGGAACAAACCAAATTTTAAATTATAGTTCGATATTCAATCCTTATAATCCTAGATCAAAATACTGAAATTTCGATTCAATTCGGTTCGATTCGGACCAAATGAACAACCCTAGAACCGATATCAAATTTTAATAAATTTGAACTTAAATTCTGTTATTTATATATATATATATATATGTATAATAAAATATTAATTTTATATAATTATTATTATCTTTGAATTTGGTTGAGTGACATTTTAAAGTTATACTTAGACTAATAATTATTTTGCTTTTGATAGTTATTTATTAAATTTTAATTATATAAATTTATTTGATAAAGTATTTAATTGTATATAAGTTTTAATTTTTAAATTTGGATTTAATAAAATAAAATTTCAAATTTTTAAATAAATTCAAAATTTTTAATACTTAAATAAATTCAAATTCAAATTTGATTGTAAATTTGTAAATGAATTCAAATCAAAATTCAAAAATTTCTAGTAAAAAATGAATCCTAATATAAATTCGGTTCTAAATGAAAAGTGAATGTGGTTGGAAACAGCTTGTATGGTTAGCAATAAATGAAAGGACAGGACAGGCCAATTCATTGGCGCATTTCAATTTCAATTGATGGAGAAGGCTAGTGCTCTTGGTCTGGTCCCCATCTACCTTATATTTGACCCCATATAAAGCATGTGTCCATTAGTATTATTTTTTTTTCTTTTGTAATTAGTAATATTATATATACATATACATATAAATATAAATATAATTTTTTTTTCCAAAGAACACATAAACTGTTATAAAATTAAATAAATAAATAACACGTAAATAAACACAGAATAAATACACAGAGAAGGAGAAGAAAAGTGGATGGGCATTTCTTCAATAAAACCAAAGCAATTCAATAATTGATTTTACATTAAAATAAACTATTTATAGGCAAAGAGTACAAGCATGACTCATTACTTCAAAACAATAGTATAACACGTAGCATTTCAATTTAATAACGAGACATGGAGTGTGTAGGTGGAATCCAACAGATTCTAGTTGCATAGAATACTCCTTTTCTGAATTTCACCAATTACCTGTCATAAAAATTTTACCAGAAAAATTAATGGGACAAAAAAAATTATAGTCCAATCCGGATATTTTATAAAACTCCCCCAATAAAAATATTCATAAATTAATTATTTAATTTGGAGAGTTTTCGTATTTCAATACCTTGAAGTAATTTCTCAAATGTAGATGTTGGTAATTATTGCGAAAACACGGCTAGCTTTAATACGACTTGTTGAACAAATCGGTGATCCATTGCAGCGGAACGAGTATTGGTAAGCACAAAGTAAAACAACATACACAAGGTAAGAAATAGAGATAGAAAGTAAGACACAAAATTTTTACGTGGAAACCCAAAATGAGAAAAAACCACGGTCATCAGGACAACAAGAGACTAATTCATTATGTAACAATAAAGCAACAGTTACAATCAGAATACCCATCTCTCACTCCCCAATCCAATTACATTGGTTACAGTCTCACACAGGATAACAAGACTCGATCCTAGAACTCAAGATCTCCATGGTCTCCATGGTTTCCAGACCCTCATGGGGCACCTCCCAAACCTAACCAACTAGATCTACATTGTTCTCTCGGGATACTAATAATAGATACAAGCACAATATTTATAGCATTAGATTACTTAGTCACAGAGTAATCCTAAACCATTAAGAAAACTTTTTCCTATTTAGGATTCTCAAGAATCTCTTTCCTAATTAGAATCCCCTTTAGGAAATACCATTCCTAATCAAATATGATACTTTCAAAACAGTCTTCGAGTCTTTTCCAAATTACCAATCAATTATGAATACCGGGATATACCCAAATTCTCGTCACAGTCCTAATAAATGTCTTCGTCGGTAAATCAACTAGATTGTTTGAAGATCGAATCTGTTTCACGTCGATTTGTTAAGATTCTTGGAGCTCGTGGGTGTAGAAGAATTTGGGAGATATGTGTTTCGTTCTATCCCCTTTGATGTGCCCACATCTCGCTTGGGCGATACAAGCAGCATTATCTTCATAGATAATTGTTGGCTCATTTGATGTTTGTCGGATACCACATGAACCCCGGATATGATGTATAACCAATCTCAACCAGACACATTCCCGACTGACTTCATGTAATGCCAAAATTTCAGCATGATTTGAAGAAGTAGCAACCAAAGTTTGTTTATGGATTTCAAGAGATAGTTGTGCCATTATATGTAAAAATATATCCAAATTGAGAACAAGCTTTATGCGGGTCCGAAAGATACCTAGTATCAGCATAACCAACCAACCCAGAAGGATTATCCAAATTTGAATAGAACAGTCCTAAATCAATGGTTCCCCGAAGATATCTAAGAATGTATTTAATTCCATTCCAATGGCGATGAGTTAGGGCAGAACTATATCTAGCTAATAAACTTACAGCAAAAGTAATGTCTGGTCTCGTAGATTGGGCTAGATATAGGAGGGCACCAATTGCGCTCAAGTATGGTGTTCAAGAATCTAAAATATTATCATCATCTTTAGGTCTGAATGGATCCTTTTTGGGACCAAGAGAACGAACGACTATTTAGGTGCTCAATGGATGACATTTTCCAAACTAAATCCTTTTAAAGTATTTTCTGTATAAGTTTTTTTATGGATAAAAATTCCATTAGTTTTATGTTCAATTTCCAATCCCAGACAATATTTTATTTTCCCCAGGTCTTTCATTTCAAATTTCCTTTTCAAATATTCAGTAGTCTCCTGAATTTTATTTTGGGTTCCAATCAAGTTCATATCAACATCATAGACTGCTACTATTATAAATCTTGATCCCTATTTTCTAATGAACACACATGGAACATCGTTAATGTACCATTTCTTAATTAAATATTCACTCAGATGATTGTACCACATTTGTCTAGACTATTTTAATCCATATAGTGACTTTTGTAATTTCACTGAGTATAATCCCCGAGGTTTATTAATTTTATGAATTTTTAATCCTTCTAGACCTTTATGAATATTTATGTATCCAGTGAACCATACAGATATGTAGTTACCACATTCATTAACCTCATTTCCAGATTCTGTTCTTTGGCCAGTCCAATCAAAAATCGTAAAGTAATTTTATCCATCATAGGTGAATACGTTTTGTCAAAATCAATCCCAGACTTTTGTGAGAAATCCTGAACAACCAATTGGGTTTTATATCTCACAATTTCATTTATCTCATTTCGCTTTCTAACGAACACTCTTTTATAACCAACTGGATTAGCACCTTTTGGTGTTTCAAGAATGGGTCCAAAAAATTCCGTTTATTTAATGAACTTAATTATGTCAAGATTACTTCTTTCCATTTTGGTCAGTCATTTCATTCCCTAAAATCATTTATGGATTGAGGTTCATAACCATCACTATCACATCGATATCTATTACATATAAAAACATATTATCAACAATAAAGTTTTCACAGTTCCAAATTTCTTTGTATAATTAATAGATATTTCCTAATTTTAGGATACATTCACCTCTTTAGAGGCCTTTTTTTTCATTCGGATTTTCAACTTCCACAATTTGTAAATTTTGACTGGCATTTTTCGGCGATATTATATCAATAGTGTTCTGAATTCTAACTTTTTGTTTTTGTGGTACAATGTCTTTGGATCCAACAGGTCTACCACATTTTCTCTGGATTTCAGATGTCTCACCAGATATCATCTGTTTTGATTTCTCAGTAGGCACATCCAGTCGAGCTAGTGCCTTACAAGCTAATATATGAGATTTTATAACTTTAGTCGTATCAACAAAACTATCTGGTAATCGATTAGTAACCATTTGTAAATGAATTATTCTATGTACTTCATTTTTACTTTGACCAGTATATGGATCCAGAATGCAACCTTTTACTTTTCCTAACAAGTTCATTTTTACCGGTATTAGAAGGTTCATCATTTTCCAAACGACCCCTACCACGATTCGAGTTTTCATTACCCCCGATATACATTATTATTTATTTCTTGTGGTGTCATCGCATCGGGAGGTCGTATCTCATGGTTTCTCAACAATATCTGGTTTTGTTCTTCTATTCTCATAAGATTAGTAAGCGATTCACCAAAACTATCAATTTTATTATGTCTGATTGTTTATTGTAATGTTATTTGATCAACATGGAAGGTGGATAATATTTTTTCAATTTTCTCCCCTTCAGTTTTCTTTTCTCCACAAAATTCTAATATCGCAACAATCCGGTGGAGTTCAGAACTATACTCACTAACTGTTTTAAAATCTTGAAACCTTAAATGGATCCAGTCATGTAGAGCCTTTGGAAGATCTATATCTTTCTTTTGTTCAAATCTACTTTTCAAAAATTTCCACAAAATCAATGGATCCTCACTATTCATATATTTAGCTTTCAAATTCCCATTTATGTGATGGTTTATAATTTCTATTGCTTGAGCCTTTTGTTTGATAGAAATTTCATTCAGTTTACATATAGTATCTTGTAAGTCTCTGACATGTAAATGGACCTTCAAATCTAATATCCATGTTATATAATTTTTCCCAGAGAGTTTCAGGATATAGAATTCCAAAATTTTCAATTCTGACATTCTTCTTTTTATGGATCTATATAAAAATAATCTACACACAATTAATAATAAAACAAAATATAACAAATAATTTAAATATAAAACTAAAAAGGAATAAATTAAACAAAAATTAGGATATCATTATATTTTTTCTATAATTCATCTTTTCATTCTTTTTCTTTCTCTAAGAAATTTTTTCTTTAATTCCTCCATTTTCATCTATTCTTTTTTTTTTCATAATTCTTAATCTTCTCATTTTCCTCTTTTCACCGTTTCTCCATTTTTCTTTTTTCATATTTCTAGATAAATAATTCAATATTTCCAGATAATCTAACAGCATCCCAACATAATCAAAATATCGTTACCATTACTTTCTGATCAGGAGAATCCGTTTGGACAACAACTAAAGAACATACTCGTGTTAATAATATATTATAAAATTAAATAAATAAATAACACATAAATAAATAGAGTGAGAAGAAAGGAGAATCGACATTATTTCAGTAAAATCAAAACAAGCCAATTGTTTTGGCATTAAAATGGACTATTTATAGGGAAAGAGTACAAGCATGAATCATCACTTTCAAAACAATAGTAAACCGGCTTATTTATCGGCAAAGAGGTACTCATCACCTTCAAAACAATAGCATGACACGTAACATTTCAATCTATTATCAAGACACGTTGTGTGTGGATGGAGTCCAACGTATGCTAGTTGTATCACACTAGAAACCAATAGTTATAAAAATTTCACATGATATTCTATGATAATATTTTAAAAATTAAAATATTACTTTTAACAGAAATATATTTTTAAATAGTTAACTTTTTTGAAGAACAATTAATTAAATTTAATATTATCTTTTCAAATAATTGTAATAGTATTATTTAGATTAATAATTTTTATTTTTTAATCTAAATTATTATGACTATGCAGTATTTTTATAGCTATCTACGTTTTTTAAATAGTAGTCAATGTTTAACGTTTTAATTAGTGTTATCAATAAATATTGTCTTATAAATTAATATTTTAATTATTTAATAAAATTTAATAAAAAAAATTATATAAAAATAGGGGATTGTTATTTCCTACCCCCTAATTACTAAAGATAATATTTTTTTTAAATATAACCTTATAATATTTTTTATATATAATTAATTTTAATATAGCAAAATAAACTAATGTATTTTATAAATTTTTTTATACCATTTGTATCCTTGAAAATACCATTTTATTTATAATTTTATATTTTGATTTGATTGATATTTTTTTATCATATTTTAAACCGTAAACCTTAATAAAATAAAATATCATAATTCTACTTGACACAAATATATGGTCCGATACGGAAAACATCATATAAGTCGTCATCTTTAATGTTCTCCATAAACTTAACAATATAATTTTCTTTGAAATCATATTTTCCATGAAGAGACTCATGATTATTCACTCTCACGTCTATACTCAAACAACAGTACATAATAAGTAAAATTACAATTAGTAAACTAACTATGTATTAATTTTGTATTTTTTAATTACATAAACTGCTTTTGATTTGTAATGTATTTACACTAATTCAGTAAAGATCAAATATGAATCAATGGAGGAGTTTTAAGTTAACTAGACAATTTTATAAAAAATAAATAATTTATATTAATTATTAAAGTAAGGTTAATTAAGTAATTTTAATATTATTTAAATAATTTATAATTTTATTATATTAAAATAGTAAAATAAATTGAAGGGATATTTAAAGTAATTATTTAAATATGTCATGCATATTTTAGTAATGTTGATGTTGGGTGTAGTAATTTGATTATGGAAAAAAGTAGAGCTGTAAAACGAGTTAAATGGGTCAGCCCGCACGGTTTTAAACGGGTCGGATTTAAACGAGCCAGGCCAATTTAGTTCAAATTTTAAACGGGCTGGAATTTTTCCAACCCTAACTCAACCCTTGCGGGCTTAAACGGGTCGAGCTAGCCTGTATATATTATGACAGTCCATAACATAATTTGTTACTTAGATGTTCATTCATAATTACAACATCATTGTACATTTTAGTTTCTACATATTTATTTCAATAGTTGCATGCATCAATTCTTCTCTTTCCAATGTTGAAAGGAGTCGATATATTGGCATCCATACTTATCATCTAATTAAAATATAAAAAAATAAATTATATTAATTATTAAATGGGTTGGCTCGCGGGCCAACCCGTATAAACCTTTTTAACCCGTGGGTTAAACGGACCGGGCTAAAAAGTCCGTATTTTAAACGGGTTATAAAAATAATGGCCCTAACCCTTTTATTCACGGGTTAAATGGGCTGGCTCGCGGGCCTCAACCCATTTTTACAGCTCTAGAAAATAACAACCATGAAAAATATTTTTAAATATAAAATATGATTTGAGAATAAAATTATTTTAATTAATAAATAAATAATATATTTATAATTTTTTTTTTTGTTTTTATAAAAAGTAAATGTTTAATTTATTGTTATTAAAATTAAATAATTAATAAAAATTAATAATTATAAAATAAATTAATAACAATAATTTAAAAATAATACGAATATAAATAATTTAAACTGGTGACTTAAACTTCAAATCTTACTCTAAGCAACTTTTTATTTTTATTAAATTTATGAACCGCGTGAAAACTTCACAACACTAAATATTTATTTTTAAATTATTATTTTTTTCTTATTATATTAAACTTAAAATTTATTTTAAATTTAAATTCATTTAAAACTTATAAAATTTTAGTAAATTTAGAAAATTTTAAATAATTTATAATATATACATATTAACTATAAAAATCATGATCATCTTTCAACAATTATTTATATTATTAAATTTATTATAAATAAAATTAATAAATGAATTTTTAATGATTTTTAATTAAGAAATAGTTATTTAAAAATATTATAATTTAATATCAAAGTTTTTGAAACGTTTATTTGAGTAATGTTTAGAGTTTAAGTTATAAAATTTCAAAATTTCTGTCCAAATTATTCTTATCCATATTTTTTTCTTTTTTATCATTTTTTAATTAACTATTCTAATTTTATTTACAATAAATTAAATATTTATTTGTTACATAGACATAAAAAAAACTTGATTTTATAGATCTACTATTTATTTTTGATAATTAATATAAAAAAACTTATTTTAATATAAAATCATATTTTAAACATAAAAAATATTTATTTTTTTATATATTATATCTTTCTACATCAATAAAACTTTATTAAATAATTAAACTAGTTCAACAAATAATATCTACTAAAATTACTGGTTAAAATATTAACCACTACTTAAAAAATATTAAATTATAAAAATTTCAAACTCTATAAAAAGTTTGGGGCTATTAAAAATATTATCACCTTATGTATCTGCTATTTAAAAAAACTCTCATGCTATAAAATAATTCCAAACTGTTGTAAATTAAGGTGGATTCCATTTAATGTTTATAAACCAAGTGGCATGCATGCATATTTGTTTATATGCACATCAACACTTGTCCAATATTATTTAAAAGGTTATTTCCCAAAACCAACCGCAGGATTGAGTTATTAGTCAAAAACCAACTGCTTTTTCATTTTTGGCCAAAAACCGATATTTGGACAGATTCCATCCATTTTACTGTTCATCCGTCAAAGATGAACACTAATTGGGGATATTTTTGTAAATTTATATTTTTTAATTAAAAATTAAAAAATAATTTTTTGCTTTTTCTTTTTTTCCTTTTTTCCTCCTTTTTTTCTTTTTTTTTCTCTTCTTCTTCACCCGATCTTCTCTCCCTCCCTCTTCTTCCTTTCTCTTATTCTCCTTCCTTCTCTTCTCTCCCTAAACATCCCTCTTCTTCCTTTCTCTTACTCTCCTTCCTTCTCTTCTCTCCCTAAACATTGTCCCAATCAAACCAAAGAAATTATTGGTGTTTTTATTGTATCTATCTACTACAATATATTGGGAGAGAAGAAGTCTGGTGAAGAAAATGAGAAGGAAGAACAAGAGAAAGGAAGAAGAAGAGGGAAAGAAGAGATCTGGTGAAGTAGAAGAGAAAGGAGAAAGAAGAGAGAGAGAGAAGAGATCTGGTGAAGAAGAAGAGGGAAAAAAAAGAGAGAAGAGGAAAAAAGAAGAAGAAAAAAAAGGAAAATATTATTTTTATTTTAAATTTTTAATTAAAAAACATACATTTACAAAAATATCTTCAAATACTGTTCATCCCCTGACGGATGAACAGTAAAATGGATGGAATCTGTCGAAATGTTGGTTTTTGGCCAAAAATGAAAAAATCGTTGGTTTTTGGCTAATAAGTCAATCCTGCGGTTGGTTTTGGAAAATAACCCTTATATATATATATATATATATATATGTTTATCTATTAGAACATCAATAATAGAGATGTGATTGTGATTTGGCTTTTGCCTTTCTTCCTTTCTTTTTCTGCTCTTTCTTTCTAATATTACAATTCTATAATATTCAAGATCTAAGATTTCCAAGATTACCAAGTTACTTTCTGATCCCAGTTTATTTTCAGTTGATATTGAACTGTTTTTCTTCTTTTACCCCAATTCTATTTTTTTTTACAACACGTTATCAGCACGATGCTCTAATCAACTGAGGTTGAAAAATGCAAAGTCATGTATATAATTAAAACACATCTAGTTAAGGATCTCAAAAATCACCATATGAATGTAAAAGATCCTGCAGATCTTTGGTAAGCCTTAAAATCCAGATATGATCGCCAAAAAGAAATCATGTTACCTGAAGCATGTGATGAGTGGACCAATTTAAGGTTCCAAGATTTCAAAGGTGTGAACGAATATAACTCCGCCATGTACATGATTGTGAACAAATTGAAAATGTGTGGGCAAACAAAAATTGACCATGATATGTTGGAAAAGACATTTACCACTTTCCATCCTTCTCAGACTATTCTACATCAGCAGTATCGTGAAAGAAAATTTGTGAAATATGATGATTTGATTGCTTCATTAGATCTTGTTGAAAGACACAACTAGCTGCTGTTGAAAAACAGTGAAAGACGTCCTGTTGGCGCCCAAGCATTCCCAGAAGTGAATGTATATTATAATGAAAATTCAGGCCGTGGTCGTGGTTACTGTGGTCGTGGTCGTGGTCGTGGTCGTGGTCGTAGTTGTAGTCGTGGCAGTAATTCTGAGCGTTGGAATGATTATGGAAATGGACGTGGTAATGGCCGAGGTGGTCGAGGATCGGGAAATGGCCAGGAACATGGTCGTAACAGGGATTATGGACATCCATATAATAATCCAAATATTCCAGTAAAGGGAAAGAAATTCAGGAACTACCAAAGTTAAATCGTGGTCCTTGTTATAGATGTGGTTCCTCCACTTGTTATTCGAGGACTTGTCGCGCTCCCAAATATGTAGTTGAAGCTTATTAGAAGC
Source organism: Cardiospermum halicacabum (assembly GCA_031304145.1). Lineage (NCBI taxonomy): Eukaryota > Viridiplantae > Streptophyta > Magnoliopsida > Sapindales > Sapindaceae > Cardiospermum > Cardiospermum halicacabum. The sequence goes on along the minus strand of CM062391.1, from coordinate 27,508,638 downwards.
TAAGACGCGAACAAGAAAAAGAAAAGAATAATGAAGCGAATATGGCTGATATTTTTGGCGATGGTGATATTGGTCCTGTCGACATATCAAATATGGAAACTGTTGATTTCTTTGAAGATCCTGATGGGAGGATAGATCACCTTATTGGTGATGGAACCGTTAACTATAAATGAAATTTATTTTCTTATTTTAGAATGTAAATAGAATGGAATGTAATTTTGATTTTGGTTGTAAATATTTGTAAATATTAATGAAAGATATTACATTTCCATTCAGCTAATTTTGTGTGTTATTTTATTGAAGTTATAAATTCAAATCAAGAAATGACTTCACATGGGGATGTCTGTTTAGCCAATAGTGCTACAACTCATACGATTTTGAGAGATAGAAAATATTTTCTGGAATTGATTCCAATTCAAGTGAAAGTGAATATTGTATCAGGTCCTGTAGATTTGATTGAAGGTTCCGGAAGAGCTTCGATCGTGTTACCAAATAACACTAAATTGGAAATTGAAAATGCATTATACTCTCATAAATCCAGAAGAAATTTAATCAGTTTCAAAGATATACGAATGAATGATTATCACATCGAAACAGTTGATGAAAATGGTATTGAATACCTATGTATTGTTTCAAGAAAATCAAGCTAGAAGCTTATAGTTAAAAAATTACCCATTTCATCATCTAGATTATATTATACAACCATCAGGCATGTTGAAACACATGCTATTGAGAACCAGAAGTTCTCTGATCCCAGAGTATTCCAGCTTTGGCATGATAGATTTGGCCATCCGGGATCTACAAAGATGCGAAAAATAATAGTGAATTCAGAAGGGCATCCACTGAAAAATCATAAAATCCTACTGAATGATAGGGACATGTGTATCCTATGTTCCCAAGGGAAATTGATAACGAAACCATCGTTTACAAAAGTAGGTTTTGAATCTCCATCATTTTTACAAAGAATTCAAGGAGATATATGTGGACCCATTCATCCATCTAGTGGACCTATTCGCTACTTAATGGTATTGATAGACGCATCTGCAAGATCGTAACCATGTATGCTTGTTATCCACTCGTAATGTTACTTTTGCTAAACTGTTAGCACAGATTACTCGATTACGAGCTCATTTTCTAGATTACCATACTAAGAGTATAAGACTTGATAATGTTGGTGAATTTACGTCGAAGCATTTGATGAATACTGTCAAGTATCCGGGATTGATATTGAACATCCAATACCACATGTTCATACCCAAAATGGATTAGCTGAATCATTAATTAAGTGCCTTCAATTAATTGCGCGAAATTGTTAATGCGCTTAAGATTACCCGTTTCTGTTTGGGGACATGCTATATTTCATGCTGCAGTTTTGATTCGTATTTGTCCAACTGCTTATAACCAATATTCCCCATTACAATTAGTATTTGGGAATCCTCCTAACGTCTCACATTTGAGAATATTTGGGTGTGTTGTATATGTACCCATTACCCCAACTAAAAGAACGAAAATGGGGCCGCAGAGACGTATAAGAATTTATGTGGGTTTTGATTCCCCATCGAGTATCAGATATTTGGAAACAATGACTGTCATTTCGAATTCTGATAAATTTCTGGGTTGGAAAAGGAAATAACAGTCATCGCATTGTAAATAAATCTGGGAGAAATTTGAATATGGCTAGATGTAGGTTCAATTTATGTGGGTTTATACGTCTCTGACTATGGCTAGATTCGCTGACTGTCATTTCGATGAAAGTAATTTTCCATCGCTTGGAAAAGGAAATAATTCTCCAGAAAAGAAATCTGAATTAACCTGGAAGGTTCCAACTTTGGCATATATGGATCCGCGTAACCCGCAATGTGAACTCGAAGTTCAAAGGATCTTACATTTACAAATGATATCTAATCAAATACCTGATGCATTCAATGATACTTCGAAAATAACCAAGTCTTATATTGAAGCTGCTAATATACTAACAAGGGTAATTATCCCAAAAGGACAATCTCAAAAGACAATAGCAAGCGAAACTCCAATTCCCCGCTAGAAGCGTGGTAGACCCCCTGGTTCAAAAGATACAATCCCACGAAAACGAAATAAAAATGATTTGGATCCTAAAATCGCTCTGACGAAATCCCAAAAGTTGATAAGATTCCTGAAAATAACCTCCCAGAAGGAGAAAATTATACGGAAATACTAGAATCAAAAAATGAAGAAATTTCCATAGACTTCATCCAAGAGACTTGAAATCGAAATGAAACAATCGTTGATGATTTATTTTCATATTCAGAGGCAATTAGTATTTCATATGATGATTATGAGCCACGTGATATCCAAGAATGTAAATGTAGGCATGACTGGAAAAAAATGGGAAGAAGCAATCCAGATAGAATTAAATTCGTTAAATAAACAAAAAGTTTTTGGACCCATAGTTCAAACACCTTAAGATGTTCACCAGTTGGTTACAAATGGGTTTTTGTTTGAAAATGAAACGAAAGAAATGAAATTGTGAGATACAAAGCACGTTTGGTTACACAAGAATTCTCACAAAGACCTAGAATTGATTATGATGAAACTTATTCCCCAGTCATGGATACAATCACATTTCGATTTCTATTAAGCCTTACAGTTGCTGAAAATCTTGAAATGTGTTTAATGGATGTAGTTACTGCGTATCTGTATGGATCACTTGATTCTGATATTTACATGAAGCTCCCAGAAGGACTGAAATTACCTGAATCTCATCGATCAAAATCTCGAAACTTGTATTCCATAAAGTTACAAAAATCCTTGTATGGATTGAAATAATCTAGGAGAATGTGGTATAATTGCCTGAACAAGTATTTGGTTAAGGAAGGATACCAGAATAATACGATATGTCCGTGTATCTTCATAAAGAAATCAGGGTCTGGGTTTGCAATTATAGCAATTTATGTTGATGATATGAATATCATTGGGACTCCAGAAGAGATCCAACAAACTGCTGAATATCTGAAAAATGAGTTTGAAATGAAAATTTTGGGAAAAATGAAATATTGTCTTGGTCTGGAAATTGAACATGAACCAAATGGGATATTGGTTAATTAATCAGCATACATTGAAAAGGTCCTAAAAAGGTTTAATATGGATAATGCTCATCCGTTGAGTACACCCATGGTTGTAAGAACACTTGATCCCAAAAAGGATCCATTCCGACCGAATGATGATGATGAACAATTACTTGGTCCTAAAGTGCCATATCTGAATGCAATAGGTGCACTGTTATATTTGGCTCAATGTACGAGACCAGATATCTAGTTTGCGGTAAATTTATTAGCGAGATATAGTTCTGCACCAACCCGTCGTCATTGGAATTGAATCAAACATATTTTGCGTTACGTGAAGGGTACGAAAGATTTGGGATTATTTTATACGAATTCTGATAAATTTCTGGGTTTGACTAGTTATGCCGATGCTGAATACCTTTCGGATCCGCATAAAGGACGTTCTCAAACTAGCTATATTTTCACGTATAATGGTACTGCGATCACCTTGAGATCTACAAAGTAAACTTTAGTAGCCACATCCTCAAATCATGCTGAAATTTTGGCATTACATGAAACCAGTCTAGAGTGTATTTGGTTGAGATCAATGATCCACAATATCCAGAAATCATGTGTATCTCCGAAACTACAAATGGGTCAGCTGTCATTTTTTAAGATAATGTCGCATGCATCGCCCAAGTTCGGGGAGATTACATCAAAGCAGATCGAACCAAACATATTTCCCCTAAATTCTTCTACACCCACGAGCTTCAGAATACTGGTCAAATCGACGTGAAGCAAATTCGGTCTTCCAATAATCTCGCCGATCTATTAACGAAATCATTACCGACATCAACCTTCGAGAAACTCGTTTATGAGATCGGAATGCGAAAGCTCTCCATATTAGTAGATTAGATTATGGGTGTAATTACTAGGAGGAGTTTTTGTAATTGAATACTATCAACTGTACTCTTTTTCCTTCGTCCAGTTTTTATCCCACTGGATTTTTCTGGTAAGGTCTTAACGAGACAGTCATATGGAGGAATTTAAGGGGGAGTGTTGTAAATCAAAGCATGTGGTGGATTCCACTTAATGTTTACAAACCAAGTAGCATGCATGTATATTTGTTTATATGCACATCAACACGTGTCCAATATTATTACTATATATATATATATATATTATCTATAAGAACATCAACAATTAGAGATGTGGTTGTGATTTGACCTTTACCTTGCTTTCTTTCTTTTTCTATTATTTCTTTCTAATATTACAATTCTGTAATATTCAAAATTCAAGATTTTCAAGATTACCAAATTACTTTCTAATTTCAGTTTATTTTCAATTAAATTGAACTGCTTTTCTTCTTCTACTCCAATTCTTTTTTTATTTTTACAACACAAACCCTATTAAAAATATTATCCCCGCCCATCGCAGCCTATATACAGCATAATAGTGTGTTTCCCTTCCGTGGCCGTGGTTCATGTGAAATGTGAATGACAAGGTTAGCGTAAAAACTCATTAATTGGTAATTAATTAATATTAATATGGGTGTCATGAATTGTGTATGGGCATAGAATCTCCATGAATAATCTAGATGAGATTGGATATCACCATGAAATAAGTATAAAGACAAAATGCAGGACAACTTTATGCATGGAGACGTGTGTCCATTGATTTCAAATCATGTTTATGGGGACCATCATCCATGTGGCTCTTTCCTTCACTTTTATTTTTAAGCATACAATTGACATAAAAACAAAATTAAAAGGAATCAAAATTATCTGCCTGAATAAAGTTTAAACTTTAAACTATCATATCAAAACAATAATAAAATCGTTAAAGAAAAAGAAATAATTAAAGAATGGTCTGATGCAAGATAAATGTGTAGGATTTGGATGTGGGATTTGGTCAGTGAAAATATATAATAATCAACTTCCGGTGAATTAATTGTTTGATATAAGATCTTTGGTATATATTGTAAGATGTAGGCGATATAACATAACTAATTACATTTGTTTGTTATACTGAGTGGTATACTTCACCCACCATAAAATATGGTCAATCTCCATCCTCATCATCCGTTGTCTTATTATCAAATTTATAAATAAAAAAATTAAGAAGAATAATTATAGTACTCTATCATTTCAAATAAATCAATTTTCTTTTATGAAAACGTATGTTAAACCTTTTAATTTAATCAAATTAAAATCAATATTATATATCAATCAATGCTGAAATTCCATTTATTTGATTATTTATAATAAAATATATCGTCCACTTTTATAATTTACATGATAATTTATAATGGACTGATAAATAAATAAAAATAAAAATATAATATATACTAATTAAAATCAATTATTAATTGTCATGCATGAATATGCATTCATGGTAAGCTATAAAAGTAAATTACATATCATTACTCATTTTTAATCCTCAATTAAGTGCGACATGGCCACTTTGTACTTCAATTATCATAATACTGAACTGTATTTTTAAAATTTATTATAAATGTGTGAACATGGTTTTCAATTATTCGATAATTAAAGGTATGATGAATATTTTATTATTAAAAATTTATTAAAAAGAGAAATTATTTCAAATATTTTTAAAAAAATAATATATTTAAAGTATTTAAAAATGGAGAAAGTGTTATATAAGTCTAATCAACTAATGATTTAGATGTCAAACACTAGTGATATTAAAGTAATAACAGTACTGATATTATACCAAAAAAATAGATGAGTAATGCTATACAGCCTATTCTTATAATCTATTTTGTTGTCTACTCAAAGGTGACAATTCATGATAAGATAATAAAATAAATTAAAATAAATATGTAATAAAGGCAAATTCAAATCATCCATTGTGAATCGCCACATATGAGAAAATAATATTGAAAACCTGCGGTGGCAAAATAGAAATAACTTTTAGCCAAAAAATTTTAGAATATTCCATCCATTTTATTGTTCATCTGTCAGTTGATGAACAGTAACTAGGAGCATTTTTTTAATTTAAAAAAAAATAAAAAATTTAAAGTAAAAAAAATTAAAATAAAAAATTGCGAAAATGCCACTGGTTATTGTTCATCTACTGACGAATGAACAGTAACATTAGCAGAAAATGTTAAAACTGATATTTTGGCTAAAAATAAAACTCTGGAGGTTTTTTTGGTTAATATTGAAAACCTGCGGTGGTAAAATAGAAATATCCCTTTTAATATTTACTGTTGATTTGGTCTATTTGCTATCGGTTAGCTTAATTGTTGCTATTAGATTAGTTTTTTGTTGTTATGGTCAGTCTTTAGAGAAGGATTGGCAATGGGGCAGGTCGGGCCAGGTAATACAGATATTGGACCTGCCCTGCCTCCTCCTGTTAGCGCCCTGCCCTGCCTTGTGGTGCGGGGCAAAAATATTGAACCTGTACCTGCCCTGTGGGGACCCGCCCCGCCCCGCCCCGCCTTGTTACAGTCTCAAATAATTGAAAATTTCATTTAAAATAAAATTGCATAGTGTTTATCAATTTGTTACAGTCACAATTACATCAATATCATGCCCAGACTCACTGCTGGAGACATATATATTACACAAACTAGATTTTGTCTGACAGATAATACATAAATAAAACATGTTTGCATATATAGGTACACTACAATAGGCAACAAGTCACTTGAAAGAATCCACACCTGCATCATAAAATCAACCCTTTTACAAAGCAGTATTTATATATATATAAATTAGATTAAAAAAACAACAAAAACAAGATTTGATTAAGTTCATTTTTATCAAGTAGAATTTTCACTTCAAAATTTGTTTATAACTAAAAAATCCAAGCATCCTGAAAACCAAACAAGATCATAAAAGATTCTTCCCAATATTTTTGTCTTCAATACCATCTACAGTTTCTTGAAAACAGTCATATAAATACACAAGTCCTTATTCAAATTAAGGCTAAACTAATCACAGAGACATTTATGTTTTAACTTCTGTGCTAATCACTCCACTAATAACATTAACAAAATTTCCAAATCTCAACATCTGAAACCATAACAAATGTCTTCATCATCATCCTATCTTATATATAAGTGACTTTTGGCATGTGTTGTCAAAGACTAGAAAGAACTCAAACATACATATGCATGTGTTGTCAAAGACTAAAAATAACTCAAAGACTAAAAATAACTCAAACAGACATATGCATGCACTAGTCTTTATCGAAATGAAGCACTACCAATGACAGAGACATTCAAAATGATACACATTATAGAAATAATTCAGAGTCTAAAAAAAGAATCTTCTGAATCTGCAACTTGTGTCCTATAGATATTTTAAATACCTTGTATGTTTGGGAATTGAACTAAGTGAATGTTATGGGAAGAACATGGTGGTGGACTTATATGGATTGATCAACATCTGACTTCTAGTTATTCGGTTTCAACTTTTTTCCAGAGCTAGACATATGCACACACCTCACCCCACTCTACATTCCTAAAAAGAAGCTAAAGGGGTATGTACAATTCAGGTCACCAAATCCATTAAAATATATAAAATTGAATTGAGATGTATCTGACTGAAGACCCCTCCCACTATGCTCTACTAATCACAGAGACATTTATACATACAATTTATGTGCTAAATAACAAAAACATAAAACAAAAAAAAAAACTCACAATCAAGATAGCAGTGATGGATTCATTGACCCAACGACTCTCTTCAAGCAAGTGACATGTAATCAAACAAATACGAAAAAGACGAAATCAAACAAAATAGGTAATCACAGTAATATCATCATCATAGAATAATAAACCAAGTCACATTGTATACTAACCAGATTGTGTGAGAACATTATTCATCTTTATCATCATCTGAATCATACAAGATTGTAGCATGGGCATGATCTACCACTTCCAATAATTTTTCTAAATTTACAAAAGACAATGCATACAATTAAATATAACTTTTATAAAATGAACTATAAAAATTTAAATAAAGTAATAATTGCCCTTTTTTGAGTCGACGGATAGCCAGTCTTGTGCACACATCAATGCCTCCACAGTTTTTGGATGAAGTCTACTACGGTGAGCACTAATGATCCTTCCACTTGTACTAAAAGCTGACTCCGAAGCCACAGTGGAAACTGGAACAGCCAAGATATCTCTCGCAATCTGATGTAAAATAGGATATTTACCTTTGTTTGTCTTCCACCATGCCAATATATCAAAATCTAAAGTCCTAGGTAAAGTGTCCTCTTCTAAGTAAAGATCCAAGTCTGATCTAGAAGCTTTTCTCTTTGAAGAAGCGAATTGCTCAAACTCTAAATTGGCTGGCCCCAATAAACCAACATTGATCTCTGGACAGCTCCCAGAACTATCACCCTTCATTTGTTCCTTCAACTCGTATTGCTCGACCAATTTTTGAAATAAAGCCTTCATTTTATCCATCTCATATTCAGCATTCTCACCATAAATCTTATTGAAATAAAACTCCACCACCACCAGTTTGTACCTCGGATCAAGAATTGTAGCAATTCCCATGACACCATGTAAAAGAGACCAATATGTATCAAATTTGATCATCATTTCAGCAGCCATAACCTCAATTACATCAATTCCACATTGCATCCATTCACTTAAAGAAAATCTAATCTCACATATCTTTAGAAAATATAAATTGGCAGTTGGGTAGTTGGTGCCAGAAAACAACTCGGTGGTGTTATGAAACACCTTTAACCTATTACATATCTCCCTAGTCATACTTCAATCAAGATCAGATGGCATAGATTTATACTTAGAGTCGCATTGCTTTAAACGAAAGAAAAACATCCTTATAATCTAAGGCAGTTTGTAACATTAAATAAGTCAAGTTCCAATGAGTATCACAATCAAGGGATAACTTCTTACCAATAGGAACACGAAGCTGACGAGCTGTTTCTTCAAATTTCTCCCATCTTTTTGGTGTATGTGCCCAATATGAAACACTTTCTCTAATATTCTCCACTGCATCTTTAATCACTTCTAAGCCTTTTTTCACCACCAAGTTCAAAATATGTGCTGCACATCGCATATGAATAATGCTACCATTTAGTAAGAGAGACTCTGGGGGTAACTTATCCACTAGCATCCTCATCATTGAATCATTAGTTGAGCAGTTATCCACTATTATAGTGGATATCTTGTTGTCGATGTTCCAATCGAGTAAGCATTGCACCAAAGTCTCGCAAAGTACTTCACTTGTGTGAGGACAAAGCACATGAATAAACCTATAAAAAGAAAAGATAAGCACAATAATCATTATATAAATTAAGTATAACAATTAACTCATATAATGTATCTGATAATACGACTTTGAAGCTTCCATTGTTTATCAATATAATGCGCTGTAACGGCCATAAATCCTTTTCTTTGATGTGATATTGTCCACATATCCGTAGTAATTGCAATTCGGCCTTCATTCTTCTCTAATACCTCTGCCAAAGCTTTCTTCTCCTTCTCATAAATCATTAGGCAATCAACTTTGATAGTATTCCTAGACACCATTTTGAAGGTAGCATTTAAACTTTTACAAAATCTCTTAAATCTCCAATGATCAACAATTGTCAAGGGATACTCATGCTCAATAATTGCCATTGCAAGCTCTTCTCGGGATACTTGTTGACTAAAGCTAAAATTAGAAAGCTCTAATCTATCCTTATTAAAGTTAGCCTGAAGGACTTGTTGCCTAATGTCCATGTTTTTCTTCTTCTTGCATCTATCAATGTGTTTCCTCAAGTGACTTGTCCCCTTCTTCGGATCACCAAGCATCCCTGCATTGTAATATATACATGTGGCTACTTTTTTCCCCTTGATCACCTTACAATCATAATGTTTCCATATCCCAGTTGTAACTTTTGCCCAAGGGTCTTCTTCTTCAACTTTATCATTATCAGTTGCAAAAACTGTTGCATTCTCGGAGGAATTGAGCAGGGCACCCTCAGTAGAAGACGCTGGATCAGACAACTGGGTATTAGTTATTGCAGCCAGACTTGATTCTCCCACTGAAGTTGAAATAGATAACATCAATGGAGATGGACTCGAAGAATGAGCTGGACTTGTATTTTCAGAAATTGTTGTAGAAACATTAAGAATTTTAGTTACTAAGGAGCTACAAAAATTAATAAGCACATAATAAATAACATGAAAGAAAATTGATAATATCAATCATTATTAATATCAATAACTAACTAATAAACTTACCACCTCCATTTGATTCCATCATACGATAAATTTTATCAATTTCTATGGTAATCTTCTGTTCTTTCAGTAACCTGGAGAAATAGTTAAGGACCTGCAACAAATAAACTAAAAGAAATTTAAACATCTTTTTAACAAAACAAGGTCCAGAATACTCCATCAACAATTAATTTTATCACAGATTCTATTTCAATATAGATAAGTACACTGAGTAGACAAGATATCAATTCAAATTTCTTGGTAGTAATAAATAATAGTGCAAAAATTAGACTTACAAAATGGTTTGCTTCTGTTCTCTTTGTTAAAGAAATTACATTGAACTATACATAATCACAGAAGAATATAGAAGATTAGATTTCAAAACATCCATCTATATTAATGTATAGTTGAAGATATAAAGCAATAATAACAGAGAGGGTAGCAAAATACAGGAAGCTTACTAGGGTAGTTAGAGAAATCAAATTGTCAGCCACTTGGTTTGGAGTCTTCTTTCCAGCAGGTTTTGGTTCTTAGACAACCGGTTACTAATCGGAAAAATTGTTCATGTGGTCAAAGCCAGAAGTTAATACTTTATCTGTGTAAAGAAGCATAACAACCTCAGAATAAATCAAAACCATAATCAAATTTATATGAAATCATAACAATATTTAAAATAAAAAAATCAATTCAAAGAAGAAAACCCTTCAAATACAAACCTCTTCGCAAAGGAAAGAAACAAATTTGGTATCTGCAGTATCATCACCTGCACCATCAGAAAAGCTTGACTCACATAAGAACTTAGTAGTATCATTATAAAAGCAATATTAATCCTAAATCAGTAATTGGGTAAGTAGAACAACAGTCAAGCACAACGAAGTGAAGAGAAGAGGATAATAATTCAAACCCTAGCAGCTTTTGATATGCTTCGATTGTTGGAGATGACTTCAATGACAAAATACAGAGCAGTTCGATTTGGTTGTGACGACTTCGACGGGTAGAGAACAGAGCAGCAACTAAAAATTAAAAAACCCTAGAAAGACTTACTCTTTCTCTAATATAATTTTACTTACGTATAGAGTAATGCGGGGCATACGGGGCAGGGCGGTTCGAGTCACAAACTATACCTGGACCTGACCTGCCCTGCAGGCAGGTCAATATTTTAAAAATTGGACTTGACCCATTCAACAGACGAGGCAGGTCGGGCCATGTTCGGGCCACTTCAGAACAGGTCGGGTCTTCGGGCCAGATCAAAAATTGCCATCCCTACTTTAGAGACATATTATGCCAGGTTAATTCGGGTTTGACTAGAGTTTGTAACTATGCTGTTTGGTTGAGCCTGTTCTAGGTTGTGTTGGTGATTCTTGGTTCTAACATGAATTTTTAGAGTAGGCCAAAACTGTAGGAACCTAGTATATGGTCCGGTAATGTCTAATAAGATGTTTAGAAGTTAAACGACTGAAATAAATTGGACTACGCTAGTTAAAAATAGTAATTGGCTAATTTGACCCTCTAAATGTAGGATTTTGACCTGTTTCATCTATTACTTTATATTGTGGTCCTAATCTACTTTTTAAAGTTGTTTGTCTCATAATTTACATTCCAGAATGGTACAATAGACTTAAATCGGACTAAAATTGAGTTAGTTAGAGTCATTTTAAATTTTAGAGCCTTTTAAGGTATTAGGACCCTGTAGATGATATAAATACTACTAAATAATGAATCTATATAGTTTTAGAGTTTTTCTGAATTTTTGAATTATAGGCTATCCTTGTTTGCTCCCATTTCGGGGGAGCTTGTACGTATAAGTAGGATGCATTTTATGTGTGTTCATGTTAAATTTGATAATCTAAAACAAGTTTTATTTGTGGTTGTACTAACTAAACATCGATAGTCTGACCTATTGTTTCTATATTTTTGTTTTGTATGTTAATTTTCTTGATCGGAACGGAAAATGCTGCATTTAGATAGTCAGGTGGTGTAGTAAGGACACACACTATTCATATTGCATCAATTCTAGCATTATAGTTTTTCTATTTTAGCAGTGTTTTCAAAATTATACTATTTTGGATTTTGTAATGGATTTTCTTCTATTTTAGTTGTAAACCAAAGTTTACTTCATATTTTCATATTATATGTTGAGATATTTTAGAATAGTTCTGTATAATGCAATGTTGCGTGTTTGGGTTGTAATATTTAGATTTGATATTTCTGGGAATGTATTTCTTTACAGATTTACTATATATATATATGTGTGTGTGTGTATATATTCTGTCCTTAGTTTCGTTATCTGTTGTCATGGCGTCCGTATTCCTACATATGTCTATTAGGTGAGGGCTCGACCATTACAAGTAAAGACATCAAAATATGGCATAATAGACTTTGGCACCCTAATGATCATGTATTACGGTATGTTTTTCAAAGAAATTACATTTCTCGAAGTCTAAATTACAATTCAGTAATGCTTGCAAACTTGGGAAACAACATAAACTACCATTAAAAACACATTCCATATCAGTTACCAAACCTTTAGAAATAATAAATTCACACTTCTAGGTCCTGCACCATATCTATCAACATAGTGTTATAGAAACTATCTAATTTTACTTATACTTACTCTAGATACACATGTTTTTATCCATTAAAACTAAAATCAGAAACCAAAGAAACTTTCATCAAATTCAAAGCTTATAGTGAGTTACAACTCAATCATAAAGTAAATTCACCCTATAGTGGCATGGGAGGAGAACACAAAGCTTTGTTATATTATCTTAAATCCAAGGAATCCAAATAAGATTTAGTTTTCCGTATATGCACCAACAAAATGGTGTCTCTGAATGTAAGCATAGGCACTTAACTGACCTTGAGCTAACTCTACTCTTTGCTAGAAGCCTACTACATAACCGCTTACCTTATAAATAACTTACCATCTTACACTCTACAAAACATTTAACCATTTTAGCTATTATATAACAAACTCCCAATTATACTAATCTAAAAGCCTTTGATTGCAATTGTTTATCAAATCTCAGATTTTACAACAAACGAAATTTCAATTATCACACTACTAAATGTTTGTTTCTTGGGTGCAGTTCGGTTCATAAGGGATATAAATGTCTTACTCCAAACGGGAAAATATATGTATCTAGGCATGTGACATTCAATGAAAATGAGTTTCCTTATCCTATGTTGTTTACCATTAAACGACTCATTAAACATACTAAATCAGCCAATTTACCCATCTCAACCATTATTTCTCTTCTTCCATACCAACATGTAAGTCTCAGTACTCCTTTGGCAAGGAATCTTTTTGAAGTGTCCTCATCTATTACACATAGTCATGTAACTCCATTTACTCCTACATTATCTTGTCCATCTATAGACACTACCATTGAATTCCTTACAACATCTATACACACTAAGGCATCACAATCAATATTCCCAGAAACATCACATACTGAATCCCTACACACAAACTTATCAAACACAGCTCACTGTAATTGCCTCTTTCTAACCTAATATCCCTGTTCAAAACATTCACCATATGCAAACAAGGTAAAAAAAATGTGGCATTTTTAAGCCTAAACTATACACCACAGGTTTACTTCATACATCTCTTGAACCAACTACAATTGGTCAAGCTCTTAGTGACACAATCTCTAAACAAGAAATGATGGATGCATATAATGATTTGTTAAAAAATAACACTTGGCATTTGGTCTTCTAAAGTCCAAAAATGAATCTTCTTAGGACTAAATGGTTATTTAGAACTAAATTAAACTCAAATGGTCAGATTTGTAGTTAAATGATTCAATCAAACACTAGGTAGAGACTTCATAGAAACTTTAGCCCTATTGTAAAAATTTTTACCATCTAAATGATCTTTTCTATTATCGTGTCCTATAACTGGGACATTCAATGAATTGATATAAACAATGTTTTCTTAGATGGACAACTAATAGAGGATGTTTATATCAACCAGCCTCACGGATTTGAAAATTCTCAATTTTCTAATCATGTTTATAAGCTTAACAAAGCCCTCTACGGTCTGAATAAGCTCCAAGGCCTGCTACTCCACCTTAAGGAATGCTTTACTTAGTTAAGGGTTTCAAAAATGCTATGATAGACACTTCACTATTCTACAAATTCGTTGCATGTAGTGCTACCATTCTACTGATCTACATGGATGATATATTTATAACAGGCAATTCAAAATAGCAATATAAGTGATGTTCTTGATCAACTACAATCCAAGTTCGCAGTGAAATTTTTAGGCCTTATCAATCATTTTCTAGGGTTTGATGTTTACCATCATAATCATGGTCTTACCTCTCTCATACTTAATATGTCTCAGATCTCCTCAGTCAAGCCAATATGCTCTAGTGCAGGCCTTATTCTTCTTCTTTGTCCACTAATGTCAGCTCCCCTTTCGAGTATTCCACATTACTGGAGTATTGTTTCTGCTCTCAAATATCTTCATCATAACAAAACTGATACAAATTTTGCAGTCAACAAGTTAAATCAGATCCTATCTAATCCAACAACAAACCACTGAATTACTTGTAAAAGATTATTACGTTACCTTAAGGGGACCTCTGATCTCGGTCTTTTGTAAATCTCCATCTACACCTCTTGGTCTCCAAGCATATAGTGACTTGGATTGGGCTGACTCCAAAGATGACAAGAAGTCCACCACCAGTGGTATTGTCATTCTGGGGAGCAATGGAGTCTATTGGATGTCCAAGAAGTAAAGGACGGTCTTTTGATTGAGATAGAAGCAGAATATTGTGCTTTAGCTCATGTCTCTACTTCACTGCTTTAGTTTAACTCGTTACTTTACTTCAAATTACCTTACAAACCCATCCTCTAGTATGAAAACAACAGTGCGAGGTCCTTAGCTCAGAATCCTGTTTTTTACGCTAGAACAAAGGACATAAAGATAGATGTGCATTTTATTCGAGACAAAGTGGCCAACAGAGAGATTGAAGACACGTACATCAGTACTGATAGACAACATGCAAATCTATTTTCAAAAGTTTTGACAGCCAAATGTTCGGAATATCTTCAGTCCAAGCTAAACCTAATTTTCAAATCTCAGTTCAGCTTAATTAGGGGCGTTAAAGATATCCGACCCCTAAATGAATAAGATACATCTGCATTCAATGGACGTGAAATTATTTCCAAGCCCGTCAATGTGTTCAAGCCTGTAACAACGTAACAGCCCACCCTCAATAAAAAACTCTGGAATTCTCTATGATAACAACCGGATAAGATTCACATATAATGATCTATTCATGCAGATGAATCATAACTTGTACAACGCACTTCTAGTTGTCAATTCTGTCATAAATTCTTACCATCTGATCAAACTTGAATTGATTAAATGATAATGATAATCAATCTGTAAATGTGTATATAATACTCATCTCTTCAATAAAAATGATAGTGCGAAAAACATTCAAAACAAAACATCACTTTTTACAAATTCTACTTTGTCTTTTTCCCACTTCGTTTTCCTTCTTTGTCTTTATATCACTATACTGTCGATTCTAACATGATTGTGAATCTCTAACAAAAAAAAAAAACTTCAGTTTTAATAAGTTGTTGATTTTAACCAGAGGTGGACATGAATCGGTTTGGTCTGGTTTTACCCAAACCCGCTTTTACCAGTTTTTTAAAGGTTTAGACCGACTTGACATATTTTAAATGATAAAACCGGTCGATCGGGTTCTTGATTGGGTCAGGCAGAACCGGGTCGTTTTTTTTTTTTAGTTTGGGTATGTATATTGCGTTTTTTCTTTTCTTCAAATTTTGCTCTTTATATATTCATAAAATTTTCAAAACTACAAAATTATCAAATCAATTCCAAACATCTTATACCAAAAATCATTATGGAAAATTCAAATTACTAATCAAATCTAATTAATCAAAATAAACGATCATCAATTATTAAAAATAGCAGCCATATTAATCTAACTTAATTTTTCATCATTCACCAAATAAAAACTAATGGAAACATATTATAAATCCATTAAAATCCTATTAAATTACAAATAAAAACTTTAGCAACATATCATATATCCATTGATATCCTATTAAAATAATAATAATAAAGAAAAAAAATTATCCAAACATATAAATTAGAAAGAGTTTTTCATTTCAATGCTATTATCTCGTCACCTACGAAATATAATTAATCCACTTCAAGTATATATATTTATAACATTGTAAGAATTACAAAAGTATAATGATCAATACATCCTTCAAATAAATAAAATTATCAAAAGGTGTTCACAATAACCAATACATATTTTATTTTTTATTTATTCAACCAGTTTTCAGTTTTGAGCCGGATTTTCGAAGTTCAAAACCAAACCAAAACCGATATAACTGGTTTTAAGCACACCACAATCGGATCGGACCAGTTAAACTTGAAAAACCAACTGAAATCCGTTTGGGTTGGTTTAGTCGAATCCAGTTTTATACCCAGCCCTAATTCTAACTATCTTCCCCCATTTTCGATATCTATCTCTTTCTCCACTCATTTCTTTCTACGTTTATTACATTCATAGAATCACTAAATTTTAGTGGTTTAGATACTTCAATTGCCTTATATTTGGCATCAACATTGTTTATATCCATTCATCACTGATGGTATTGTTGCTTTGAATCTATTAACACCTGTTACCCTTATTCTGTATATTATTCTGTCGATACAGGTGAGTTATTATTTCGCCAATAATCATACATATAATAAGTTATGTTAACATATGTGAAATTTAGATGTCGGGCTTAGAAAGTAAAATGTAAGGATATAGAATCGAGAAACCAACACATGATGAAAAGTTTATTTATTATTATTTAAACTTAGGACACAAATTTGATCCTTCATACCATCTCCTTAAGACAACCATAAGATGATTCAAACAAAAGGATCAAATTTTTCTTAAAACAAAAACATCATCACAAGCCCAAAAACACAAACAACAATAAACCAAGCAAGGAGAAATTAAATCTCCATATCGAAAACATCCTTAAAGAACCTCTTAAGATTAACATAAGAAGTCCCACCAACACTAGTAGCTTCATGTGCTTTCTTCTTCCACTCACTAGCTCTTGCTCTAAAAACCTTCCCATCTTCACCTTCCATCAACTCCATCACACGTTCAACAATCTCTTCACGTTTCACTTCCTTACTCAATTCCTTACCAAAACCCCACGTCGTACAAACATATCTAGTGTTCGTCGGCTGCTCACCACAAAACGGCCAACACAAAAACGGCTTCCCGGCATGCGTGATCCCTTCCAAAGTCGAATTCCACCCACAATGCGAAATAAAAATCCCAATCGCCGGATGTGCAAGCACCTTCTCTTGATTACACCAATTCACCAACAATCCACGATCCTTAATTTGCTCAAAATATTCCGGAGGAATAACATTAGATTCCAAGATATCGGGCCTAACAATCCATAAAAATGGATACCCACAATTAGCCAAACCCCAAGCGAATTCCAACAACGTTTCGCTAGTCATAGTAGCGATGCTACCGTAATTAGCATAAACGACAGTGTCGGGATCTTTTTCATCGAGCCAATCGAGACATAGTGTGTCTTCTTTCCATAAACTCGTCGTGGTCTTTTTGAAATATTCGTGTAGTGGCGTTTTCTCGTAGAGTAAAGGAAGTGGACCGACGGTGTACACGTTGGCGTTTTGTTGCTTGATGACTTCTAAGACATCGTGTTCGAGTTCGTCGTACGTGTTGATTAAAACCGAACTACACTCGGCTAGTGTGTAGCCGACTTCGGATTTCAAGATGTTGAACATGATTGAGTCCAGATCTGTTATTCTCATAAATGTTGGTAAGTCTCGTAGCCTCATGTTTGGCATTCCCGGGATCCAGTCCAGTTCTTGGTATAGTGTCCCATCAGTCATAAAGCTTTCATCTGCATCAATTTTTTTATATTTTAAATTAAAAAATATATATACTTAAAAAAGTAAAATTCAGATCTATTAAAATAATAATAAATAAATAATTTTTTATATGATCGAGATGTGTGATTCTTGATGACCAGAAAAGGAAGATAAGCCATGAAGAGAAAACATACCTTTAAAAGGAACAATACCCTTCTCAACAAGCTTATCGTACTGCATATAACCCCACATACCAATAGCAGAAGCAGTCCAAACACCAACGTCATTAATCCCTTTCACCTTAGCAACTTTAAGAGAAAAGGTCATGTTCCCATCGGCAACAACCGCAGTGACAGGTGGCACATCACCGGAAGCGTTAAGCTTATTAACGAGCTCAAGAAAAGGTTCAAAGCAGTTATGTTTAAGGGAGTAGTTGGCCGCTGCGAGGTCCTGAGTGGCGTCACGGTCGGACGGAGGCAGGCCATCAGGTATGGTTTCGAAACGGAAGTCGTCCGGCAGGCCTTTGAAGTATTCGTCGCCTTGGTTACGGAGGTAGCGTTTGTGGTTGTATTCGGTGTTGACGAAGGTGATGTGGAAGCCTTTCGAGTGGAGGATTTTGGCTATGTGCATTAGTGGGTTTATGTGGCCTTGTGCTGGCCATGGAACTATCACTGCGTGTTGTTTTGTTGTTACTCCGGTTGAACCCATTTTTGGGATGAGATTGTGTTGTGATTTGGAAATGTTGGGGTGGGTGGTTCGGGATTTATAAACCCAACCCAACTGCCTTCGAAGGTATTTGGTGCTTTATGATTGGTTGCTTTTGCTCAGCTTTTTGGTTTTTATTTTTATTTTTTATTTTTAAATTTTTTTTATTTCTTTATTTGATTAATGTTGAAATGGCATGTGGGGTTTTGTCCTTTGTTTTATTGTGGAAGTAGATAATTATTTGAATTTCAATAGCTGGGCCACTAGCTTCGGTGCTAGTAAACAAAAGCTAAAACTTTTACCTGTACATGATAGCAGTAGCGCTGTACATGATATTAGTTGGGTTATCTCCTCGGCCAATCTCTAATTGGGGTGCCAAAATCTTCTACGGTCCTATTTCATTACATAATAATAATAATAATAATAATAATAATAATAATAATATAATAATAATAATAATAATAATAATAATAATAATAATAATAATAATGGAAAATTATATAAAATAACCTAAATAATTTTTAAATATTCAAAACTAATCCAAAAAAATTTATTTATATTTTTAATTCGTTCAAACATTGATTTTAGAAAATAGGTTTTCACAGTTTTAGAGGGCCATCTTCACATTTGTGAAAGATCCCTTCACATATTGTGAAGAGTTATTCTTGAAAAGTGAAAGTTTAAAATATTATTTTTGTAAAGTTTTTAAGATTTGACTATATAATATAAATAAAAGTTATAAAAGGATAAAAATAAATAAAATAAATAGATTAAACTACCCTTCTTTTTTACAAAAATAAAATTTAAAATTTAGAAAAGATTAATCACGGTTAAAAAAAAAGAACTAATTATTTAAAATAAATATTATAAAATTTGATTGGTAATTTTTTGAAAATTATCCTACGAATTTAAATTAAATTTTATAAAATTTAAAAATAAAAAGATTTCCTAAAATATTTTTAATTATAAATTAGTTTAAAAAATTTGAGTTATCAACTTTGTTAGGTGTCGAGTCCGCCAATATTAAATTAACCTGCTCACCCAATAAAATTGTAGCAAATAGAGTCGATTCACATAGAACAGAAATTAATAAATGTAATTGTGGTGACCAAATCAAACTAAGGGCATCCATAATAAGGTTCCAACTAGAGTCCCAATTCAGAAAACTCGGACAACAATTTAATTTAAACCAAATCAAGTAATAATTATCTATTTTCTCTCTCCTGAGTCCCTCTAAGTTGGGACGAGGGACAACTCTCACCCATAAATTATCTCTTTAGATTTTGCTTTTATTTCTGTCTCTTTCCATGTGATTTTATCAATATTTTTCTTGAAATTTAATAAGAGATAAAAATATGAGAAAACATACAAAGAAATGAACATTCGGGAGAAAATATGTATTATGTTTATTAATAGAGAATAAAGAAGGTTGTGTCTTTACATGCCCTCTGCTATCTACTTATATAGACCTCTGTTTCCTAAACAGACACTATTAGTAATTTCCTTATTTTCAAGATCACTGTCCTGCTATTTAGAAAACTAATCTCAAACTTTTCTTTTACTTTGGCAGCTGGTAGCTGTACTGGTTCTTATCATTCTCATTATCCCCCATTCAAGTTGGAGTTATATGTACTTGACATAAATCCAACTTGGAAAGTAATATATGAAACTGATTTATAGGCAATGATTTTGTAAAGAGATCAACTAGCTGAAGCTTTTAGGAGATATATCTTGGTAAAATGAATCCTTCTTTGAAAGCATCTCTAACAAGATGGCAATCAATTTCTAAATGTTTGGTTCTTTCATGAAAAATCGGATTGGAAGTGATGTGAAGGGCAGATTGGTTATCACACCACATAGTAATAGGTAAGGTTAATGGAATCTGAAAATCCTGATATAAGAATGATAACCAACTCAGTTCACACAGTAAGGAACCCAGAGACCGGTATTCTGCCTCACAACTACTCTTTGACACTATTGTTTATTTTTTTTTCCAACTTATCAAACATTGTCCTATATATATATGCAAAAACCACTCAAGGATTTTCTTATATCAACACGGGAGTCCCAATCAGCATCACAATATCCCAAAAGCTGGAAATTGCTATGAGAAGGATAAAACAATCTTATAAACTTTGTTCCCTTCAAGTATCTAAGCACATGAATAAGACTATCCTAATGTTGTTGAAGTGGTTGAGAGACAAACTGTGATAATTGTTGGACTGAATAAGTGATATCTGGTCTTGTAAAACTCAAATATAAGAGTCTTCTATATTTGTTTGGAGTTTGATAAATGGGGCTACCTGTAGAAGAAAAATTCTGATTTGGAGGTAGAGGACTAGCTGCCAGCTTACACTCTGCAAACCAGTATCATTCAACATATCTGATATGTCTTTTGTTGAGAAATGATCATCCCTTTTTCTGATCTTGCAATCTCCAAACCTAAGAAATATTTAATATAGCGCAAGTCTTTTATTGTAAATTCTGTACATAGAAAATATTTCACAGCAGTGATGTCTTGTTCTAATTGTACCATGATCAAAACGTCATCTATGTATACTAGTAATGCTAAAATATGATCCACTTTATTCAAAATGAATAAGCAATGGTCAGATGTGTTAGGATTTTGACGAGAATTCGGGTATATTCCGGTATCCATAATTGGTTGGTAATTTGGAAAATACTCGAATACTGTTTTGGAAGTGTCATATTTGATTAGGAATAGTATTTTCTAAAGAGGATTCTAATTAGGAAAGAGATCCTGGAGAATCCTAAATAGGAAAATGTTTTCTTAATGGTTTAGGATTACTTTGTGACTAAATTATTTAATACTATAATTATGGTTCTTGTATCTATTATTAGATATCCTGAGAGAACAATGTAGATCTAATTGGTTAGGTTTGGGAGGTGCCCACCACGGAGACCATGGAGATCTTGAGTTCTAAGATCGAGTCTTATTATCATGTGAGAGCCATATTGGGAGAGCTTGTGTGTGAGACTGTAACTAATGTAGTTGGATTTGGGAGTGAGAGAGTGGTATTCTGGTTGTAACTGTTGTTTTATTGTTACGTAGTGAATTAGTCACTCGTTGTCCTAACGGCCGTGGTTTTTTCCTGTTTTGGGTTTCCACGTAAAAACCTTGTATCTTATTTTCTATCTCTATTTATTGCCTTGTGTGCGTTATTTTACTTTGTGGTTACGAATACTTGTCTCTGCTGCAATGGATCACTGATTTGTTCTACATGTGGTATCAGAGCTAGCCGTATTTTCCCAACAAGATGTAGATTAAGTAAAATCATACTTCAATAATTTGGTTATAAATTCAATGTTCCACTATCTGCCTGCTTGTTTTAACCCATAGAGTGATCTAAGCAGCCTACTTACCTGCCTTGGTTGAGCTTTATTGTACCCTGCAGGAGGTTTCAAGTACACTTCTTCTTCAAGGTATCCATGAAGAAATGCATTGTTGATATCTAGTTGATGAATGGGCCATTCTCTAGAGGCTACAATGGCTAAGAACATCCTTACTGTTACTACTTTGGCTACTGGAGAGAAGCTGTCAGAAAAGTCTTTTCCTGCAACTTGGTTGTATCCCTTCACAACCAATCTCTCCTTGAACCTTTCTATACAATCACCTGATAATAACTTAAGCTTTTAAACCCATTTAGAGCCAATAGCTCTTTTTCCTGCAGGTAACTGAGTCAATTCCCATGTTTTATTTGTTTCAAGAGTCTCTAACTCTTTTTCTATAGCAGATATTCATTCACTATGCTTACAAGCCTGTGAGTAATTAACAAGTTCCTAGACAGTGCAGATGTTTGCTATGAATGCACTATAGGATGAAGAAAGTGCGTAGTGATTTGTGTCAATGACAGTGTATGGTATAGTAGAAGATGTATTTTCAATTAATGTTACAGGATCTTGTATAGCCAAAGTGGTTTGGATTTGATTCTTTGGCTGGTTCTAATAGAATTGGATTCAACTTGAGAAGGTAATGATGGGCTTGGAAAGGATTGATGTTTTTCAGGACTTGGAGAAGAATTTGTATTTGAAGATGGTGTGTTTGAGTCAGTAGAAGACTGATATATATTAGTTGTGTTTGGTAAAATGTCATCATCGTGAGCTGGTATGACAGGTAATATTGTGTCCAAATAGTCATAATAATGATTTGACTTATCAACAAAAGGAAAAATACCTTCATGAAATCGAACATCTCTAGAGATAAGCACTTTTTGTGTATCAATGACATAGACCAGAGAACCCTTTTGACCACGTGGGTACCTTATTAATACATATTTGAATGATCTATGTTGAAATTTGTCCTTTTGTGGCTTGGTGTTTGCAACATAGCAAAGGCATCTAAAAACTTTTAGGAATGAATAGTTTGGTTTAGTGTTTGTCAGTGTTTCAAAGGGTGTTTTCCATGTGAGTTTGGTTGTAGGTATTCTATTTATTATATATGTAGTTGTCAACATGACATTTCACCAGAAGTAATTTGGATTGAATCATCATGCCCTAGCTAACTCAATCAAGTGTCTGTGCTTCATTTCTACCACTCCGTTCTGTTGTGGTGTGTATGAGCAGGAAGTTTGATGATCTATACCATGATCATTGATCATCTTTTGACAATTTTGAATGAGAAACTCAGTCCCATTATCAAATCTAAGGGCTTTTATGGTAGATGAATACTTGGTTTTTGTTTGAAGAATGAATGTTTGTAGATAGTATGGTGTTTGGTGTTTTTGATTCAAGAGATATGTCCATGTATACCCACTATAACCATCAACTAGTGTTAGAAAATATTGAGCTCCACTGATTGATTTACGTTGGGTCCCCATAGATCCATGCGCACTAGATCAAAAAGTTTTGATGCTTGTGATATACTAGATGGGAAGGAGTTCTAGTTTGTTTTGAATATGAGCACACATCACAACACTCAAGTGGAATAAAAGTCATAATATTCAAGGTTTCGGGATCAATGTGTCGAAAAGATGTGTTTGATATATGGTCCAATCGTTTATGCCGAACTAAGGTACTATAAACAAATTGTTTAAAAGCTGTTAGAATAAGAACAATTCTAACAAGAATCAAAATAGGCTATATAAGCTGCCACAGAGCTATCAACAACTGCAATATTTCTGGACTAAGATTGAAGTGTATTTGGTTTCAAAGTGTAAAGATTATTGGTGATCTTGCCGGTGATTATAGTAGCTTTAGTCCTCTGGTCCTATAACAATCAATCATAAGAAGAAAACAAGAAACTATAAGGTTTGGAATTTGTGAGTTTGTGTACTGACAGGAGGTTGTATTTAAATAAGGGTACATAGAGTACTTCATTTAAAATTAGATTATAAAGAGTTGAATATTACCCACAAGGGTAATATTCCTTGAAGTACCATCAGGCAATATGATTCTATGTGGTTTAGTTAATTGTTTGGTTTTCATGAAAAGATTGATGTCACTGCACATATGTGCGCTAGCACCATTGTCTACTACCCAAGTCCCTATTTCAAACACACATGGCATAGTAAGTATGTGTCAATAAGACATACCTACTGAATTGTTGATGTAGGCCATCTGTGAGTAGTCAGCTTTGTTCTGAGAAGTATTTCCTTTGACCATCATTGCCAGTTCTTTGATACTTTCTTGTAAAAGCATTTATAGTTGTTGTCATGCTCTCATTATATTGTGGTCATGTATTGTTATTCTTTTGACTAGTTACTGTAGCAGCTACAATATGATTGTTTCTTTTTTCCTTTCCTCCTTTATACCACTCTGGGAATCCATGTATGTAAAAACATGACTCTTTTGTATGTCCATTCTGATTACAATGTACACAATGCTTATTTCTCTTGTCTTTCTTCTTTGTAAAATTTGTTGGTTTGGACTGCACAGTTGCATTTTGATTTGTCCTTAAACCTCGTCTCTAGAAATGATTCTGGTGACTCTTTACAAAGAATGCACTTGAGTTACCACTAGTATTCTCAGCTATATTCATCTGAATTTCCTTTTGTTTTTCCCCGGTTAACATCGTAGAATATGCTTTACTTGTAC
This sequence comes from Cardiospermum halicacabum, assembly GCA_031304145.1. NCBI lineage: Eukaryota > Viridiplantae > Streptophyta > Magnoliopsida > Sapindales > Sapindaceae > Cardiospermum > Cardiospermum halicacabum. The sequence goes on along the minus strand of CM062391.1, from coordinate 27,483,740 downwards.
TTGGCAGTGGATCCATTACCAAAATTTGGTTCCTGATCACTTCATATGCATCATTTAGCCCCATTAAAAACTACATTAGTCTATTAGCTTCAATCGTCTCCTCGTTCTTCTTGGACAAATCACATACACAACTTCCTCCACAAGTACTTAAGAAACTTACCAACCACGAACTTCTTTGCACCAGTTTATTTGATTTTATATCTTTTCTCAAGTAATTCCCAAATGTTTTTTTGCAGAGGGGCATTCAAAATATATATCATACAGTTTATCATCCAATCTATTAAGAATATAATTTCTGCATAAAATAACACTTCAGAGAGTTAAATAAACAACAAAACAAATTAAACAAGCAAAGTAGAGGCTTGTTGTAGCAATGACCTTAAACATAATTTCTCCCCTTCTCGTAAATTGCTTAAAAGGCTGTGGGAGTCTTTTCCAGGATACAACTACTTATAATTCTATAAGAAGCAAAATAAACGAAATTCTTGCAAAGAGCAGAGAAGAGATTTACTTATGAAAAATCGGAGAATTTCAAGAGAAAGAGAAGAAGTTTTTTCCAAACAAAACGTAAAAGTGAATGTCTTTTACTTCTTCTGAAATATATATAAATACTAACAGGTAAGTCTTTTAATACATGTATGACTCTTCATACCAACTGACGTTTTATAAACGAACGGTTACTTGTGTTGTAACGATTGTCGAACTCCTTGTAAGCAAGTAATTTTAATAAAATTAAAATTAATTCAAACAAGTTGAAATCAAAAATTCTATCACATGATAGGCTAAAAAATCCCCAAGAGCCCAAGGTCAATCTTTGATTATTAATATTGTTATTATAATAAGGCCCAACACCTTTATTATTTCTTCAATAACTATCCATACAACTATCCATCCCATATTTATATTGCTTTCAACCCATTTGTTTGAGCGATGTGGGACAACTTTTCTTATTCAAATATATCATCTATAACAATAAGAAATTAGTATAAACACATTTGAATAAGAAATTTTGTTCATTCACCTGTCTCTATTTCACAAATGTATGGCGGAGAGAAAGTAGTATAAACTTTCAACTATTCTCTAAGGCTTTGTTTGGATGGTTGGCACTAATTTTTTGTTTTGTTAAGTATAGTTTAGTTCAATATTGTTTCATACAGTATTAAAATCATGTTTGGATAGATGGTGCAGTTCTATACAATCATGTTTGGATAGATGGTGCAGTTCTATACAGTAAAGTCAATTTTTTTGTTTGGATTGATGGTATGGTATGGGTTAAAAAGTTGTAAATTGATCCTAATAACTTTGCATACAGTATTCACTCTAATTATTATTTTAGATGATTTAATTTATTTCTTTAATTTTATCACATTATGGTTTTATCTATTAATATTTTTTTTACTAATTTGATAAAGTAAAAAATTAATGTGCCAATTATTTTTCTTCTTTTATCTTAATTTAAGTGCTAAAAAGATATTTAAAAAAAAAATCAATTATTCTAATTAGATTAGATATATTTAAATATTACTCATTGTATTTCCATATTAATCCATTTTTACAAAATAAAATTGAAAAAAATCTTAAAATTTTTAATAAAAATATTAAATTAATAATAAAATAATTTCAGCCAATTTTGGGAACATCAAATTTACAAATTCATTTTATTTTTATTTTTAAAATTAAACGGGTTTTAAAAAGTTATTAAAGGATAAATTAGTAATAAAAATATATTTTATTAATAGAATGTAAAAAAAATACTTATATAAAAAGATTTAATATTTAAATTTTACAAATTAGATCCAATTACATATTAGTGAAAATAATGGAACCTAACTAAATATTAATATTTTAATTAATTTGATTAATTTAATTTATTGAGAACCATATAAATAGATTAAAATAAAAATAAACTATATATGAAGATAGACCACAACTATCTCAAAAATCAAATAAAATATGTTTAAAAAATAGTTAAATCAAATGAACAATGAAAACGCTATATTGAACAACCAAATTAAATAAAAATATTGTGAAATAAAATTACACACTCCCAAAGTAAAAAAGAAATAAAAAAGTCAATATTGTGAAATTTCATACTTTTCCTAATATATTTGAAGGACAATTTTGGAAGACAAAAAATATAACCCATGCTAACACCCCAAATTGGTGGATTATAAATTTCATCCAAATCAACCCATACCTAACTAAACTAAACTAAATCATACAAATCTAACCTATAATCCAAACATGGAGGTTATTAATAACCTAAACCATACCACACCAAACCATAATCCAAATATATCCTTAGTGGTTACTTATCGGGTCTACTAAGTGACACAGTGGATACAACCCTTGAATTGTTCACTATATAATAGTTGACCAAGTCAATAAATATTACTAACCATACTAAATAATCTTTGCTCTTTATACGATGGTGTTCATTTTGGTCTTGAACATGTCTTGATTTTCATGATAGCTTTAGAGAAGTTAGTCATTTCATTCTCATAAATGCGACCCAAATTTACTATCATATAGGTGACATTATTTATAATGTCATTAAATGCACAGTATATCCTTATCATCTACATACCAACAATTATTAGTCGTAAGAATGGATTCATTTGGTTGGTGTTACAATCTTTTGAGCTTTACTTAACTAGTTTGCCTATTGAACCTAATATGTGGGATCTCCACTATTGTTAGGTAGGTTTCCACCAAGTATTACTCATTAATTGGTATTAATCCCATTCCCCTCGACAACATCTTGAATTGCTCTCTAGGAAGTCTTTTTATCAACGGATCCGCTAGATTTTCTTTTGATTTCACATAATCAATGGTGATACTTCCATTTGTAACCAACTGTCTTATAGTATTATGTCTGCGCCTAATATGCCTTGACTTGCCACTATATTCTTTATTTTTTTCTCTAACTTGTGCCGCCATGTTATCACAGGGTATGCATACGGCTGTCACTGGTTTAGGCCAGACTGGAATATCCTCTAAGAAGTTCTTTATCCATTCAGCTTCTTTTGCTCCTTTGTCCAAAGCAATAAACTCTTATTCAATGGTAGTTCTTGCAATGCAAGTCTGTTTAAAGGACTTCCAGGAAATTGCACCTCCACCTAATGTAAATACATATCCACTAGTAGATTTAGTTTCTGAGTTGTCAGAAATCTAGTTTGCATCACTAAATCCTTCTACTACTGGAGGATATGATTTATACACTAATCTATAATTAATTGTATTCTTTAAATACCTTAATACTTTGATAAGAGCTGTCCAATGTTCACTTCTTGGATTATGTGTATATCTACTAAGTCTACTTACTGAATAAGCAATATCCGGCGTAGTAGAGTTCATCAAATACATTAGGCTACCTATTATCTGAGAATGTTCCAATTGTGAAATTGTGCTCCCACTATTTTTCTTTAAATTACAATTTGCATCAAATGGAGTAGGTGCAGGTTTACTATCATATTGATTAAATCTTTTCAAGATTTTTTCAATATAGTGAGTTTGTGTAAGAACATATCTTACATCAACTCTTTTAATTTGAATTCCTAAAATGACATCTGCTTGACCCAGGTCTTTCATGTCAAAATTTGAACTCAACATTCTTTTAGTTGAATAATTACATCCTTATTTGTACCAATGATGAGCATATCATCCACGTATAAACAAACCATTACACATGCATTTGTTGTTTCTTTGATATACACACACTTATCACATTCATTAATCTTAAATCCTAGTGTAAGTAATGTATGATCAAAATTTTATGCCACTATTTTGGTGCTTGCTTAAGTTCATACAAAGACTTAACAAGTTTACAAACCTTATTTTCTTGGCCCTTAACCACAAATCCTTCTGGCTATTCCTTATATATTTCTTCATCCAGCTCACCATTCAAGAATGCTGTCTTTACATCCATTTGATGAATATCCATTTTGTTCAAGGCAGCAATTGCAATTAACATTCTAATTGATTTTATTCTCGAGACTGGTGAATATGTGTCAAAATAGTCTAATCCTTCCTTTTGACGATATCCTTTAGCAACTAAACATGCCTTATATTTATTTATTGAACCATCAGCCTTAAGTTTCCTTTTGAAATTCCATTTAATATCCTATTGGTTTATTACCTGGTGGTAAATCAACCAACTCCCAAGTATGATTTTGTAAAAAGGATTCTACTTTGCTATTAATTGCTTCTTTCCACATATTAGCTTCTAAAGAAGTGATAGCTTCTTTATAAATTTGTGGTTCTGGTTCAATTAAGAAACTGATAAAATCTGGACAAAATTCTTTGGAACTCTCATTCTTTTTCCTCTTCTAAGTTCAGAACTTTCAACATGTTATTCAACTTTTTCTTATTCAGAAGAAGATGTTTGATTTTGAATCACTTCATGTGCTATATTTTTAGATGAATCTGACTTTTCCAAATACGGAAATATATTTTAAAAAAATTCATCTTTAACAGATTCTATTATTGTATTCACATGCATTTCAGGATGATTTGATTTTACAATTAAGAATCTATAAGCAACACTATTATTTGCAAATCCCAAAAACACACAGTATACTGTTTTTGGCCCAAGTTTGGTTCTTTTTGGTAAAGGAAGTTGAACCTTTGCAAGACAACCCCACACTTTTAAGGTTTTATAGGTTGGTAGTCTTTTCTTCCACATCTCATAAGGTGATTTGTCTGTACCTTTATGTGGGATTTTATTTAGAATTTTATTTTCCTTTAGTCATGCTTCACCCCACAGATTATGGGGAAGACCTGAATTATTTAACATAGAATTTATCATTTCCTTTAAGTTTCTATTTTTCCTTTCTACCACCCCATTTTGTTAGGGCGTATAAGGAGCGGTAGTTTGATGAATTATTCCATGTTATTTACAAAATTCATCAAACGCAGTGGATTCATATTTCCTACCTCTATCAGACCTTATGATTTTAATTCGTTTGTCTAATTGATTTTCTAATTCATATTTGTAATTTTTAAACATCTCAAATGCTTCATCTTTACTATTAATCAAGTAGACATAACAATACTTACTGCAGTCATCTATAAAAGTTATAAAAATAATTTTTTCCACCTCTAGTTGGTATTGATATAAAATCACAAATATCACTATGAATTGAATCAAGTAATTCATTTGACCTTTCTTTTATTGATTTAAAACTTTTCCTTACGAGTTTTGATTCAACACAGATTTTGACACTTGTGTTTTATATCAACTTGACATTTAGGAAGCATTCCTAAATTCACCATTCTGTGCAAAGTTTTATTATTCACGTGTCCAAAACTTGAATGCCATAAATTAAACTCAACAATATAAGTAGAATTACTTGTATTATTATTAATAACATTAGTAGCCATTACATTCTACTTGAACATTCCTTTTGTAAAATAACCTTTCCCACGTACATCCCTGCTTTAGTTAATACAAACTTATCAAATTCAAATACTAACATGAACCCACTTTTGCTTAGCAGAGGACTAGAAACCAAATTTCTTCTGATGTCTGGAACATATAACATTAGTCACAACTTTTCCAGATGTAAATTTTAGAAGAATATTCCCTTTGCCTTGAACCTTGGATGAAGACAAATTCCCCATGTATAACTTTTCATCACAAAACTTTCAGTGAAAGAAGAAAACAGACTCCTGTCTCCACAAATATGCCTGGTTGCACCAGTATCAACCCACCAACCTTTTGCATTTCTGACCATATTTACTTTAGAAATCACGGTAGCAAGATCAACATCAACCTCAGTATTATAGGCTTGATTAGTGTCAGGCTTCTGATTAGCCTGAACTTTCTTGTAGCGACAATCCTTGGCTCTGTGACCAGGTTTTCCACAGACATAACAGTTTCCTTTGATTCTTTTAGAATCCTTTCCATTTTGTGCATGGGGATTAGATCTCTTCTTCCCTTGTTTCTTGCTTTTTTGATTTGGATTCTTCTGGGCAGGAGGATTAGAAGGACCACTTTCGACCACGTTGGCTTTCATCTCTTTTTCACCAGAATCTGCGTTGTCTCCTTTTCTGTGATCTTCTTCTACACGAAGTCGCAAAATGAGATCTTCAATGGTCATCTCCCAACGCTTATGCTTCAGATAAATCTTGAAGTCTTTCCATGAAGGAGGCAGTTTCTCAACAATTGGACCGATTTGGAAGTGTTCGTTAATAGCACAGCCTTCTGAGTGCAATTCATGAATCAACACCTATAATTCCTCAACCTGTTTCACAACAGACTTGTTATCAACCATCACATACTTAAGAAACTTACCAACCACGAACTTCTTTGCACTAACATCTTCGGTTTTATATTTTTTCTCAAGCAATTCCCAAATGCTTTTTGCAGAGGGGCATTCAAAATATATATCATACAGTGTATCATCCAATCTATTAAGAATATAATTTCTACATAAAAAATCAGATTGCTTCCATGCCTCCACTGTCATCATGCTTTCTTTGGTCATCGGACCATCATCACATTTGGGAACGTCCTCTTTGATCATGTGTACCAAGTTCATGGTTGTCAACTATAATATCATCTTCTGTTGCCAGCATTTAAAGTCAAGTCCCTTGAACTTTTCTAGTTTTTCATCATTCTTTGATGATCCAGTGTTGTTATTTGATTGTGATTCCATCATAAAATATTCTGTTTAAGATTGTTGGAAAAACTCTCAATAAAATAACACTTCAGAGAGTTAAATAAATAAACAACAAAACAAATTAAACAAACAAAGTAGAGGCTTGTTGTAGCAATGACCTTAAACATAATTTCTCCCCTTCTCGTAAATTGCTTAAAAGGTTGTGAGAGTCTTTTCTAGGATACAATTACTTATAATTTCATAAGAAGCAAATGTTTGTTCATAATCAATACCATACTCTTGTTTAAAACCTTAAGCGAACAAACGAGCTTTATAGCGATCCAACGTGCCATCAGATTTAAACTTAAGAGTATATACCCACTTGCAGCCTACCAAAGGTTGGTTATGAGATAAAGGAACCAAATCCCAGGTATAAATTCTTTCCAACGCATCCATCTCTACTTGCATTGCTAAACATCATTCTTTACTATCTGCAGCCTGCTTATAAGATTTGGGAATGGAAATTTAGTCAAGTGTAGAGAGTAATATGAGGCGATCAGGAGGTTTAATTAACCGACCTGAATGTGTAGTGACAATTGTGGAGGGATAGAGTGAAGGTAGATGAGGTAAAGAGGAAGTAGAGCTACCTGGAACTGGATCTGGTGATGGTTGAGGAGTAGCAAAGGGAACGTAAAATGGATGAGGAACAGGCTGCTAATCATCAAAATGAGAGGACGAAGGAACTTGAACAGCCGGCAACACAGGAGGAGAATAAGCGAAATATAACGAATCCTTAAAACAAATAACATTGCGAGATACACGCATCCTTCGTGCATCCCAATCATAGCAGCGGTAACCTTTTTGGGTATCCAAATATCCCAGGAAAATACACTTAACAGACTTTACCTCAATTTCGGAGTGTTCAGATCGGGGAAGAAAGACATAGCATATACACCCAAATACTCGAAGATTAATATAGATATGCTTAGAACCAATGATCTTTTGAGTGAGAGAGATATTTTGTAATATCGTAGTTAGCATACGATTAATGATGTATACAGTTGTGTGAACATTATCCCCCAAAAGATATTCGGCCATTTCGCTTGTAAACGAAGAGCACGAGCTGTCTCCATAATATGACAATGTTTTCATTCGGACACACTATTTTGTTGAGATTGATATGGACAAGTTCGCTAGTGTACAACATATTTTGTGGCCAAGAAGTGTTCAAATATCTTAGACATGTACTCACCTCCCGAATCAGTTGAAGAGTTTTGATTTGTTTGTCAAACTGTGTACGGACCATAGCATAAAATACTGAAAGACTTGCATCACTTCAGATTTATGGCAAATAAAATATACCCAAGAATAGCGAGTCTAATCATCAACAAAGAGAACATAATAGAAATTTCCATATATAGAGGTTGTGCTGGCCGGCCCCCAAACAACAGAGTATATAAGTTCAAACATAAAGGAAGTATGATGAAGACTTTTATTAACTGGTAAAGTGTGAGATTTCGTAATAACAAATGCTTCACAATCTGTATTAACCTTAGTCTTGGGAGCAATAACAGATAACAATTCCCCAGAGGAAAATAAAGGCTTTAAATTAAAAGTATGGGGTGACTGAGGCGTTTATGCCAAAGACTCCAAAGCTTATTAGTTGAGTCCACTTCTTGAGACAAATGAGCGAGAAAACATTTTAGGTTGTCGGAAGAAGATCCAAAATCCAAGATAAAAAGTTCCCTTTGTCTACGGTCTCTCCGAATCACCTTCCCGGTGCGCAGGTCCTGAGTAAGACAACCAGACAAGGAAAATGAGACTAAGTAATTTTGCTGACAGAAATTAAATTGGTTGATAACTTAGGAACATAAAAAGCATCAGACAATATCAAGGGAGGTAGGTCAGGAAAAGAAAACTTTAAAGTGTCACTCGTTGAATCAGAAGATTCATGTCATTTGCAACTATAACGGTGCTAGAGGAAGTATAAGGCAGGGATGAATCAAAGGCCTACAGATTTCCTGTCATATGGTGGGTGGCACCATAATCAACAACCCAAGAGGTGTTATGATGAGTCTTACCAAATCCAGCAGATTGAAGACCTTGTATAAGTTGTTGCACAAGATCACTGTTAGAGGATGAAAAAGGATAAGGCGGTGCAGGCTGGCAAAAGGACGCAAATGCGGAAGGAGTAATCGAACGGCCTGGATGAGGAGGATGTATCTTGAAATTCTCAATCAAATGTCCATCTTGTTTGCAGTAGCGACAAAAAAGTTTGGTAGAGGGATCCGGCTTTCGGCGGCATTGAGAAGCATAGTGCCCTTTCTCATGACAAGTAAAACGTTCAACTTTTGAGACATCATGGTATTTACTTTTAAATGTACCATGAGACAAAGTGAGTGAAGCAAGCAATGAAAGACAAGTTTCTTCGGCAAGGAGATCGGCTAGGATGCTATCAAGACTATAGGAAGTCTCGCAGTTGAGGATGGAGGCACAAATATGTTCAAACTCAGGATGTAACTTCATGAGAAATGAACGGCAGCGGGACTGTTCACGTAATATAGTGACTATGGTGAGTGCGGCTTCAGGAATATCAGTAGTAATCAGATCTATTTCATTCCTAATCATCATTACTTCAAAATAAAATTCTTGGATGTTGTGAGAATCTTGAGAAAGAGTGCTAACGGATTGTTCCAATTGATACATACGAGCGGAAGTACTGGCGTTGATAGAGGCGTTGAAGATAGGACCACATTGCATGAGCCGTATTCATGGGGCTAAGATTGACAGCGATGGAGTTGTCCATAGATTCCATGATCCAAGTCTTGACCTTGTCATCACCAACTATCCATTTGTTGACTTCAGCTAATTCGTGAGGGTTGTAGTAGAGTAAGTAAGAGAGCCACTACAATGTCCCCAAAATTCTTTTCCTTTCAAGAAATTACGAAAGTACGATGTCTATAGGAAATAGTTTTTCCCATTGAGTTTCATAACTAGACGATGCTAGTGAGAATCCATTGGAAGGGAAAAGACAAAAAAATATAATTCAAAAAAAAAAAACACTGAATCTCTGATACCATGTAAATTAGAAAAAAAAATCTCTTTTATTCTATATTGATCTCAAAGAGATAGTCTTCTTAATGAAAAACTAAATATAAAAAACGGTAATCAAAATCTAATTACAAACACTTAACTACAAGAGATTATTTACTGATTTATAATCCAAATTATATATACAATTATATGAATGGATATTCTATAAAAAGTTTAGATTTATGTGTTGATTAATAGATATATAAAATAAAAACAACAAAATATTATTTTATTTTTTATCAAAACTCACAATTAAACAAACCCAATATCATATAAAAAAATCAATTAAATATTTATCGAATCCTATCTGCCCGATTCTATAATCTAAAATTATGGAATCCATTTCCACTCTACTCTGCCAAAACAATATAAGCCACGGAGAATGAGACGGCAAGCAGGACCACTTTCAATTTCAGCCTTATGCTCATGGAACTGAGGCCCAAGGCTCCGTCTCTGTCCGGGACTCGGTGGTGGGACATCGCATCGCCATTTTGTACTTCAATCAATAGTGGTTTTCCATCCATTTGACTATTTTTAGTCCTGTGCTCGGTGAGACATGACCACCTTGTACTTCAATCATCACGGTATTCTGCTGTATCTTTGAAAATCATACCAAGTGGGAATGGCTGTTCAGCCCGTAAAATCGCGGGTATCTATCAGAATTTAAATTTTAATTAGATAAATTTATAATTAAATTTGAATTTAAAAATTAAATTCACTATGAATATAAATATAGAGAATATTCCATATGTATATTTATAAACTTGTAAATAATAATGATAATAATAATAACAATAAATACTTAATAAATTAATATTTATTTATTTTTAGTTTTGATATCATGTTAATGTCTAAATTATAAAAATATATTTTATTGTTGAATATTTTTTAATTTATTTATGAAATCAGTGGATTAGTTTTTTTTTTTAAATTTAATAATTTATATTTCAGTAATAAATATTAATTTTACATTTTTTAATATTTTAAAATATATTTTTATTTAAAATTATTTATTTAAATCTATAAATATTATGTTGATACAACCGCGTACATGGATTAAAATCTACCTGCATCCGTGTAAATGTGAATTTTGAATGTAATAACCCACCCCACCGGATCATTGCCGTGTGAACATAGCTGTTTCAATTATTCGATTATGTTATATACTGTATTATATAAATCTAATCAATTAATGATCTAGATACCTAACTCTAATGATATTAAAATAATAACAATAATGACTAAGCTTATTCATGACATGTTTATTAGTTTATTCCAGCACTAATTTAAGCTTTATTTGACTACTAAGATATTACAAAAAGTAAAACGTTAGCATCTAGAATCAACCAATAAAAAGTTTATTCAGCATTATTTTAAACTTAGGATACAACTTTGATCCTTCATACCAAGCCCTTAACCCCAAGATGATCCAAACATAAGGATCAAATTTTTCTCAATACAAAACAAAGAAAAACATCATGAAGAACACAACAACAACATCAAACCAAACAAAGAGACATTAAATCTCCATATCGAAAATGTCCTTGAAGAACTTCTTAAGATTAACATAAGAAGACCCACCAACATTAGTAGCTTCATGTGCTTTCTTCTTCCACTCACTGGCTCTTGCTCTAAAAACCTTCCCATCTTCACCTTCCATCAATTCCTTAACACGTTCAACAATCTCTTCACGCTTCACTTCATTACTCAACTCCTTACCAAAACCCCACGTCGTACAAACATATCTAGTGTTCGTCGGCTGCTCACCACAAAACGGCCAACACAAAAACGGCTTCCCGGCGTGTGTTATCGCTTCCAAAGTCGAATTCCATCCACAATGCGAAATAAAAATACCAATAGCCGGATGAGCAAGCACTTTTTCCTGATTACACCAATTCACCAACAACCCACGGTCCTTAATTTGCTCAAAATATTCCGGAGGAATAACATTAGACTCCAATATATCGGGCCTCACAATCCACAAAAACGGATACCCACAATTAGCCAAACCCCAAGCGAATTCCAACAACGTCTCGCTAGTCATGGTAGCGATGCTACCGTAATTAGCGTAGACGACAGTGTCGGGGTCTTTTTTATCGAGCCAATCGAGACAGAGTGTGTCTTCTTTCCATAGACTTGGTGTGGTCTTTTTGAAATAGTCGTGGAGTGGCATTTGCTCGTAGAGTAAAGGAAGTGGACCGACGGTGTATACGTTGGCGTTTTGTTGCTTGATGACTTCTAAGACATCGTGTTCGATTTCGTCGTATGTGTTGATTAAAACGGAACAGCATTCGGCTAGTGTGTAGCCGACTTCGGATTTTAAGATGTTGAACATGATTGCGTCCAGATCTGTTATTCTCATGAATGTTGGTAAGTCTCTTAACCTCATGTTTGGCATGCCTGGGATCCAGTCCAGTTCTTGGTATAGTGTTCCATCGGTCATGAAGCTTTCATCTGCATTAAATTTTATCATCGAAATTTTTATAATTTAAAATTATAAATTAAAAGAAATATAACTATTCTTAATCAGTAAAAATTACTGGATTAAAATAATAATTAAATATTTTTTTAGATAAATTATAAATAATAATTTTTTCAATAATTCAATTTTTTTTACAAATAAATATAAAATTAAAAAAATATATTTATTCTAAAAATTGTTAGTAAAAATTACTGCAATTATTGTTAAAATAAATTATAAATATGATCCTTTAAATTATTCAGTTTTTTAATAAAAAAATTATAAAAGTTTACTTAAAATTCAAAATGAAGTTATTTTTTTTTAAATGTACATATTTATTAAAAATGATAAATTATTAAATTATTTAATAAAAATAAAATATTTTAAATTTTTTTTTAATTTAGAAATAGATCGACGGTAAAAATAAAATAAAGTTTTAATTTTTTAAAATAAATAAAGTTTTAATTTTAAAATTTTTAATGTTACAAAATATGTACCCTACATAGAAATTAGATGAAAAGGCAAATTTTTGTTAGAAGAAAAAATATCTTAAAAATCTTTTTGATTTGAAAGAAATGAAAGCAAAAGTACAGATCTATTTGTTGTGGCAAAAATAAGTACAGATCTAATTTATTTTTTTAAAATAACAATAAATAAATAAATAAAACCTCTAGATCTCGTACATGTAGGAAATAGACATCGAGATCTATAACTAAACCGGAGTTAATCCAACCGGTATCACTGTCAGTGTTAGAAAGAAGCACTTTTAGCTTCAGCAGAAAAGGAAAACAAGCCTTGAAGAAAAAAACATACCTTTAAAAGGAACAATACCCTTCTCAACAAGCTTATCAAACTGCATATAACCCCACATACCAATAGCCGAAGCAGTCCAAACGCCAACATCTTTAATCCCTTTCATCTTAGCAACCTTAAGAGAAAACGTCATATTCCCATCCGCCACAACCGCAGTGACAGGTGGCACATCGCCAGAGGCATTAAGCTTATTAACAAGCTCAAGAAACGGCTCAAAACAGTTATGTTTGAGCGAGTAGTTAGCCACGGCGATATCCTGAGTGGCGTCACGGTCGGACGGAGGCAGTCCGTCCGGTATGGTCTCGAAACGGAAGTCGTCCGGCAGGCCTTTGAAGTATTCGTCGCCTTGGTTACGGAGGTAGCGTTTGTGGTTGTATTCGGTGTTGACGAAGGTGATGTGGAAGCCTTTCGAGTGGAGGATTTTGGCGACGTGCATTAGTGGGTTTATGTGGCCTTGTGCTGGCCATGGAACTATCACTGCGTGTTGCTTTGGTGTCGTCACTCCGGTTGAACCCATTTTTGGTGAAGAGATTGTGGTTTGTGTGTGGAGATGGTGGGGTGGGTGGTTTGGAATTTATAAACCCAACTGGGTTGGATTGGAAGGTGTTATTGGTGGTGCTTTGTGATTGGTCAGTTTTGATCAGCTTTTTGTTTTCTTTATATTAAATATTGAAGTGGAGATAAATAATTTAAATGTGGGAATGTGCAACGGGTTTTGTCCTAATTTCGTTATTGAAGTAAATAATTAAACAACTTTTTGAATTTCAACAGCTGGAGGACCACTAGCTTCAGTGGTAAAAAATAAATAACTACATAGTAGGATTCTTTATATAATATATTAATTTAAAATTCATATATATAAAAATTATATTTAATAAAATAATATAAAATAAAAAATTTATATTTTTCTTTTTTTCATTAATTTTATTTTGCATGAGTGGTAAAGAAGAGAGAAAATTATATATTTTTAATTTTTAATTAAATTATTTATCTCTTATTAATTTATAATTTTTAAATAAATATAATTTATTTTTTTTTAAATTAATATACTACATACTACAATATTTTAAATAAAAAAAATTAATTTACGTCTAATATAGATATATTTTATTATTTTAATTAAGTAGTTATGAAATTTAACTTTTATGTAAAAATTAATACTTATAAAATACTATTTTATTAAATTAATTAAATAAAAATTACAGCATGCATATTAAATTAATTCAATTTAATTACTAACGTAGGTATTTTAATATTTATGTTTTGTTAGTAATAAATCAAATTATTATTAGCTATTTATAAAAAAATACAGTAAAAATATTTTTTAAAAAATAAAATTTATAAAATATTCAAATATGGAATTTGGTCGTGCAGAAATGCGGCCAATAATAATAATAATAATAATAATAATAATAATAATAATAATAATAATAATAATAATAATAATAATAATAATAATAATAATAATAATAATAATAATAATAATAATACATTTCAAAAATTGAATCTAAAAGTGTAGATGATGAACTATTGCATTAAATTTTTTATTTTTAACTTTTTTTACTTATTTAAAAATATAAATTGTTTCCTAAGATTTGAAATATTAACTCTTAGTAGATGGGTACATTTAAACATATTTATATGATTCTACATATTTTATATTTATAATTTGGACTATAAATTTATATATAATATGTAAAATATTTTTTATTTTTTACTTTTTTTAAATTTAAGCTACTTAGTTATTAAAATTTTTTTAAAATTTAACTTTTAGATAAAGATATAAATATTATTAAATTGATAAAATTTAAATTTTATATCATACATATAAAAGATAGTGAGCAATAATAATTTATTTCTGTTATTTTCGTGTGAATAGTTTAAAACATTATCATATACTCCCTCCGGTATCATTTACTTACAACATTTGAATAGTGTATATTATTAGTTGATGAATTTTATTTTAGATATAAGGAATATATATAGTGAAGTGAGGTCTTACTTTATTTATTTTAATATCTATTTTTAAATATTAAATTTATATAATTTTTAATTATGTATTATTAAAGATATTTATTATTAAAATTAAGTATTGGACAGCGTACTTATATGAAATGTTGCAAGTATTTAGAAATAGAGAAAATATTATTTATTCACATAATGACTAGATCCAGGTCCCAAGATTGAAGTGATATCGTGATATTCAATTGTCATAAGATTATGATTAGATGTGCAAATTAATTATTTATAGTGAAATAATATTAAAAAATAAAGTATTTATAAATTATGAAAAGATTCAGATATAAAATTAGATATTTTAATTAGAAAAAAATAAAATAAATTATTTTGTTGATTTTTTTTAAATTCATAATAATTTATATTTTTATATTAAAATTTTATTATATTTTATAATTTTAATCTCTACATTATTAGTAATTAATAACTACCGTAAAAATCTACTCATACATTATATTGAATATATAAATATATTTCATAAAGTATATTTACCGCTATTCTAGGTATTTTGTTTTTGTATTATATTCGGTTTACAAATCCAACAACCTAAAAAATCTATTTATGATAAAAATAAAGTAATTTAATTTATTGTATTGTATTTTATTTTATTATATATTTTAATTTAAAATAAATTTTTTCCATCTCTATAGATTTTACACAATAATAAAATTTCACTTACTTAACGTGTCTAAATAATTATAAGTAATATCATCTTATTTATTTTATTTATTTAAAAATAAAAAAGTAGCTCATATATTAAAATATATATTTCTACTATTAAATTATGTTTAATAAAAAAATTTAAAATAATTATTTATAATATATAATGGAATAAATTAAAATAAAAACTTTTTTTTATTTAGATATATTAATGAAGTTAATATATATATATATATATATTATTTTCACTTTTAAAATAGATTGATCTGAAGGAAAAAATTTTGCATAAAAGTCATTATGAAAATGAGTAAATTTAAACACACTTGGTTAAATCTAGCGAGTATATTTGAAATTTTAATAGATATATAGTGTGGTCATAATGAAATAGCTCATCAGCCACGGGACCAAATTCAATAAACAAAGAAAATGGGGTGGCTGCCATCACTGGTCCCTTCCTGACTTTTGGCCGATACAAGTGGCAGTCACTAAAAAATATATATAAATAATAAAAAAATTATAATATATATATATATAAATTCAAACTTTAATATGAATTATTTGAATTCTATTTTAGTTTATAAATTTTTATAAATTAAAATTAAAAATAAATAAATATACTTTTAAGAATATACTTTACTACTATCATCGGTTTTTCTATAATTATATCTCAATCTAGTTATTTTAAATTTTAAATTTAAAAATTTTATAATTTATAATTTTAAATAAATATTATATTAATTTAATTTTAAAATTTAAATTTTAAATAATTAAATAAAATTATTCAAAACAATAATAATAGTTTATTAAAATTTTTATATAAAATTGAACCATTAATAATATTAAATAGATTATTTTCATAAATAATTAACTATTTAAAAAGAAAAAAATGTAAAGGCAAACTTTATGGTGGTGTTATTATATGTTACAATAAATTTTTCTTTGCATGATTTTTTCTAATTGAATTATGGTAAGATAAAATTATAAAGTTATAATATTTTTCTAATAAAATTAAATAGTAATTATTTTTTATTTGAAAGAATATAATTATATATTAAATTTATTATTATATTAAATTAATATATAGAATAAATTAAAAATATTTCAGCTAATAATTAAATTTAAAAGATATATAGAATTTAAAATATTTTAGTCTTTATTTTTAAAAATCAAACCCAACAAAATTTTTGAGCCAAATGAATCAAATCTAAATTTTAAAATAAATATACTAATGGTGAAAATTGGACCAAAACTTAATAATAATAATAATAATAATAATAATAATAATATTATTATTATTATTATTATTATTATTATTATGATAAAAAGTTATAAATTATTTTAAAATTAAAAATATTTGAAAAATTACCGAATTGAAAATATAGAGTTGGATTGAGTTTTTTCTCTTGAATTTTTTCAGTTCAGTTTCAAAAAATAAAATCAAAATACTTCAGATTTGATTTAAAAAAATAAAAATAAATAAAAAATAAACCATACCAGTTCATTATTATTATTTATGATTTCTTCTAAAATATTTTTAAAAGAATTATTAAAAAATCATAATTATTTTAAAAATAATTTTATATTTATAAATTTTAATTTTATTTATTCGAATTATTAACATTCACAATGGAGAAGTTTTTTAGAAAAAAAAATTGCAAAATAGTTTTTAAAAAATTAAAAGTTTTAAGGACCACGTTAAAGAAGTTCCATTAAAAAAATAATAATAATAAATAAAAAAAAATAAAAAATAAAATCTTTGACATTAAATGCCAAAAATGAGAAGATAGAGCAGCCTGATATGATGAGAAACTACATAACAACTTGATCTTGATGCATGGCCGAATCCCAGCACCTCTCTCTATCAATAGATCGATTTTTCTTTAAAAATTAATTTTATTATTCATATCAATACATAATATGAAAACTTATTAGTTGCTTATAATTCAAAAAATGTAATATAGTATTTACCCATTAAAGGAAATGAAAGCGAGTGGTCCTTGTGTGTGTGAACACTCCGATTTATTCAATTATTCCTATTTATTTATTTATTTAATTTTTTATAATCAATTATTCGATACACACAACAAACAATTCTCATATGTCAAAAAGCGACAGGCAAGCGTGGAATCAGATGACTAATCACTTGCTTTAGCAAAAGATGCCACTTAAAAGCATATAATATGAACCTTATCAAAATATTATCTATTATTTTACACTTAAAATAATGTCAATGATGATTCAGATTAGTTGGTAGACCAAATATTAATGTGACATGTTCCCTCTTTTTTTGGTTAATAATGCTTCATCTTCTATTCTTGGACCATATAATATGATTTGATCTGGTGTTATTTTCATAGAATAAAAAAACCAATCATAATCACTGTGTCACTTTTAAAAAAATTGCATTCACATCAACCTCAATAGGAGGCCTGAACTTAGAAAACTGTGCCAATTATTATATTGGGTGCAATTATATATCCCACATGTAGTTTTGGTTTGTATCAATTTGACCCTATCTTTTTTGTACAGAGTGAGTGACAGTACCAATCGGCCAATCAAATTGCTTTTGTCTTTTCAAATAAAATAATAATTATAATTAAACTTTCTAGTAGCATACAGTCTATATACATGGAATATATTTGACCAAATTGCGATGTGCTAGACCAAATTGAAGAAACGAAGGATTTGCTAATACAGAACAAAAATCAATAGTGATATTTTAGCAGCTATTGGGTCCAAAATTTAAAATTTTATATACAATAAAAAAGTTAATAAATACAATGCTACGAATCTGGATCATATATTAAAGAGGAAGTAGGGTGTATTTGGTTGAATAGTTATGTTAGGTGGGTCAAAATAGTTTTTAAAATAAGATATAGATTATTGCAAGTGTGTAGAGTGAGCAAGATTTTAGTCCTCCTTCGCAACTTCAAATCAAATTAAAATTTTCCCAAATGGGATTTTATTCATAATTTTAGTATTAATAGTTTTGTTATGTAATTATTTATATTTAATTTACTGTAATGGGTTGTTATATCAAGTTTAATCTAAACCCAAGTTTAAGACAAATTAGATTTAAATTTAAAGTTTAGATCCAACTTTCCGTTCGATTCATGTGGTTTAAAATCTTATTATTATCAGATTCATAATTAAAAAGATACCAAATTCGATCCGGCCAACAACTATCTCAGGTTTTTATTAATAGAAATTTGAACTTCATCATTTGGTATTATTTTTCAGTTATTGAAACTCTACCGAAATTATTGATCAAATGCTCTCAAGTCTCTAATAACACTCTGGTGTCCACTTTCGATCCCGTTTAACATATTGGTCGTGATCCTTAAAGCTTTACGCTCCTCAGTGCTGCCTTATAGTGGCAGTTTGCTTCCAAAAGGAATCATATTGAACCAGAAGTCATTTCTTTCATTTGTTTCTATTTCCGTTTAGGACTGACTTGAGTGTTAGAGTGCCTACTACAGACACCACACTGGTGTCCCTAAGATCCGCTCACTTGTTCATACTTTTTGCAGTATATTTTTGCTTAGATCGATTCTCACTGTCAACCTAATTCGGTTTCATTTGACTGGATTTTAACTGTAGTGTCCGAACCACTACATTTATATAATAATTAAACTTTTTAAAAAAAAAATATGAAATCATATAGTCAAACCTCTCTACAATTGTCATTCTCTATGACAAAAATACATTATAACAATTATAACAATTGTATTTCTTTTCGAACCAATTTTTTACATGTTATTTTAATCGATAATAACAACAACTGTAATTTGAATAGAACACTGTGTATAAAATTGATCCTATATAATGGTTTACTCAAATATACTACATGGTTTTTAAATAAAATAATTTAAAAAATATATAAAAGGTTTAAATAACTATTTTAATTAACTTCAACGGTGAAAATAATTGTTTATATTTAATAATTAAAAATGATGAAGGAAAATGTTCCATAAGTAATGATAATCTTCAATTCACTATTCTTTTGCTGGAAGTTTAGACCGAAATCTTTGTCAGTTCAAATGCTACATTGCTACTAAGAGATTTGAATTTTCCAAACAATTACCATTATAGACTTTTTCCATCATATTTGAATAAATTTAACTTTAAAAATATTATAAAGTATGCATGTTTTATTTAGAACTTATTTTTTTAAATATATATTATGAATATTATGAATTTATAACTACAAGTGAGAGTTGTTAGCTTCATATGGTCGTTATATGCGAACAACTGTTATTCACTATAACAGCTAAAGAAATTGCTAGACAAACGGGACCTCTATAAAGAGGTTGGACTGTATTATTAAAATTTAATTAAGTATATCTAATTTTATTATCATATAAAAATTCTATTATACTATATATAAATACTAATTTAGTAAAATTTCACATTATATGTATCAATCGGAATATATATTCCGAAATCATATTTATCCCCAACACAAGTAGATTGATTCCGCTATAATATTTAATAGGAGTGAGCGAGACCGATTCTAGTGCCGGTTCCCTGTTTTTCAAAATTGCTGGTTCTCTATTTTTGAGGACCCGCCACCGATACCATTAGTATTTAGAATTTGTCATGGACAGAATTTGGGCCTAGTTGTTTTAGGGATCATTCTACTATAAATTGTCTAATTGTGTTAGATTATTAATTTTCTTAAACTAATAGGGAGTTCTGGGTATTAGCCGTGGGTATATAATCCCAATTGAAACCCCAAACCCATCAGATTGTGTAATTCATTTGTGAGAGAGGATTTTTGTGAAAGAAAGAAAACAGAGAGAGACTTGTTGCGACGAGCGCTCGGTAGTTTGTCCTTTCGTCACTAACCGTAGGAAGATCCGGTCTGGTATTCGTAGCTGTCAAGGTAAGTCGGTTTTCCGTTAGATGTCAGGGTTGGGATTTTTGGGATTTACTGTTTGTCTCAGTTTGGTACTATTCTCGGATTGTTGTCTAACTCACAGTTTCGATCACTTTTGACTTATAGCAGGAGGTGCGACGGAAGAAGCGAACCAGGAAGAGGAGTAAGCGGTTTTAATACGTGTTTGTTCGTCGAAATTTAGGTTAATTATTCGTTTTGAGTCCTATAGATTATTTTGTTGGTTATTGTTTGTTTCTACACATGGTCTGTTCTGGTTATTGTATATGGTGATTGAAACTAAACCCTAGAATTGCTGCCTAGGATGACCCGTCTGTTAATTACTTTGAATTTTGGTATTCTGTTGTAACGAAGTAATAAATTGTGAATTGGAATGAATTTGACTATTCTGCTGTTATGAATCTGAATAAGAAATATTTGCCCTAAGGACAGCCTATAGTAGAATCCATGGCATTTCTAGGGATAGAGGTACCTCGTATTAAACAGAATCACACGGCTTGAAGTGTCAAATTACATGTAATCGGCTTCGGCCATATAGGGGCTTCGTCCATATAGGGGCTTCGGCCATATCTGTGTTATTGTGATTACTTCTTATTTTCTTTATATATCTACTTTGGGCAGTATTCGATAAATTAACTTAAATGGACTGTGTGTGCTATTGGATCATTTTCTGTTGTTAACTATTGTATTAAACTGAAAAATGTGATGGCTGGCTGAGATAATTGGTTGTTTGATTGAATTGGATTTAACGAAGTCAACATGCAATTTGTGTGTCTTAGGTGCTTTTGTTTTCTCTAAAAATTACATAGATTAAGCTAGGATCCGAACAGGGTAACAATTTGATAATTCTGAAATTTTTTAACCGAAATTGATACAGAATCCTTCATTGAAAATTAGGACCTCTATTAACTTAGCCCTAAACTAGAATAATGGTAATTGAATTTGTTATATGTATATTGCCGGTTGTAGCTCTTGTTATTGTGATCTATGCTATAGGGAGTTCTAGGGAACTCTTAGAGTCTTGCATTTTGTGTAGGGGTGTCAAAATGGGTCATGACTTGATGGGTTGACATGAACCCGCGAAAAATAAGTGGGTTGAGTTTAAGCTAAATGGGTTTTGACCTGTTTATGACACGACACGTTTAACCTGCTTATAAACGAGTCGAGTCGGGTTTGACTAACAGGTTAACGTGTCAACCCGCATAATTGGGGTTAAAATAAAATTTATATAATTTTGAAAAGTTAAATAATATTTTTTAATATATTATATATACTATCAATTTAACAATATCCTAATTCTTTTAGAAAATTAGAAGCTATTCCGCCTCTCTGCCTCTCTGCCTCCTCTTCGTGGTTTGCCTCAGACGAAATTCTCCATCTATGGCTATCTACAGTTAGCGTTGTTAACCCTCATTGTAGATTTTTTGTGTAGTATGTTTCTTCTAACCCTAATTGTCTTAGTCCTAGTTCTTTTATCTTTAGCTTAGGAGTCGGGGTCTTTCTTTGATTTAATATATTGTTCTTGATTTTATTAGCTTTAATCAATTTTGTTTGTGAGGATGTATAAATTTTGATTGATTAATTTATATTTGAGTGTGGTGTTGGTAATTCAAATTTTGATTTGATATATTATACATGATTTTTATTACGAATGTTTGTTGTTATTTATTTATTTACTTTTTTTAAATATTGGTTCGACACTTTTAGCGTATATTATTCAAATCGGCTATCAATGCAGTACACAAAAAATTTGGAGGGCATACCCCCATGTTTATTTATTTATATTCTTTTTAACTTTTTTTTTTAAAATTTTGTCACCTTATATTTTTATTAAAGAAAATTTTGAGGTAACTATTATTATTTGTTTTCGTATTTAAATTTAAATTTTTGTGAGGCATTACTTGCTTCAATTTATATAAAATGTAATAATATTTACAAATGAATATGTTCTACCTTAAAACCAAGTTGTATGAATTTTTTACAGTAACATGATCTCAAGTAATGATGCTACTGATGATGGAATCCGAGTTGAAGAAGCTACAAGAATTGATGGTGCAAGAATAGAGAGTTCAAGTAAGCCGAATGGGGATCTTCAGAAGAAAAGGAAGCGTACTTCACATGTGTGGAAGTGATTTAAAATGATTGCCCCAGATGCAAATGGAAACGAGAGATGCAAATGTGTTTATTGCGGTACAGAATATTCATGTCCTGGCAGAAGTCTTGCTTCGGCACTTGGAAACTTGTCTTAAGTTTAAAACGCGTGATATTAGCCAAATGTTTATTACGGGGGGACAAAACTCTATGTCTTTAGGTGGTCTTAAAAGTAGAAAACAAGAGAAATTTAGGGCAATAGTGGCCGAACTAATTATGATGCATGATTTACCTTTTAAGTTTGTGGAGTGGAAAGGGACAAAATAGTTAGTCGAGTTCTTGAATGATGATTTTGAGTTGGTGACTAGAAACACTGTGAGAGGAGATGTGATTAGCTTGTTCAATAGGGAGAAACAAGAACTTAGAAAATTAATAGAGAATATTCCTAGTAGGATATGTCTGACTTTGGATTTATGGACTTCGATTGTTACAGATGGTTACATGTGTGTCACTGCTCATTTTATTGATTCCAATTGGGTTCTACATAAGAAGATCATTAGCTTTTATTTTATGCCTCCTCCACATGATGGTGGTTCAATTGCTGATAGAGTTATGTCATTATTGTCTGAATGGGGTATTGATAAAAAAAAAAAAACTTTTTTCAGTAACTCTAGATAATGCTTCGTCTAATAAATGCTTTATTGATAATTTAAAAGGTCAACTAAATATTAAAAGGGCACTTGTTAGTGGTGGGGATTTCTTACATATTCGTTGTTGCGCACATATTATTAATTTAATTGTGCAAGATGGTCTGAGAGAAATTGATGAGAGTGTGATTAAGGTTCGAGAAAGTGTAAAATATGTAAGAGGATCTTAAGTTAGAAAGCAAAAGTTTTCTGAGTGTGTGAAGAAAGTTGGTTTAGATGTGAATCGAGGTTTAAACAAGATGTTCCTACTAGGTGGAATTCGACTTACCTTATGTTAGATAATGCTTTATACTACAAGCGAGCTTGGTGCACATTAGGTTTGTACATAACAACTTTAAGCAATGCCCTTCTGACGTTCAGTGGGATAAAATAGAGAAAATTTGCAAGTTTTTGCGTTACTTTTATGAAACTACTAATATTTTCTCTGGTTCACAATATCCCACCTCAAATTTGTACATGCCTAAGGTGTTTATGGCACATTTGACTTTGAAGCAAAATTTGGAGAGTAAAGATGATTTTTTGAAGAAGATGGCAAACCAAATGTATAAAAAGTTACAGAAGTATTGGGCTGATTTTTGTACCATTTTAGCAATAGCTGTTATTTTGGATCCTTGTTACAAGATGAAGTTTGTGGAATTAGTTTATGATAAGTTGTATGGTGTTGGGTCGGATGAGTTTGGAGATGTTAAAAGTAAGTTGTTTAATTTATTTGATGAGTACATGTCTAATTCTATCCAAGCAACAAAGTTCAATTGTTCAACTTCAACAACAAATGCGCCGCAAAGTGCAGTCGATGAAATTGAATAGGTTTTTTAGGTATGTATTATTAATGTTTTACTTCATTATTATTTTTAAATTTATATAAAATTCTAGTTAAATGATTACAACGTTTAATTTAATTTATTTTAGGACTTTGATAAGACAGCTTCTGATAAAGGTCATTTTAGTGGAAAGTCACAATTGGAGTTATATTTAGAAGAAAGAAGAATTGGAAGATTGGTAGAGTTAGATATTCTAGGATTTTGGAAAGGCTATGAAGATCGTGCTCCTGAACTTGCTTATATGGCACGTGATATTTTGAGCATTTCACTCTCTACTGTTTCATCTGAATCAGCCTTTAGCAATGGTGGTCGTGTGCTTGATCAATATCGAAGCAACCTTAAACCTGATGTAGTGGAAGCATTAATTTGTACCCGAGATTGGTTTATGGATAAAGGTATATAAATATATATATTTTTTTAATTTTTATAATTTTTAATTTGGGCAGTAAATTGATGAGAAATTTTCATATTTCTTATCCTTGCAGATCATGTGATTGATGGTGAAGAATATCCAGAAGAAGAAGTTGATTATAGTGTGTGTGAAAATTTTGTGGCTGCTGATGAAACTCTACCAGCTTCTTCAACTCCAGAATCTCTTGATTAAGGTTAACATTTTAAGATATTTTATCTGTCTTCATTGTGTCTGTAGTCAGTAAAGAATTTTTCAATAAATTTGTTGCACAATTTTATTTGTAGTTAAAACTTTCATCGCAACTAAATTAAGCTTATGGTTATATAAAGTTATATTAATATTTGAACACTTTCATTTGGATTTTATTTGTAATTTAATTATTTTATTTTATTTATGACTTTGTATTTAAATTGATTATTGTATTGGAAAAAAAAATGTAAATATAATAAGTTAAATGGGTTATTGGATAGACGAGTTAAATAGGTTAATGCATAAACAGGTTAAATGAGTTAACGTATAAACAAGTTAAATGGGTTAATGCACAAACAGGTTCAACGAGTTAACAGATAAATAGGTTAAACGGGTATTCGAATTACACGACTACAATTTTTGAGTTATTTAACCAAATTAATCGTGTCGACACGTTAACACGCGTATTAAACGGATTCTTGTCGAGTTGAAAAATTGCAACTCGTTTATTAAACATATTGAGTCGTGTCAGACATAAACATAAACGAGTCGTGTCGGGTTCAGTCAAACCCGATTCGCTAACACGAATTGACACCCCTAATTGTGTGTCCCTATACTAAGAACTGAGTCTAGAGACATTTGTGTGTGAATGTTTGGATTTGAATTGCTTAATAAACTATTTATAGTCTAACGTAGTGTATATTTCTTTTCTATTTCTTTCTATTATGTGGAATCCCCGAATGTGTACAAATATATCAATCGATTAGGAGATAGCTATTACGACATCTGGAGCACGAGCATGCATTTGGCATCCGCACACTTTTTATTTTTTTAGAGATTTCATTTTTAAGAACTATGTTTAGTTGTTGGATTTGGATTTGTAAACTATTTATTTGATTATTGGATTTTTGTACTAGACTTTTGAGATATTAGTTATTTACATATCAATTGAGTTTTCGTAGCTATTTACATTTGGAATATATGGATATCTTTTAACTTTTATTCTTGTATTTGGATATGCATTCTTATTTTTACAGGTTTCTGACTGCATCATAACGTCAGACCTTCCATCCTGTTGTATACCAGGGTGAGAGTTTGCCGTTATAGAATTAGTATTGGTTTCAGTACTAGTTGAGGTTCAGTTTCATTACCAGTTTCGGTTCCAATGATATCCGTTATTCAGGTACGGATCTGGAAAAAATAACCAAACTTGTTACAATTATTCCAATTATTAAAAAAAAAAAAACATGTGGAATCACCATTGTCAAATCTATAGTTACAAGATAATAATTCCAAAACCAATATAATAAAACAAGCCTATACATATGAGAAAGTTACTATTGTTCTCGATCAACATAATCAATTTGTTAAATTTGGTTCTCAAATTACACACAAACAAATTCCAAAAGTTTCAATAACAAACTTAAACTTGATGTTTAAACGGAGAAAATAAGTTTTCATATCACAAACAAACCTAGAATGAAAATATTATTATTTTATTTGAATTATTTATATTAAAATTACAACCAAAATACACAATTCGAAAAGAACAAAGGAATTGTGAGAGAAAAGAATGACATATCAGTTTTTAACCTAGAAAAGAAACTTGTCTAGAACAATTGCATTTTTTTTAGGAAAACAGATTCCTTTACTGTTTTCGGTATTAATTTCGGTTCTGGTGCAATTCCTAGTCCAGCTCCAATTAATGACCGAAATCAATACTCAAAAATATAATATTTGGTATCGGTTCCGGCATGATTCTAAAATGACCGATTCTTTTTCAGTTCTAATACCAGTTTCTGACTGTGAAGCGATTTTAGATGAGCCATGCACCGTCCTAATATTTGAGCCCATACATATTTATAATATAATGTATTTGGATTCGAAATTAAAATTAATATATTATTTTATATAAACAAAATAAAAAGGTATTTATTATAATTATACTGAAATTTTATGATACATTATCAATTTAGTATTTTTAAAAAAAAATTATTTATTACAAAATTATAATAAAATTAATATATTTAAAATAAAATATAGAACCCATTAAATAAAATTTAAAATAAATAATAATTATTTGATAATATATAGCTATAATTTAAATAAATATATATGGATATTATTTATAAATATATAAATTAATAAAATAATTTTCAATTGATCTAATAAATTAGATAAGATGGTCCTTGATAACTACTAATATAATAATTTTATTCTGAAAAAAAAAGGTACAATAAACCAATTTTATTAAATAGATTTAAAAAAAATATATTGATGGTTTACAATTTTATTTAAAAATAAATAAATAAATCATTTGTTAAAATATCAGATTAAGATACATCAATAATAGTTTTATAATTAATATATACTTCATCTGCCTTTTTTTATTCACTACACTTTCTATTTGCACACTATTCGAGACGTAATTTTAACGGTAAATATCTTTAATTATATACAACTAAAAATTATAAAAATTTTATATTTAAAAAATAGACATTAAAACGAATAAAACAAGATCCCACTTGAATATATTTTTCTTTATACGTAAGTAACAATATAAAAAATAAGATTGATGAATAAATATTAAATACTATTCAAGTGTAGCACATAAAAAAAACGGAGGAAGTATATATATATATGCAGAGGTCATATCTAATTAGAAATTGATCTGTTTGGATTTTATATATCGGTTGGGATTTTTCTTTTTGATATTATTTCACTCTTGTAATAAATGGTTAAAAATAGAGAAAATGAATAAATTACTAAAAGAAACATCCAAAGGAGAAAAACAAATTAACTATTTAAAAAAGAAAAGAAGAAATTATTTAATGTGAATAGTTTAAAAAGAGAACTAAACGAGGTTTAATTGAATGTGTAATTAAATTTAATTAAAATTTTCATTGTTATTAAGATACATATGGGTCAAAGATGGTTGTTGCATCCGGACGTCGCAATAATTATGAATAATTGAGTGGACATGCCAAGTAGCAACAACAATTATGAATGTAAATAGAAGTCATGTAGGTAGGCCCATATTGCAATTTGCAGCAATATAATATTAGCCCATGTCACGAGTTCTTGAATTTTGTAAATTATAATCACAAATCTGTATAAACAGATCACTGGTGTTTAACTTGACCCACATGCTTATAATAAGCATCTTCCTTCCTGGATCGTAGGAATATATTCCTGACAACGTTTTGAATACAAAACAAAAGCAACGAGATTCACTGCATTTGCTCGCTCTTAATTAAAAAAAATATATAAAAAATAAAAAATAATAATATCTGCTGGTGTGGAGAGGAAAAATAAGGGTGTGTAAAAAGACCAAATCCGGATTTGGATTGATGATCAATCATTGATCAGACCACGATCTGAAAAATAGCCAAATTCGATTTAGATTTTGATTTCGAATTATTTCAATAAAAAGTAATAATAATTGAATTCAATTAAATCCACTAAAATTATACATTTCGAATTTAAATTTTTCGGATGGATTCGAATTTGAACCGGAGCATGCACACCCTTAAGGATAAGAAGACCAAATTTATAACATGCCGAGTCTCAAGCCCAACAAAGAATCCATAATTATATGAGCCCGGCTTAGCTGATGGGAAAATCAAGAAAGTAGGGTGGAAAGAAAATTAAAATTAAACCTATTAAAATTCAAAAAAAAAAAAAAAATCCTTTAGATTTATAGGTCACCAAAAGTTTAAAGTATAATTATAGATCCATTTTAAAAATCATACAAATCTAAACTTTTTAAAAATTTGTTTTCATCCCATAGGCCTAACTTCCCAAATTACCCTTTTCAATTAAAAAAATAGTAAAAATATATTTTTAATTTACTTAAAAAAAAAATCAAACATCCCAAAATTGCCCTTCAACCAATTTGGACTGGTTCTATTTTGTTTCAACAGATGAAATAAAAAAAAACGATCTTCTTCATTCTTTTTCTCCACCATCAACCTAATCAATCGTAGCCTCCATCTTCTCCTTCTCCATTTGTAGCAACAACCTCCATCTTCTTCTCCTCCTAATTGAAATCCTCCACTTTCGTCGACAACTATCGATTCCGTTGACAGCTTTTGTGTCATCCTCTCCAATTACGACCTAATCAATCGAAGCCTCAACTTCTTCTTCACCTAATTCATCGAGAGCCTCCATCTTCTTCTCCTCCGAATTGAAATCCTCCCTTTTTGTCGACGGCTATTGATTTCGTTGAAAGCTTTTCTGTCATCCTCTCCAATTGGGACCTAATCGATCTACATCTTGCTGCTCAAGTCGTCCACTGGTGTGGAAAGAATTGGAGAATCGATGAATGTAAGGTTCTGGTCATGGTGGTCTGCCGCTAGCTCGTGACTCATCAGCCGTTAGGTCGTGGGCCTGCTTGGTCTTCTTTGATATAAAAGGTAAGCTATTGATTTAAATTTGATGCATTTTGTGTTTGTAATAGTAATAATTTTGGGATGCTTAAAGCTATTATATTGAAATATTTGGTTTTTGTTATTCATGTATTTCTTTGTTATTCACAGTCTGTGAATTGATAAATATATAATTGGCAGTAGATAATTCATGGCTTAGTACAGAGGATGTGCATATTGATGTGTATTATTGTTGAATATTTGAGCAGTTCACAGTCTTTGAATTGTACATTGTTTGTAGCCGTGATAATACCGTCAAAAAGAAACTATAAGGCGTGATGAAGACTGCTGTTATATTGAAACTGGACCAAAACTGTTGTTGTAATAAAAAATATCAATGCAGTGGACTAAAACTGCTATTAGATTGAGTTAACTGGATAGGTAGATAGAGATATAGAAAGACTTGGAGGGCATCCCTATGTACTTCCTTAACAATATTTTTGTATGATAAATTTATCTCTATTTAGGTTTTCTTGACCTGCTGCTATTGAAAATTTTGTTTATGCCGATTCTATATGTTGATTGGAATTTGTAGTGTATTGTTGTTGAAAGTCTGTGATCCTTGTTCATAATCTATGAATTTTCGTGGTTCCATGATCGTTATTCACTGTCTGTGAGCAGATAACACTGTCAACTATAATACAGGTTGTGAACTGATGGACTGTATTATTATTGACAGTGTTTTCTGTTCACAGACTGTGAACTGATAATGTAAACATGTGTGAGTTATATTCACAGTCTGTGAATGACATACACAGTTTGTGAATAGAGATCATAAAATTCATGAACTGATGATGGTATATTGTTATCTTACTGGTTGAATTAATTTTTGCAGATGAATTATGTAAGAGCTGTTATATTCTACGACGCAGAGTGGAATGGTTCTGAATATAGTGGTGGAGAACCCGGGGCTGAGGTTTTCGATTTAAACACGACGCTGCAGCAATTGATTGATAGGATTTCGTCCAAAAAGAGTAAAGAAAGAGAGAAGGATTGTCTGCAGCTGCATTTCATAAAAATTAGGATGCCTATTAATGACGATGGTGACTTGAAGTTTGCTTTTGGAGAGAATCCTTTAGTTATTTACTTCGATAGTGATGGTCGATCGAAGGCAAATACTACAGCTTTGTTGCAGATAAATCGATGTTAGGCTCAACAGGTTCAACTACAACAATCTGTCACTTTTTGTGAATTTTCAGGACAAGAGAGAGATGCTTTATGAGATAATGATTTGCTACTAAGGAATAATATTGATTTTGATGATCCCGATTTGCGAGACCTAAAGAAAAGAGATATCGTTCAGTTGCTGAAGGTAAAAGACAGAAAAAGTGTGATAGGTGTCAAATGTTGGGTCATACAAGGAGAACATGTAATAATACAAGGAGAACAGCTAGTGTCGACGAGACAAAGGCAGACCGGTCATCTCACATAGATCCTATCGAAACTGAGACCTTGGACAGTCCTGAGACGATTATGTCATAGTATGAGCAGTACCTGTGTAGTTAGATATGGATAATTATGTGTGATCTGTATTCACAGAATGTGATCCGTGTTTTACTATGCTGTATATTAGCTATGAATTACAATCACAGACTCTGTACTGTGTTTATTTATGTATTATATGATCTGTATTTATAATTTCTGTTTAATTATTAAGTATATTATTTTTGAAAATTAATATCATAATTCAAGTCATGTTTAATTACGTATTACAGTAGCTGTGAACAACAATCACAGACTGTGAATTGTGTTTCAGCTCACAGCCTGTGATCAGAGATCACAGTAGCTGCAGGCTCAATTATGGCATCCTAAAAGGTAAAGATGGGCATCCTTTAACTAAACATAACATATTACGGTTCCCCACATCATTTCATAGTATTTTGTCAACAATTGAATATGCATGCATACCACTCCTTCCTTGTTCTTGTATACTTGCTCATTTTTTGAGCATCTTAGGCTTAAGGTCATTTTTAGACTACCACCGAAGAGCAATTTATCATCATAGAAAGGTTTAGGGGATTAATTAATCGTGACTTCATTATCTCCCTAACTCGTTGGACGAACTGTGATCATTGATCACAACCGTGATTACGGCTCACAGTCTGTGAGCATAGTTCACAATCCAAAAATGCATGCATACCAAAAGGCAAGGATGAGCATCCTTCAACTAATCATAACATATTACGGTTCCCCACATCATTTCATAACATTTAGGTCACAATTGACTATGCATGCATACCACTCATTCCTTGTTCTAGTGTACTTGCTCATTTTTTGAACAACTAAAGCTTACGGTCGTTTTTGGACTATCACCAAAGAGCAATTTCTCATTAAAAAAGGTTTACGAGCCTAAATAATCATGACTTCACTATCTGCCTAACTCGTTGGACGAACTGTGATCATTGATCACAGCCGTGATTACGGGTCACAGTCCGTGCGCATTGTTCACAGTACAAAAATGTGGATGTCATGGCATCCCAAAAGGCAAGGATGAGCATCCTTCAACTAAACATAACATATTAAGGTGATCCACATCATCTCATAACATTTAGGCCACATTTGACTATGCATGCATACCACCCCTACATATTAAGGCGTAGGGTCATTTTAGGACAACCACCAAAGGCATGGCATCCCTAAAGGAAAAGATGAGCCTCTTAGTACTAGACATGACATATTTTGGGTCTCCATATCATTTCGTAACAACTACTGAATATGCATGCATACCACTCCATCCTTCTACTTGTATACTTACTCATGTTTTGAGCAACTAAGGCATGATGTCATTTTTCGACTATCACCGTAGAGTAATTCTCATCACATAAAGGTTTAAGGGCTTGAATAATTATGATTCAACTGAATCCCCAACTCATTGGAAGAACTGTGATCGTTGGTCACAGCTCGTGATTACGGGTCACAGTTTGTGAGCATAGTTCACAGTACACCCATTTGGATGGCATGGCATCCCAAAAGGCAAAGATGAGCCTCCTCCAACTAAACATAACATATTACAGTTCTCCACATCATTTCATAGTATTTTGGCAACAATTGAATATGCATGCATACCACTCATTCCTTGTTCTTGTATACTTACTCATCTTTTGAGCAACTTAGGCTTAGGGTCGTTTTTGGACTATCACTGAAGTGTAATTTATCATCACATAAAGGTTTAGGGGCTTGAATAATCGTGAGTTGACTGACTCCACAACTCATTGAAGAACTTTCATCGTTGATCACAGCTCGTGATTACAGGTCACAGTCTGTGAGCATAATTCATAGTACACCCATGTGGATGGCATGGCATCCCAAAAGGCAAGGATGGGCCTGTTGAGTCTGTTTATAACAAATTATGGGTCTTCACATTGTTTCATAATGTTTCGACAAATATTGGATTTGAGTGCAAACCACTTAATCCTCCTACTTGCTTATTTACTAATGTTTTGAGCAACCAATGCATGAGCTCACATTTCAACCCCAACCGAAGTGCACTTTGTTATCACAAAAGGTAGAGGAGTATGAATATTATGGCAAAGCATTCTTGCAAGGAGCATATGGGCAGCCAATCAACCCTACACCAGGTCCTCTTGTCTAATTTCTTATGTTTTGAGCTCTCTAGTGATGAGGTCAATTTTTGATAGGATAGAAACGTGAATTTTATTTCAAATTATGCCTATTAGGGTGGGATAAGCGTGCCTTGACTGCCTCCCCATTTCTTTGAAGCAACTGTGGTCGTTGATCAAAGACTGTGATCGAGTGACACAGTCTATGATTAGAGATCACAGTGCTCTAATAAGCCTCATATAGGCTCCTTAAAGACATTCAGGAACCTCACGCAATGTAAGTGAGACATTCTGTGAGGTCTCACTATGAGCGACCTGGTTAGAATAACTGTGATGTCTGATCACAAACTGTGAGTGAGTTATATTCGCATCCGATGAACACGGATCATACTATACAAATTTTGGCCAAACATGATCACAAACTGTGTATGTAGATCACAATTCATTTATACTAATTAATTTTAAAGTACTGTCAATTCAAAAACATCCTTAAAGTGTACAAAATATAATTATCAATATCATCCGCTCATATCCAAAAGTAATGCTTTTAAATACCCATATTCTAAAACAAAGCGATACAATCACGCTTGAAAATTTGGATGTTTAGTTGTAGAAGTTTTAAACACAAAACTTGTAATGTACTCCCGGATGAAGCCTTTGCTGGTCGATCCTGTACATGCTCATAATACTTTGCAGCTGATAAAATCAAAGGGAGAATGAATGGAAAACACTTAAACTGTTCAGCGAAATAGTTTCTTTATATTTTTGAATACCTTGAATGAAGCGAAATAGTTAAACGTTGCTTATCAATCGATTTTGACCACCTCCTTTTATAAATTTTTCCTGTAAAATTGAAATAATATAACCCATATTATAGTTGTAACTAATAAAAGGGCTTATTTAATAACACCATAGTTAGATTTAAGCAAACCACAACTCACAACAGAATGTAAACAGAGTACGCAGGCTTGTGAATGGCATTCACAATGTGTGAATATAGTTCACCGTCTATGAATATAGTTCACAGTCTTAGTCAGACACTGTGAAACTTCTACACAAACGTGTTGGTAGTAAACAATTAATAAAAAACACACATTTTACACATAGTCGCAATTCCCAGTTCATAACCTACATTTAACATACTAATAACATAATGAATACTGTGAATATTCACTGGATTGTGAAATTCGAATCCAAAAGCCAATTAACATTTACAACAAAAATTACAAACAGACAATATTTAAGACCTTATATACAAAACCAAATGAAAACCTAACCCTAAGTATGACTATTTGCAAAATAAACAAAGCAAAACCTGTAAAATGAATACTTGTACAATAACAACAACACATGCCATATCATTCCAACACATACCACAAGAAGAAACAAAATACTAAGAAGAAGCAGTGACCGAGAGCGACCAACGCTGACCAAATATGACCAAATGTGATGAAATATCGAATAAAATCTAAACTCACCTACGACGGCGATGTAACATCAATGAAGCGGCAATCAAACTCTGGACACGACGAACAATGACGAAGAACTGACGATGAACAGCAAAGAAGACGCTGCACAGTGGAGTTTTTGTGTCTTTGCTCTGGACACGACGAACAATGACGAAGAAATGATGATGAACAGCAAAGAAGACGCTGCACAGTGGAGTTTTTGGGTCTTTGCTCTGGAGACGACGAATAATGACGAAGAACTAATGATGAACAGTGAAGAAGACACTGTACAATGGAGTTTTTGAGTCTTTGGATTTCTTTCGCTTTCGAATTTCAAATGGTGAAGATGAAAGTGTGGTTTTGATTTTTAGAAATGGTGGTCATGTGTGTCATTGAGGCTATGAGTGTAATTTCACCCTTTTGTTATATTTCTATCTTAATATAAAAATGTATAATGGCATTTTTGTTAATAAAATTAAAATTAAAGGGCAAAAATGGAAGTTAGGCCTATGGGATGAAAACAAACTTTTAAAATGCTTAGATTTGTATAAATTTCAAACCAGGCCTATTATTGTATTTCAAACTTTTGGTGGCCCATTTGGAGAAATTTTCAAAAAAAAAATAATAAAAAAATCAATTCAATTTAAAGTTTAATGTTTATTCCATTATATTTGAGCATGTCATTGATTGGTGAATTTATGAATTGGTTAATTTTCAAAAGCAAAATTTATAAACACAGAAAGAAAGAATTAATGTGATATTATTTTATTGTAGTACAAGCTTTTAAGGTGATAGATCGTTGATAGGGTTTGAATAGGTAAAACTTTATTACAACTTATTTGATAAAATAGGAATATACGTCTAACGTACATAAATTGGACCTAAAATAAATTTGAAATTTTTAAACAATTTTTGTGGTGCCAAATAAACCACAGCCAATTATTAGGCTAAGATTACTTGAGAAAATAGCTGAAAAACTTACAAAGATAATCTCACAGAGTTTAACTCTAATGAATAAAAATCGGATCCTTTTACAATCGTCCCTACCCCTATTTATAGAATGTATTTGGGTCCTATTTCTATTTGGATTGGGACTCCTTATTCTCCTTGAATTTGGTCTCCTTTTAGGGCTCGGTCTCCTCTTGAGCTTGGTCTCTTTCTAGGACTTAGTTTCTTTCTTGGACTTGGTTTTCTTCTTGGACTTGGTTTTCTTCTTGGACTTGGTTTCCTTCTTGGATTTGGTTTCCTTCTTGGACTTGATTTCCTTCTTGGACTTGATTTCCTTCTTGGGCTTGGGCTTGTTGGTATTATCCGAGTCCGCATCAGATACCTTCGGTCGCAATGGTTATTTTGGCATGTTTGGTCTCTCTTCGGCCGCAGGTTTGATGAGTCCCCTTCGGCCGAAGAAGCATTGATCCTCTTCGGCCGAAGGTCGTGTCTATGCTTTTGACTTAAGTTTATTTCTCGATTTGTTGAGGGTCCGCAACTTTCTGAGACCGTAAGTTGTTATCCCACCACAGTAATCCCCCTATTGCCATTACTTGGCTCTTTCAAGTGTGGCAATAAGTTGGTGGCTTATTTCGGTCGAAGAGGCCTCCCTTCATTAGGGTTCTTTCGGCCAAGAGGTCACCTTTCCTGCTGGGTGTGTTGCCAGCTAGGATTCCACTAGTTAGCCAATTTTTCCTTTTGCTTTCCACGTCAGCGTTTGCGTATCAAATCTTTTTACGGCTCCTCGACTGTTGTGTCCTAAAAGTGAAATCATTACCTCTCTATTTAAGTGCTGGTTTGCTTCTCTCTCTTCATTATCGTTTCAAATTCATTTCTTTTGTGCTTCTCTCTTTAAAGCTTCGTCGCTGCTGCTACTTCTAGTAAGGTTCTCGGCTTCTGGTTCCGGTTCATCTTCTTTGCTTTGTCAAGGTTGGTTTTAGTTGCTTCCTTTTCATGCTTGGTAATTTTGCTGCTTTGGTTTTAGTAGAAGCGTTTGTTCTGCTTGTTTTGGGGATTTTTCTTTTGTTTGTCGTTGTGCTTTTGGTTTTTGGTGGAGCTCCGGTTTGGTTTAGTTGAGGGTTAGGTTTTCAGTCAATTGTTTTCTTCTGTTGACTGGGTTTTGATTTTGTCTTTTCGTATTCTTACCGCTTTTCCCTTTATTTTATTTTATTTTCCATGTGTACACGTGTCTGTGGTCCCATAGTGCTGCCTTTTGTGTATATCGGTGTTTGTTGTGTTGCCCTAACTTCGGTCGAAGACCATTAACCTGCTTTTTTCGGTCGAGTGTAGATGTCGTCTTCTAACTCCTTGGATACGTCCACTTTTGTTGGTCTCACCTGTGATTTTTCGGCCGAAGAAGATAATGCCGAGTGTTCGTCCGCCCGTAATCCCCCGGCCGAATCTAGGCCGCAAGGTATTCTCCCTCCTTGGCTTAACGTGCGAAACACTATAACGAGGGGTGAATTGGAGGCTGTGCGTTTCAGCTGTAAGTTTCCTAACTGGGTTGAGACTAGGCTCCCAAGTGATAATGAGAAGGTCGATGATGCTCTGGCCGACGAGTGGGAGCCTTACTACCTTAGGCATTTTGAGATAGGCCTCAGGTTTCCCAAAATAGAGCTGGTTGAGGAGCTATGCACTTGGTGCAAAATCCATCCCAGTCAGTTGACTCCGCTCGCAATTCGTATATTGTTGAGTGTGGACCGTTTAAAGGAAAAGCGCAATCTGCCGTTTTCGGTCGAAGACTTTTTCTATTCTTATTTTATTAAGCGTGAGAAGCCGGATACTGGTAGGTTTGTCTTGAACACCCGCCCCCATGGAAGGATACTGATCCTGGGTTTCAAGTCTAACGAGCGCCGATGGAAAGACAAGTATTTTATTGTTAGGGGCGCTATTCGATTGGGCAAGGGTCCAGGATATCCTTTGTGCTGGAAGGATTCATGTAGCTTTCCTGACTTAACTTATTTGTAGTTTAATTCGGCCGACCATGCTGACTTAGTCTGTTTTGTTTGCAGCCAAGCACGGTGCCAAGAATTGCAAGTCATCACCTCGGGCGCGTGCTAGAAGTGAGGCCATACTTGCGATCCCTGCCAGCAAGCGCGGCCACAAGAAGTTGTTGCACGAGCTTCATGTTTGCCTTCTTTGGGCATTTACTAGGACGAGTAAGTGGATTTTGGTTCTCTATCGGTTTTCTAAGTGTTTTCGTGCGGTCGAATTAATGCGTTTTGGACTTGCTTGTAGAAATCGTTGATTACGTAATGTCGAAGCCGTCGGGTCAGCGGGCGCTCGCTATGCGCACTATAATACGTAAAATCCAGGCGAAGCAAGAGAAGGCCTTTGCATTTGGTCAAGGGAGTGTTTCGACCGAAGAGAGGCGGGGATCTTCGGCCGACAATGCTCGCTCGAGTCGGGCGCCGTCTGATGGAAAGGGTCCCCATGATGCTGGGGGGGCGACTATGGCTGAGGACCAACATCCTTCGGTCGAAGAAGATAGGAGTCCTGTTACTCCGATTGACAAGGAAAAGAGGTCAAGGGAGGAAGATGAGGGAGAAAAGGAGGAAGAGGAAGAGGAGCTTGTGCGTCCGCGGAGGCGGGTGAAGCATACTGGCAGGAAGCCCGCTTCTGGTGGGAGCGGCCTCTTCCTTGAATTTCCCGGCGATTCTTCCACTCGAAGGATTACGACCGGGATGGTGAAGGCTGCCGATGGTTTTTTCTTTCCTCAGGATGAGGAGTGGTTGAACTCTTTGTCCTTCACCTAGTTCAATGAGATGGCTGTAGAGGGCTTGTACAGGGTAAGTTCCTGAAACTTCGCCTTATGTTGATTTTTTTTTGTCAACTTGTTTTTGACTGTTAGATTCTCTTTCAGGCGCTTCAAGGCGAGGTAGGGAGGCGTCGCCATTTCTCGGCCGTTATGCGTGACCGAGGAGAGATGGAGGCGAGTGTCAGTAAGGCTTCGGCCGAACTTAAGGCTGCCCAAGATGACTTGAGGAAGGTAATAGCTCAGTGCGTTGAGGCCGTTAGACGCTCTGAGGCGTTGCAGGCCCATAACTTGGGTCTCGAGTCCTCTTGCAAGATGAAGGACGCCGAGCTTAACAGGCAGGCCAAGGAGATTGAAGAGTTGAAAGCTTTCAAGTCTGCGGCCGAAGAGAAGATAAAGGACTTGGAGGGTCAAGTGGAGGTCTTGACTGAGGAGGCTGCCCAGGCCGAGGTCACCACTATGGCCTTTGCCCTAGAGCAAGTCATCAGGGGGTAATTGACTCCGTAATCGGCGAAGACCGAGCTTGATGCTACGGCCGCGTTGCAAGATGGTGCCGGTTTATGATTTTTCTCCCTTTCACTTTTTGTAATGCTTTGCCCGGATGTAATCTTTATTAATCAATGAAAAGACATTTTGTTGCAATTTTCCCTGTGCTTTTTACCTTTTCTTTTCGATCGGGGAACCAATCCCCTATTTAATGTTTAACTTGACTTTTCAGGGTCCTTTGGCGAAGTGTCTTCGCCCGAGACCCTCTGAATTTACCAGAGGCTTGCTCTCTGGTGATTTTTTGGGTTGCCTTTTGGCAATGTGTCTTGGCCCGAGACCTTCTGGATTTACCTGAGACTTGCCCTTTGACAATTTTTTCGGGTTGCCCTTTGGCAATGTGTCTTCGCCTGAGACCTTCTTGATTTACCAGAGGCTTGCCCTTTGGCAATTTTTTTAGGTTGCCCTTTGGCAATGTGTCTTGACCCGAGACCTTCTGGATTTACCAGAAGCTTGCCCTTTGGCAGCCCTTTGGCAACGTGTCTTTGCCCGAGACCTTCTGGATTTACCAGAGGCTTGCCCTTTGGCAATTTTTCGGGTTGCCCTTTGGCGATGTGTCTTCGTCCGAGACCTTCAAGATTTACCAGAGGCTTGCCCTTTGGCAATTTTTTCGGGTTGCCCTTTGGCAATGTGCTTTCGCCCGAGACCTTCTGGATTTACCAGAGGCTTGCCCTTTGACAGTTTTTTCGGGTTTCCCTTTTGCAATGTGTCTTCGCCCGAGACTTTCTGGATTTACCAGAGGCTTGCCCTTTGACAATTTTTTCGGGTTGCCCTTTGGCAATGTGTCTTCGCCCAAGACCTTCTGGATTTACCAGAGACTTGCCCTTTGACAATTTTTTCGGGTTGCCCTTTGGCAATGTGTCTTCGCCTGAGACCTTCTGGATTTACCAGAGGCTTGCACTTTGGCAATTTTTTTGGGTTGCCCTTTGGCAATGTGTCTTCGCCCGAGACCTTCTGGATTTACCAGAGGCTTGCCTTTTGACAATTTTTTCGGGTTGCCCTTTGGCAATGTGTCTTCGCCCGAGACCTTCTGGATTTACCAAAGGCTTGCCCTTTGGCAATTTTTTCGGGCTGCCTTTTGGCAATGTGCGAGATATTAAGAAGAGTAGCAGTAGAGATAAAAGCTTCGTTTTATTGCTTTAAGGTGAGGCCTCGTTAAAAACCCTTTTTGGGGAAAAGAGTGCCCGTTATTACAGTTATAATGCTATATTCAAAATTGGTACCTTTTGAGGTGGTGTATGTTCCAGCTATGCTCTATCTCTTTTCCTTCTTTGGTGAACAGCTTGTAGGACCCTTTTCCGGATGCTCGTTCCACTTGGTATAGTCCTTTCCAACTTTCGGCCAGTTTTCCATGGGCTTGGTTTCTCGTGTTCTGGAACACTCTTCCGAGTACCCAATCTCCGGGTTGGAAGGCTCGGGCCTTGACTTTTTTGTTGTACTGCCTTGCTATCCCCATTTGGTATTCAGCTATTCTCCGCTGTGCACTCTCTGTTTTTTCGTCTGTAGTATCTCTTTCGAAGGCTAAGACATGTTCATTGGCTCTTCCATTTAGCCTTTCTTGCGGCGATAGGATCTCTGTTGGGAGTACTGCTTCTGTTCCGTAGACCATCGAGAAGGGGGTTTGCAGTGTTAAAGTTCTGGGGGTTGTTCTGAATGCCCAGAGGACTTCGGGAAGGGCTTCGGGCCACAATCCTTTGGCCCCCTCCAGTTTTTTCTTGAGGGAATCTACCACTGCTTTATTGGATGCTTCGGCTTGACCGTTAGCTTGGGGGTATCTCAGGGTTAAGTATGTGAGTTTTATGTTTAACTGGTTGTAGAAGTCTTTCAGAGTTTGCGATATGAACTGGGGGCCGTTGTCGGTAATGATTTCTCGCGGTATGCCGAATCTGCAGACGACGTGTTTCTAGATGAATTTCTGCACTTCTTGCTCTCTGACTCTTTCTAGCGCTTCAGCTTCTATTCACTTTGTGAAGTAATCAGTTACCATCAGTATGTACCTTTTTCGACCCTGTGTGGATATCGGGAAAGGCCCGATGATGTCCATCCCTCATTTGTCGAACGACCATGGAGAGGTGATGCTGTGTAGATTTTCGGCGGGGAGGTTGGAGTAGTTGGCGTGTCTTTGGCATTTATCGCATTTCTTTACAAGCCCGGCTGCATCTGTCTTCATGGTTGGCCAGTAATACCCGGCTCTATGTGCTTTGATTGCCAGGCTCCTTCCTTCGGAGATGTTCCCGGCTGATCCTTCATGGAGCTCTTTCAATACCAGCTCGGCCTCAGAGAAGGAGATGCAGTTTAGGAAGGGGCCGCCTATGGATCTTTTAAAAAGTATCCCCCCGATGATGCAAAATCTGGCAGCCTGGGCTCGTAGCTTTCTTGCCTCTGCTTTGTCTTCTGGTACTTGACCATGATTGATGTAGCTGATGATGGGGGCTCTCCAGTCGCTCTGTTCTATGGCCAAGGTTTCTTCGTATTCGATGGCCGCTTTGGGAAGGAAGGCGTATATAATTGGCCTCGTTGGCTCGTCTTTTTGCATTGAGGCCCCGAGGTTCGCCATAGCATCGGCCCTCTCGTTTTCTTGCCTTGGGATCTGCTTTATTGTGGCCCTTTGGAAGCGTTTCATAAGCTCCTTGGCTATCTTTAAGTACTTGGCCATTTTTTCGTTCCGGGCCTGGTATGTGTCGTTTATTTGATTCACCACTAGCTGGGAGTCGCATTTGATCGTTAGATTGTGCGCTCCACTTTCTTTTGCCACCCTTAACCCTGCAATCGTATTGCCTGGGAATTCGAATTGGTGGTTTGGCCTCGTTGTTAGTGGCTGGGAATTCGAATCGGATTGCCTGGAGTATTAGGGGCAAATTCGGGGGCCGGAGACATACACCCAGGTCGCTGCCACTTTGCCTGCTGGCTCCGTCCACTTCTAGTACCCATTCTTCGGTTTGAGAAGTTATTAGCTAGTTTACTTCGGCCTCGGTTACTTCAGTAGACGGGTTTTCCTCGAAGTCTTCTAAAAAGGCAATAAGGTTATCGCCACGATTGGGTGTCCTTGGAAGTATGCCTGGAGTTTTCTTGCAGCAAACACCAGGCTCAGGATCGTTTTTTCTAAGGCTGGATATCTTGTTTCTGCCGAGGTTAGAGTCTTACTAGCGAAGTATACCGGTTGCTGCTTCCCCCCGATTTCTTTGACCAGGTCTGTACTTACTGCAATCTGTGAATGTGATAGGTACAGATATAGCTTCTCGTTAGCTTCCGGTTTGGCTAAGAGTGGAGGGCTGGTTAGGAAATCTTTGATGTCGGCTAGTGCTTTTCTGCAGTTTTCGGTCCACTCAAACTCCTTGGACTTTTAAGGGCCTCAAAAAATGGCTGGAACTTTTCCGGTGCCTTTAGGATGAACCTTGTTAGTGCCGCCAATCTTCCAATAAGCTTTTGTATGTCTTTCTTGTTCTGAGGTTCCGCTATGTTTAGGATCGGCTTGATTTGGTCCGGGTTGGCTTCAATTCCTTTCTTCGTTACTAGATACCCCAAGAATTTTCCCGCTTTGACCCCGAACTGGCATTTGGTGGGGTTCAGCTTCATGTTGTACTTTTGGAGGGTTTCGAATGCCTGACTTAAATGGTGAACGTGCTGGCTTGCTTGCTCTGATTTCACCAACATATCGTCAATGTATACTTCCATAGTCTTCCCCAGTTTGTCGGCGAACATTTTGTTCATGAGTCTTTGATAAGTGGAGCCCGCATTCTTCAGTCCGAAGGGCATTGCTTTGTAGCAATAGATGCCCCGCTCTGTGATGAAGGCGGTTTTTTCTTGGTCGCCGGGGTGCATCAGTATTTGATTATAACCGGAGTATGCATCTATGAAGCTCAGCATCTCGTATCCCGCGGTCGCATCAATGGTGAGATCTATGTGTGGCAGCGGGAACGGATCTTTCGGACATACTTTGTTTAGATCGGTGAAGTCGATGCATACTCTCTATTTCCCATTCTTCTTTTTTACGACTACCACGTTCGCGAGCCATTCGGGGTATTAGACCTCCCTGATTGACCCATTTGCAAGGAGTTTCTCTACTTCTTCATTGATGATCTCATTTCGCTCTTGGGCGAACCTTCTGCGTTTTTGTCTTACCGGTTTTATCCCCTATTTCACATTCAGTTTGTGGGTA
The DNA here is from genome assembly GCA_031304145.1 of Cardiospermum halicacabum. Taxonomy (NCBI): domain Eukaryota; kingdom Viridiplantae; phylum Streptophyta; class Magnoliopsida; order Sapindales; family Sapindaceae; genus Cardiospermum; species Cardiospermum halicacabum. The sequence goes on along the minus strand of CM062391.1, from coordinate 27,441,099 downwards.
ATGACTGTCGTATCGATTTCTGTCATGTCTGTGTGTGACCAGGCGAAGCAGTCTTGGTTGGCCCTAAGGAAGTCTATCAGTTCTTCCTTTTCTCTTCTCTCCAGCATGGCCCCGATTTGCACCGTCTTCCCCTCATCTAGTGATATTTCATCCACTTCGCTAGGGGTGCCTTCGGCCGCGTCTGTGATTGCTATACTTCTGCCGCTTTTTGTTTTAAGCAGTTGGCGTAACACTCCTTGGACGCATTTTTCCCCCCTCTTATCTGCTTGATCCCGTGTGGAGTCGGGAATTTAATCAGTTGGTGGTATGTCGAGGGTATGGCTTTCATCCCATGGATCCAGGGCCTCCCTAGGATTACATTATATGCAGAACTGGAGCTTATTACCAGGAAGGTGGTGTGGAAGTTTATTCCTTCTGCGTATACCGGTAACTCGATTTCTCCGATGGTAGATGTGGCTTTTCCGTCAAAGCCTACAAGGGAGATAGCCTTCCTGCGCATCATCCTTTCGTCCAGCTGCATGTTTTTGAACGTCTCCAGGAATAGGATATTGGCCGAGCTGCCGTTGTCGACTAATACCCTCTTTACCGTCAGGTTTGCTATTGAGATTTTGATCACTAAAGTGTCATGGTGGGGTGCATTTACTTCTCTGGCTTCTCCTTCGGTGAAAGTGATAGAGTAACGATTTTTCGTGTCCTCGCTTCTGATGCTGTATATGCTCTGAGTTTCTTTGAGCTTTCTCTTCGCGGCCGAGCTTCTCAGTCTGCATATATCAGATCCCCCAGCTATCATGTTAATCACCCTTTCTTCTGCATTTGCTACCGGGGTTGGGTTCACTTGCTGTCGGTTTTTGTCGGCTTCAGCCGCAATTTCCCGCCCTTTCTCAGTCAAGTATTCCCGCAGGCGACCAGTTTTGATTAGCTCCGCTACCTCCCTTTTTAGGGTCCAGCACTCATCAGTATTGTGGTCGTGATCCCCATGGAACTGGCAGTATCGAGACACGTCCTTTCGCGCAGAGGGGTTCTTGGATTTTTTGGGCCACCTGACTTTGTCTCCTAAGGTTTTGAGTACCGCTAGGGCTTCCCTCGTGGGTATGGTGAGAGGGTATGACAACAGCTCCTTTTGTCTTTGTATGGTATCGGGACCGTTGTAGTTTGGCCTGGAGGAGCTTCCGCGACCGGAGTCCCTTTGGTTCTTTCTATAATCTTCACTTTGGGCACTACCGGTAAAATCGCTTCGCCCTCGAGAATTTGAGGAGCTTTGTGGTCCTCTCTGATTCCTAGGTTGGAATGCCTTTTCGTACTCCATCGCATCTTCTGCCCTTTCCAACACATCTTCAAATGTCCTGGGTTTTATCAGTTTGAGGCTCTCGTAAAATTTTGATGTCTTTACGAGCCTTTTTATGAAGGCTTTGATGGCACTTTTGTCCCTGCAATTTGGGATGGCCATCTTTGTTTGCTTGAACTTCCTTACGTATTGCCTGAGGCTCTCATTGGCTCCCTGCTTCAGGTCATAGAGGTCATCCACATCTTTTTCTTTTCCTCGGCTGTCGGAGAAGTGATTGACAAACTTCGTGGCCAATGAGGAGAAAGATTTAATGCTTTTTTCAGGGAGGGCCGAATACCATCTTTGGGCGGTTCCGGTTAGGGTGGAACCGAAGGCTTTGCACATTATGGCCTCCTAATCTTCTTCAGGGATATTGCATGTCCTCATGCAAGTCTTGTAGTCAGCGATGTGATCTTCGGGGTCTGTTGTTCCCTCATAAGGTTTCATACTAGGGATGGAAAATCTTTTTGGCATTTTCGTGTCTAAGATCCAGGATGTGAATGGGGTGTCGGAATAGCGTGTCGTCGAAGAACACATAGTGACCCTTCTACCCGAAGTTCGTTGCACCAGATCCTTCAATTCTCTGATTTCACGATCGCGGAGTTTTACGCGGCTTCTTTTGGACGATGTCAGTTTCCTCTACTCATCATCGGAACTGCTTGAGCTGTTCCGGTCTAGAGTTTTGCGACTTTCTGTTGACCCATCGCTTTCTTCAGACCCTTTGTCGGAGCCTTCTTTAAAGTTGAGTCTCTTCTTGCGGAGAGGTGAATATCTTTGGCTTGATCGCTTGGTTCTTCCCTTAGAGGAGGCTTTTCTGGATTCTGCTTCTTTTTTCCATAGTTCTCTTTCTTCTTCTGCTTTCTTGAGCATTTCCGTCATGATGGCGAGTTGTTTCTCCGGCGTCTTTGGAGTTTGGTCTTCTACGATGACGGTGTGGGGATTTGCTAGTGCCATGTTCGACGAGAATGGAACGGGGTTCGGGTAATTTGGAAATTGGAATGTTATTTCTCTGAGATCTCAGCCTTGTGTGTGAGGTTTCGTGCCCCACGGTGGGCACCAAACTGTGGTGCTAAATAAAGCACAGCCAATTATTAGGCTAAGATTGCTTGAGAAAATAGCTGAAAAACTTACAGAGAGAATCTCACAGAGTTTAGCTCTAATGAATAAAAATCGGATCCTTTTACAATCGTCCCTACCCCCTTTTTATAGAAGGTATTTGGGTCCTATTTCTATTTGGATTGGGACTCCTTATTCTCCTTGAATTTGGTCTCCTTTTAGGGCTCGGTCTCCTCTTGGGCTTGGTCTCTTTCTAGGCCTTAGTTTCTTTCTTAGACTTGGTTTTCTTCTTGGACTTGGTTTCCTTCTTGGATTTCGTTTCCTTCTTGGACTTGATTTCCTTCTTGGACTTGATTTCCTTCTTGGACTTGATTTCCTTCTTAGGCTTGGGCTTGTTGGTATTATCCGAGTCTGCATCAGATACCTTCGGTTGTAGTGGTTATTTTGGCATGTTTGGTCTCTCTTCGGCCGCAGGTTTGATGAGTCCCCTTCGGCAGAAGGAGCATTGATCCTCTTCGGCCGAGGGTCGTGCCTATGCTTTTGACTTAAGTTTATTTCTTGATTTGTTGAGGGTCCGCAACTTTCTGAGACCGTAAGTTGTTATCCCACCACACAATTAGTTTTAGAGAATTTTCAAATTAGATGTCTTATTAAGGGTATTTATGAGATAAATATTTTAAACTTTTATAGTCTTCGATCGAAATTAATATTTAAATATTAAAATAAATATTTTAATTTAAAACATGAGTTTTATGACCTAAAGATGTTTCATAAATGTGAGAGATGATTTAAAATTTCGAGCATAGGCTTTGTGATTCTTAAAAGTAGAATTTAGAGCGAAAATTGGATTTTTAAAAATGAAATTGAACCTTATTTACCAAAAAGGATTTTAAATGATGGGAATAATATTTCAATCAAATAAAAATATTTTGGAAACATAAAATTTATGATTTCTTAATTCTCATTCTCATTCTCATAATTTCTTCCACATTAGTATTAGGGTTATTTCAACCGAAATACTCTGTATATGGTGTTTCCATGCTACCCTTATCCTTTACATATAGGTTAAGATTGTGCTAGTCATGCATTTTCATATTATCAAATCTATATTTCATTGTTTAGGTTGCTGGTAGGAACTCTCAAAATTCTACAATTATGTCTCCTAACACCCCAACGAATGAAGATGATGCGAACAATATCACCAATCATGATGGAGGAAAAGCATATGTAAAATAAAGCACACAAGACAACTTAAATCTCATTTCATGCTGATGAATGGTTAGTAAATATGTCATTATTGGAAGTGATCAAACTAACACAAAATTATAAGAACAAATTGCAGTGTTATTCAACAAAAATGATAAATGTATAAAGTATAGGATAGCTGGCAAAGAAAAATCACATTGGAATAATATGTCCGCAAAAGTACAACATTTTAGTGCTAACTATAATCGGGTTAAACAATGTCGATAGAGTGAGACAAACAAAGATGGTATAATTAGAGAGATTCACATGCTTTATGATTCATCAATAATTTCACTATATTTAAATTTCTTAATGAGTGGAGAATTTTAAGGAATGAACCAAAATGACTAAGTGTATGGGGTTCTAATGATGAAAATTCAGGAGGTGAAAAACGAGCAAGAATTAGGGAATATGGCAGTTATATCTCTTTTGAAACCATAGAATCACACCCTAGTGACTTAGAAAAACTACAAGAACTTGAACACCCAGCTGATATTAAAGCTGCTAAGAGAAAATGGAAGAAGAAGGTATTTTATTCAAAAGATAAGAAGGTTGAAATTCTAGAAAAGATGCTTTAAAAATCATACGCAACAAAAGAGAAGAATGTTCAAATGAACATAGAAACTAGAAATTCAAATAGAGAAAATGGATGGTTGGAACTCGAGAATAAAAAACCTATTGCCGAGCTTGATGAGAAGTTTCTTAAGTTAAGCATATCTTTAGTGCCTCTAGATTAACCAGAAGTGGCTAATCAGGAAAATCTTTCAATAATACGAAAGATGATAATGTACTAATAATGCAATTGAATTTTATGATTGCAATGCTTGTTATAAAAGAGTAAATGAACTTTTTAATTGTAATGAAATTTTATAATGTACTTTATAATTGTAATGAAATTTTATAATGTACTTTTCTAATTTAAGTTCATTGTATTTTTTAAATATTGTATGATCTTTATAATGTACTAATTTTTTTAATCTTGTACTGTTGAAGTAATGGTACCAAAACATATAATAATTACAATTTTGAATTATAAGTATAGAAATTAAATCATATTCAAGATTTATAGTATTTTAAATTTGTAAATTAAAAGTAGGGGCATGTGAACCTGATATTTAATAGTTGCACTTATTGTTCAACCCATGAACTATTCTGACTACTAAAATTAAAAGTTTAGGCATGTGATTCTGGCATAAAATAATTATAATTACTATTCAACTTGTGAACTCTTCCAATCATTGAATTTAAGGGCAAAGCATGATTCAATTGGAATCTTTGAGCGTATATCAATTGAAAATTGAGAAAGATGTTGATTTTGAGTCAAAACGTCAATTTTTGGTAAAATTACCATTTTACTCTTATTGAGCGGAAAATTCAAAATTTAAAACCGGTGACTATTTTTGTTGTGAAATGTCAAAATAAATTTTGAGAATTGAATAATAAAAGTGTCGGGAAGGTGTTCCGGTGGAATAACGGGTTCGAAATTGGAATGGACCCAAATTGGCCCAATCCACTTTTAAATCTAAATATGTGTCATGACACACTTATTAAGCCCACCAAACACACCCTATTCATTTTTACTATTCATCATCTCTACCATCCAACCATTTTATATTCTCTCAACACACTTTAACGTATTTTATTCTCCACACAAACCCTAGCCACCACACCTCACAATCCACCACCAAAACTACCCAAATCACCTCATTTCCATCTTTTTAACCTCCAATGAGTCTATTTAATGGTTTGAGAGTGTTTTTAAAGCAAGGTAAAATCCACACTCTCTCTACTTTCTCTTAATTCCGAAAATTGCTTATGGGTGTTAATTCTTAATGCTTATAACTAGTTTCTAGAGTATTTTTGAGATTAAAGTTAGTATTATTAGCTTCCAATTAGGTTTAAGTAATTTTGCTCTATTGTCTCTAAAATGGTGATTTTGGTCTTGATATATATATATGGTTCTAATAAATTATATTCTTACATTCCAATGATGTCAATTAATATTTTCAAATTGCTACACTTCATCAATAATGTCTCTAATGCCTATTTTGTCAAAATCTCTTACTTGAATATTTGGGTTTTGTGTTCTTAAATCTTGAAAATAGTTAATTGATGATCCTAAGTGGTTACTAAATAATTTTGGATTAATTCCAACCTATTTTGAATGTCTATAATCTCATCACTATGCTAATGCCCTCAATAGAGCAATTATGTGGCGATTATGTTAGAAACATGTAATGATATTGTGGTATGTTTGGATGGTTGTAGTGTGATAGTTGTATTTTGGTGATGGCTTAGAACAAGTGGAAACCCTCACGGGAGCAGCTTTCTAACTTGTGGATCGACGGATGCGAGGTTCGTATTTCCATTTTTAACCCTCACACTTGTTTGTTATTGATTGATGCATTGAATATATGTCTACTTGTAATTTTGTCATGAAATTGGTTAAATAAGATAACCATCCAAAAGTTGATGTGATGAGCATAAATTCCATGCTAGTGCGCTAGAGCATATATGTAATGCATGTAAAATCATGCTAGCGCTGCTTATGGGAATTGAAGTTTCGGGTGGACTAAGTCCACATTGTTTGCGGATATTGAAGGGCATAGGCTAGAGACTTATCTTTCCGCTCTTGATTGTGGTTGTTTGAATTTGTGTAGACATATGTTTGGTAAATATATGTTGGTTGAATACATGACTTGATGATTATGAACGTATTGCGTTTATGAATATGTGAAAGTGTATATGTGGTTGCCTTGTGGTAAATGATTTCAAATGACAATGTTGTCTTAGTACCTCTAAGAGGTCAAATATACAAATGAAAGTTATGAAAGAAAGGATAAATGGGTGATCGTGGTTGAATCACTAAAACAAATGAATTGACCTTATTATAGCTAATTAGCGAATGTAGTGGCATGCCATAGGGAAATTCGAGATATATCTTCACATTTATAACGTATGTAAACTTGGTCATGGAACGACCTTAACGAACTGAGTGACAGCTCCTAATGGGTGTGATGACACCACAGCTTTCAGGCCTAACGAAATGAAATCCATAAGGTAGATGACCGGCTCGAGGGAGATATAACTGACTCTGCGGATTTTGAATTGAGAGACGACTCCTAACGGGTGTGACGACACCATCGCCTTCGGGCCTAATGAACGAATCCAAAGGTAAATGACCAACTTGAGGGAGACTAAATCAGCTCTACGGATTATTGGTCTTCGGACCCCAACGAGAACTTGGCTCTAAAACGATGTCTTGGGACCTAACTTCCCATTTTCACTAATCAAGCTAGAATTAAGGGCGATTGCTTAAAAATGGCATAATGTGTCTATTGAACTTAATCGTTGGGTATTTTGAATTTGATTGGTCATATATTGTGGAAACTTATCTTATTAAATGATTTGGAACTCGAATTTCCTTGAACTTGAAATGTTGCAAACTTCAAATATTTTGCACTTGAATCGTTTTGAACTTTAAATGTTATTGATAAGCGATCTTGATGATGGGTTGATATTGTCTTGATAATGAGCTTGAAAGTGTTCTTGAACTTGAACTTGAAATTTAATGAGGAAAATGGTTAGGTGGTAGGAAAAACTTCCTAATGAAATTCATAATAAAATGACATTGTTACGAATATTGAAATTTTGAGATTGATATGAACATGCTTAATAATCAAGATGATTAATGAACTTGACTAAAGAAGAGATCATGACATGTCTTGTGCATACTCCTTATGTTTTGGAATATTTGTTTAGTGAGTCAACCCTTAGTCCAACACCTTTGTCTAGCGCTGTGATCTTGATAACATTTTTGTCATGTGACATGTGTCATTTTTTTGACTTAATTTGCTAAATTATGATTTGGGGAATCATATTGAAGTTTGATAATCAACTTCTCAGTTGGTAAGTGTTGGTTTTGCTTGAATTGGTATTGAAATGTTAGGATAGGTAAGAAGTTGAAAAATTGGAAATTGTGGTTTTGTATTGCTGCTGCAACAAGTTGACCAAATAGGCAACTTGTTAAGTTTCGTTTGCCCAAACGGTTGGGTCGCTTGATAAAATGATTGTTTGTACATGTTATTTGACATGCATAGATGGTGTGTTTAAAATTTTGTTCCATTTTGATGTCGTTTGGTCGGGTTTTAAAACTGAGCAAATCGCTTAGATGGTGACCTAGTTTTCAATAAAATCTTTATATTTTGAAAATATGATTATTTGAATATTCATATTTTAAAATCTCCTCTAAGTGTTTGTAAATTTCAGCTTTTGAAAAATACGTGTAATTTGCATAAGTCTTGCATTCGGAGTCCGAATTGTGCCCCGTTTCTTGCTATAAATTTTTAATGATGTCTTATTTTTAATATATATTTTTAAATTATAGAAATAAAATCAATAAATTTTCAAGGATTTAAATCTTCTTTAAGTGTACGAAATATCCTATTTTTGGGAATCGGATTTCTTAAGCTAAGAACCCCATGGTTGAATTGTTTCTAAAACTTTTTGAACCATTCATTTGAGTGTATTTGATCACTAGTGAATTTATCTACTTTTGACCATGCTAAAATTTATTTTGACATCGAATATCTTTTGGCGATGGCGTCTTTAAAAGTAAATGAAAACACTGGAGTTTTGTAATATGAGAGTCTTGTAATGTTTTCATTTTATTCATTTCTTCTCTTTCTAGAATCGGCCTCGTATCTCATTTTTGATTTGTTACTTCAATAATGCTTTTAAAACCTGAAAGGTTGAATATATTTGTAGCATGATTAGACCCTATTGCTTATAGATTGAAATGTGCAATCGTTTGATTGACTGGTGATCTCCTTGAGTCGAGTTTCTTGGACTAAGCAGGGTTTGGCTCATGAATTGATTTTCTTGATATGTCATTATGAATTGATTGTCTTTATTTGGTCATCATGAGATAATTGCATCAATTGACTTAATTGAAATGATTGTCTTGATTGACTTAATTGAATTGGTTGTCATGATTAACTCGATTGTATTCCTTGTCATGTTAATCGCATTATTGATTGATGGATCCATATGGTTAATGATAAGATGAATGAGATTAATCCTAATAATTGGTAAATCATAGAATGAATATGAATGTGTACATAACATGCCTCGACTGTTTACACTAGCATTATTGATTGCTAGGAATTGGTTGTGTTTGACATTTATGAGTTAAGGTGAGCTTAGAGATGCTCACATTAGAATTGCATTGTGTATTAAAGCATTGTATATCGATAGAAAGGTAAGAGCATTTGTGTGTGCTTATTTGGGACATGGAATGCGAACCAGGCGTGTGCCTAATCCTTTCTTCTTTTCTTTTTCCCCGTAAATTATGTTTTCAGGTCCGATCGAGCAAGGCATGTGTTATTTGAACTCTCATGGTGAAGTCCATTATATTGTAACTACCCATACATGTATTTTAGAATTTTATCATGTTTGTAAATAAGCTTATAATGTATTTGAATTATTATTTTAAAAGATATTTTATCCATTTGGAATTTGTTTAAACGTTGTCTATGTATGAGTTAAACCAAATATCTTATATTTAAGAAAGTAATGTCTTTATTCATCTTTCGCATAAATATCGTATAAACTGATTGACTTTTGAAATGTTTGTAAATTGCAACTGCATCGTTAATGTGGCGGTCCGGGCACCCGCTATGGTCTCGGCCAGGGCGGGAGTTCGGCGCTACAGTATATATACCATTTTTAGAATCATTTTTAGAAGTATTATACCATTTGACTTTTGTTGACCAGTTAGGGTTGAAAATCAAAATTTTTGAAAAGTCTTATTTAAAGTTATGATTTTAAAATCTAGAAGGGATATTTTCAAAATTGACCATTAGCATCAATCTCATTATTCTTAACCCCATGGTAATACACATATTCTCGTCTCTTTTTCTCTGAACTCACACCCAAACCCGAAACACTAACTTTTGCGCAGCCGCTACTCGATGTAACTTAACTTCTTTCGTAACATCCGATTGACGTGATTTCAGTGGTTATGGAATTCAATTTTCATATCTCTACAAACCCCTACAGTTTTTAAACCTCAAACATAGTCGGAATTTTCCCAGCAACCTCAAAGTCGTACTGGTTCATCTGGAAACCTTCCTATTCTGACGTTATTTTCAAACCGCTATAACTTTCTTGTCCACTGTCTTATCAACCTCAAGTTAGTCAGATTTTCTTTTTCTTTTTTCTTTTGTTTACACCTCTCATGAAGACACTATTTTTTAATAATATCATCTTCGAATTCAAAATTGGTCAAGTTTGCATGGCTGCCTATTAGCAAAGCAATATAGGCAATTTGAGTTTGTCAGGTCATAACTCCTTCGTCCAAACTCAAAAAGTAATCAAGTTGGTCAAGTTTTTTTTCTATTCTCTACAACTTTGGAGAAGACTCTGTGTTCTGATTACGACTCAATCTTTGTCGAACTAGGTAAATTATGAAACTGTGTGAGAGAGTCTTTGTATGTTAATTTGTTCTAAGTGGTTAGGGTTGATTTTATTATGTATTCGAACATAATATAGGTGATCTGCAATTTATATAGGTTTTAAAGGAATTTTAGGATCATATCTTAATCACCCTAAGCAAGTGTAAAGCTTGGGATCGATGAAAAGATCCGTATTCCGTTTTTTACCTTACAGAATCTGTGTTTTTTATTATTTAACTATACTAACATGTATAAGATTGTTTGAGACCTATAAAGACTTATATATTTGCATGATAGAAAGTATATTGGACTGTGAAATCAATATAAGTGGAAACTTGGAAAATAAATAAACTGAGTAAGCAAGATATGATTAGATAATCGACTAAGATTTTGTGTAACATTTGTTTGTGCTTCACCACTTGTAAGAATGTTTGTCGGATCTTAGTATTAGGGTTCGGATTCTTACCTGATCATTTCCTCCCTTCGCGACTCTAGTAAAAGATGATGTTCAGTTAGAAATGCTACCCTTTACTGCTTCACACACGACCGCTGGGAACGATTTAGTTGCTAGAGTGACGAAACAAGGGTTTCAAGGAACTTAGGGTTTCTTGAAAACCTTTTCTTTCTTGGGATGAAATCTGACATTCTTACTTCTATCTTATATAACAATACTAACTAGAAACCCTAACCCTAACCCGCTCACTTATGATCTAATCGTGCGACCCAATAGGTTGTTGTTTGGTTGTAGGCCTAATACTCTATTAAAGCCCACTGGTTAAAATTGGTATTTAGTAAGACATTATAACTAACCAAATAATTTAACTGTTTCTATTTATATTTTATATTATAATTTCTTTTATTTTATGATATCTTATCTAGACACATGGCATGTGTTCAACCATATTTTGTCCAAATATCATTTTCTCGATTCCTAAGTAAACTGATATGTCAAATGACATAAATAACCATTTATTAATTTATTTTAACATTGCCATGCATTTTCTCAATTCCACTTTATTGAGTGGACAAATAGATATCTCTCTATCAAGAGGATTTAGATATCTCTTTATCAAGAGAAATAAATCCCATCTTATATAATCACTCCCACTGCATAAGTTATATAATGCCAATTATAGTCTTTATGGTTACTCAGTTAAAGATAACGTTCAATTACATTAAAACATCATAATTATTATGTAGGAACTGTGAATACTCAGGTCTAAGGATTTAGTAATCATAACTATTACACTAAAGACATCACCATGTAGTAATTTTGTAATGAATATGTCCAGCATTTGTTCCCCAACAAATATCTACTAATCTTATATGTACCATATATATAATTATCACATAATTATCGATCAAACTCATAATAGCTTTTCATAATATAATAACTAGGGACATTATTATATGTATATAACATGCTAACACAATAATAATAATATATCTATTATTAATAAAATGTAACAAAACAAATAAGGTCCAAATTGGTCTAGATTATAATCACTAACTCCTAAGTCTCCGTAAATGAATTGAGACTATCGTTAAAATCCTATGGGAAAATTTCCAAGTTGGTCTAAGTTCCCACGAAATTTAATAGGATTTTTGCTTTAGATCTCATATCAGTTTAATTAAAGTTGCTAAATTCGAAGGACTAATCGAAAATATAGAAATAAATACTTCAATCGATCATGACCAGGATGAATTACAAAATGCATGAGGGAGACGTCTCATAATGCAAGTGTACATCCTTGGTCATGTAAAATGACTTTTGTAATGATAACAAAAAAAAAAATTTAAAAGTTTGTAATAGCTGGTATTGTGTGGTTCTCTGTGTTTAACTAACATTTTGCCTAAGTCCAAAATCCATAATTATAGCAAATCCAGAATCCATAATTTTAGCTCTGAATTTTGATTTTAATGCAATGGTGTCAGACTTTATATTTTGAAGGGTGATGTGAGGAAAGTACTTATGGTCCCTTTAGCATAGGCCTTTTGTTACTCAATTGTAATCTCAAGCCTTGTAAGTCAATACAAGACAACTTAATGGATTGAATTAGTTGTAGCTTCTCTCTTCCTTACACGTAGTGTACTTTTTTACTCATAAACAGTAAGGCTTGAGCTTCATTGTAACCAACTATTTTTCACCGAATTATTATGTAAAAAGATCATCCATGCAACAATAAGTAAGTGATGGTAGAAGCACAAATTAATCAATGAGAAAATAAGTCAGAAGATGGTCAAGCGAAGGTCAAAGAGGATGGAGTATCATTCAGGTTAGATACAAGGAGGAAGAAGGAGGTTAATAACCAGTCAAGAGAGCTCACTATGGATAAAGAATAACCACATGATTCACTATATACAGTGGATCATGATTTATGTAAATGGGGCTTATTCAACCTTAAGAGGACAATCACTATTTTCCTTTTTCCTTTTTCATTTTTCTAGTATATGTGTTATAGAGAGATAATGAAGGAAGACACTAAGCGATTGAGATTAAATATCAAAGAGGTATACTATCACATGCAATTTAGACCTGTACCAATCACTTTACAATTGATCACCAAAAATCACAAAATCAATTGTACTTTAATTCATTATTTGAATCAAACTATTAACATTACATTAAATTCTCATTCTTAGCTCCAATTTTGAATTGAATTGTTTGGATTATTTCTGGTTCAAACACATGGCTATGGCCCATTTTTTTTATGTTTATGAAATAAGTAACATTATTAATATGTTGGAATTATCCCTTGTCTTTAATGACATTTTAGAAGGAAAAGCTTCGCAAGTGAATATTATTGTAGGTGTAAACATATACAACATGTGTTACGGACCATTTTTGGGCCTCGGAGTTAGGGTCGTAATTTCCTTTTTGTTAGAGGGTGTCTGTAAGAATAATTTGGAAATCTGGGGGGTGATGTTATAATTACCTGGTTTTAGAAGGGGTTAACTGGGTATTTGACTTGTTATAAATATGTGATTAACTTAGGGTTTTTTCATATTTCTGAATCACGCAAAGTTCAGAGTAAGAGAGGATTTTCGTGTGAAACTCTTAGTGGTGTTCAGCGTTAAGGGTTCCTGTGTGTAATCGGTAAGTCTTCCATTCCGTTTCAGTTCCGCTTAGTCGGTCATAACCCAATTTTCCAATTCTGATTTCGAGTAAACATGTTCAGGTTCTATTCGTTGTTCGGTTTAGAGTGTTAGAACTCTCTGCTAGTAATTAAGTGATCCTTGGTAAGATTTCTTTGCTTTATTCCAGGTTCTTCTGAATGGAATTCGTGTTACCCTGATCTTGAGTGGGTTTTATCAAACAGGTTCGGGTGGTCTAGGGTTCTGGACATTTCGGATTCAAAAATCAAGAGGGTAGACGGAATCGATTGTGAAAATATTGGTAAGATACTTAAGGTTCGGTTTGGGATGTATTGGGTTCTGTTCGGGTTTGGCTCTATGTCCGTCGAATTGGTGTCCGGGTCCGACTATTGGTTCTCCGCTGTAGTATTTATTCACTTTTATGACGGTTTGCAGGAGCACTGGACAAGAGACTAATCAGGGAGCAGCTTAGGTCGGATTCTGCTCGGGTTGTTGTGCTCTGCGTGTTAGGTTAGCAGCTCTATTTGATTCCTATATTGTTGTATGTTGTATGTTTTCTATTTTGTTACTCTACATGTGTCGTGTTTGAAGTGTTGTGAAACCGTTTTTCGAGCCTGCCCTATTTAATGATAATAAACTAAATACATAAGACTGTTAACATTGTGAACTGGGTTGCTGAAATTGTAATGTTGTTATACACTGAAACTGTTATCCTGGTGTATATATATAATTCGGTAAAACATTAGATAAATGGAACTCTGAATTTTGCCCTTATTTTAGTTTATTAGTAGAATTTATGACATGTCTAGGGATAGAGGATCCTCATTAATGAAATAATTGGCTTGAAGTGCCTATACTGATTGTAGTTTGAACTATTATACAGATACTGTTTACTGGGCTTTGGTTATACTATTTACTACTACTGTTAATCCCGTTTTCCGCTGATAACTGTTTTGGGCATAATTCTGGTATTTAACTAGCTAAATTGTTAACCAACGAAAATTTTGTTTCTAGTTGCTGGACTGTGTTAATGAACTATTAACGGTTGGTAAATGACTGTGATTTATTGATTGGGATTTAGCGGAACCCCCGAAGACGTAATCCTAGCACTCTATAAATTAATAGGATCTTAAACCATGAACTTTGGGAGCCTATTTTTAGTATGATAATGGAATGTCTAAGAATATATATTAAATGGATTATTGAGTTCTGGTTAAAGGAAGATAATTAATAAATTGTTGGTTGATAGGATGATAGGATGATTGGTATGCTGTTTGATATAGTTGACTCTAGGGATAGAGCCTTACATTGTGTGCTAAACCCATCATGTTTTTCGTTTCTTTTTTGCTGAAATATTGTAACTTATGACATTATTTTGTTGTTTTGCTTAGTCTATTATGTTCATATTCTTCCGCTAAATTTAGTATTTCAGTAGTTGTTTATTTGTCACCGCGTAGTGACCTGCTCTCAACAATCAGCTCTTCCTTTATTCGCAGATCCCACCCCAATGAATAGGGATGGCAATTTTACTCGTCTACCCGTATACCTGCGGATATCCGTCCGTCACGGACGGATATGGGTAAAATTTTTCATACTCGCCATGGATATGGGTAGGGTACGGATAAAGAAAAATATCCTACCCACCACCCGCTACCCGTTTAATATAATAATATATATTATTTTAAATTAAAATATTATAAATCACATAAAATATTTTAGATATAATTTATGGAAATTAATCTTACGCTATTTAATAATCATATCTTAATAAATTATTGAAATTAAATAAAAACAATAGAGTAGAAAATACTACAGCTAAAAAATAAAAATATTTCAATGCTATAAATAAAATATTTTATTTGTATAGAATTATATTGGATAACAAAATTTTAATTTAGATATTGTTTTGTCTTCCCAAGACTCGAACCCACGACCTCTTTAAATATAAGCATTAGGGAAACATGCTAAGTACCAACTGAGTCATTAGCTTGATTAGTATAATAATGGATTTTTAATTTATCTATAGTTAAATAATAATTTTTTAAAATAAAAATAAAAATTATAAAAAAATAAATTTTGATATATAAAAAAAAAAATTAAAGAAAAATATTAAAAGTAAATTAGTATGACATATATGAGTATAAAATTAAGTGAATTTTTTTTATAGGTCATAAAAAGTTTAATATACAATTATAGGCCTGTTTTGAAAAGTTTGCAAAACTAAAGTTTGGTCTCCACCCCATAGGTCATTCACAGACTGTGAGCGTAGTTCACAGAATCTGTGAATTGTAGAAGTCTAGGGATATTTTGGAACTCGGCCTGTGGAGTGAAAACCAAACTTTTAAAAGTCTGTTTTTTTTTTTTTTTAAATAGGATTATAATTGTATTTTGAAGTTTAAAAGGCTCATTTAAAAGAATTTTCACTAAAAAAGTTAAAGTAAGAATGTTTAAAAAGAAAAAAATTAACTAAATTCGTAACAAAAATACAAATTTAATATATATATATATTATAACTAAATTAAAAAAACACTAAGTTTCGTTTATTTTATTAAATTCGTAACAAAGCATCAATAGCTAAAAAAAACTTCATAGCCAACCATGCAATTATCTCGTTGAAATAATTGCTACAATATTGCCACGAATATCCATAGTTAGTTTGCTATAGCATTGCTACGCAGTATCCTTAGCTACATTTTGTTCTATTGTGGCGCCAAAATAATTATTACATATTGCATCTGTAGCTAGCTTTGCTACAACATTGCTACGGATATTTCGTAGCTACATTTCTCGTCATGTGGTGCCAAAATAACTATTACGTATTAAAATTTCGTAGTTAGCTTTGCTACAACATTGTTACGGTATATCAATAGCTATATTTTCCTCCATGGTGGCACAAAAAATAATTGCTACGTTTTACAATGTGTAGTTAGCATTACTACAACATTGCTACGGAATATCCGTAGCTACATTTCTCCCTATTGTGACGTCACAAAATTGCTACGTATCAAAATTTCGTAGCTAGCATTGCTACAACATTGTATTATCAAATTTTCAAATTATTTTTTATTTTAATCATATTGTATTATCATCGGTTATTATTAAATCAATCTGTAATTTAGTATTTTTTAATTATTATATATCCAACTATTTTAATATTATCGACAAAATATATTTTATTTTTTATTATATATAATTTTATTATTATTTGTTTAAATTAAATAGTATAAACTAAATTTTATATATCCAAATTAAATATATTAATTATATTAAAATTTTAACAAAAGAAAAAATAATTAAAATAATAAGTTATTCCAATAAATACCACAAATACACTCAACGTTATACCAACATATATTTTGTTAAAAGATTATTTGATGGTGTGGAAGGTCAATAAACCACCCTTAAAACAACGTATACACTGCTAGGTTGTTTCTAGGATGGTTTATTTACGGTACCTTAACTTATCATCTTGAGTTTCACACCTTAAATCCAATTAGAATAGTAGTTTGGAAGCTATAATGGATATAGAGGGTGAAAGCTACATAATTGGTTTAGATTCAGGTTTTACCTAACTTATCATTAGAGTGTGCACAATTCAGAATCAAATAGTAAATTGAGTACTGCAATCTCGGTTCGGTCTGATCAAACCGAAATCTTTTAATTTATTCGGTATTCGATTTATGTATTTTAAAATTTTGATTTTCAGTTCGATTGAGAATAATACCAAAATATTTGATCAGGACCGAATTACCAAATTAATAATTTTATAAAAAAATTTAAATAATTTAATTTATATATTTATTAAACAAGTAAAAAAATTAGTAAAATTTGAAAAAATTTCGTTAAATATTAAATAAATATGTTACATAAATTACAAATTCATCTAATTATTTTTATTTTAATATAAAATAATATATTTTTTAAAAAAAATTATATATTTTAACTTTCGGTTTGTCCCGAACCGTACCGAAATATTTCGATTCGGTCCAAACTTCTGTGCTCTGAACCGAAATTTCGGTCTGTCTGGGCTGGAGTGTGGACCGAATGAACTCCTTAGCTTATCTATTTATCGTGAGTTTGTTTTTAGCTTACAAATTTTAAATTAAAATAAATAATTAAAATAGTTAATGCTAAATTTAAAAATAAATTAAATCCAAAAACTTAAAAAAGAAAAAAAGTTTTGATGTTTTCATTTTCCACCAAAGCAGAAGATGAAAAGCAAAAGAAAAAACAGCAACAATTGCGGTCGCGAAACGGATGGAGGAGGAAATCAAAAAACAGCCACCACAACCCGACGAATCCAAAACCAAAATGGACGTATCCGAATCACCATCTCCATCTCCATCCTCCTCGTTTATATTCTCATCGCAGCAAAGGAGGAGGTCCCACTCGGAAGCCAACATCCGCGACGAGTGTGGGTCCCACTCGAGTTTGGAGGATCTGTGCTGCGTTTCAGAGGATGACCACCCTCTGTTCTCTGCCTGTGATGACGTGGCGTCCTTGAAGCCGAGAAAGCATCGTCTCAGCAATTCCGTCGATGGCTTCGGTGAAATCATGGAAGCTAAGAAGGCCATGTCTCCTCATAAATTGGCTCATCTCTGGACCGTCGACCCCAAACGAGCCAAAAGGTTCCATTTATTAATTTATTTATTCTTATAAATACAATTTATAAATGCTAATGTCAATTAATGGAATATTAGGATATTAGCGAATAGACAATCGGCTGCAAGGTCAAAGGAAAGGAAGGCTCGATATATTATGGAATTAGAACACCAAGTGCAGTTACTTAAAACTCAAGCTACCACGCTTTCTGCTCAACTCAATCTTTTTCAGGTTTTTTCTCTCCTTCTAATAACTATTCTCATTAGGGTCTGGACCGACCTAAGTGATTAATTAGTAAGGGGTAAATTTGAATCGATTTATGTGGCAAAATCGGATTGGGTTAGAAATCGTTTACCCTATCACGAATTGAATTGGTAAAATCTCAATCTAACCCAACTCAATTAATATTCCAGCCTAACCAAAACCTATCCGCATCGGGTTGGATTGGTGGTTCAATTCAGGTTGAAAATTAGATATTAAAAAAATAAAAATTTATAAGAATTATAAGCTACTTTCCAAGTTATATATTTCAAAATCTAATAATCACAATAAAATTTCGAAAATTAGATATAGAATAAAGTCTTAATATAACATACCGAGAATATATATATATATATATATATATATATATATACAAATAATCGGGTTGGGTTTGGTCGGGTTACAAACTTTCCACCCAACCCATAAAAAAATCGAGTTAGACATTTTTCAACTTGTGTCGAGTTGAACAACATTTTCAACCAAACCCAAGAAAATCGGGTTGGGTTGAGATACCCATTCCTAGATCACTTAGCTGATTATTCAATAATCCGTTGAGGGTAAATTTGAATCGATGCACCGTGGTTATTAACTGACTGATGGATAATCTATTCGTTCTTTTTTTAAAATAAATTAACAATAATTATAAATTAATAAAAATTTTAAATAAAAAAATAAGACAAAAATATATTTACCGACTGATTACCAGTTGATTAATATTAATTTTTGGTCTACCACCGATTATTGATAATTTTCAATCGATTTCCAATTAAAAAATTATTTGTTGAAAATAATCGATAAACAATTACCGACAGTCTCCAACTAATCACCGATACTACCAATTATCGAAATTTTACTGATACTAATTAAGGACCATTATCAATCATACACATAAAAAGTTGGTTATATTAATATAATTATAATAACTATTTATTTTGCAGAGGGATACCACAGGTTTGACTACAGAGAACACCGAGCTTAAACTTCAATTAAGAAGTATGGAACAAGCAACTCAATATTGTGATGGTAATTTGCTAATTTCAATTTCATTAATTTAGTTCAAAAAACAATCTTCCAATTACAATTACTAATGGGTATGTTCCTTTATTTAAATTGTGAAGTAATAAACGAAGCATTAGAGCAAGAAGTTGACAAACTAAAATTGGCAATCGGAGGTCAGATGGGAGGGAACATATACGTTGAGAATCCGAGCATGCAAATGTTGCGATTGAGTCGATCAGAGTCGAATATGGATCATCACTACATAGGAAATCAGATGAATTGTGATTCTTTTGTGGATCTTTTGCAGTATAGTTCAATTGATCGATTGCAGGAGCTTGATATTAGTAGTAATGACTCTACTATTTTTGTTAGATCTGAAGATGGTCCTGCACTTTCTATCAGTGATTGTAGTTCCACTTTTTGATTTTCACGTGGGATTTTTATAGGCTCTATGTTCATGTTAATATTATTATTTTTTCCAATTTTTGTTTCATGTAAAAAAGCTGTACTTTGTTAAGGCTGGAATAGTGTAATTGTCGAAAATTGATATACTGTGGAAATGAATATGAATTGTATAGGAACTCTGTTATTTACTTTCTTCAGTATTTTTTTTTTATCATTCAAATGTTGGTGTGTTTGCTTGTGAGGAAAAGTTTTAAATAGTGCATGAACTCAACCCTCGTCACATACAAATCCGATCTAACTTTAGACTAGAATTTAAAAATTCTGTATGGTTTGTCTAAATAGTCTAAATATATTTTTAGGGTCATCTATTTCAGATTTTCATTTTAAAATGATTTCCTATTTAAAATATTTAAATTACGTATAAACTTTAATGAGATGTTAAAATCACCGTATTGATTTCACTATTTAAAATAAGAATCATGAGCAATGAAAGGGAGATTACAAATCCATCATTGATATTTCCGTTATCATTTTTTTTTTCAAATGCCTTAAAGTCTCACAATACAGTATTTATTCTCACACTGACTCGAACTCTAGATGCATAGTCTAGACTTTTCAATACAGTATCTATTCTCATACGGACTCCAACACTAAATTCACAGTCTAGACACAGAAAGAGAAGAGATCCTGTGAGATTCACTTATCACATCTAATCTCACTGATTCGAACTCTAGAACTCTAGATTCACAATCTAGACACAGAAAGAGAAGAGATATTTTGATATCCACTTGTCACGTTTAGATGTGCAAGTCTTAAGTTAAATATCGATAATGCGTTAAATCCAAGTCCGGAGCACTAGAAAGTCTCAAGCTAGCAATATCTGCTCACCACCCTCTTGAAAAAGTAGAATCTGATGCTTTGAAACAATAGTGATGCTATTAACAATACTTCTCCATGTCCTATTGACGACATGACTCTTATCCTTTGTGTTACTTAATTTCTAGAGGCATCAACTAGGAATCTTTAGCTATTATAAAGCTTCACAAAGAAATTATTTAATATCTGGAATGGTTTGACTATTCTTGTTAGATTGAACCACTATTCAGCTTCTTTGCTACAAATGATCCTAGCAAGTAGTTTAAGGAATAACAAACAAACAGAATTTCAATCCACCCAAAAATTAAAAAAAAAAAAAACATAGACAATTCCACAGAATTGGAGTCGTTTTCTTTTACTCCTACAAGTATCCAGATAATGACAACAGGTCAAGAAAGTTGACAGCAAAAAGGAATCCCACAAGCCTATCTTTTTCCTCTCAGAAATTTCCAAATATCAATGTTGGACATATATTCATATTAAGAAAAATATCAACCAAATAATTCCAAAACATTCACTGAATACTTTTCCAAGATTTTGTGGCCGGTTACAGGATAATTTAATCAACCACAAGTAGCCCCAAGTACCATTTTCAAGCAGCCTAGTTGGAAAATACTGTCACAATCTGAGAAACACTACCTCATCATGATCTTTTCCTTCACTATTAAGTAGAATAATCTTACCCATGATTGGAGTCCAAATTAACCTAATGTTCAAATTCAAGTCACTTTCCTACCATGAAATTTCAAACTATGCCTAATTTCAAATCCAAAATGTCACACTTAATAATTACCCCTATATGCACAGTCATATCAACTTCTATGATGAAGATTGAAATACAATCATAAAATAGTATGGAGAGGAGAGAGACATAATCAAGAGTAATATACAACATAAGTAGAAGCATCTCGCTAAAACAGAATAGTCTCAAGATCAATCAGGTACTTGCCTAGAATATTCAACGCCCTAGAAATTTGATTGAATTTTAAGCATGAGGACATTCAATCACATGTTATTTTCACCATTTCATTGTTTTGAATGAGAAGAGAAGACCGTACTTCCATCTAATATAAATTTATTATAATATATTTATTAAAAATAAATTAATATATTTATTATGCTAATTTATATATATATATATATATATATAATATCTGATTCTTTTTATTTTTTAAAATTAAGTACTACTGAACTAAAATGAGAAACATGACAATTTAATTCATTTAAGAAGGGTAACATATTAACTCTTAAATTAAAATAATAATAATAACAATCCCAACAAAATTTAAAAACTCATATATTTGTTTGTTTATTGATGGTAGTCATTTAAGCAACAATAGATTTTTTATATTATCTCCGATTCAATTAGTTTGGATTAAATATATATATATATATATATATATATATATATATATATATATATATATATATAACCCATTGACAATAAAATTCTAAAATTGTGTTTTGCAATTCTGCTCAATGATCCAGGTAAAAATTTAGTAGTTTCTATTAAAAAAATAGGATAAATTTATATAATCAAAATGTGATATAATTTCTTTATAAAATTCAGAAATTATATTGTAATAAATTTATATAATAAGTATTTTTAAATTGATAAACGATCTCCAAACAATCTATAAAATGTTATAGAGCTCGTCTCTTGACACACAAACTAAATAAATAAGAGAAAGCAACTAAGTTAATTAAAAAAAAAAAAAGAAAATAATAATAATAATAGAAAACCTCAAAACATAGCCGTCAAAAAATCTGGTATATCACAAAAGTATATCTAAATCTTATTACACTGAAAACTTTTCTCAAATTTCTTGATCTATCAAAAATTAGAAACCTGTTTCCTACTTATCATCATCATGATGTTTTGCTTTATCAGCCACTATGATCAAGTGAATTGGAAGAAAATCAAATTTGTCTCAGCATTAATTTTTCTCCCAGTAGGACCAATGACACCTATTGATGATTATACGAGTATCATTCCTTCTATGTAAAAACTAAACCTCATAACCTATTATCCTATTAAGATAATACAAGTTTTTTAGGCCAAGAGAATCAATCGAACAACACCAGAAAATAAAACATTGAAAATTCAACGTTTAAAATACTGTCCTATCCAAAAGAGTAGTCTGTTATATCACAACAATACACATAAAATTCCACACTCAAAACAAAAAAACCTTGGCCTAATTCAATCAAATGAAGATTCCAATTCATCTATATAAACACCATGAAACAGAGCCTAAATCATGAAGGAAAAAGCAAGTCATAAACCACAAGTAAACATGAGTACCTCTAAATTGTTCACAGTGGCATTCTTGGCTGTGCTGGTCTCCATTTCCTCCATTGCTCCTCCAGTTGATGCGGAAATCACGTGCCAGCAAGTTGAAATGTTGCTGACTCCATGCATTGGTTACTCTATGATGGGGGGCATGGTGCCTTCATCTTGTTGCGAAGGCATTAAGAAATGCCTTGCAGCTAAGAAAACTGTGGAAGATCGCCGGGAAGGTTGCTATTGTGTTAAAGACATGGCTGCCAAAATCCCGTTGATAAACTACGACCGGGTCAATGAGATTCCTGGTGTTTGTGGGATTAAAGTTCCTTATAAGATCACTCCGTCTCTGGACTGCTCAAAGTAAGACTTCTTATAAAATCTAATTCTAATGGTTTTTACTTATGTACCTTTTCTTTGAATTATACAATTTAGGAATTTGAAAGTAAAGAATCGAATTGCATATAAAATCAAACAATGTTTCAAATTACAGATAGACAATATTTTTAATTTTTATTTTTTCATGTCTACTTAAAAGTCAATAACCCAAGTATATTTGATATGGCAGGGTGAACTAAGGGCATATTTGGAGAGCTGTTCTAGAGGGCGTTCAATCAAAAAATTTCATTAGTCTTCTAAACTTTTTCTTCTTATTTTCTCTTATAAATATTTGAATAAAGTCAACAATATCAATTGTTGGCATTGTTTCATAGTTCTATTTGAAGAACTTATAACAAGATAGAACTTTGCTGTATTCTACTGTAACTTCGAAGTTCAAATAGTAATACAGTAGTTAGTTACTACTGTAGTTTTTTAGTATTCTTTTTTCTTATGACAGCTAGATAGTTTGATACAAATGATAAAGTTTGGCCGGTAATCACTAGATTAAGTCGTGGAAAACAGCCTATCAATAATTAAATAACCCCCTCCTATCGCCCAAAGGTTAATTCCAGGCTTCCATACCTGCAAGAAAATGAGACCTAGCAACTACTTAAAAGGAGCAAGCCAGATTTCAAGAATTTATGAGATACTTCTACATGAAAACAACACAACTGAAAGTAGATAAAGCAATAAGTAGAGGGCTACTTGCATGATTTTCTTTGACGAGAACATTAGCTACATGAGTTACAAAAATCTAAAAACCTAGCCTTTTCTTGTTTATTAGTAGCTTATAAGTCAAACAACAAAAACTTTCCTAAGCAAAAGTAAAGAGAGTAAACAGTAGTTTTACGAAATTATCATGTACAAGATTAAACAGGTAAACACTAAAGAGACTTCTCTTTCATCCACCTATATCAGAAGGAATACAACAGGAAGATGGATTTTAATGGAAAATAAAACACATCTACACCTGACACTAATTGGAGAATCAATTGTATGTCATGTTCCTCCATTTGTCCTTCAAGTCCACCTGTAAAATAAATTAATTAATTAATTAATTAATTAAAAAAAAAAGGTCTCAATATCAATATGATGAGAAACTAATAAAACATTAAAGAGTATAGGAGAACTATAGATAATTTACTTCAGTTCTGCTAGCAAATGCTTCAGGATTGGATGTCAGAATTTTCTTCCAGCTCCCTCTACCAAATCTTTAGAAGAACAATACAGGAATCAGAATATAGAATAAACAGGATAATCAAATAGAGAAATTATTCAGAGCCTCCTACATACAAAGCAAACCTCCAACCATGAATCTAGACATAAAAAGGGAGAAAATATAAAATATAATACAAGCTCTGCTCTATGTGGTTAAGAAAACTGGAGGACTTGATAAACTAAATTATGTGATCAGGGAATTTACCCAAGTTTTAGTCCCGAAACCACCTATTTTTAGATTGGAATTTGAGAACTCAAATTGAATATCAAATCTAAATTTTGTAATTGGTTTAAAATAATAACAAACTTTGATCCACTCTTCAGATGAATCAC
Source organism: Cardiospermum halicacabum (assembly GCA_031304145.1). Lineage (NCBI taxonomy): Eukaryota > Viridiplantae > Streptophyta > Magnoliopsida > Sapindales > Sapindaceae > Cardiospermum > Cardiospermum halicacabum. The sequence goes on along the minus strand of CM062391.1, from coordinate 27,416,564 downwards.
TTACTTTTCAACACCTTTTCTTAATGCTTCTTCTTCCTCAAGATTCCATCGTTTCTTCTTTCTCTTGCCAAGTTTTGCAGCTTCATTCTTCCTCAGACCTATGGTGGAGTCATCGATTGAATCATTCCACTGCAAAAATGTGGAGCTGTAAACTAATAGATATAACGATAACAGTAACAAGTTGGTTCAGACTCATAGTTGCAGAACAAATCCACAAAGTAGTACATACAACCAACTTTTATAGTCAAAAGTGAATGAAAATTTAATAATTTCTGGTTACCTACACCTAACAAAAGTTTACAACACCAAACCAGCTAATGTATAAGACAAAAAAAATGCAACATGCATTTGATGCCCAAAAATACACCATATATGATAAAAGTACACAGTTTTAACAGATTACATTATCTAATACTTGTACAATCAAACTAAATAGACTTGATATCTTTGGAAGAGTATAAGAAACTATACCCAGTTTTTAACAGCTGCAAAATATTCCATATCAATGGATCTCCAACATAATAAATCATTAACTCCATTCAGTTTCAAACTTTACCCAAATACAATTACTAAATAAAATTTATTTTATAAAAAAAGATCATCTTTATAAATAAGGCTAGCACACCCTTCTACAGTAAAACAAGTTTCAAATTTAAAATAAAATAAAATAAAATTAAAAATTAAAAAAAAAAAAACCTGCATGATTTAAGAAATCCATTCATATATATTTCCACAAAAAACAAAACAGATAATATCAATAAATATTCAATGCAATAAATCTGAGAAAGACCCACCTCATATGTATGGGCAGTACTATTCCTCTCCATCAAGCTAGGTACAGCTTTCTGATCAATGCAAGCTGGATTTGGAGCATGTTCAACGTGTCTGGGGTCTTCTCCAGAAGCTACATGATTGGTTTTGGGATTTCTTGATTACTCTCATCAGTTTGATCAGGTTTAACATGTACGTTGGAGGACGGGGTTAGGTCATTTTCATCAATATTCTGTACTCCTACTGAAGCCTCATGGTTTTTTACAGCAGTTTGGGTATCTGTAGAATGATTCTGATTCAGGGTTCTTTCAATATTTCAGAGATCAAGGCTTTAGTATGGACAAAAGCATCAGGGAGAGGATCTCTCACAAGTGCAAGCAATTCAAACGTACTAGATTTAAGTGCTTCTTGACCTTTATTAACTTCAGAACACAATATATTTAAGTCCAGTTATTCACTATCAGCAACCCTAACTGGTCTTCCCACATGTTTATGACAGGCAATATGTTTGTGAGTAGTTAGCATATTTTCATTTGCAATTCCTGGAATGAATAATGCCAACTCATTTAAAATTCCATAACAATAACATGCTATAATCCTAAACAGATGAACCAGATACCATATCATGAAGTAAACACATCTGTAATGAAAATTATGATAGAATGTTTGATTTATGATCATTCATGGCTCAAGTTTACGCGGTAGACCAGTACTTTTTGGAAAAGCAGTCATCAACCCAAGCACCAGCACACAAACAAAAACAAACACACCATAATCAACAAGAATACACGACCAATATCAATGAAGTCCAATTTTTAGAATATAACAATTTTAAGTAAAGTGTTTATCTTTCTGGTTTTTTTTTTTTTCTCTCTTTTTATTAATTAATTTTTTTTTTTTTAAATAACTTTTTAGTAAAGGCCCTCCTCAATCATAGGACTTATGGTGCTAGTAATTAGTCCAAATCAATTTTCATAAACCTAATCTAACATAAGAGATGGGAAAAGTACCAGAAGAAAGAAAAAGAAATCTGAACCAGTAGAAAAAAGGTTTTTCTGAAAAACACTTATAAACCACCATACCTCCGAAAGCATTTATAAATAATTTAATAGCAACAGTTTCATCACACACCATAACCACTATTCAAAGACCACTTCTACTAAATAGCTATCTCAAATAAATTTATACAACACCATACCTTTACCTTTCAGTGCCGCAGCCCTCTCTCTACCTTCATCACAAGCACAACCTTGGTCTTCAGGCTCTTTCTCCTTCAAAAGCCCCAATTGGATAACAGCTGAGTCCTAGAATATGGGCTTGACAGAGCCCAGGCCTCCTTTAAATAAACCCTAACCAACCGTAATGCCTCATTCCGTGAGTTCACCTTGGTCAAATCCCTCCTCAGATTGACATTACACATGGCTGATTGGATATCCTTGGTCCACTTCTCGACCTCCCCTTTTGCCAATAAAACCTTCCTTGCTGCCATTAAACTTGCCAATTTCCCCTTCCACGGGCTCTCTGTTGCCGCACAGAACTTGTTGTCTCCTTCCTCCAAGTACTTGACTGTGCACTCTACTGTCGCAGCGTAGAATGCTTCTCTAATGATCCCACAATTCCCAGGCCCTCCTTTTCATCCAAATCTGCCAGTCTCCCCAGTAAGTCAAGTACTGTCTCCGGAACTGAGTTGTCTGATACTCAGACTGTATAGAATGGAGAATCATTGCCTTCTAAAGCAAGAAATCTTGGTTCAATACAGGGATCTTTGAGAGGAACTTTTTAACCAATTGTCAGAAGTCGAGTGTCGGATAAGGAACTCTATGATCCATCGCGATACATCCTTATCCATATCTTCACTTTCGAATTCAAAATTAATTTTATATACCAAAACCACAGCAACAGTAGCCCCTGAAGTTTTGCAACCATTTATAAATATTAACGAAACTGTCAAAAATACAGATGCAACTTGACACCAAATATGAATTATAACCAAATATTTAAACTTGACAACATCAAGTAGCATTATGCGGATCAGTTAACTTTAAATTTTATGGAGGACTTAGACCGGATCAAGATTAAAAAAGACCGGATCAAGATTAAAAAGAAGTCGTAATTATTTTAAGATTTATTATTTTAACAGAATTTAGGATTTATTTTCCTTATTTGATTTATTTGTTTTCTTTTTAGGTTTTCTAAAATATTAAGGAAATTCCTTTTTAAAAGGATTTCTATTTGATTTAGGAATTTCTTCTTAAAAGGATTTCCATTATATCTAGGTTGTAACCCCTATATAACGGGCTTCTTTTTCATAAATTAAACATCTTTCATCTTTCAACTTTTGAATATTTTTTTTTTCTGAAATAGAGTTCCCTTGGATTAGGGTTTATCTTCCCTTGGATTAGGGAGTTTCATCGTCCCGACCAAACGAAATTGGTCATTTAACACTCGTGACCGAGTCTAAACAGTCTTATATTTTATTTTTCGCTTCCGTTATGCGTCATAGCATCATAGCTATGAAGCACAAGAAGGTAAAAAGAATAGAGATTTAAGCCAAGACAACAAGAAAGTTCAAAAAATGCACTTTTCATTCACCAAACTGTTACAATTTGATAAAAATTCCTGGAATATGAATGTTCTACATGAAACAATGGTAGAATTATAATAAAATGAAAGCAAGCCAAGGTAAATACCAAGTAGCTAATGTAACATGTGAAATGCTATCGTTCTCCTCTCAGCTTGCAAATCTGAGAGACAAGACAAGGTAAACAATTGTGTAAGCACAGATAACATTAAGGGAAAAAAGGTCTAGATGAAATTATTTCATAAAACAAACAACTCTAATTAAGATAAAGAAACTAACTGAATAACCTCTCGTTCACTACAATCAGATCAGAATAGCGATAGCGAACGCAAGAATTCGAACTCAGAGACAATGGAGAACAGAAAAATGCATACACAAGCTTATAAAGGGGAATAAAAATGATCAAATTGCCTTCCTAAACGAAAACAAAATTTAGCTCCTAATCAAGCAGACACAAAAACAACAAGAATGTTGGAAGCGATAAAAATCTCAACGAAGCATAAATGGCTTGGGTTAAAATGCGGTACCGGAGCTTATCGGTGGCAGTTCTGATTTTTTCAGTCGATTGGGAGGATGAAGAGGGAAAAAGGGTTTAGGGTAGAGTTATATGGCTTTTGAAAATTTGCCCAATCAGACGTCTTATTGTTAGATATTTCAGTTTGACCTCAAATTTATCAATAATCTTACTTTGACCGGCAAAATATTCACATTTTCTTATTGGAACCCCAAAATTGCAAATAATTCACTTGACGCGTGTATCAGATGTGGGATAATGTCTGTTTTGACCCATAAAGTTGGCGTGATTATTCATTTAGACCCCAAACTTTACGGGATTTCATTTTAATCCTCCAACTTAGTAAAAATCATTCATTTGGAACCTTCGAAGAGATTAAATTGTTAGGATTGTGACGAGAATTTGGGTATATTCCGGTATCCATAATTGGTTTGTAATTAGGAAAAGACTCGAAGACTATTTTGGAAATGTCATATTTGATTAGGAATGGTATTTCCTAAGGTGGATTCTAATTAAGAAATAGATCTTGGAGAATCCTAAATAGGAAAAGGATTTCTTAATGGTTTAGGATTACTTTGTGACTAAGTAACCTAGTGCTATAAATATGGTGCTTGTATTTATTATAAGATATCCTGAGAGAATAATGTAGATTTAGTTGGTTAGGTTTGCTATAAAATCATGGCATGAATCATCTTCACTATCATCTTCCACTGGTGGATCATCTTCTATTAGAATAGCTTTAAAGTGAAATTTACCTATAGATAATATGTTTTAGAGCTTCTTTAACATGTTGCATTCCAAACATCCTAATTATTTTCTGAAAGTGTTGTTCTTGTTTTATTACCTTTTGTTGTTCTTCTCTATTGGAATGAGTTTCATCAAACAATTTGATAGACCAACCTTATCTCAGAATGAGTGACATATTTGATGAGTTTTGATACTGCAAATTTAAAATATAAGCATGGAATACGAATCCCTATGTTACTGTAAGTTCCATTTCTCATCAATAACGATCCAAAACTTACAATAATGTGTTAATTCATTTATTAAATTACTAGCAATTTCCTCCTTAGTTGCATCCATAGCTTCATACAAAAATTCCATTGTTGGCATCTTTTCAGAATTAGCTATCCGCACCACATTAACTAATTTATTGTGTTGAGGTGTACCGAGCATAGTTCTCTCCATCTTAATCCATGTTCATAGCAGAAATTTTTGAATATGGTGTCTTCATATTCACTACCATTATCACTTCTCAACTTTTTAATCTTTAGACTTGTCTCATTTTCAACCATAACTTTTTATCGCTTGAAAGTTTCAAATACTTTAGACTTATAATTAAGAAAGTAAACATATACCTTTCGATAATGATCATCAATAAAAGCCACAAAATAATATTTTCCACCCATTGATGAGGTGGTTGTTGGTCCCCAAACATCAAAGTGAACAAGCTCCAATTTTTCTTTCTTTGAAGTTCTTCAACTAGTCTTAAAGTTCACCCTTTCTATTTTCCAAGTATGCATTCCTCACACATGTCTATCTCAACACATTGTAAACCAGGGAGTTTCCCTTTTGAATGCATAAGCTTCATTCCTTTATCACTCATATGACCAAGTCTCTGATGCCATATTGAGAATCTTCATTTGTTGTTGTAACTGCAATTGAACAATGTGCCCCTGTTGTTAAGCAAAGAGTACCGCTCTTTTTACCTTGAGCAACTAACATTGCTCCCTTCGATATTTTCCAACTATTACTTTGGAAGTTTATGGTATAGCCTTCACTAGCCAATTGCTCAACTGAGATCAAGTTCTTCTTTAGGCTGGGAATATATTTGACATCTTTTAACTCCCAAACTGACCCATTTAACTTGATCTTAACTATACTTTTGCCAACAATATCACAAGGTTAATCATCACCAAGATATACCTTTTCAGGGTTTCCAGGGATATATATCTCAAAAAAATTCTCTCTTTGAAGTAGCGTGGAATGATGCTCCAGAGTCTAACACCCAAGACTCTTCCTTGATCTTCAAAGAACATATCAACGCATCATTTCCTTTTAAGATAGAAGTAACATGTGCCTCCGTCTTCACTTCTTGGCTTTTCGATGCACTCCTACACTGATTTTTGTAATGCCCAATTTTTCCACAATTTCAACACTCGATAGTCTTCGAGTTTTGGGAAGTATTGGGATTCCTTGATTTTAATCTTTAATCTCTAGATTTACCTTGATAATTTGATCTTTCTTGTTTACTCCTTCTGGTTGGATTTCTTCTTCTTGACTCCGTATGTAAAACTGAAGAGGTTGATGATTCACCCGACTCTCTTTGCCGAATCTCTTCGCTAAGAACCAGATCACGAATATCATTAAATTTTAACTTGTTATTTTTGCATGAGTTACTTTCTGTCATGATAGTAGCATTCCAGTTATCTGGTAGAGAAGACAAAAGTATAGTCCGTACTTTGTCCTCAGATTCAATTTCAACTGAACTCAATTGGTTTGTGACAGAATTGAGTTCATTGAGATGTTGAGCTACTGATCCGCCTTCTGCCATTCGTAAATTGAACAATCGCCTCATTAAATGAACTTTGTTAGAGGCTGATGACTTCTTATACATATTAAAGAGAGCTTTCATAAGGCATGCTATGGTAGTTTCCTTGTTATGTTAAAAGTAACATTGTGTGATAACATCAATCAAATAACTCCAAGAGCTTGTCTATCTAAAAGATTCCAATCTTCATTTTTCATTCCCTTCAGTTTTGTTTCTGAGTTAGGTTGATAAAGATTTTTCGAGTAGAAGTAATCTTCGATTTGCATCTTCCAAAATCCGAAGTCTTTACCATTAAATTTCTCAAGTTTTACCTTCCCTTCATATGCATCCATTCCTCCCACTTAAATCTGACTTCTATAAATTGTTTCAGTCCATTCATATGGCAATTGAGACAAACTGCCAACCATACTCTGATACCAGATGTTAAGAAAATTCGCTTAAATCTTCTTATAAATCAGATAAGTGAGATAAAATAAATTAGCATAAATAATATGAATAAATAATTTAATATTATTTATATTTCTAATAGGGTGTAAAATTTTACAAAATAGAAAGATAATTACACCACTTATAGTAACATATAACCAGCATCCTAATGACACCCAAGAATTTTTCTCTAAAATTCTCACAAAAAACTTCTTTCTCAATTTTCGTTTCTTTTTGCTTCCTTTAGCGATTAAACAAATTACAATGAACAAATTTATAAATTTCTTCTATTCTTAAAAATAGGTTACAATTTAAGTAAATAAATTACCACCTTTAAATTAAAAAAAAAAAAAGCTAATAGTTTTCTAAAATAATGCATGGTTATTATTTCTTCAACAGATAGAAGATTGATTGATTTTGGAATTTGGTTTTGGAGATTGTTGTTTCAGATTGTTAGTTGTGTAACACCTCATATTGAGATAGGGTTGAAAAGAAATTGAATTGTTACCCATATCACCATTGTGTACATTGTTTTTCGGAAGCCAAGAACTTGGTAACTTGAAAGTTAACCGTGCTTAACTTGGAGCGATCTTGGGATAGGTGACCTTCCGAAAAGTTTGTCCGGAAAGCATGCGAGTGAGGACAAAGCATGCTGGAAAGCGTGGTAGTGCTCTGTGGGGCTAATGGTCAAGCCTTAAGACCAGTTATGTGACAAGGTGGCTCCCTATCACCGCACATCGGGTCATCCGGTGGCAGGGGCCAAACGTTACAAATGCAGATGTAATCCCCCACCCTAGTACAAAACAAGACGGAAGGCCTGACGCCACAATGCAGATGTAATTCCTGTAACAGAAATATATGTGATTTCTAATGCTATTTAAAAACCTAACAATTCTCAAAGTTCCAAAATCCCAACAACAGCAATAGTTCCATTAAACAGAAAAATATCCAAAAGTCAAATATAATATTTACAGTTCCAAATTTCAGTAACTAACAAAGTATCCAAAAGACAATATCTAAAAATAGTCTATTACGTTGTCCAAATAACCAAATAACAATTTATAATTCCGAATCCAGCACAGTTTGAAAACCACAAAATGTCTAAGTAATGTAAAATATGCGGATGCCTCGTGCCCTAGATGCAATAGTCATCTCCTAATCGATCGATGTACATGTACCCTGTTCAGGGATTTATACATAACAGAAGAAACAGAAAAAGGGAGAACGTACAACGCTAGACTAAATAGTCTAGTTAGCAACTCAAGTTCCAAAGAATCACACACGATACCTCTAGGCTCGATTCTAACATGTGGGGGCACACAATGCAAGGCTCTACGAGTTCCTTAGAACTCTCTATAACAGAGATCACACCAAAAGATACTACAATTAGCAAATTATGAATTAATCTTATTTAGCCAACAAATAAATATGATTCATTTACTATATTTAATCATTTAGACTATACTAATAGAGGTCTTACATGTCAGCGGTTTGGCACCTGATTAATTATAGGCCAAAATTTTGCATTAAAGGTTCTGTATTAGTTTTACTTCGAAATTTCCAGAATTCCTAGATTATGATCCTGTTCGAGTCTTACATTTTTTGTGTAATTTATAAGCACAAACAACGGCAGACAGCATACAAATTTACATGTCCACTTCGTGATTACCAATTTAACCAGCGACATATAATTTAACCAGCCTTTACAAGTGTCAAATCGAGCACATAACTATCACAGAATGATCAAACAACACACATTATCAGTTTAGTTCAATTTTCAGATTCTGCCCAAAGTAGCTATATAGAGAAAACGAAAAACAGTTCAGAAGCACATATAGGGTCGAAGCCCTGTATAACCGAAGTCGATCACATAAATATTGGCACTACAAGTCGGTTAAGTTTGTTATTACGAGGTACCTTTATCCCTAAGCATTTCATGGATTCTACTATAGGCTGTCCTAAAGGCATTTATCCGCTGATCAGTCTTTATATTAAATGTATCACAGAATTCCGCTCAGCTTATCAGTTTATAACAGTCTGTTCAGTTATTATATTCAGAATTTTCAGTTTAAATATCAATTACAGCAGTTCACGAATCTCAGATAGATCAATACAAGGTTCGCCCTAAATAGCAATCTAGGGTTCCGGTCATTCACGACACATAATCACAAAAATAGAATATATGCAGTAAAAACAATCAACAAACATCACACAATCTGTAGGATACAAAACGAGTACTAACCTATCCCCCAACGAACAAGCAACAAACATCACACAATCTGTAGGATACAAAACGAGTACTAACCTATCCCCCAACGAACAAGCAACAAAACAATCAGTCATCGTCCTAGTTCACGACTTTTGTTGTGCCTTCTGCTACAACCAAAGCAACCAAATCACGAGTTAGTGTAGATTCTGAAACCCTAACAAAACAATGACAATCAAAGACAATTCGGGAAAATCCCAAAATCTCCGAATCCTATAATTATATCAACTTACCGTGGCAGACACGTAGACAGGACCGGTTACAACACTTCCGAGATATCACACGATTCTAGATCACCCACCGCAAAGTCTCTCGCTCTCAAAACCCTCTCTCTTGAAAATCCCTCTAATTTGCAACAAAACAACAAATCTAATTGTCTAGGGTTATAACTAGTTTTTATAATTTTGAACAATTCCTAACACCCCTATAAAATTAGGAAATTCTAATAACTGACACGATTAAATAAAATTTATCGATTTAACCCCTAAATTAACTATACCCAGCATCTACAAGTGAGTTGTCGCTAACGTCCACAATAATGTGGATGGTAATAATGGATTTTGGAAATGAAGTTGTGGTTCCCAAGTCATTGGATTTTGCAGTAGAATAGAAAAAATGTTGGTTTCAGGGAAGATTTGTCTTTGGAGCCTTTGTAATGTAAAACTATGACTCACATGACGCACACCTGGTTCGACTGACTTTATATTTAACTTATATGTAGGTGTATTTGTAGTATGATTTTTTCTTTTACTTATCCTAATTTCTTTGATTACTTTTGAATACAGGATATTTTTATTCTCATTTTTTAAAAAGAATTTTTTTTTTTATAAAAAAGAAAAAACTAAGTGTTTATTGCTGAACTTTTTACTTTTATTATTCATTTAAAAATTTAAAATAATTTTTTATGTAAATAAACCTTAATTTTAATATAAATATTTATTACTATAAAATTTGAATAGAATATTAAAAAACTATTTATAAAATTTATTTAAGAAATAAAAAATTAATTTCTAAAGATTAATATTTTTTATAAAATAGTAATATTAATTAAGTCACCACCATTTGTATTATAAAACCATTTATATTGTAACAACCATTTGAACTATATTTTGATTATAACTAAATATTTGTTAAGTCTACTAAATTCTACAAAATTTAATTAAATGTTTGTTAAGTCTGATGTTGAAATTTTAATTTAAATTAATAGATTAGCTAAAATTTGTATAAAATTATAAATTTTTAAAAAGTTAAAAATTAAAAAAATAAATTTAATTGAAAGGTATACTATTAAATACGTGCTACCTGAGTGAACATTTATACACTTACATAAATAATATAAGAGTTGTTTATTTATTTAAACTTAAAATTTTAATATTTTATTTTAAAAAATTATATATAATAGACTAAAGAAAGTTTAAAAATTCAAAACTAAATCATAGAAAAAATCATTTATATTTTCCACTCATCCAAATTTTGATTTTTGAAAATAATCTTTTAGACCTTCTTCGCAATAAAAATTAAAAAAAAAAAGAAAAAAAGAAAAGAGAGAGAGAAAAATGATAGATTTGAATTCTTTTTAAAAAGTAAAAGTTTAAAAAAATTATTTTTGTGAATTTTTAAAAATTGTATTATGTATGGTAAGTAAAAATTACAAAAAGATTATAAATGTTAATTATAATAATTCTGAAAATTTTGTAAATTTTAATTTTAAAATTAAATTTATTACTTGAGATGATTGCCTTTTTAAAATTTTAATATTAAAATTTACAGTTAGTTCTAACACTAATATATATATATATATTTTACAATATTATGTGTACGTAAAAATTTCAATTTTATATTATAAATAATTTTAAAAACTTTTAAAAATAATTATAAATTATTAAAATTTATATAATAGCTTACTATTAAGTAATATAAGATTTATTATAAATACAAACAAATATCAATTTATTTATTATAGTTTTAGGTTGTGAATTATTTAATAATTTCATTAATAAAAATTTAAATGATAACAACTAAATAAAATGGCAGCACATGCCTTGCAGCCTTCCAGGTGTTGCAGACCTAATCTATACATGAAGAAAAATAATATACGAGTATGTAGTTCCAAACATACATACTACAACAGCGGAAACGTAAATTAGAATAGAGATCGTTACTAGTCAATCGGTCGGAATTCTGTCACTAAGCCGTTGAACGGCACGAACTAGAATCCTCAATCCACCAGTTAAGAGCGTCCATCGACGATAATGAGAGGAGACAAATCGGGGAGAAGAGCCGGGAGTTTTTTTGTTTCCAGAGAGAGTTTTGTTCTATCAGAAGACTCATCTCAGATCACACATACGTGATCTTTGAGAGGGTGGAAGTTGAGATCAACTCAACTTCCCACCATCTTATCCTATCCCACCACTTTAAGTGGTGGGCTTTAAGTAGGCGGGCTGGGCCATTAGGGTGGCCCACCCAAAATAAATAATCCAACATTCTCCCACTCACACTACATGTGCCCAGCCCCCACGACTGGCAACAAATATGCGGCTGTCTTTAACTATTCATCATTGAATGGTTATACACGCAAATAACTGGTGTGACCAATGAACCAGATTCTCCATCCCATACCATAGGGAGAGAGTACTCGAAATTCATTTCGGGTACATCCTAGGTTCGACATGATTTCACATCAGACGCGTTTAGTCCCTATAAAGCAGTCTGATATCTTGGAGTACTCCCAAATCACGAGTGTGTTCCTATGAACCACAACATGCGCGCATGTGATTAGTTTTGTGAAATTAGCCTAAACCTTCCAATCGCTCTTCCTCCAAAAATCAATGAAAAGTAACCGACACCATAGACATGCCACATAGGCCGTATTATCATGACCATAGAAAGACATGCTAATGATACAGACATCACCCTCACAACTCCAGATAGAAGAGATGACTGTTCTGAGGATACACAAATTAAGTGGATCTTGCACAACAAGGAGCGAGGAACCGTCTCTACTAGTTCTCCACGGCGGTCAACAAATGAGCACGCACATGCGTCACAGTGAATCTTGCCATATTTAAGGGCGCGTATATTTTAAGATTGCATTAATTCACCGTGCGGACGATAGTTCGACTATCCCACAGATTCTATCGCTAATACGATCCCTAGTATAGCGACTCAAGAATCCAGTCCGGCTAATCAGGTCTCATGATAGTGGGGTAAAATCATGAGCGATCCTCAATCATTATAGAGAGAATCTCATCTTGACTACCTGTCAAGGCGACTATAAATGTATGCTTCTTCCCCAACACTCTAGAATCCTATTCAACAGAGCATAAGCATACAAGTCTCATCTTGCATTATCCCCAAGATAATCAAGGCGACTGTGCGTGCAAGTGCACCAGTCTCCAATACCTGATGACATACTCTCGGATAATAAATTCCCAAATATGCTAGACTCCTAGGCACATCAATAAAATAATAAACATATGAACATAGACAAAACAATCAAAGATACTACAATCTATGCAGATCTAACCATCAAGCGTGCATATCAAACATATCTCTAGCACAACTTTGGCAAGAGAGTCTGCCACCATACCAGGTGTAAGTATGTATCTGATCGTTATAATTCTCTTAGTCACAATATAGTTGGCAAAATTTGACTTGGTCTCTATGTGTTTAGATTTGTTGTGATACTTAGGATCCTTTCTATATGCTATGGTCATCTGGTTATCACAATAAACAGTAACTAGCTTAGGCTCATCACTTTCCAAAAAATAGATCCTCCAAGAATCGTCAGAGCCAAAACACATCTTGCAAAGCCACTAAGCAGATTACAAACTCTGCTTCCATAGTTGATAATGCTATGCAAGTCTGCTTCCTGCCACTTTAGAAAATAGCCTCATGGCTAAGTATGAATGCATACCTAAAAGTGGACTTTCTTTCATCTAGGTCATCGCCCCAGTCTCCATCTGTGTATCTAACTAGGCGCGTGACGCAGCCTTAATGACACAGAGAGTAATTTGCGGTTCCTTTCAAGTAAGTAAGTATTCCTCTTTGATAGCTATATAACGTTTCTTTCACGGGTTCGACTAATATCTGCTTACCAGTCTAACTGCATAACAGATATATATAGCCTCGTACACATCATTGCATACACAAGCTTCTGATGGCATTCACATATGGTACATACTTCATATTCTCACGCCCTTGCGGAGTCTTAAGACATATATCAAGACTCAGAGTCTACTTGGGTGTAACCATTGGCTTATAGCTAGCCATAAGGAAACGCTCAAGGATCTTCATATATAAGGTTCTTGCGTTAACACCAAAATCCTTCTCTCAATCCTTTGAGATTTTGACTCATGAAAAATAGGCAGTCTCACCTATGTCCTCGATTTTGAAAGTAACAAATAACCAATTTCTTTTACCTCAAGTAAAAGCTTATTGTCATTACACGCCATTAAGATATTGTCAACATGTATCAACAATGTTGCAAAATTGTCTTTTGACCTTTCCACATATACACAATGGTCCTTTTATGTCATTTGAAATCCATATGATAATGACAGATTCGATGAAACGAAGGTACCATTGTTTAGAGGATTGCTTGAGTCCATAAGTGGACCTCAAGAGTTTACAGACTTTACTTTCCTGGCCTTCAGTTATACAACTTTTAGGCATCTCCATGTAAGTCTCCTCGTCCAGTCCTCCATTGAGGAATGTGGTCTTTTACATCCGTTTGATGTAATTCAAAGTCCATATGTTCGACAAGTGCAAAGATTAGACGAATAGATGTAAATCTCACCATAAGAGAAAAACATCTCTCTATAGTTTATACCCTCTTACTAGGTATAACATTTCGCTGTCAATCTCGCATTATATCTTTTAACCAAGCTATATGCCTTCCGTTTTAACGCGAAGGATCCACTAATTTTCAATGGCTTTTCTATTTGGCAGTGAATCGACCAAGTCCCAGACACAGTTACTTTTCATTGATTCCATATCCTCTTCCATGGCTTTAATCCATAAATCTTTTGTCAGTGATTTAAAAGTTTCTTTCACATTCTTCGGTGTATCACCGTTATGTGAAGTCAACATGAAAGTCTCCCCTTCGATCTAAAAAATATCGTTGGGGAACTAAAATCTTCTTCATATTCAAATTGATGATTCAGACTTGCTCCCACTGCGATTAAGCTGTGGAGCTGATTCGATTGGCACTTGATTGCTCCCACTAGAAACAGAGTCTGTTTTATCTCTATTATGTTCCTTTACATTTTCAGTGGTATCAAGTCCTTTGATTCATCTTACTCAAATAAAGAAGCCTCTCTTTTAACATCACCTCATCTCACAAATTCATTCTCTTCAAACCTCATCACGTGACTCTATTTCAGAGATATACACCTCTTAACTTTCTCCTATTAGTACATATCCTTTGGATTGCTCAGGGAAACATATGAAAAAATATTTCCTTCCCCTAACGTCCAACTTTTCATATTTACTAGAAAGATCATGTACATCGTAAACGCACCCCTAGGGTCGTACATAGGAGCGATCAGTTTTCTGACCTATTCAAATACTCGTACGGAGTTGAAGTCACTAATTTGTAGGGACCCAATTAAGAATGCAAGTCACAATTAGGAATGTATCTCTCCAATCCGAGATTTGGGATTAGCTTGTGCCATCATAAATCCAACTATTCCAGTCTATTCTTCGCTCAGCAAATCAATTTTGCTTTTGAGTCCTAGAATAGTCTACTGTATATCGGTATACCTTTTTCCTAACACAATTGCTCAAATTGTTCAGATAGATACTCTTGTCCTCAGTCAGTACATGGTACTTTTCAATGTCTTATCTAATTGATTCTCCACCATGGCAATAAAATTCACGAAGCAACACAAAGCTTCAAACTTATGGGAGATTAGATAAACTTGACCGAGACAGATAAATTCATCTTATAAAGGCATAAGAATATGATGCATCTTTCCTACTCTAATATTCATTGGTCCACTAATATCAAAATGAATTGGCTCTAGTGGATTATTAGCTCTAGTAACCTTACCAAAAGTTTTTAGTAGCTTTCTCGGCTAGACAATGACCACAGGTTGCCATTCGATCTTGTCATAAGATCCAAAAATCCCCTCTTTGGCCAACCTGTTCATTCATTATTGTCCAATATGGCCAAGTCTAGCGTGCCATGTACTCACATCGCAATCAGGAGAGGAAACAAAGGAATCACTACTATCATCAACCAATGAAGGATATGCATAACTTTCAATATCCAGTACCATAAAACCATCTTGTATTGTCCAAAAAAACCAACAGAACATCACAAAATGACAAAGTCAAGCTATCATCCTAAAATAAAAAATACAAACTTATATCCATAAGAGAGAAAAAACAGGAACAGAGACAAGATTGTGCCTTATGTTCGGAGCGTAGTGACAACATGTAGGAATAATTTTGGCCTCCTCACATCATCAATATACAGGAGCCTATACTCAGCATAAGAACATACGAGTTATTCCCTACATTTATTCAGTTAGTATCTCATGGAATCTGACGATACTCACGAACATTCCTCTATCTCCAACTTCGTGGCTTATTATGCCTGAGTCTATAATCCACATTGGATTAGCCTCATTAAACAAAAAAAAAGTTGGAAATTAAAATATCACAATAGGCTAACTTGTGAAAAGGTATTTATATGTTTTGCTCAGTGCACTCACGAGCAAATTGCCCCATCTTTTCACGTTTAAAACACTTAGTCTTACTCTTGTCCTTCCTTTCACCTATACCATACTAGAGCTTATTCCTTGGGTTTCGGATCCGGTATAATTAAGGTTTACAAAACCCTTTCCTTTCTTTAGGCTCCTTTTGCCCCTCTTGCGCTTGTTATTCATGCGCTCACTGGTCTTAGCCATATAAAGCTGCTTCGAGGATTTAGCTACACCAAATGTTTATCCTCAAGTTCAACATGACGGGAAATATCATCAACTCCCTTGATATTATCGTTACGCATCATGTTTATCTTCATATGTTTCCAGCCGTTAGGAAAAAACTGGATCACTACCTGTACTTGCTGCTCATCTATAAGGACATGACTGGCTGACCAAAGCTCTAGGATCATGTTAGCTATCTCTCAGAGATGCTGACATAAACGGTGATCCCGATGATCCTTGTCAACGTCAAAATTACCTAGTAACCATCATAGTTTCGTGGTAGAAGTACTACCGAATTTGTCCTTTACAGCAACTCAAATGTCCTATGCCGTCTCACGACCCTCATATGCACATATGAGGTCATCGGCTATGCTAGAGAGGATTAAGGTCCTCGCAATGCTGTTATTGCGCTTCTAGGACATATATATAGGTTTCCATAATATTACGCCTAGTCTGTGCAAATTACCCTTGCTCAGGTTGAACCATGGTGTTTCTCAAGGTTTAAAGAGTCTACTGTTCCTCGAGAATATACTAAATCTTAGGTGCCAAAAAATCATAATCGTCACCATTCATTTTCTCGCACTTGTTTAACTCATCGATTATGGATTTTTAAGCAGATGCTAGTACTGATAAACACAAAATAACGGTGAGACCCATCTATGTTCTTATCTAGCAGAATTTCATCCGATAACACTATTTCTCCGACCTAAGCAATCATAGATACAAGGACTTAACAAGAGGGGGATTCGAAAAAGATAGTTTGACTACCTAATCACCCTCCACATCCTCCGGTCGTAGTGATCATACCCAATCATGTTAGGGAGCAATATAGCCCTAAAAATACATCATATTTAGGACTCCCACATCATACAACAAGATCAGAGCGACTATGCAAAAATGACCAACAATCAACATTTCATGCATGCAAATCATTTCACAAAGAAGATAAGAATATAATAATAACCGGCTAAAAAATAACCATGGAAAAACATATGAAACAACCATAATCATATAATAATATTCCATTGAAATGATGCCTATCATGAAAATGATCATAAAAAAAATGCATTTGCTCCATGATCTCCAAGGTCTGATTTTTCCCTTGTCTCAAGGTCCTCCTCAGGATCTACTTCGGGATTCTTCCTTAAATCCTTCCAATTATTTCCGCTAGGGCCAGCATCATCAGTTTCTATCCATTTGGGCATCTGGATTCTCCTACTCCACTCTCTACCACGACTAAGAGAGTATATGGAAGAATCTTGGACTGCCAACATTGGAGAGCTACCAATTAAGCAGTTGACATCTCTTGGATCGTCATCTTTCTTAATATCAATACCAATATCTATCACCTCTACATGCTTAGGTTTTTCCACGTACTCATCATCAACCTCATCATCCGAGATTAAAATTATCTCTAGAATTAAAAACAGGAAGAATCTCAACGACCTCATCGTCGTCTTCCGGAGGTTGTGGCATTGGAGACCAATGTGGATAGTCTAATATGGTAAGTGCTGCCAATTAAGCGGCCAGTTGAAGCTCCGACTACTGAGGAATTAGAGAGTGAACCATCCCCTCAAGAGCTTCAAACATCAATGCCATTAGAAATGAATTAATGGGATAATACCATGCTTGTTCATGGGAGATCCAATAACATTTACAATAGAACCCGAGCCAATATGGATCTATCCTGTGCAAAACCCAATACAAAATGCACAAAGGATGACATGTGTATGCATACGACAATAAATTAATAATCCTAATATCAATTTAAAGTCACCAAAATTAATTAACATATAATTAATTACTTTATACAAAAATAAAGAAGCATACACAATAATATAATAACTTATGTTAAACATATACCATGTAACATATATGTAGTGGATAGTACCTGATTTGTACTTGAGGTCACAGGTTCAACTCCAAGTAGCCTCAAATTTGCGTCCACACATGTAAAACATGGTAAAATATATTGAGTTAGAAAGCATACACATAAATCCAGAGATCCCGAGGTCCCGGGTTCAATCCTCTGGCCTATATTTTGGTGTAGAAAGCATCAAATGCCAGAGATCTGGGTTCGATTCCAGGCGGATGCATTCACAGCATAAATCCATCACCGCTGCACAAGCCCCAGAGACCAAGGTTCGAATCCTGGCGGAGTCTCGAGTTCCGGGTTCTATTCCACGCCGGCCGCGTGTCCAGAGCCCAGAGATCTTCAGGCGGGTGCATTCACAGCCGAAAGTCCATTATCATTATCAAATCACCGTGCAGAGACAGAGAGAAACATAGGATTAGAATTTTATTGCAGATGACAAGTCTGTAAAAAAAAATTTGCAGAACTCCGAAATAAAATTCATAATAAATTCGTTTCTCATCAGAAAAATACATATAATATATCAACCGATCCGTATTACAGAAACCAACATAGTGATATATAATTTAAAATTTTTTCGGAAAAACACACAGTAATATAATCCGTAAATTTTCATCCGAAAAATTTATATAATTCAAACAACGACAACTAGTATATTATTCGCTCTGATACCAATGAAGGAAAATAATATACGAGTATGTAGTTCTAAACATACATACTACAACAGCGGAAACGTAAATTAGGATAGAAATCGTTACTAGTCAATCGGTCGGAATTCTGTCACTAAGCCGTTGAACGGCACGAACTAAAATCCTCAATCCACCAGTTAAGAGCGTCCATCGATGATAATGAGAGAAGACAAATCGGGGAGAAGAGCCGGGAGTTTTTTTGTTTCCAGAGAGAGTTTTGTTCTATCAGAAGACTCTTCTCAGATCACACATATGTGATCTCTGAGAGGGTGGAAGTTGAGATCAACTCAACTTCCCACCATCTTATCCTATCCCACCACTTTAAGTGGTGGGCTTTAAGTAGGCGGGCTGGGCCATTAGGGTGGCCCACCCAAAATAAATAATCCAACAATACACTATATATAAAAAAATCCAAACAGCTAAGCTGAATTTTGTTTCATCCCATCATAAACAATAATATATATGTTGGAATTGTATGGACAGTGTACACCCAAAGAAACACTTACACGTGTCAGAGACAAGTGTGAAATGCAACACTTACACATGTCAGAGACAAGTGTGAAATGCAGTTACTCGGGTAACTGCCACCTAACAGTGAAAGAAATGCGAATGTCTGTGTTGTGTGTGAGATATAATAACATTCAGAAAACAGAAAGAAAAACACAGAAAGAGATATTGTGATTCTTAGAAATCCACTCAAGAAGGAGACTTAGTCTGGTATTTAGTTAGTGACTAGAGAAAACCATCCGAGCATGATCTTTTCCGATCAAAAGTTAAATAGTAAAACTTTTCATTTTTTATGAATTGATAGGTATATTTGACGTTTATTTTACTTGTTATATATGAACAAGATGTTGTGTTTGTGTGTTATTTAACATCTACATATAGTATCAGAGTTAGCTATATTACTGATTGCTTCTAGTTTTAATTTGTTTGGTGTTTGTTTTTAAATTGCAACTAGATGATATACTGCTGGTTAGTCACCGTAAAATCTTGTAGGATGAATTTAAGTGTGATTATATTTGATTACAAATTTTATGAATTTTAAGTGTGATTATACTTGATTACAGATTTTATGAATTTTAAGTGTGGTTATACTTGATTACAAAGTTTTTTGGATAATTAATTACGTGACATCAATTTTTTTTTTCAAAATTCTATGTTAATTTAAAGTATATCACAGTGTATGTAATTGGATTTGTTTTTTCAATACGAATTCGATGATATAAAATATGAATTTTTTGAATGACAATTGCAAAAGTTATGGCTGCTGAAAATTTAGGGAAAGTTTTTGGAAATCATTACCATTAAAAGTATCAGATTTCTTTTATTTTTTTATTTATTTAAAAAAGAATTTGATGCTTTTTTCTTTAACCACTCATAAGTTCAGAGGGTGTACCACACCGCCGGCGACTGAGTGGCGAAAATAGAGGGAACCATCGTAACCAGGACTTCGACACGAGTCTATGGCCACCGATCCGACAGCTGCGAAGACGGTGTGTGGAGTGTACGTACGGCCTGGGCGCGTGAGGCGTCAGGTTTACAGGTAAAGGCATAGTTAGCGCTAATGAGGTAGCTTGCGAGACCGTCACGTCAGCAGAGGGGCTGATTGTACGCGCTGTCGTACTAGTGGTACGTGGCAGCGCCTTGACGTGCCACGTGTCGCTGGCGCGTGAGCGCGCCCTCCGCCCTCTGTCAGAGCGATGATGCGCCGCCGTCTCCAGCGGCCGAAAAACAAAAATTAAATTAAATTTTTTTCTTTCAAAATTTTATTATCAATCCAATTTTAAAAATTTGTTTATTATGCTTATTTACTATTCTGTGTTAGTAAATTACTTATTTTTATTGCATGCTTAGAAAATAGTTAATTAATCTTTTTAATTATTTTATTGGAATTTATTCAGTATTGTTTGAATACTTATTGGATGTCATATGCATGCATTTTTGGTATATATTAATTTATTTTGCAGATTGTGGAACATTATTGGCTCGGGTTCTTGGTCGATGATCGCAACTGGATTCCATACTAGCGAGCAATTTACTATCATCGACGTCATCTAGCTCCCACTCTGATGTATCCACCTCCGCCAGGGATGTTCATCTATTAGGGGATCGGTTTTTCCTCCTTTTCCACCGCTTTTCGCGCGCACCGGTGGTCGCTCCCATTGCTGGTCTACCTTCGGGATTCGGTCTAGTTCCTACACACGCGCCTCTAGTGCCGAGGATCATAGCACGTCATCCTCTTAGAATGATAATACCAGTGTTTCATCACCACCATCCACTACCACTACCTCCTCCCGAGCAGCATCCGGTTGCTCATGTAGTAGCTCCAAAGGCTCCAATGCCCAACCCTGATGAGGTTCCTATAGCAGCCGATAAGGATGTTGTTGTTCTAGTAGCTATTGATGCTGACGATCAGATGACTGCTGATAACGAGGATCCTTAGCTGCAGAGGATGAGCCTGTCGAGGATCTCATCACTGTAGAGAACGAGCCTGTCGAAGATCCCACAGTCGATGAGGGAGAGCATGATGATGATATCCCCTTCATGGATGATGAGAGGCATGATGCTGATATCGAGGATGGATTCGACCTCGATGATGACATTGTCGACGCTATGGATGGATGGGATGATCCGATAGTAGCTGATCCGATTTTTCAGGACAAGGCTCAAGATGACGAGAGCAAGATCAGTTTCGAGGACTACATTCCAGATGATCCATGGTTGGAAGAAGTGAACTCTTCTGCCCACTGACACAGAACATGATGATTGTGGAGGATAGACCAGACCCTGAGGTCGAGTTTGATGATCCATATCCATCATGTTATTTCATACATTGTTTATATCCATATGTCCATGATATCACTGTTTCCACACATTACATCTTTTATGGCTTTCGATATATTTTATCATTTTTTTATGATTGTTTGTGATGTTATGGATGTCTATGATGTTTGCACACCTCATGATTTAATGTGTTGATTTGATTGAAGATCAAGGATAGTGATTAGATAGATTTACTATTTTTTCCGAGTCCCCATTCGATTGACTCAACGTGTTTTCTGATTGACCTAGTTGGTGCATCCTAAGTTTCTTATCGGATGATTGAACATAAATTATCTTACATGTCTTCGTATTTTGTTACCTATAATGGTTTCTTCATCCAAGAACATTGTTGCCGAACTCAACAAGGGAGACAAGTTGAATGGGGACAACTATGATATCTGGCGTCGCAAGATCCAATATATCCTAGAAGAACAATAGGCTTTTGAAACGCTGACTAACACCATGATCGAACCGGCACCTGGCACGAGTGCTCAAGCTAAGCGAGACATGGAAGCTTACCTGGCTTGGAAGCATAAGAGTAGTATAGTGAGGATCACTATTCTGTCCAGCATGACTGATGATCTGATGTGCTCGTATGAGTATTTTGACACAACACAGGATATGTGGGTTGCTTTGAAGGATAAATTTGGTGGGACTTCCACCACTAAGCTTCGGCGACTGATTATCAAGTTTGACACTTACCGGAAGCGCAATGATCACTCTATATGCCAGCATCTCAGAGAAAATGGCAAACATGATCCGGGAGTCAAAGTCGGTCGGACATGTCCTATTAGATGAACAACAAGTACAAGTAGTGATAAGGTCTCTCCCTAACAGCTGGGAAAATATGAAGATCAACATGACCCACAATGATAACATCAAGACTTTTGATGATATTTCTCATCATGTTGAGCTCGAGGACGAGCGCCTTGAGGCGGTCAATCCTCTAGTTAGCTCTATATGACTGAATCTAGTGTGCGCAAAGGCACGAGTGCTAAGTGTAAGAGGGGGACAATGGGCGGAAAGAAAGGGAAGGATCCGAAAAACCCTAATATCCGAGACCAATAACCCAAAGAAGAAAGTTAGGTGAGACAAGGGTCAGCAGAGAGACAAAAGTACGGTCACGTGTTACAACTATGACAAGATGGGTCACTTTGCTTGTGAATGCACCGAGCTTAAGAAGGAGGTAACCATTTATGATTTTGCCCTAATTAATGTTTATGTTTCTAGCTCTATTTTACTTGCCGAGACTCACCCTAAGTGGATTGTAGACTCTAGCGCCACAGACCACATAGCTAGAGATAGATGAGCATTTGTTGAGTATTGTCGGATCCCACGAGGTACTCGATGGATATATGTGGGTAACAACTCACGCGTAGAAGTTAAAGGAATTGACACTTACAAACTCAGAATGTAGAGTGACCACACATTGCTCCTACATGATGTCTTGTTCGCTCCAGAAATTAGGCTCAATCTTGTCTATGTTCCTGTGTTTATTGTCTTATGATTATAAGTTGGTATTTTATGTTGCTGGTTTGCAAATATTTTATAATTCTGTCTATATTGGATTAGGACAACTTGTTGATAGATTTATGGTACTTAATATTGAATGTTATGAAAATCCTTCTTTATTTTCCAATGATAGTTTTTCGTTAATTACCTCTTCTGATATGAGTATTTCGACTTGGCATGCTAGACTTGGTCTCATAGGACAAGATAGGATGAACATGTTGACAAAATAAGGGATTTTAGGTTCCTATGATAAGATAGAATTGTTGACCTGTAATCATTATCTAGCAGGCAAAGCAACTAGAAAACCTTTTGGAAAGACTACTAGAGCTAATTCTCCGTTAGAATTAATTCATTTTGATATATGTGGACCCATGAGCATTACAGCTAGAAGCAGCGCATCATATTTTATTACCTTTATAGATGATTTCACTCGTTTTGGTTAGGTTTATCTGATCTCCCATAAGTTTGAAGCTTTAGACTATTTTGAATGGTTTTTGGCATTGGTGGAGAATCAATTAAATAGAATCGTCAAAGTGTTATGCACTGACCAAGGACGAGAATATCTATCTGACCAGTTTAAGACATTATGTCAAGAGAAATGTATTGTAAGATAATTAACCATTCCAAGGACTCATCAACAGAACGGTGTTGCAGAAAAGAGAAATAGAACACTATTGAAGATGGTTAGCTCTATGATGACACAAGTCAATCTTCCAATTTCATATTGGGAAGATGTGCTTCTTACACCTACTTATATATTAAATAGGGTTCCCACCAAATTCGTGACTACAATCCATATGAATTATGGATAGATAGAAAACCTAGTTTATCTTACTTGCGGCTCTAGGGGTGTGCTTGTTACGTACATGATTGAACTATTCCTTTTGGAAAGTTGGGTGCTAGGGGAAAGAAATGTAGTTCATTCGATACCTTGAGTAATCAAAAGGATATGTACTGATAGGGGAAAACTCAGACGGGACTATATTTGAGATTGAGTCACAAAATATTGTGTTCCTAGAGAATGAATTCCCACAGAGAGGTGATGTAGAAAGAGAGTCTAATTTATTTAAGCAAAATGAATCAGAGGACTTAAACTCCATTTAAGGGGATGTTGTTCCCAGTGGGACTAAGCAAGTGCTTGATGTATACTCCACGACTTAATCGCAGTGGGAGTAACGTGGTTCTTGATACTTCAATTCCAAAGACGTCAACTTGAAGAGGTAGAAGAATTCGAATTCCCCAGTGACGTTTTGAGATTGAATAAGAAGCATTCATGTTGGCATCCCATGATGTAGGGATGACAATGAGGCAGGTCGGGGCAGGTCATTGGAATATTGGACTTGCCCTGCCTGCAGATTAGTCAGACCTGCCCCACCCTGCCCTGTGGTGAGGGGCAGAATGTTTGGACCCGTGACCTGCCCTGCGGGGACCCGCTCTGCCCCGCAGGGACTTGCTTTGCTTTATTCTAAAAAAAAAATGTATTTAAATTATATTTTTATGTTACTTCCTACTTTATTAAAAATTATATTTTTAAATTTCAAATGATATTTGAGTTTGAAAAATAAATTAATTTAATAATTATTATTAATTTATTATTTATTTAATATTTAATTAATTTTTTATTTAATAATATTACTTAAATATTATCAATATTAATGAAAATAATTAATTTTTAATATTATTTTAATGTTACAAAAATTAAATTTGTTTAGATATTTATATTATATCTAATACTAACAGCAAATTAAAATTATTTTAAAAAACTAAAGATGAAAAATAAATAATCTAAATAAAAAATTAAGAAACTAATTAACACGGCAGGGCGATCGCAGGGCGGGGCAAGGCAGGGCACCAACTAGATTTGGATTTGCGCTGCCTTGTATGCGGGGCAGGGCAGGGCGGCCTGCTTCTGACCCATTTCACGTACGGGGCAGGTCGGGTCAGGTCAGGACACCTTGGGGCAGGGCAGATCTGCGGGTCAAGGCAAAAATTGTCATCTCCACCATGATGGTGATGTGCCAAAGAATGTAAAAGAAGCTCCGATTGACTAGCCAAATATTTATGGATAAAGGTCATGGAAGAGGAAATGGAGTCGATAAAAAGTAACTAGGCTTGGGATTTAGTTGATTTATCGTCAGGAAGAAAAGCCATTGGAAATAAAGGAGTCCTTCACATTAAACGGAAGGCAGATGACTCTATTGAGAGATATAATTCAAGGTTGGTTGTAAAAGGTTATACTCAACAATAGGGTATAGACTATGAAGAGACATTCTCACTTATGGTGAGATTTGCTTCAATACGCCTCATATTAGCCTTAGTCGCACATATGGACTTGGAATTACATCAAATGGATGTTAAGACCGCTTTCCTCAATGGAGAACTGGAGGAAGAAATTTATATGGAACATCCTGAAAGTTTTGTTACTAAAGGCAAAGAGAGAAAAGTTTGTAAACTCTTAAAGTCCATCTATGGACTCAAAAAATCCTCTAGACAATGGTATCTACAATTTCATGAATCGGTTATATCATATGGATTTCAAATGACAAAAGAGGACCATTGTGTTTATTTGAAAAAGGCAAGTGACGGTTTCATTTTATTGTCCTTGTATGTTGATGACATACTTCTGGCATGTAATAACAAAATCCTTCTACTAGCCACGAAAGACTGCTTATTAACAGTTTTTGAAATAAAGGATATGGGTAAGGCTGCCTACACTTTACGAGTCAAAATATTAAGGGATCAAAATCAAAGACTTTTGACCTTGTCACAAGAGTCATACATACATAAGATCCTTGAGAGGTTCCATATGACAGATTGCAAACCGATGGACACCTATCGCAAAAGGTTAGAATTTGAGTCTAGAAATGTGCCCGAAAACTCCGCAAGAGCGTGAGAAAATGCGAAGAGTATCATATGTAAATGCCATTGGAAGCTTGATGTATGCAATGATGTGTATCGGGCCAGATATCTATTATGCAGTTGGATTGGTAAGTAGATATCAGTCAAATTCAGGACAAAAACATTGGATAGTAGTGAAAAGAATCCTAGTTTATCTAAAGGGTACCGCTGATTATGCTCTGTGTTATCAAGACAGTAATGATTGCTTGGTTGGATTTACAGACGCAGATTGGGGTGGCAATTTGGATGAAAGAAAGTCTACTTCTGGATATGCTTTTATCTTGAGTCGATGAGCAATTTCCTGGAGTAGCAAAAAGCAAACTTGCATAGCCTTATCCATCATGGAAGCAAAATTTATTGTCTGCTCAGTGGCTATGCAGGAAGCTGTTTGGCTAAAAAGGTTTTTAGAAGATTTAAACTTAAATGAGAGTGAGTCTGAGCCTATTATTGTGTACTGTGATAGTCAGGCAGCAATTGCCACACTAGAGATGCTAAGTATCACAGCTAGTCTAAACATATAGAGACTAAGTATCACTTTGTCAGGGACATAGTGGCTAAGAAGAATGTAATTATTAGATACATATTAACACATGATATGATTGTAAACCCCTTTACTAAAGCTATAACTAGAGATGTGTTTGCGAAGCACACTAGGTTGTTGGGTCTATGTAGGTTGTGAACCTTTTATATTTGTTTGTTTATATATGTTCGAATGTGATTCATATTTTCACTGTTGTTTATGATTATAGCATATATATGGTATGTTTCTTATCATCCGAGAGTATGTCATCAAGTAATAGAGGCTGGTGAACTTGCACGCACAACCGCCTTAGATATCTAAGGATAATGCAGGATGAGACTTATACATTTCATTTTGTGAATTAGATATTCCAGAACTCAAGGAAATGTACAGAAAGTCGCTTTGACATGTTGTCAAAATGAGATTCTTCTTAAAAAAATAATGAAGGATTACTTATGAAATTTCAATTTAATAAGACCTGACTAGCCGGACTAAAAACTTTAGAGTCGCTCAACTTAGATAGTGGGAGCGATCAAGTTTGTGAGATAGCTTGGTGCCATAGCTTGTACAATGAACATAAACTATATATTGACATACGCACCATTTTATATGGCAAGGTCCATTCTCGCGCATATTTTATACCATGCGCACTTTTAAGTTGACCTGATGAAAGATAAGTATTAAGTATGTCCCAACTCCTTATCGTGCAAATCCCATCCAATATTGATCCTTAGTACGATCACTCTTTTTCTGGAGTGTTGGGGTAATGACTCTATCATTAGCATATTTTTCTATGACCACGATAATTCGGTCTATGTGGCATGTCAGTGATGTCGGTTACTTTCATCGACTTTTGGAATTAGAGTAGATTGGAAAAAACTGACTGTATTCACACTTATCACACGTTAGCAAGAAAAATGTGGTTCTTGGGCACACAGTAGTGATTGAGGAGTACACCTGAGATCAAAACACTAGTTCGATGGGATTGAATGTGTCTGATGTGAATATATGTTTGTAGTCTAGGATTGAAAATGAGTTTTTGTCATGTTTTAACTTTCAGGAAACTGGTTCATTTCTTTTTTGTTACACCGACTATTTGCGAGTATAAAGCCAATAAGTTGCCTCTTTGTGTGAGTGGGAGAATGTTGGAATTATATGGGCAGTATCCACCCAAAGAAACACTTTCATGTGTCAGAGACACATGTGAAATGCAGTTATCCAAAAATGGGTAACTGCCACCAAACATTGAAAAAAACACAAATGTTCGTGTTGTGTGTGAGATATACTGATATTCAGAAAACAGAAATAAAACCACAGAAAGAGAGATATTGTGATTATGAGAAATCCACTCAAGGAGACTTAGTCTGGATTGCACTTAGTTGGTGACTGGACGAAACCATCCGAACGTGATCTTTTCCCGATCAGAAGTTGAACACTAAAGCTTTTCCCTTCCTCTCGCTTTTCATCTTCTATGAATTAATAGGTTTATTGGAAGTTTGTTTTACTTATCATATATGAGCAAGATGTTGTGTTTGTGTGTTATTTAACATCTATAATATTCTTATCTAGACAAAAATTCAAATCAGAACTCTATATCATTAAATTGACAAATAGATTGTAGTTTTATTTTGGGATTTTCACTTCAAAAATTTGAAAGGAAATCTGTCACGCCGACGTATGTTGAATCCGTCAAAGATAAAATAGAATAATCTTGCTAAATACTAAAGACAGTAATAAACATAGTCGAATCATAGAGAACGATATAATCAATTCAAATTATGTGAATAACTGGTGAAGTAATTAAGATTTTGGAATTGATAGGCAAAATAAACTAAATTAAAATTGTAGATAAATAAATCAGTAGAATAAACAATCCAGCAAAGTCTATAGCCAATTATTATATTGATAATCGAATCTAAGTATAATTATTTCAACTAGTATATATGCCCGTGCAAGACGCACAGTCATAAAAAGCATCAAGATCTTCCGGTCATAATCCCGCACTCCATCCCTACAATACGACATTGCACAAAAGGGAAGCGATGGAACTGATAACACAGACGTGAATTAACCTCCTTTGATTTGAAAGAGAAGATAAGATATGAAAATCCAGAAAAAAAAAATATTTCATATATATCACATGTTTGCTAAAAAACTTGCAATTTGTATATCTAGTGGTTGAGAAAATATCTGGTGAGTTACACTTCCGATGTGTATATACAGTGATAAGAAGATATTCGGTGAGTTACACTTCTAATGTGAAATAAAAATTAGTTGAAATATAATGTGCAATTTTTGGATGTAAAATAATATATTTTAAAATTAAAATAATATATTATTGGATATTTTAAAATATTTATTAGCAAAATTATATTTAAAAAAATAAAAATAAAAAATTTGTATTTATAAATAAATACTTAGCAGCAATAATTACTATTCCATAAAAATAGCGAATGTAAAATTAGTTTCAAAACTTCTATCTATACGATCAATCTTACTTTTACTTAAATTATAGGATTGGTAGTATATCTAGCATTTATCCATAATTTTATTTCTCCCTCTATAAATTACCTAGAGATATTGTTTCTGTAAAATAAATATTTCTCATTTTGACATCCACATGATTTTTTTATTTATAAAATTATTAATATTGTAGGGATAAGAGTACATGTTTAAATGTCTTAAGTTGATAAAGTTGCAACACATTATATGTTTTGAATTTTCAAAATTGATATTATTTAGCAGGTGATCAACATATTATTTCAATAATGTGTACTCAATAGTTATTATTCTACCACGGTAATTTGTATAATATATTTATGAAGTTATTGCATCTAATCTTGATGCAAATACAATATTACAATTTTATTACTTGAAATACTTGGTGTAAATCCTTTAACACTACAATAATATATTTAATTAATTCACTGTTAATTAATGAATGCACAATTCAGTCTTGAGCATTACTAATCCCATTATATATGAGAGGAATAATAGATATCTTAATAAAACAAAAAAATATAAACATAATATTTTACGGTCATTATTTTAATAATTATATTTAAGTAAGGTACAACTACTCACTTTCTAAATAGATGAGTTTCATCCACAACATTTGCATTTCTATATGGGGAAATGTCTTTAAGTTGAATGCATAATGCAGAAAGGCAATATCATTGATCACATTTACTATAATTCTACCATCAAAGTTCAACCAATATTTATGTTTGGAAATCTTCGTGTCACTTTCTCACGGTATTATTCACACACACTAATTTTTTTCCTTCCTTTATTTTGTCTTTAAACTTATTTGTCAATATCTTTTGGAACATAAAATCTGTAGTGAAACATTATATAGGAAGTTATAAATATGAAATTAATGATTCTTAAACATATAAATCAAAAACAACCATATATATTTGATATATACTTTTAAAAATAACTATTATATATATATAATGCAATCAATTTAATAGAAAAAATAGTTTATCAAATAATCACCAAGTATCTACCTCAGAGTCGGTCATATGGATATTTATATTCGATCCATATGAGTTGCTCATGTATTTGTTATTTCATATTTTAAGAATTCGAAACTTGATATCCCAATCTTGTTTGTATATTCAACATGCTTTAGCATATAAATTTGTTGATCATCTTATAATATACGGAGATCAAAATATAAACATTAGTAATGATAAAAACAATTGTAAACCAGATAAAATCTAATATATATTTTGTCTTAATCCCACTAACAAACACCTGAATACACATTATTATTTTTTATTCACATGAAAATAATAAGATTCATAACTATATTGAAAATTACAAGATAAAAAATTAAAATTACAATAAAATGAGATAATTAAGATTATATTATTAAAATTATATTTTTTAAATAAAAATTAAAACCTGAATATAAAAAAATGTGTTCACTTTAATGAATTATAGTATAATATATATATATATGTTAGGATTGCCTTGAATCACAAGGATTTCCTTTTAGGAAGGTTTTCCTATTTTGAGTTTGGATCTATTTCCTAATGGTTTGATTCCTTGTTTTGGAAAGATTTGGTTTTCCTAATTTGGTTGATTGTATTCCTTAGTTGGAAAGGAACAAATTAGGAAAGTATATTTGATGATCACTATAAATAGAGTTGTCTCATGAAGAAGAAAGTATCCCGTCCCTTTGGGGTGGTGATCATCGTATTGGAATCTCATCCCTTTGGGGGTGGTGATCATTGAATTGGGGTCATGCCTGCCGAGTGGGGTAATGATCATTGGATTAGGGTCATGCCTGCCGAGTGGGGTAATGATCATTGGATTGGGGTCATGCCTGCCGAGTGGGGTAATGATCATTGGATTGGGGTCATGCCTGCCGAGTGGGGTAATGATCATTGCATTGGGGTTGTCTCGCCATTAAGGAGATTTTGATTTGGGGTTGTCTCGCCGTGGTGGAGTTGTTCGCCTAAAAGAGATTCTGGTTGAGAAAGAAAACAATTTTGTGTGGAGAGAGAGTATTGTCTGAATGACTTGTAATCCTTATTTCTCATAGTAAAGTTGTTATCTTTCCGTGGATTAGGCAATTTGCCGAACCACGTTAAATATTGTGTTTGTGTTTGGACTGATTGTTTTGGTTGAATCGAACTAGGAATTAGGAAGAAATTGGGATAGAACAGGAATTTTCCTTACAATATATATATATATATATATTAAAGTAAAAAAATCATTTAAAATTAAAATATAATGTATTTAAAAAAAAGTAATATCTTGTATTGAGTTTTTTTTTGTTTTCAAAGAAATTAATTTTTGTTATGATAAACTATAAATTTGATTGTGAATCAATTTCTTTGTATAATTGTACTGTCAATGTGTCAACAATTATTTGAGGGGAAAAAGACAAAATATAGAAAAATATTTTCTTACTAAACACACTATTTTATTAAAAAAAATATATTTATATTTTACAGCCAAAATTTAATCCATGTTTTAAGTAGTAATTATATATATAATATTAAATAATAAAATTTGTGTTTAAGGCAAACATTAAAATTAAATATAAATTAATTTATAGTTTCTAAAATTTAAAATTAATTAAAATAATAAAAATATGATTATTAAAAAAGTAAAAAGAATCATTCAAAATTAAATTAAAATTTTTTATAATTAATTATTTTAATTGAAATTTTATATATCACAAAATGTGTGAATTTTTAAAATTTTAAACTAATCATATCAAATATGCAACCAACCAATATCATAGAAGAAGTTTTGTGTAATGATTTATTATTTGAAACTATTATGTCTAATTGTGATTTATTTATTTGTTATTCACAATTTATATATATATATATGTATATATATATATATATATATTATTTGAAGAAGAAGGTTGACAATAACGTGAATTTTAAGAAAATAATAAATACAAATTTTGATATGTGGTGGTTCATCTTTTTCATTTGGTGGGATGATAGCATTGGTTATGTCCGCTTGTTTTTTTTCAATTTAATATGAGTCTAAAAAATTATGATTTTAAAATATAAGACTATTTTTTATAATAATAACTAGAAAATTGGTTCGCGCTTTGGGCGATATAATAATAACTTTCTAAAAAGAAAATTATATTAAATTATTTTATTGATGTTTTAATTTATTTATTAAATTAATTTTTTTAATCAAATTATTTAATTCAATACTAATCATTTATAAATGCATATATTTATATTTTAATTATTATGTAAATAGTTTTTTATTCATATATACCTTTAAAAAGAAAAAAAACAGATAAAAATGCATATTTGATTAAAAGTTGACATAATTCCATATTTTTTACCAATTTGTTTCTTTAATTATATATAATTATTTTAATAAATAATATTTGAAAATAATAGTATGTTGAACAAAGTTTTAGATACTTAAAAATAAAAAATGTTAAAATTTTTAAAATGATTTATATAAAATAAATTCAACAGCAAATTAAAATATAAAATATAAATATCATTTTAAAATAACATATAAAATATTAAAATATACTAAATAATAATTATATTACATGTTACATTTAATGCATTAATAAATAAAAAGATACTTATTAGTGGCATATGAGTAAAAAATTTGAAATTTGAGGATATTATATATATATATATATATATATATATATATGACATTTGAGTAAATAACTAAAAGAATGAAGCTATTTTATTAAAAAGAATGGAGCATTTTTAAGCATGCCACCTAAGCATGATTTGGAACCGTTTATATATATAGATAGATAATAAAAGAAGGTTATTCCATTAAGATGTACGGAGATTTTAAGTTTATAAGTAAAAAATATTAATAAATTTAAATATTTTTACGGAGATGAGATGATAGTTGATTTTAAGTTTATAAGTAAAAAATATTAATAAATTTAAATATTTTTACGGAGATGAGATGATAGTTAATTCAGATATTAATAGAAGACAATTACTTTTTAAAATTTTATAATGTTATATTAAATAAAAAATTATACATAAAATTGTCAAAACACATAAAAATAATTTATTTTAATATGGTTGGGCTATATAATATAATAATAATAATTTGATCAATAGATTCAAATCAAATTGGGGTAAAATTTTTCAACCATGTAAAGAAAAATAGAGATTATATATATATATATATATATATATATATTACCCTATACCAACACTTTGTTTATAAATTATATTTATTTTAAAATATTAAAAAAAGTTACGATTTAAAAATATTTTTTAAAAAGAGTATTGATGCTTTTTAACATGTATATTAGAATATTGTTAACTATTATTAATAAATCATATTTACTTTAAAATGGTAAAAAATAGGAAGTTTTTATTCATTAAAATTTCTAATAACTTTTTTATTATAATTATGACATTTAAAACACCATCAATAATTATGAATAAAAAATGACAGTAATTGGAAATATAAAATTACAATCATCAATATAAATATTTCTATTTCTAATATTATTATAATTATGAATTATAGTAAAATAATTAAATGTCAATAAAAACACCACTAATTATATATTTAATTTTTTGTAATTAAAGTGATGTGCTAAAAAGGAAATAAAATATATATGTTCGCACACAAATATCGAGTAAATATATAAAAGTTTATAATTTTTTGAAATTCTAAATATAATAGAAAGTAAATATATAACATTCTTAAGACAACTAATTCATCATAAGTATATACAATTCCCAATAAAAATTAATGAATATATATATATATATATATAAATTTACATTGCAAAATAAATTACTCTTTTTTATTCATATTTAAATCCGAAATTTTGTATATACAATATTACATACTACTTTTAATTTGTTACCCTATTTTTTTATTTTTCATGATATATAAATTTAATACAATATATATATATATACACATATAATTGTACTATTTAAACAAAATAACGATAATAGTAATTTAATGGTACAATCATATAAATTTGTAAAATATTCTATTAAAAAAATTACAATAAAAAATTAAATTTATGAATTACATACATATAATTATAATTAACTCTAAACCTACACCAAATTATTAAAAACAAAAATTAATTCTTTTAGAAGAGTTCATATAATAAAACATAAAACATAATAATGAAAAGCACTTCATGTTTGTTCTTATTTCTTTTTCAATCTTCTTTTGCTGCATTTCTTTATCAATGAGTGCACATAATAATATATAATAACTAAAAGATAAAAAAAAAATTATATAAGAAGAGAAAATAAAACTATTAAAATATAAAAGAAAAACAACTATACAAAAAGAATGAAAACTACAATTATGGATTAAAAATATTTACCTGAGGAATGTGAAAAAATGAATATCAATTGAAAATAAAATCGTCAAAGAAAAAAAATGATTATAAAAAATAAAATTGAATAAAGATATTAACAATGAGAAATATATAAACAAATAGTATACCTAACCATTTCTGATGGCTAAAGAATGAAACAAAAATTATATAAAAAGATAAAGAGGGATACAAAGTTATTATAACATGAAACAAAAACTATATTGAAATATGAAAATTAAAATTTAGCGGAAAAAAAATACTATCTAATAGAAAAAAAAATTGAAAGAAAAATACTTACCTAATAAGATTTAGAAATATACGAACTATGCCCGACCCCGGAAAGAATGAAAAAGTAAAAGAAATCATTCCCCTTATATAATTATTAAAATCTTTAAAATATCATTATAACATTTTAAAATGATTACAAACAATTTTAAATTTATATTTTGTATATTAAAATAATATTACAACAATATTAAAAAAGAAATAAATATTATTAATATATTAAATACATGTATTTTTATTAAATAATTTAGAATAACGCGTCAATCATAAAATTCGCCACTTGTCGGTATTTTATTGGATCACTGAAAAATAGCTAGAAAAACAACGATTATTATACATATAAAGATTCAGTAACCATAGTTATAGCAATTGACGTCGCGCCTAACCACCTAATTTTCCCTTAGCTATTAAACTAACCAGATAAGCGCCTAACAGATTCAACTGTAGATTGCTTTAAGAAATAAAAAGACCTATGGTCATAGCTAACAAACCAACAAAGTGCGTTCATTAACCTATGATCACAACTTCACACAGCACGGCGTACCACACTGTTTGCTACTTGTGTTAACTTAATTAAACGATTACGTATTTAATTTTGTTTACTAGTGATGTATTAACCTAATTGATCAATTACCCGGCCGAATTAACTAATCAAATAAATAAATACAGTCAACTAAAACCATGAACAACAGTGAAGTGATGAATACTACAGAAATAAATATTAAAGCACAAATCTCATAACATGAATAATTGAACTAATAAACTTTTCTGGATTAAAATAATTTTGCTAGCTATGATCATAGCTAACATCATCGTTATTAATTCAACGTTCAAATCTAAAATGGAGAAACTAAATAAACCTCAGAACTCAGAAATAAAAATGAGCTCTCTTACATCGTATTGGAAACTCTAATTTAAACCTAAAAGTAGAAAAATCAGGAAAGAAA
Source organism: Cardiospermum halicacabum (assembly GCA_031304145.1). NCBI lineage: Eukaryota > Viridiplantae > Streptophyta > Magnoliopsida > Sapindales > Sapindaceae > Cardiospermum > Cardiospermum halicacabum. Next base: position 27,381,139 of record CM062391.1, on the reverse strand, counting down.
AAATCAGGAAAGATCAAATTCTTTCCTGTAAAATCTAACTTGAAGTTTAAAACTCAAAACTTAAACTGAACAAATCATTTGATAAGAAAAATAGATTCTTCAACTGACTTTGACTTGTGGAATTTGACTTGGTAAATATGTCTGCACAACCCATAAATCTTTCAAATTGTAATTTAACCCCCAAACTGCATAAAAATACCAAATAGAGCAATTCAGTACAAAAATCGACAATTAAGTCCAACAATCATGGGAGAAATTAACTATAAATATTGCATATTTTGTGCCTTATCACACGCCAAATAAACAATTTTCATTCGAAAATTTTCTCGGTTTGTTTTGCGAGGTGGAAGATGACAATTTCTCTCTCCTCCACTCGAAAAAAAAAAAAGTAAAAACATCTAAAAAATTGCTATTCCTATCCCTTGGCATATTTAAAATAGGTACTCAGACAAGTCAATTTATTTTATTTACAATTTTATCCTATATATATATCTATATAATTAGTGATGAATTTAATACAAGGAAATGATATTATTGTAGTGGTTCAAAACTACAGTTGATCCGAACTGAATGGAACGGATGGATCAATGATCAGCGAGGGTCGATTCCAAATGTTAAGAGATCCTGCAAAAGAATAGACAAGCATCCGAGCGGACCTGAGGACACCAGTGTGGTGTCTGCCGTAGGTACTCCGATGCTCAAGTTAGCTCTAGACCTTAAATAATGAAATAAAAGAAATAACGAAGAAAGTAATAATGACTTCTTGTTGTTAATCGTTCCTATCGGAAGGATGTGACACGGAAAGAACAGACACCCGAAGGAGCTTTTGGCTCGTCTGATGAAGATCAAGGTGATGACCAGAGTCAATAATAGCTCACCGGAGAGTAGCCGAAGATGTTTAAGTGAGATCGAAGCAAATGGTGATGTAAGTAATAATTTTGACATCATTTTTATAAGTCATAAAGCCTACCCTTTCTAGAGAAATGATAGCTATTTATAGAGGATTTTAAAGCCGTTAGCTGGATCTTGCCGAGATCTTCGCGGAAGAATCTCCGCAAGATCCGGGATTCGGCAGACAGGTGGTTTGGTTTATTTTGACTGATCTCGGAAGTATCTGGGCTTGGGCCAATCAGAATGTTTGGACTTTGGGCTTGGGTCTCGGCCTGCTTGTTGTCTTGGGCCTAGGCCTTAGTTCCGAACCGGGCTCAGCGATTATGGGCATCTACAGATTCCCCCATTCATTCGTATGGAAGGTCCGTCTGGATGAATGAAACAGGAATGCGAAATGGTTGGATTCCACTAGGTCACGTCAGCTACTAGTGACGTCACATAAAAAAACTCTCCACTTAGGAGGCGACACGTGCAAAAGCTTCCCCAACAAGCTTCTTCTCTCAGCCTATAAATAGATTTGACCCTTTTCATTCCAAAACTTTCAATCTCCCTCTCAAGAACACAAGCTTAAGACTACTTTCTAGAAAAGCTTCTCAATACATCTCAAGTCGTTCTTCTCAATCTAGATTCAAGGTATTTGGTTTCGAAAAACCCTTTCCCTTTTCTGTCATGTTTGTTTCCTTTTTTGTGTGTTTATCTTCTGTTTGGTCGGAGAAGACGAAGGGTCTGGATGGCCATTTGGGTCTAGATTGTGAGACCGAATTTAGAATTTGGCCCTTTAAGAGTTGTCATTTATGATTTCCGATCTTTTCGACTTTTTCTGGTAATGTTTGGACCCAAATTGGTTTTTTCGGTTCACTGGAGAAGTTCTCTGATCTGACTGTTGACCTTTCCAATTAGGTATGTTAGTGGAGTCAACAGAGTCAGATATAAGGAGAATGAAGAGGGATGATCCGATCGAAAGTGAAGACAGTCCTACATCTTCCTAGTCTACTGGAGGATCCAATAGCGTAGATCTAAGTCTGAGAACCATGGAAAAGTTCCAAGCTGAATTTAGAGGTGATAGTGATCCCACTGGAATTCCGCTCGGAATCCTAGTAGAAGTAATGGATGAGACCACGGGGCGCTTAGTGGTACATCCTTCATCTTTCGGCCCCCAAGGAATCCAAACGAAGGATTGCCCATCTATTATCTGTCCGGATCAGATGGATGTCATCCGAAGGGCTTATAATATCCCTGAAGATGTTTTGATCCGTGCCCCCGAGGGTGAAGAGCAGGCCGATTGGGTTATTGATGGGTGGACCCCGATGTATACCCTTTTATTAAGCATGGGGCTCCGATTTTCGATCGGAGGAATGCTCTGAAAGTTTTGCAAAAGGTTACGGATTGCTCTGAGCCAAGTAAATCCAAATACTATGAGGATTTTGCGGTTGTTTGACGAGATGACCGAAGAAAAGGGAATAATTTGTGAGGTCAAAGATGTTTACACGACCTATTCCGTTCAAAAAGCGGTTGGTGATCCGGGCCGAGTGTACCTGCATTGTCATTCGGATCAGACAAGAGTGTTCTTGAATCCAGGCTCATGTGACAAGGCATGGAAGGAATGATTTTTCTTTGTCTTTGGTCATTGGAGGGAAGAGTGAGATGGTGATATTCCGTATTGGTGGAATTCCGAACGAAGTATGAGGGCAACTTTTAACTCAGAACATTCTCCCCTTTTTCGTCTGTTTATTAGTTCCGTATTCTGACCAATATGCATTTTTCTTTTGTAGTGGAAATCGGGAAATCAAATTATCCGTGCGGATTAAACAGTAAGGGTGTCATCGACCGTATCCTGTCTCTAGACCCGGAGATCCGTGATCTTCAAAACTTGGTTCCTACTCTTCCTTACCCAACAAAGAAGGGTCAAGTTCCGAAGATGGTCGGACAAGATTCAAGAAAGAAGAAAGGCAAGGGATCTTCCAAGGGGGCTGAAGCTCTTAAATATCTGATGAGCCAACGTCCGAACAAGGATGTTGTGATTGGCAGTTCTTCCGGTGCGGGGAAGAAAAAAGAGAAGAAAAAAGATAAGGTCACTGAGGCCTCCGCTCGGAAACAGAGTAAAGATAAGGGGACCTCGACAGTGCGAGCCCGTGAAGAAGACGAGTCGGTTATTCCAATCCCGAAAAAATCTAAGGCCTCGCCTCCAAAGGTCGAAATTTTGGAGAAGGATTCCGAGACTATCCCTCAGACCATATCTATGCATGCGGGCACCTCTTTCTTCAAGGAGACAGAGGCGGCCCTCGAGTCTTTTAGAGGGATGGTGATGGAGGAAGATCAGAAGTTCCTTTATGACAACTGTTCCCACCTGGTTGAAGAGCTTCTACTGGCAAGTCATAAGGTAATGTCCGAACCCATCTTAGTGTTGAGTGATCTGTTCAGAATCTAACATTTCTTATTTTGGTCTAATGTGTAGCTGGTTCAGATTAGTCATGCTTTCGACCAACAATGGGATCGGCATGTTGCCACTGTCAAGAAAGCTCGTGCTGATCGGCACTCTTATAAGAAGAACAAAGATGATGTCCAACTGAAGCTGGATGCTACTATCTCCGAGCTGGGTAACCTGAAACTAATTGCTCAGGATAAAGAAAAGGAGCTCGCATCCGAAAGGGAGAAGACGAAGAAGGCCTTGGAGGAGGCTTCCATGCTGAAAGGGACTATGGAGTCCTTGTCTTCTCGGATGTCAGAGATGGAGAAAGATTTGGCCGAAGCCGAAGAGAAGGCTAAGCAAAATAAGGCCCGGGCGGAAGTTGAAGCCAAGGGTAGGGTATACCAGAAGTTTTTAGCTAGTACCCAGACTAAGGGAGTGGCCGAAAGGAGGTACGACTATTGGTTGCAGCTTGCAAAAGCTACCGGTGCTCAGATTTCGAGTCCCACAGAAGATAATGACTCAAAAAAGGATGGAGAAGGAGAAGAAGAAAGGGAAAAGAAGGGGGCAAGGTCACCGTTCCGGAGAAAGAAGCTGAAGAGGGCATTTCCGAACCTGTGGAAGATGCGCCGATTTCGCTTGTGCCTCCTTCCTCGAGATTGCTTCTGAGGAACATAGGGTCGAGGAGGAGTTGACTCTACATGATTTAGAGCTCTAGGACTTGTCTCCTTTCCTCTTTTGTATTTTTCGCCTTCCTTTTGTGCTTGTATATCTTCTTTTCCGTATTAAATGAAGTTTTTAGATTTTTGTTCGCTTTTCCGGTTCTTTCTTCTAAAGTATTCCAAGTATCGAAAGGAAACAATTTTGAGATGAAAAGTTAATAAAGACACAAGAAATTTAATCAAGAAGAGAGAATAATAAAATTGTATTTCCGAGGCGAGACTCCGCTTTTATTGATTTAACAAAGTCCTTTTGGACATAACATTTCGGATCCTTTTTCAGATACAAGAATTAATCGTCCCATCGGACTTCTAACAAATCCATTTGGTAATCCTTTCGGACGGTTGTGTACACAATATCTGAATTAATCAACTTTTCATTTAACAAGTGTTGACTTGGATGTACGTTTTGTGGGGTCTTATTCTGTGCCCGAGCAGAATATTCAAGACAGTTTTGATATGAGCTCAGTTTGTTATACGTTCTTTGTCTTGATAGATTTTCATGCTCTTGTTTTGTGTTTCGATGCGGGCACCTCGCAAAACAATCATTCAGGGTAAGAGCATGATTCGGAAGTAGTACGGAGATTTGAATTTTTTGTTCCGGAACTTAACTTGGTGCAATATTCATTTTTGGAATTGATTTGGGCTTGGCACCTTTGGTTCCGTACTACCTGAAATCTTAACACGGGGTGAGGGAGGTCCTCAACGTATTGAGAACCCTCCGATGCTTAAGTCAGTAATCGATTCAGAAGGAAAATTGAAATTGAAATGCAGGTATTGAAGAAGGGTTTTTTAGAAAAACATGGGTCCCTTTGTGGGGATTGTGGTCCGGACGGACGTTGGCTTATAATTGCAAAGCAAGAAAAGGGTTAGGATGGTCCTCAACTTATTGAGGACCCTCCGATGCTTAAGTTAGTAATTGATTCTGAAAGCAAATCAAGGATTGAAAGTTGACTCAAATGTAAAAGCATTGGTTAAGAGGTCGGAACCTGGTTCCCCGGAAAGCATGGGAAATTATTCGTCTAAAATTGAAACTTCTTCGGGTGGGCTGCATTCCACGTGTTCCGGACTACTCTACCTGACTCGTCTTAAAGTTGATATGCTCATTTGCCTACTATTTTCGTAATTTGGTACGGACCTTCCCAAGACTCGTCCAATTTGTTCGTATTGAAAGTTTTTCTAAGTACCCAATCTCATACGGAAAATGTTATTATTCGGACTGATTTGTTATAAGCTTTTTCGATTGACCTTTTGTATTTTTTCATTTTCACCTCGGAACTTTCCCGTAGTTCGTCGATTGTAGCGAGATTAAAGTCTAACATGACTTGGTTTTGATCATGAAGAGGGTACTGCCGAATCCCACATCAGAAGGAAGTACTACTTCAACCCCGAAAACTAGAGATAAGAGAGTTTGACCGGTCGGAACCCTTGGAGTTGTTCTGTAGGACCATAGAACACCAGACAATTCTTGAACCCATGCACCTTTATGCTTCCCCAATCTTTTCTTGAGAATGACCATCAAAGTCTTGTTTGTTGCCTCGGCCTGACCGTTTATTTTCGGATATCTTGGGGTAGAAAATTTCAATTTGATGTTCCAGGCGATGCAAAAGTCTTTAAATATCTTACATATAAATTGTGAGTCATTGTCCATGACAATTTCATTCGGAACCCCAAATCGGCACAATATGTGTTTCCACACGAAGTTTTTGACGGCTAGATCGGTAATATTGGTGAATGTCTCGGCTTTTACCCACTTGGTATACTAATCAGTGACAAGGAGGATGAACCTTTCACCTTTCCCATGAGCAGGTGGAAGCGGTCCGACTATGTCCATTCCTCATTTAGAGAATGACCGTGGAAAGGAAATTCCATGTAGAAGTTCTGCTGGAGCATGGATGTAATTTCCGTACCTCTAGCAGTTTTCACATCTTTTGGCTAATTCTCTAGTATCTGTCTTCATGGAGGGCCAATAATAATCCACTCGGAAACATCTAAAAGCCAGGCTTCTTCCTCCGGAATGATTTCCGACCTGACCATTGTGAAGTTCTCGGAGGACTTGTTTGGCATTGATTTCGTCTAGACATTACTGGTAGGGGCCGCTGAGGGATCTTTTGTAAAGTACTCATTCGATTACTGCGAATCTAGCCGCTGAAGTCCGCACTTTCAGAGCAAATACCTTATCCTAGGGGAGGAGTCCGAACTGAATGTATTCTAAGATTGGTTTGATCCAGCTTTCTTGTTGGTTGACCGGAAGGATTTCAGTATCGGATGATTGCTCTAATATGGCGGATGTTTCAATATGCCCGTGGAGAACGTATTTATTGCCTAGGTCATTGATTGCCGAACCATAGGAGGCGAGGGCGTCCGCACGACTATTTCCCCCTCTTAGAATTTGTTCAAACGTTATTTCTAGGAACGATTTTTGAAGGGTTTGAACCAATTCAAGGTAGGCTTTCATCCTATCATCTTTAGCTTGGTAAGTCCCGGTTATTTGATTTACAACCAATTGTGAATCTCATTTGACTAGCAGATTACAGATGTGCAGGTTTTGGGCCAATTTTAACCTGGCAATTAACGCTTCGTACTCCGCCTCATTGTTGGTGACTTGAAAGTCGCAATGTACCGAATGCTCTAATAATTGCCCATTCGGAGATATCAGTACTATCCCCACGCCGCCTCCTTGTAAGTTACTTGCCCCGTCCACCTTTAAGATCCACTGGTCAGGTTTCTTTTCCGTGGTAAGGATATTCTGGGGCAGAATTGCGAAATCAGCCACGAAGTCCGCCAGTTCTTGGGATTTTATAGTAGTAGGGGGTTTATAGTTGATGCCAAATTGACTCAATTCCACTGCCCATCTCATCATCCGACCGGATACTTCGGGTTTGTGCAATATTGCCCTGATTGGGTAGGATGATATTATGGTTATTGGGTGGGCTTGGAAATATGGTCTCAATTTCCGGGAGGCGGACACTAAGGCTAAGACAAGCTTTTCCATAGTACTATACCTTGTCTCGGCATTTGCGAGAGATTTGCTAGTGTAGTAGTTGGGTTGTTGAGTTTTCCCTTCCTCTCGGACCAATACAACGCTAACAGCTGCTTCCGAGATAGCTAGATAGACATATAGCGTTTCTCCAGGTTTTGGTTCGGCCAAAACTGGTGCTTTTGCTAGATGAATTTGAACCTTTCGCAGGGCTTCGTCACATGACTGTGATCAATCAAAGTTTGTGCCATTCTGGAGTAACTAGAAGAGGGGTTTGAGATATTCTGATGACCTCGAAAGAAATCGATTGAGAGCAGCGATTCTTTCGGTCAAATGTTGAATATCTTTTTTGTTTTGGGGGATCGAAAGTTTGACGACACCATCCAATTGGCTCGGATTGGCTTCTATCCTTCTTTTTGTTACCATGAATCCGAGAAATTGGCCGGAGCCAACCCCAAATGAGCATTTAGCAGGGTTCAACTTCATTTGTATTTCCTTAGAATTTGGAAGACTTCCTCTAGATGCTCGATATGCTGTTCAGCTTTTAGTGACTTCACAAGCATATCGTCTACATAAACCTCCATGTCTTCCCAATTTGATCAGAGAACATTCGATTGACCAATTGTTGGTATGTTGCACCTATATTTTTTAGTTCGAATGGCATTACGTTATAACAGTAAGTTCCTCTTTCGGTTATGAAGGCTGTTTTTTCTTCATCGGCTGGGTCCATCTTAATCTAGTTGTAAACCGAGAATGCATCCATAAAACTCAAGAGTTCATGACCAGCAGTTGGGTCTACCATTGTGTCGATGTAAGGAGGTGGAAATAGATCTTTCGGGCAGGATTTGTTCAGGTCGGAATAATCCTCGCATACCCGCCATTTTCCATTTTTCTTCCTGACAACTACGCCGTTTGCTGACCAGTCTGGATACTTTACTTTGCAGACCATACCATTTTTGAAAAGATTTTGGACTTCTTCGTTGATGATTTGATTTCTCTCGGAAGCAAACTTTCTTCTTTTTTGCTTGATGGGTTTTTCCTTAGGGTCGACTCCGAGTTTATGGGCGATGATGCCTATGTCGATCCCTGTCATGTCTGCATGCCACCAAGAAAAACAATCAAGGTTAGTCGAAACTAGGGCCACGAGTTTACCTCTAAGTTCCAGGTCGAGTGCAGAACCAATCTAAATCTTCTTATCTAAATGTTCCGGGTCAATCAAAACTTCCTCTAGGGGTTCTGGCACTGGAACTTCCATTCGGCCTTTGGCGGGGGCCCCTTTTTGTAATTACTATGCTACGACCGCTTTCTTGAAGCTGGTGTGGTAACATTCCCTTGATGCCTTTTGCTCGCCTTTAATTTCCTTGATCCCCAATTTGGTAGGGAATCAAAGGGTTTGATGGTAGCTTAAAGGTCCTGCTTTCATCTCGTGGATCCAAAGTCTTCCCATGATCAAGTTATAAGATGATTGTGCATCTACTAGGAGAAACCTGGTCACGAGATTGATGTCACCTGCAAAGGCAGGCAAAACGACCTCACCTATGGTCTGCTTTGACTTTCTGCTGAATCCGGTGAGTGTTGTAGTGTCTCGGACGATAAGTGACTCGTCCAAATGCATTTCCTTGAGTGCGGGAAGAAACATGATATTTGCGGAACTTTCGTTATCAACGAGGACCCTTTTTAACTTGCAGTTTGCGATTTGCAGAGTGATGACTAGCGCATCATGATGAGGATCTGCAAGTCCCTGCATGTCTTGGTCAGAAAATGATAGTTCATAGGTACGATGGGTTTTACTTAGCCGGACGGAAGTTCCATTGACGCTGACGAGCTCCCGAGCGTGTCTTTTGGCAGAGCTTTGGGTTATTCCGCTCACCATTGAGCCGCCACGAATAACTCTAATTATCCGTTCGACTTCTAGGGCTTCGTCAGGCATTTCGATTGCTTTTGACTCATGATGTTTTTCTTCGGACTTTTCGAGAGTTTGCTTCCCCTTCTCGGACAAGAACTCGCGTAGACGTCCCTTCTTTAGCATGGGGCTACCTTAACCCGTAATGCCACGCAGTCCTCCGTCTTATGGCCATGGTAATTGTGAAATTGACAAAACTTATTTTTATCCCTTTGGTGTGCGGGAGTTCGCATTTGTTCCAGCCATTTAACAGAGGACCCCATGTCCTTCATTACTGCGACTAGGGCTTTTGGCTCTATAGTTAAATCATAGGCCGGGACCTGTCATTTTGGTTTGTTTTCACTGTTCCTACTTGAAGTTTCAGACGGACCTGAATGAGGGCGAATGGCGTGCCTTTTGTATGGCTCAAACCTTCCCCTGCGAGGCTTGTTGCCGCGCTGCTCAGACTTGCCGTTGGCTCTATTTTTGACCATGACAACCCTTGCAAGATCTTCTTCTAATTTGATTTACCGAGTTGCGATCGTCAGGGATTCCTTCAGTGTCCGAGGCTTGCATTCCGTCAACTGTTCGTAGAGACGAGAGAATGAGGACAAACCCTTGCAAAATGCGGTTGCAGTAGTCGATTCAACGACATCCAGAATTTTGATGTACTCGTTGGTGAAGCGAGAGAAGTACTCTCGGAGGCTTTCACTTTCCTTCTTTGCCATGAAAATAAGTGATCCGTGGTTAACCTGAAACGCTTGCGGCTAGAAAACTTGACAACAAAATCGTCAATAAGCTGAGAAAATGAATGAATTAAGTTATTCGGAAGGTTAAAGAACCCCACGTTAGGGCGGGACCACCTAAACTACTGCCAAATGTCTTGCAAGTTATTGCTTCGCGAGTATTGCTCGGAAGGTTGATCAGGGACATCTCCTGGTGGTACTCGGCCACATGCTCTGCCGGATCCGAATCCCCTCGGAACTTGTGGAACGTCGGAAGGATGCTCCTCTTTGGCATTTCAACCATAGCGATTCTATCCACAAATGGGGAGAGGATTTGGGTGTCCGCAACAGAGCGCTCGAAAGGCGCCGAAATACCAGGAATAGTCCTGATGACCGCCTGGAAGTTCTCAGCTTCTTTTGTCATTCCTCTTTTGATCTCTTGGATCTCTGACAAAAGGAGTCTATTGACCTCTGTAGTAGTAGGGTTTTCCCCATTGACCATGAAAGTGGTGCCATTAGGAGTCATATTGTTCACGCGTTGAGTGAGTGCCTGATTTGCAGCCTTGGGTCTGGCATTCTCCTCCTCAAGTTGGTGCATGCGATCCATCATGGCTTGCATCTGTTGCTCCTTAGTCAAGTCGTTAGCCATGGGAAAAGGTATAGAATTTAAGATTTAAATTTAGAAAGCGAAAGTGATCAGTTTTGCAGGAAACTTATCATTGGCCCCACGGTAGACGTCAAACTGTTGTGGTTCGAAACTACAGTTGATCCGGACTGACTGGACTGGATGGATCAATGTTCAGTTAGGGTCGATTCCAAATGTTAAGGGATCCTGCAAAAGAATAGACAAGCGTCCGAGCGGACCTAGGGACACCAGTGTGGTTCTGCCGTAGGCATTCCGGCGCTCAAGTTAGCTCTAGACCTTAAAGAATGAAATAAAAAAATAACGAAGAAAATAATAATGACTTCCTACAGTTAATCATTCATGTCGGAAGGATGTGGCCCGGAAGGAACAGACACCCGAAAGAGCTCTGGGCTCGTCTGATTAAGATCAAAGTGATGACCGGAGTCAATAACAGCTCACCGGAGAGTAGCCGAAGATGTTTAAGTGAGATCGGAGCAGATGGTGAGGTAAGTAATAATTTTGACAGTATTTCTGTAAGTCCAAAAGCTTACCATTTCCAGAGAAATGATAGCTATTTATAGAGGATTGTAAAGCTGTTAGCTGGATCTTGCCGAGATCTTCGCGGAAGAATCTCCGCAAGATCCGGGATTCAGCAGACAGTTGGTTTGGTTTGTTTTGACTGATCTCGGAAGTATCTAGGCTTAGACCTATCGGAATGTTTAGACTTTGGGATTGAACCTCGGCCTGCTTGCTGTCTTGGACCTGGACCTTAGTTCCGAATCGGGCTAAGCGATTATGGGCATCAACAATTATAAATAGAGTAGCGATATTGCCACCCCAACCATATGTATATGCACCCCGAATTTTCATTTAACATTTCAAAGTTCCAAAAATGACCTGACCTCACCGTATCTTATTTATGCGAAAATAAAACAATACCCTATTAATTAATATAAATTGTTTTAATTATATTAATATAATTTATAATAAATATATAGTTATTTTTAGTTTAATATTTGTTAATTATTTTTTATTTTCAATCTTTTTTATTAATTAATTATTTTTATTTATTTATTTATAATAAATAACAGTTTAAATTATAAAAATAAAAAATATAAAAAATTTGAAAATAAAATATAATATTATAAATATTTATATAAATAAATAATTTAATTTGAATTTTATAATTTATTTATTAAATATATTAATCAATTTAATTAATTTTTAAAATATAAAAAATAATAAAATAGGATGAATTTTCCTTTTAATAGTTGTTGACTTATTAAAGAATATTAGAAAGGGATAATATTGTCAATATTTCATTAAAGGGGTGTGTAAATAGTTTATTTGGGGTGGCCATATCACCCCTCTTATAAATAAATCTAGAAACAAAGGGATAAAGTTATCGATACTTTTTAGTATCTGAAATTTGGTTATTGGACCGAACAACCCAAATATACACGTTATTTTGGACCGGACAGAAGCCTACACCAAACAAATCATAAGCCCTAAAATTTTAACGGAAAAAAGAAAACTAGACGTAAAACCTTCCCTTCCCTCCGCCGCCGTGCACCACTCGTCGCGACAGTCATTCACTCCTCTCTTTTTAGACATTTAAAACTGGAAAAAGAAATTTAGACATAAAGCTCTCCTACCCTCCGCCGCCGTCCACCACTTATCCGGACAGTCGTTCACAAGTTATTCCTACTCCACCTCGTTTCACCTGTATCCATTCAAATTTCCACCAACATTTCTCTCATTTTTTGTGCCGTCGCCGTTCGGTCCTCGTGCATCTTCGACGCGTCTGGTGCTCGTAAGGATTTTCTTCCTTTCACTTCTTGCTAGTCAGTGACCGTTTGACGACCACTTTGTTTTTGTTAATTATTTATTAATTTCTAGATGGAATTTGAATTGCAATGTAGCACATTAGTATCATCTCATGCCTTGGAACTCTTCCACTTTCCTAGAGGGATTGTACATCATTCTAATTAATGTAGATATCCAGAATCAGATAGGATTGGTAATAGTGAAAATACTCTTGCTTGTTTTTGTGTAGTTAAATGAGTATGTAGAATACTATTTTTTATTCATGTTATTGTCTCACCTATGAATGAATAAACTTGAGGAGACACAAATCTTGAATAATGTGAGAAGCAGGGGCTGCTTTGGTTCCTCTTTGTGGAATTGAAATGAAAACTGAGGTTCTTCTTGGTAGTATTGAGAATGAAACATAGAAATAGCCTAGTTGTATCTCATAATTTGTGACGGGAACTTTAGAAGATTTTACTTCGATTGGTTCAGCCGTGAAACAAGTTAGATGTTTATATATACAGGCATTAAGTTTGATTATGTTAGCACTATGTTGGAGGCTATGTAACTTAATAAAACTGCATCTTTAATCTTCTATGATATCCCAATGATCAACACCATTATAAGTCCTGCTTCTGCCCTGTCTACCTAAACTTGTTCCAGTTTATGTCTTCTAGGTAGAAGAAAATTTTGCATGATATTCTAGATGTGCCTGAGGAAAGTATGCAATATTTTTGTGTCATCCTTCTTGATACTAATCTGGATTGAATTTATACCATCTAGAATTCTTAATGGAGCTTTACAATTTAACTTGCCTTGTAACTCTTTGCTTGCTTGGCATGTATGATATTCTGTCTATCTCTTCTGACATTTCTTTTGACCCAGTGGATAAGTTTTTGATTGAAGAATAAAAAAAAACAGTAGAACTCACTTCTATGTACAACTGTACATAGATACATAAGTTATGTGTTGTGATAACATAAAAAGAAGGAAATCCATCATTCAACTATTCATCAATTTTTGGTTTATGATATTCCACAATGTTATAATAATAGTATTTCATATTCATTTTTGGTGCATAAGAATGCATGTATACATATATCATATCTTAATTGTGTGGTTGGCGGGTATTATTCCAGTTAATTTGGCCAAAACCATAGATATTTGTGTGGTTTTCTTGAAATTTAGTTCATCAGCGAGTCATGGGCAGCCGTGTCATATAGAATGTTAAACAAGCTAATATAGCATGTTAAACAAGCTAGATGATGAAGAAATATGGAAGTTTAGTTCTGGTTCTGGGGCATTGGTGATTGATTATAGTTGAAGGTCCTATGATACTAACTGTATGAATTTTATATATTTTTTAATTTTTTTTTATCTTAGATATTTATTCAAATATCTAAATCATCAGCTATTATTTTTATTTTATTTTATTTATTATTTTTTGCAAAATTCTAAATTCCTAATTAGACTTTCTATCTAAGGGCCACCTTTAGGTGTTTTAGTTGGCTAAGTTGTTTGCTTGTTATGGTTTGGTATTTAGCAAGAGTGACATAGTGCATGAAATGAGACATACAAACTGAAAACTGAAAAGTAACTAATATTTGGTTTAAAGTGTTTATTGTCATTACCCAATGATGTTAGTTTTAGCATATGCGTTTGAAGTTGATAATCTAAACCTAGGGATTTCTCATACTAAGACTGTCAAATTTTCTTAATGAAAATAAAAGTGGTAACTTCGTGTTTCTTTCTTGTAAAATAGGCTTGACTAAGTCAATGTTATTCTGGACGGAGTAGGGTGTTGTAAGGTCTGATCAATGGGGTTCAATTTTTCTTGAAGCCCAAGGAAATATTAGATATTTTTCTTTGTAATAAAAAACAAAGACTATCCATCCTCTTGTGAAATTTCTAACGGATTTGATAATGCACATTATCTTCTTCTTCCTAAACTAATAGCTCACTCCTCAAATCTGCGTCAATTCAGGTTTCAAACCTCTATTCTCACAATATCACCGCCGCAATGGTTGTGGCTAAGGACAGCCAGTCTGAGAAGCATCTGGAGCTCTTATTGAGCATAGGCTTAGATGAACGGACGGCGGAGAACACTATAGCCAACAACAAGGTTACTTCCAATCTCACTGCTGTCATTCATGAGGCTGCTGTTACTGATGGCTGTGATAGAAAAATTGGGAATCTACTCTACACTGTTGCCACAAAATTCCCTGCGAGTGCTCTTGTCCATCGTCCAACTTTGTTGAAGTACATAGTGTCCTCTAAGGTTTGAGATATGTTTTTGTTTTTGTTATATGCTATTACTTTTACTTTATTGATTTATGTTGTTAGGAATTGTTGTTTGGAGTGTGTAGCTTATGGAGTTTGCTTTTTGCAGATTAAAACTCCGGCTCAGTTGGATGCAGCCTTTTCGTTTTTTGCTAAAACTGGATCTGAGGATTTTAAATTGGATGAGTTTGAAGAATCCTGCGGTGTTGGTATGATATAATTATATGTTATGAGTCTCAATGCTATTTATAGCTGTTGAATTTTGTTTCATTCTTATTGGACTTGCTGTTACCTTTTGGATTTCTTTTATTACTTACATGGTTTTCGAGATTACACTTGTAATTTACTGATCTTTCTAAATATATAGGTGTCAAAGTTTCAACAGAAGATATTGAATGCACAGTTAATGAAGTTTTTGAAGAGAACAAGAGTTCGATTTTGGAGATGCGGTACAGAACAAATGGTCAGATTTTTTATACTACAGAAACTTATCAAATTGTTTAATTCTTTGTGTTGTTTATGCTTGATCATAATTTGGGACCAAAATGGTGTTACTTTTGCTGTATGTTTCTTTAACCACTGATTTCCGATTATGAACATAAGGAAATTAATCATATCAACTTCATATATATATATATATATATATGTATATATGCGTGAGTGTGCAAAAGTCAGAAGATTAGTTTTTTAAACGAATGATATTTTCTGTTCTCGCATGCAACACATCATGCTTACTTGAAATTTGCAATCTTTAATAGTCACATTTTGTTAGACACATTTACATTAGTTGCAAATTTGCAATCTATAATAGTCACAGTTTGTTAGATACATTTGCATTTGACGCATCAGGAATCTAAGTAGTAAACACTCTGAGGCAGTATATGAAGCATTTTCATATTAACATGTTTATTTTGCAATAATCAGCATTGTTATGTCTACAGTGGGTGATCTGTTTGCAAATGTACGGAAGAGGCTTCCATGGGCTGATCCAAAGATTGTTAAGGTTGATGGTTTCCCCCTTTGAACAATAGTTTTTAACTATGTATATTTCAGTTACTTTAGGTATTTGAATTGTTAATGTTTCACTGATTCGTGTGACTGATTCTTTCTGACAGCAACTCATGGATGCTAAAATGTATGAATTGCTTGGAGAAAAGACAGCAGCAGACAATGAAAAGTCTGCGAAAAAGAAGGAGAAAAAGGATAAGCCTGCAAAAGTAGAGGTGAACCCAACAACACCTATATCTTCTGTATTGTCCATATGTCCTTTTTTTTTAAAAAAAAAATTTATATATTGATTTAATTTAACTATGTTGTCTCTTCATACTTCTCTTTTGCATGTAAAGGAAACAAAGGTCGCCAGTGATGCTTCAGCACAACCATCTGAAGAAGATCTAAATCCATATTTGATATTCCCTCAACCTCAGGATAATTTCCAGGTGATATGATTGCTTTTAGTCTTTGTAATATGTTTTGTTGATTGTGGTTTATTTTATGGCTACCAAAAATGTGGAGTTAGGAACTAGAACAGACGATAAGATGTATATATTTCTCTTTTGGTTGTTAGGTGCATACTGAAGTTCCTTTCAGTGATGGTTCTGTTTTGAGGTGTTGCAATATGATGGAAACGCTCGAAAAACACTTGAAAGTGACAGGAGGGAAAGTCTTAACTCGTTTTCCACCTGAACCAAATGGATATCTGCACATCGGTCATGCGAAGGTGATTGATTTTAAAGGTTTAAAGTAATGCATACAGAAAAGTAAAGGAATAAGTTTTGAAATTGTATTTGTTTATTTGTGCTTCAGGCTATGTTTATTGACTTTGGTTTGGCGAAGGAGAGAGGTGGTGGTTGTTATCTGAGGTGAGGCTAGATGTTTTTATTCCTCTTTTTTTCATTGTCCTCAGATTAATATTCATACGGAGATTTTCACCCATTCGTGATGCATTTTTTAATGATCATTCTGTCTAATAATTCTAAATCTGGACTAATTTATACTTGTCATCACTGCCTTGTTGCTAGTTGTAGATGTTGAAACTGTATTTGTCTCTGATTTCTGTTTGAATGTGCTCTTCAGTTTCTTGTTATTGAGATCAAACACTTCTTGATTTGTTAACTTATATCTGTGGTAATTGTGAGCCAACTAAGAGTTGTAGCATGAGTCAATGAAGTTCGTGACTATGCTATAATAACTCGTTTATGGTCGCTTCCTCATCAAACAAATATCTCAATCTCTATAAGTGCTCCTTATAGATGTGTCTGCTCTTCTGTGTTTATGCGTTTTAAATCAAGAGTATTTATGCCTTTTTAGAGACAGATTTCATCTCAATTGTTTTTTTCTTGTTGGACAAACTCTTTGAGTTGTTATGTCCTATTTGTGTATGCTTTTTAAGTTTGCCAGAGTGCTTCTTGCTTGGAGTGTGAATTTCAAGTATTTAACTTATTTAGCATGAATCATGTTATCGGATCTCATTTAATATGCTTCTCTCATTAAACGAATATAGTGGTCATGCACATTAAAAGTGCTTGTTATGAACATGAATTTGGCTTGGAATTATGCATTTCCATTTTTCACTACCTAGCACAAATCTGTAATAAGCAAAATATTGTTTGGGACTCGCATAAGATCCTTCCTTTGTCAAACAAGTTATTTGCTCTAGTTTCTGTCTTTTATTATTATATTTTTAAGCAATTCATTTCATTAAGGTATTGCTGTCCAAACGTGAGGGATAATGGTGCTTTTCTAGCATTTATACATTTTCACTGACATTTTTTAATCAATAGCAAATAGTGGAGACTCTGAACTAGTTGTAATTAATGAAATTTGATATTTTCAGATATGATGATACAAACCCTGAAGCTGAAAAGAAAGAATATATAGATCATATTGAAGAAATAGTCCAGTGGATGGGTTGGGAACCTTATAAGGCAAGATGTTTCTTTTCATTGAAGACATTAACGAGATGCATTTGGTTGCTTGGAAAAAAAAAATACTTACCAATATTCTCTGGATATCTGCAGATCAGTTATACCAGTGACTATTTTCAAGAACTGTATGACCTAGCTGTGGAGCTAATACGGAGAGGTCATGCTTATGTTGATCATCAG
This sequence comes from Cardiospermum halicacabum, assembly GCA_031304145.1. Lineage (NCBI taxonomy): Eukaryota > Viridiplantae > Streptophyta > Magnoliopsida > Sapindales > Sapindaceae > Cardiospermum > Cardiospermum halicacabum. Next base: position 27,363,714 of record CM062391.1, on the reverse strand, counting down.
GTTACTATATGAATAATGGATTTTACAAATATTGCCTATGTGTATCCTTATTATTATTTATTTATTTTTATTATTATTTTTTAACTCGGTACACTTGTAAATGTACAAAAATTTCTATCTGTTTTTCAAGTGAACACTCACTCTCACCTACAAATAGAAGCCAATGCTTCTATTGCCTATCAACATAACGGTCTATTTGCTTAATAGCTTTAATAGCTGTTATTGTGTACAATTTTATATTGAAACTGGGTTTATTGTGGTTATTTTCATTTTTGCTTTGATTTAAAGTGATGGTATTCATTTTTGCCTAAGACTAGGACAACACAATTTTCTTTTTAGGCTTTGTTCTGTTACTGACTGTAATTGGATTTTTTCCTAGACCCCTGATGAAATAAAGGAGTATAGAGAAAAAAAGATGAACAGTCCTTGGAGGGATAGACCTATTGCAGAATCCCTGAAGCTATTTGATGATATGAGGCGAGGCCTGATTGATGAAGGAAAAGCAACACTTAGAATGAAACAAGACATGCAGAGTGACAATTTTAATATGTATGACCTTATAGCTTATCGAATAAAGGCAAGTGATAAATACAAACTGGTTTACTTGTTTTAACTTATCCAGATCTTGTATATCATAGGTGCTTACTTATAGTGTTCTCTTTTCAGTTTACTCCCCATCCACATGCAGGCGATAAGTGGTGTATCTATCCGAGTTATGATTATGCTCACTGCATCGTTGATTCTCTTGAAAATATAACTCATTCGGTATGTCATGTGCTTGTGTTATGTGCTATATTTTTATTTCACATATATTCAAGGTTGGATTATAATAAAGAGAATGAGCGTCATAAGTTATTCTGCATGGCTGTAAACTACCTAAAAGTTAGTGTATCACTCACTAGAGTTGAATTAGTTGCAACTACAGCTGAATCAAAACTGCTGGTTTCATGTGATTGCTGGCTCTGCAAATTTCTATTTTGTAATTGATGTCGGGTTGTCTCTAGCTGTTCTTTTCACTGGACTTTGGCATTTGAAGTCCCATGTTGTTTACTATGTGATACCTATTATTCAGGGATCTTGTTTATATTACATTTCTGAAGCTGAATTCTATTGAGTGCTAACTGTTCAAATTGCAAATGGTAACTGTGCAGCTTTGTACACTTGAATTTGAGACACGACGAGCTTCATACTATTGGTTATTACATGCATTAGGCCTTTATCAACCTTATGTGTGGGAGTACTCACGGCTGAATATCTCAAACACTGTGATGTCCAAACGAAAGGTGTGCTAAATTTCTTTTCCCTGTCAAGAGAACTTCCAAATGCTTATCATTGCCCTATTCCATTAATTTTTCTATGTTTTCATGTGTTCTTCCACTGCAGTTAAACTTTTTGGTGACAAATAAGTGTGTTGATGGTTGGGATGATCCTCGTCTTATGACACTAGCTGGTCTTAGACGTAGGGGCGTGACTTCTACTTCCATCAATGCTTTTGTTCGAGGGATTGGAATCACTAGAAGGTTGGTATGCTAATTATGGTGCACAAGAGTCATAATGGTTTCTAACCTTTGTGCTTTGTGCTTGCTACATTTGTTATTATAGTGATAGCAGTCTGATCCGGTTGGATCGTCTGGAGTATCATATAAGAGAAGAATTGAACAAAACAGCTCCCCGTACTCTGGTCGTGCTAAATCCTCTAAAGGTACATGTCTGATTCTGTTCTCCTTAGTATGTGCAAATTACAGATTCCCTCATTACTTTTATTTTTCCTTTTCTTTTGTTTTAAATTATTTCCAGGTAGTCATTACCAACATGGACTCTGCCTCGATTTTACATCTTGATGCTAAGAGGTGGCCAGATGCTCAGTCAGATGATGCTCTTTACAAAGTGAGTACTCCTGATTACTAAGCTAAAGTGTTGTTTGATGTTGCTTACTATTCTTAACACAAAATGAGCTTCATAAATGGACTTATCTCATTTGCAAAGCAACTCGATTTCTGGTGGCAAAGGAAAAATAAAAGACTAACTAGTTCACATTGGATATATAGACAGTGTCTCTCTTAACTGCTGCATCTTCTGTTTGACACAGGTCCCCTTCTCCAATGTAGTGTACATTGACCATTCTGATTTTCGAATGAAAGATTCAAAAGATTATTATGGCCTTGCTCCTGGTAAATCTGTTCTGCTCAGGTATGGATGTTGTATGAAAAATACAAGTACTAAATTAATTAAATAGATTTTGGTTCCAATAGATTGAAAAGAAGCTTTTCTATAGGTATGCATTCCCGATAAAATGTACAGACGTCGTATTAGCCGATGATAATGAAACCATCCTTGAGGTCAGAGCTGAATATGATCCAGCCAAAAAGACAAAACCAAAGGTCTCTCTTTACTCCCTCCCTTGTGCAAAATCTTTTTGTCATGTGTATTTTACAACATGGGTACCATTACCATGTGATCTAACAAAAATTGGGCCTTATCAAATAGGGAGTTCTTCACTGGGTTGCCGAGCCTTCTCCTGGAGTCACTCCACTGAAAGTGGAAGTCAGATTGTTTGATAGATTGTTCAACTCCGAGGTGAGTTATCATTTGCTCGTCATTAATTTCTTATTTTCGCCATCTATCCCTCACCCTTTCAAATGGAATAAATTCTCACCACTTCAAGTAATCACCTCTTCAGAATCCTGCCGAACTTGAGGATTGGCTTGCTGCTCTAAATCCCAAGTCAAAAGAGTTGATATCTGACGCCTATGCTGAACCATCACTTAAAGATGCTGTCGTTGGGGACAGATTTCAGTTTGAGAGGCTAGGTAATCTTGGAGAATGTCTTCAATCTGAATCTAACCTATAGAATAATTCTCGCAAACGTGTTTCTAACTTATCTGGCGTCTTTTGCACTGCAATTCAGGGTATTTTACTGTTGACAAAGATTCTACTTCAGAAAAACTTGTCTTCAATCGGACAGTCACATTGAAAGATAGCTACGGTAAAATTGGAAAGTGAGATTCTGCAGAAAAGTGATACTTTTATACCCTTTTTACTGGAGTGTAGAAATGTATGTAGCCGCCATAAGTTATATTAGCTTTTCTCACTTAAACACAGTTTTATGCATAAGTTATATATAGTTTTTCTCACTTAAACACATTTTTATGCACTTTTACGAGTGTAGTTGATAAATATAAATGAAGTTCGCTCTTTTGGGGATGTGGTTGTGTTCTTTGATGGATAATTTAATAGGGAAAAAGTGCAGCCTGATGTAGGTTTCGTGAAGAGTGGATTTTGATTAGGTTATGTAGGCTTCAGTTTTATGTGTTTATTACATTTTGGGATTTAGAAACCTCAACTCCATGTCGAACATCTAAATCTGATGGGCAACCGTGCGTGTATAAAGTGAAACCATATATAGCAAATATACCATGTAGCCACACGCGGCAGCATTTTTACATAAAATTACATATTGCGTATTTATATATAAATGTCAATTAATTAATGAGGTTAGAATTTTTTTCTTTTTTTTTTTTTAATTTAATTAAGAGAGTGAAATAGGGAACTATTGAAGCAGAAGGAAAACATATCATATCAAAAGTTTTAAGCTTGAAGTGGCTGCAACTCCTGCTCCGCGACAATACTATCCACAGATTCGTCTGTGGGAGATTCCTCTCGTCTCTTTCTTCAGAATAATCAAACATTGATCATGAGAACGAATTGCATTTTGCTGCCACCATAGTAAAAGAAAATAAAATTGGGATCATCAAAATTTTATTGATTTAGCGAGGTATTAATTAATCGTTTAAATTAATAATTATTAATTTATAAATTATATACCTTTTGTCAATATTATGAATGTATTTAGCTATACGTGAAAATTAATTTTTACCTTGATTATTAATTATGCACGATACATTCTCAATATTCTATGTATATTTTAAATAAAATATATAAATCTACTTAATTATTAATGTAGTTATATGTACATTCATTAAAATGTTAAATCCACTAAGTAACTATGTAAATAGATGTATTATGCAAGTCTCCAAATCAAAAAACAAAAATAAAAAATAAAAATGGCTTATCATCTCAAAGGTGTTAAAAAATCAACCATGACTGATGGTTTGCGTAGAGATGAGATTTAATGTGATATTGATTTAAAAAAGAAACAAACAATATTAGATTCATAATTTCAGAAACCTGTTTAGTTACTTATATATTATGATATAAATGAATTATTAATTTATAGGCATAAGGGTCTTAGAAGCCCTTGAACTTGGCTATATTTTTCAAGTTAGCCCTCCAACTTCACGAAGGGTCAATTTAACCCTTTTAACTTTCAAGTTTTGTGTCAAATGAGCCATTTTTGCTGATGTGGAGGGCATAATTGACATTTTAAAGTTAACACTTTTTGCTGCCAGATCAGCCTCCACATCAGCAAAAGGGCTTAATTGACCCATCATTTGGAAGTTGAGGGGCTAAATTGACTCTCCGTAAAGTTTGAAGGCTAACTTGAAAAGTATAGCCAAGTTCGGGGGCTCTTGAGACCCTTATGCCTAATTTATATATCAAATGGGACTTATATGATTTTTTTTTTAAAATATTATCTTATAAATTTAGCGAATTATTAATTTATCACGTTGATCTCGATTCTAGACAGGAGAAAATTATTAATTTATCAAGGTTATTACTTTATCGAGTATTAATTTATCGAGGTTATTACTTTATCTAGTATTAATTTATCAAGGTTATTATCCGAGACAAACATGAAGAACAATTAAACTAATGAAGACAACTACAAACCCACATGGGTTAATAAAACTATTGAAAGGGCTTTCGGGGTATGCTATACCACTAACAAAAGACCATTAAGATCAAGGCAACAGAAGCATAACGTTTACATTTATAGCTTGTTTAAACCTTGAAACAAATACTGGTACCATTAGCGTTTTGGAAGTTACCAAGACGAACTGAGGCAGCAAAATTGAAAGACAAGCTCTTTAAAGCAACCGGGCATAAAGAATCAAAATTTAGTCATGTATTACTAAAATTTCTAGTCTATAAGAAAAAAATTCATAACAGCTGCAACAGACAGGCATTGAATGATGTCTTTCTTTGCAGGTGAAGAATAGTGGTAGTAGTAGTGCACAACGAAAGCAAATGAAAAATACCATTCAACATCATAAGATTAATCTTATATAAAATATTAAAAAAGTTTGATGGTTCTTACAACACAGCCATAGCAAGAGTCGTAGACAACAACATCAGTACTGAACAGAAGAACTGGTGTTATATCTCTACAGTAATTGGAACTAATGTTAGTCTTTATTCAGGAAGAATCAAGCTGTGTCGCAGTCTATCTTCCATGTCTTCTTGCTTTGATTCTTCTGCTTCTTCGACTTACCAAAATCAACTATGATGAAAAAGTTATTAAGCGAAACAAAAAGTCAGGGCCAAATATATTTATTCATCAATCATGCATGCTTGAGAACCCTGCTTCCATGTAATCATTTGAATTGCAGTGAGTAATAAAATTTATGAAGTTGCGATTGGACTACAACCATCAGCATATAACCATTAACTAAGAATGCAAAAGATATCTTTAATCAGTAAACACGATAGTAGTTTGATCAGAGGTAACAATACTAAACTGTAAAAAACATACACAATACTGATACAGTGCCAAGACTTAGTATACAATATCCTGACCTGACAACATTTTCATCACCAGCAGACACTATTTAGACATTATTTGCATAGTGTTGGAAATAGAAATACCACATTGGTTGTGGGCATAAGAAAACAATTGAATATAAAGACTAAATGAGCTTGTGGTAGTATGACTTAAGTTATTTTACTAACAAGCAAATCTACAAACTAATAATACACAAAAATCCACAAAGACACTCTCTCATGGGCCCAGCTCTAACATGGTATTAGAGCCTAAAAGGCTTAACCACTAATGATCCGGACTTGGTATCAGAGCCCAAAAGGCTTAACCGCCAATGATCCGGACTAGTGTGGACCTGTGGCCTCTGAGGCTTGAACATAAGCCTAGGCAATGACCTGTGACATGGCCCTTTAAAATATTCCATTAACATGGTATCAGAGCTTACATTGCTCTAGGTCTTATACCTTTTTTGCAGAGTGAAATGGAAGAAGAGAAAAAATATGGGTCATCTACCATGGTGATGAAAAATTTTTTGGATCTAGTAGAGGTGAGTTACAGTTGTTTCACATCAACTAAAGGCTAAATCTGGGTCATCTACCCATGGTGATGAACAAATCTTTGGATCTAGTAGAGGTGAGTTACAGTTGTTTCACATCAACTAAAGGCTAAATCTGGGTCATCTACCCATGGTGATGAACAAATCTTTGGATCTAGTAGAGGTAAGTTACAGATGGTTCACATCAACTACAGGCTTAATGGAAAAAACTATCTCAAATGGTCTCAGATTGCTCAAACTTTTCTTAAAAATGCAAGGGAACAATCAACCACTTGATTAGAGATGGACCAAGAAAAGAATATCCAATATTTGAAGCTTGGGATGAAGCAGACTCGATGATAATGTCTTGGTTATGGAATTCCATGACTCCTGAAATCAGTGACACATGTATGTTCCTTCCTACTGCTAAAGCAATTTTGGAGTTTATTCAATAGACATATTCAAAGGCAAAAGATGGAGCGCAGATCTTTGACTTGCGAAGAAGAATTGTCATTATAACTCAAGGTAATAACTGTATCACTGAGTATACAAATATATTACAAGGATTGTGGCAAGAACTAGATCATTATAGGTGTGTGAAAATGTCATGCACCGAAGATGCTATTATTCAGCGATCTATGTTGGAGCAAGATCTTGTGTATGATTATTTGGTCGGCCTCAACGTTGAGTATGATTAACTCAGGATCCAAATTTTAGGAAAAGGCGAAGTGTCATCCTTGAATGTTGTCATTACTATAATGAGACCGGAGGAAAGCAGGCGTATGATTATAGTTCAAAATAATCCAAGAGAGGGATCTGCTTTAATCTCAGGAAGCAATACCAGTCCATTAAAAAAAATCAAAATGGAGAAAATAATCAGCGAAATGAGAGTGGTAACTCATTCAACAAGGGTAAACTTTGGTGTACTTACTGTAAGAAGTCTCGACATACTCGTGATAAGTGTTAGAAGTTACACGGTAAACCATCAACTTCCAATAAAGAGTGTGGTTACAAACAACAGAAAAATCAAGCAAATATGACTGCAGAACTTGGGAAAGAAAGTAAAAATGCAGGAGAAAATTTTGATGGTAATACGATGGAAAAGTTGAAAAACTTATTAAGCACACTTGAAAATTCTAGGGGCTAGTGGAAAGTCAGGTACTTGTTCTCTAGTTCAATCAAGTATAGTTTATGGTACTTATGTTCTTAATGCCTCAAATAATTATGTTTTCGATTTCTGGGTCATAGACTCAGGAGCAACTGATCATATGACAAATGCATCTCAGTTGTTCACCACCTATAAATCATGTCCTAGTAATAAAAAGATAACTGTTGTTGATGGTTCTCATAGCACAGTTGCAGGTATAAGAGATATTGTTATAAATTCATCATGAATTCTTCAAGATGTGTATGTGTTACATGTTCCAAAATTATCTGCTAATCTCTTATCCATTCAAAAAATCACTAATCAATTGAACTGTGCTATGACCTTTTTTTCTACCCACTGTGAGTTTCAGGATCCGATTTCAGGGAAGAATATTGGACGTGCTAAGGAGCAGAATGGTTTATATATTCTTGAAATTGATACACCCAAAGCCAAAATCACTCAAAGAACAACTTGCACCTTTTTGTTTGAAAATGATTGAGGAACTGAAATTTGGTTGTGTCATTATAGTTTGGTCATTCTGCTTTTCCAGTTTTAAAGGATTTGTTTCGAGATTTGTTTAAGACTCTAAATGTTACATTTTTTAAATGCAATACATGTGAACTAGTAGAACACAAATGTGTTTCATTTCCTAGTAGTAATGAAAAATCACTTTTACATTTCTCTTTAATTGATAGTGATATTTGGGGTCCTTCAAGAATAAATAATATCTTAGGAGCTAGATGGTTCGTGTCCTTTATTGATGATTGTACAAGAGTTTCTTGGGTCTATTTGCTAAAAGAAAAAAAGTGATTTAAAAACTATTTTGATTAATTTTCATAACATGGTATTCACACAATTTGGGGTTAAGATTAAAGTTTTTAGAACAGATAATGCTAAAGATTATTTCAACAAAACATTGTTACAATTTTTCCAACAAGAAGGTATCATTCATGAGTCTTCATGTGTGAATACTCCTCAGCAAAATGGAATCGCTGGACAAAAAAATCGGCATTTGTTAGAAGTAACTCGAATGTTGTTGTTTCAAAATAATATTTCTAAATGTTACTAGGGAGAGGCTATTTTGACTGCAATTTATTTGATAAATAGACTTTCTTCACAGGTTTTAGATTTTAAAACTCCAATTTCATGTTTGAAAAACTTTTTTCCTGATTTCAAATTTTCAAATAATTTGATTCTTCGTATTTTTGGTTGTGTTGCATTTGTACACAACCATGATCCGAAAAAAAAAGCAAATTAGATCGAAGAGTTGTGCAATGCATATTTTTAAGATACTCAAACATTAAAAAATGATACAAATGTTACCATCTTAGTTCAAGAAGATACTTTGTGTCAAAAGATGTTACATTCAAAGAACATATTGCACTTTTTAAATCTGATCTTCAGAGTGAAAGTTTTAATATAAATAATACGATTTTTGTGATTTTTTACTCTTTGATTTGTCTAGCAGTCAAATAGAAATTAATGAGAGAAATAAGGATGAAATAGAGTCTGATGTGGCAAATCAATCTGATAACTTTGACCAACACAGAGAGTGTTTAAAATAACCTGATATACCTATTTTTGAGGAAAAACGTTATGTTTTGATATTGAGGAATCTAAAACTCCACACCAAACTGAAAAACCTAAATCACTTCCGTAAATTGACAACGTTTCACAAAAACTTCCTGCTACCCAAGAATTGAATTCTTTGAGAAACCAAACTGAACAAAACCTAAAATTTAGGAAAGAAAATCCTAATCGTCTTTTACAGGTGTACTCAAGGAAGAAGATAAACCAGTCTCAAATTTCAATGAACACGTCCAATCAGACCTGAAAAATACTGAATCCAATCAATGTGAGTTACCTGTTGCTCTCAGAAAAGAAAAAAGAGTGGTGAAACTAAGGTATCCTGCATCTTATGTTGTTTCATTTGATAAGTTTTCATCTTCTCACCAATCCTTCCTCTGAACACACATTCTTTACCTAACACACTCTTTGAGGCAATGAAAAATAAAAACTGGAGACTAGAACTGTCAAAACGGACAGTCCACTCTGGTCCACTCTAGTCCACTCCGGTCCGTACGTACTTTTTCTAAAATACGGACTGAAGCGGACATGTCTGTTTTCTAAAACGGATTTAATTTTCAAGTCCAGGTCCGTCCGCGGATCTGTACGAACGGACCCGGATATGTCCGTTAAATTTTAATATTTTTTTATTAATGCATTTTATTGAAGAGTTGTATTTTTTTATGGCCTTTACTCAACTTAAAAACTATTTTATATCCATCTTATTCAAGTATGATTATATATATTTTCCATCACATATTGATCTAACTACCACAGTATTAGAAAATCGAGCATAATAAAAAGATTAAAATTAAAACACTAGTAAGAAGTATAGATATGGAAGCACTTGATAAAAAAGCCCGTGATCAAAATTGACACTAGTTTTCTAAGTCCATATCCATACAAATAACGGGCGGATACTGAAAGTCCGCGTACTTTAAGTCCATTTTGATAGTACTGCTGGAGACAAGCCATGGAAATGGATATGGAAGCACTTGAAAGAAACCAGACCTGAGATTTGGTAAAGTTACCACATAGGAAGAAAGTTGTTGGGTGTAAATGGGTTTATACGATTAAGTATAATGCAAATGGTTCACTTGAGAGATACAAAGCAAGTTTGGTTCACTACAAGAAAATATTAAAATAACTACGAAATTTAGCTACGGATTATTTCCGTAGCAATGTAGCGCCGGTATTGCTAAGGACTAACTACGGAATTGGTTGAAATTCTAACTAAAATTTTAACGTAGCAATGCTAGCTACAAAATTTTGATACGTAGCAATTTTGTAGCAATGCTAGCTACGAAATTTTGATATGTAGCAATTTTTTGTAGCAATGCTAGCTACGAAATTTTGATACGTAGCAATTTTTTGTAGCAATGTTAGCTACAAAATTTTGATACGTAGCAATTGTGTAACGCTACAATGGTGAGAAATGTTGCTACGGATATTCTGTAGCAATGTTGTAGCAATGCTAGCAACAAAATGTAAAATATAGTAAATTTTTTTGGTGCCATAATGAAGGAAAATATAGCTACGGATACACCGTAGCAATGTTATAGCAAAGCTAGCAACGGAATTCTAATATGTAACACTTATTTTGGCGCCTGGCGGGAAATGTAGCTACGCAAAATCCGTAGCAATGTTGTAGTAAAGCTAGCTAAAGATGCAATATGTAACAATTATTTTGACGCCATTATGTAACAAAGTGTAGCTAGGCATTTACTTTTAATATTTTTCTTTAAAATATTTTATGTATATCAAAATTTATTTTCTTTAAAATATATCTAAGAATTGTTTATACTCATATATATCATACTAATTTACTTTTAATATTTTTCTTTAAAATATTTTATATATATCAAAATTTATTTTCTTTTATATTTATTATTTATTTTTATTTAAAAATCCATTATTTAACTATAGATAAATTAAAAATCCATTATCATACTTATCAAGCCAATGGCTCAGTTGGTATTTAACATGTTTTCCCAATGCTTATATTCAAATAAGTCGTGAGTTCGAGTTCTAGGAAGGCGAAATATTATCTAAATGTTTGTAGGGCTTTGACGCCTTCATCGTGGTGTCCACGGGCTCACACCAGTGTGATGGGATAGTAAGGTTGGGGTAGGATCTGCACGGGGACGGTGCACTTGAGATGTTATATACTTTTGTAATAAAAAACATTAGCTATAGATTTGTAATCGTAACTATTTCGTAGTTGATTTGCTACGGACACAATATTGCTACGAAATTTTTAAGAAATGCAGGAAATATTATTGCTAGAGAACGGTCGTAGCTATTTTGTAGCTAGTTTGCTACAGAAAAAAGTTTCCTTTGCTATTATGGTTTGCTGCGGTGTTTTAGCTACGACATATTTTTAGTAGCAAATCCGTAGCTAAGGCAGTGTTAGCTACGGAATAGCTACGGAATCGACTGTAGCAATTATTATTTTTCTTGTAGTTGTTGTGAAAGGGTACACACAAACACTTGGTTTATATTATTAAGAAACATTCACTCCAATTGCAAAAATGGGTACTGTTAGGATATTAATAGCTTTAGCAGCTAATTTTGGATGACCTCTCCAACAATTTGATGTCAAAAATGCATTCTTGCAAGGAGAATTGGAGGAAGTAATTTTTATGGAGATTCCTCCTGGATATGGCAATGATTTAGAAGTAGGAACTGTTTGTAAATTGAAAAAGGCTTTGTATGGCCTTAAACAATCTTCTAGAGCATGGTTTGGAAGGTTTGCAAGGGTGTTTTTAAGGGAAAGCTGCAAGCAAAGTCAAGGAGACCACACTCTTTTCATCAAACACACTATTTTAGGAGGAATTACTACTTTAATTGTATATGTTGATGACATTGTCTTGACAGGAAATAATGAAGTTAAAATGGCAGCCGTCAAAGAAACAATGATGAGGGAATTTGAGATTAAGGAACTTGGACGACTAAAATATTTTTTAGGAATTGAAGTGGCACATTCGAAGGAAGGAATTTTTTTGTCTCAAATAAATATGTATGCAATTTGTTGAAAGAAACAGGGAAAGTGGAGTGTAAACCTCTGTCAACACCAATAGAACAAAATCACAAGATTGGTGAGACTAAAAATGACACTGTTGTTAATAGAGAGAGATATCAGGGGTAGGTTGGTAAACTGATATATTTAACTCACACACATCCTGATATTGCATAGGTCGTGGGAGTGATAAGTCAATTTATGTAGAATTCTAAAGAAGTCCATATGCAAGCAGTAAATAGAATTTTGCAGTACCTAAAATCACAGCAAGGGAAAGATATTTTTTTTATCAAAGGAACTTAGGTCTACAAGTTTCAGGATATACAGATGTTGACTATGCAGGGTCTATTGTGGATGGAAGGTTTACTACAGGATATTACACATTTATTGGAAGCAATCTTGTGACATGTAGAAGCAAAAAACAAGGTGTTGTCGCTTGATCTAGTGATGAAGCAAAGTTTAGGGCATTGGCGGAAGGAATATGTGAGCTTTTATGGATGAAGATTATTTTAAATGATCTACATATTGTTATGGAGGTGCCTATGAAAGTCTATTGTGATAATAAGTCTGTAATTATTATTTGTCACAATCCAGTTCAACACGATCGTACAAAACATGTTTGAAGTGGATAGACATTTTATTAAGGAAAAACTTGAGAAAAGAGAAATATGCATTCCATATGTTCCAACTGACAATCAATTAACATATGTTTTCACTAAAGGACTGCAAGGAGCTATTTTTCTAGAATTGTTGTTCAAGCTGGGAATGAGAAATCCCTATTCTCCAGCTTGAAGAGAAGTGTTAGAAGTTGTTAATTGGTAGTTGGCTGTGAGAATCAAATTGTAAATTGTTAGTAGTTGAGTTTTTAGCACTATAGTAAGTTTAAGAGTTTTTCATATACCTTAAATAGTAGCTCTGTAAAATAAAAGATAAATAAAAAGATTTCAGTTTAGTCATTCAAAATCTTCTATTAGCACATAACAAAAGTAGTAAAAACAACACTCGATGTTTTAAGATTTTATAACCAAATTTGATTTTGCCAAACAAAAATAGAATACCTTATACTAGTACCAGTACCGTCTCTATATTTTTGGAGGCCCCAGGCAAATGTGACACAATAGGTCCCTTCAAGTTAATTTCGATCAATAGAATAGACATGAGTACTGGTATTCAATACTATAAATTAACATGACGATCCAGGAATTAAAAAAAAATCGATACTACAAACCAAAAGAGCATAAAACTAGTCCGGTTACATCAAACCCCTTTCCTCATTCCCTTGTTCTTCTTCTTCACCAAAGTTTTCTCCGTCCGGCCGGTCCTCAAGATACACTTGCACGCCTCACCTCCGGCTCCACGCCGGGCCCCGGCGGTCGTCTCTCTCGCTGCCCCTGACTAGTAACTAACAGATAATGAATAACTTCAAAAACAAAACAGAATTGAGACCTTAAAAAACATTATAAGCTATGTTGTAGTTCTTAACCACTACACTCATTAAACTATTAATTTATAATAGTTTTGATTAAATAGATGACAATAAAACCTTTGATTTGAATGTTTATATATATATATATATTAACTATGTTAATATTACAAGATTCTTATTTACAATTGATATTATATTTATAAGGAAAAACTATATATAATGTACTAAATAAAGTTTAAATATTCAAAACTAATAAAGAAAAAAGTTCATTTATATTATGAAGCTATTTAAACTTTGATTTTCAAAACTAGCCCTTTATAACTTCACAGATATTTCTTATAGATCACTTGCACACATTTACAAATTAGTGTAAAAAGTCCTCACATAAGGGTAAAATCGTCAATTTGAGTCACTTTTTTGAAAGTGAAAGTTTTGAAAGTTTGTTTTTGTAGTTAGGCTATATAAAGTAAACAGAAGTAACAAAATAATAAAAATGAAATTATTCTTATTTATAATTATATTATTTAATTTATTGAAATTAATATATATTATTTAATAAAATTATATTATTGTTAACAAATGGGTTCACACGGATCGACACGATAATAGATATATTAGTATCGGATTGAGTTAGACTCGACACAATGACATGATCTACCATCGATAAATTTAATAATATTTTATTTCTTTTTTTTTTTATCTAAATGATATTTTTTTACTATTATTTATCAAATTTTTATCTAATTTATTATATCTATATATTTAATTATAATTATATTTTATATTTGTGACAGATTTATTATTTTAATATCCATTATTAAATTTAAGTTTAAGGTGCGCAAGAATTAATAATACTTAATTTAGGAAGTTTAAGTTGTAAATAAATCTTTCATAAATCTATTATTACTATGGATGTTATATATATATATATATTATTTAATTAATATAGCAATTATGGATGATTATGGCATTTGCAAGTATTCTTATTAATATTTTCTAAACATTGTTTCATTATTTAACTACTAATAGTGCAATAGTTGAGCTTATTACTATTTTATTTATGAATTTAAATTATATGAAACGATTCTGCTGGGAGAGCAGTTTACCGCATAATGTCACCTCATCATTTAAATAAATATTAAAAATAAATTTTTAATTTTAATTATGTGTAAAAATTATTAAATATTGTAGTTTTTTGGGAAAAAATATTATATTTTATTTCACAGAATTGATAGAGTATATATACAAAGAGGATTAGTGAATTCTCTACAAATCAGGAAACAGAATTCTATAATTAGGAAATTAACCAAATATAAAGCTGCTAATAATCTCCTAATAATTTGCTATACAAAAATATCCTTTACAGATAATATACACCTAACTTCCCATATATGTAGTTCTACACTCCCCCTCAGGGCAATATATGTTTATCATGCCTAACTTGGAACATAAGTCTTGGAAGTTAGGACGATGAAGAGCTTTGGTAAGAATTTCATCTGGTTGGCGTTGAGTAAGAACGTGGTTTAGCGTGATGATATGCTTCTCAACCTTCTCACTAATAAAGTGCCTATCAATCTCAACATGTTTAGTCCTATCATGATGGATAGGATTTTTAGCGATAGCTATAGCTGACTGACTATCACTCTTCGTGTTAATAGGTCCTTCAGTTTTGGCTTTTAGCTCTTCAAGTAACCTTTTTAGCCATATTCCCTCACATATTCCCTGTGCAAGGGACCTTAATTCGGCTTCCGCACTACTTCGTGCCACAAATGATTGTTTCTTGCTTCGTCAGGTCACTAGGTTCCCCTACACAAACGAACAATATCCAGTGGTAGATCTTCTATCAGTTACTGATCCAGCTCAATCTGCATTTGTAAATACATCAATGGATCTCATAGTTGTTTTCCCAAAGAATGGTCCTTTGCCAGGATCACTTTTGAGATATCGAATGATTCTAAAAACTGCTTCCATGTGTTCTTCGGAGGGATTGTTCATGAATTGGCTAAATACACTAACCGAGAATCCAATATCTGGTCGAGTATGAGCTAGATATATGAGTTTTCCCACAAGTCGTTGATACCTGCCTTTGTCCACTGTAGTATTACCTGTCCTAGTACGCAACTTAACATTAGGATCCATTGGGGTGTCAACTGGTTTGCATCCTGCCATACTAGTCTCATTGAGAAGATCTAACACATACTTTCGTTGTGACACTGAGATTCCCTTACTTGATCTTGCAACCTTCATTCCCAGAAAATACTTCAAATGTCCCAAGTCTTTGATTTCAAATTCGCGTGCCAACAGCTGCTTTAGTTAATTCATTTCTTCTTCATGAGTTCCTGTGAGAACAATGTCATCAACATACACTATGAGAGCAGTCAGTTTGTCACTTGAAGAATGCTTGACAAATAGGGTGTGATCGGCTTGGCATTGAGTATAGTTGTTTCTTTTTAGGACACTGGTGAATCTGTCAAACCATGCACGAGAAGACTGTTTAAGTCCATATAGAGATTTTTTCAATTTGCATACCTTATTGTTTGTAGACTTGTCTTCAAAACTTGGAGGTATGTCCATGTAGACTTCTTCCTTGAGGTCTCCATTCAAAAAAGCATTTTTTACATTGAGCTGGAAAATAGGCCAATCTATATTGACTACAACTGACAACAGCACTCTGATCGTGTTTAGTTTCGCAACTGGAGCAAATGTCTCCTAGTAGTCAATTCCGTGAGATTGTGTATATCCCTTAGCTACTAACCGAGCTTTGAATCTTTCTATGCTCCCATCTGCCTTGTGTTTAATAGAAAAAATCCACTTACACCCAACTGTCTTCTTATTTGAGGGGAGAGATGTGATACTCTACGTTCCATTTTACTCAAGAGCTTTAATTTCTTCCATAGTGGCAGCCTTCCATTCCGATATCTTGAGTGCTTCATGAATAGATGAAGGAATCCGGACCTGATTAATCTTTGACACAAACGCTTTGAACCTTGGAGATAACTTGGCATATGATAAATGTTTGTGAAATGGATGTTGGGTGCAAGTTCTGACCCCTTTCCTAATTGCTATAGGTATGTCCAAGTCTGTCATTGAATCTGCATTTTGATCAAAAGAAGAAGAGGGAATAGAAATTGCCTTACTTTGTGAGCTTTTTTTGAAATTTGGAGTCAGGATGGAGGATTGGTCATGCTGAATTTGATCATGTTGTGGTTGAGGTTGTGTTTGGGCTTAGTTTCTCCTAGTGTAGACCTGAATATTTGTGTTGGAAGGAGGATGTTGTTCTAGAATATTTGTGTTGGAAGGTGGGCGTTGTTCCGGAATATTTGTGTTGGAAGGTAGTTCGGTTGACTCAGTTGACTCAGGGGTGGGAGAATTAGAATGTTCATATTGTTCGGATATAGGTCCTATGAGAGATATCCAATCCCAATTCTAAGATTTGCGGCTATTCTTCCCCTGGATGTCGGAATTGGAGTAAAAAGGTTGATCTTCAAAGAAATGCACATCCATTGAGTGAAAAAATTTATTGGTGTGAGGACAGTAGCACTTTTACCCCTTTTTGTTTGGAGAATACCCAAGGAAGATACATTTAGTGGCCCTCGAATCTAGTTTGCTCCTATGTTGTGAATGAACATGGGAAAAAACGACACTACCAAATATTTTGAGTGGAATATGACTAAAGAGATGTGAGGACTTTGGGAATGTATCAAGGAGGCTGTTGCATGGTGTTTTGAATTTGAGAACCCGAGAAGGCATCCTATTTATGAGATATGTTGCTGTAAGAATGGCTTCACCCTAGAATCTTTTCGGGACATTTGAGGTGAACAATAATGATCGAGCAACCTCAAGGAGATGATGATTTTTTCTCTCGGAAATTCCATTTTGTTGTGGGGTATTTACACAAGAGCTTTGATGAATAATACCGTGAGTTTGGAGGTATGGATCAAGAACATGATTGAAGAAATCCCGGGCATTGTCAGATCTGAGAATTTGAATAGTAGTGTGGAATTGATTCTTAATCATGACATGAAAGTTTTTGAATATCTGGCGGTTTCAGATTTATCTTTCATGAGATATACCCAACTTAAACGAGTGTGATCATCAACAAATAACAGAAACCATCTAGCCCTAGAGATATTTAGAATTCGGGAGGGACCCATATGTCATTATGTATGAGAGAAAAATGATGGGAAGATGTGTATGGTCGTGATGGATAGGAATTGCGAGTATGCTTGGATAATGGACACTATCACATATGAAATCTCTTGAATTTTTATGAATAAATTGAGATGGAAAAAGCTTTTCTTGGTACATGAAATTTGGGTGACCTAGACGGTAGTGCCATTTCATGACTTCACAATCTTTATTGGACAAATTAGAGAACAAAGACATATTAAAAACTTGACTCTTAGGTAGAGCGTGCGGTTTGGTTGATGGTGAGGTATGCGGAAGCAGATACAAGCCTTCACAAATGTCAGCATTGTCAATCGTCCTCTCCGATCCCAAGTCCTGGAAAATACAAGAATTTGCAGAAAATTTAGTTAGGCAATTTGATCCTTCGGCAAGTTTGCTCACTGATAATAAATTGCATTCAAGATTAGGCACAAATAAAACTGAGTAAAAAACAATATCCGGAGACAAATAAACGGTCCCAAATCCAGCAACTTGTGAACATGATCCATCGGCGACCTGCATGTTAAGAAGTTTATGGCATGGTTCATAGGATGAAAAGAGTGCCTTATTTCCAGTCATGTGGTCGGATGCCCCGAATCAACTATCAATGTGTTAGAGAATGTCTTGAAGGTGGCAAAGGTTAAGGATATCTTACCTCTATATACTATGTTCCCTGCTCCTAAGTATTAGGACTATTTTGGACATTTGTGACTTGAGTAGGGGTGGGCATGGGCCGGTTTGGTCCGGTTTTACCTAAAACCGTCCCAAGCCCGGTTGTACCGGTTTTTTAAAAGTTGAGACCGGCCCGATATATTTTAAATGGTAAAACCGGCTGGTCCGGTTTTTGATTGGACCGGGCCGAACCGGGCCGGTTTTGTCGGTTTGGGTATATATGTCAAACTTTTTCTTTTCTTCAAATTTAACTCTTTACATATTCATAAAATTTTCAAAACTACAAAATCATCAAATTATTTCCAAACATCTTATATCCAAAAATCATCATGGAAAATTTAAATTGCTAATTAATTCTAATCAATCAACAAATAATCATCAATTATTAAAAATAGCAACCATATTAATCTAATTTAAATTTTTATCATTCACCAAATAAAAACTAATAGCAACATATTATAAATCCTAGTAAAACACAAATAAAAAATTTAGCAACATATTACATATTTATTGATATCCTATTAAAATAACAATAAAGAAAAAAAAATTTGTCCAAACATATACATTAAAAAGAGTTTTTCATTTCAATGCTATCATCTCATCACCCACGAAATACAATTAATCCACTTCATATATATATATATTTATAATATTGTAAGAATTACATTACTATAATAATTGATACATATTTTAAATAAATAGAATTATCACATAGTGATCACAATAACCAATATATGTTTAATTTTTTTATTTATTCAACCGGTTTCAGTTTGGGCCGGTTTTTTAGGACCCAAAACCGAACCGGAACCGATACAACCGGTTTTAAGCATACCAAGACTGAACCGGGCCTATCAAACTTGAAAAATCGGATGAAACCGGTTTGGGCCGGTTTAGCCGGCCCGGTTTTTACGGTTTTATAGCTTGGTGAGCAAACAGCTTTTGGATGATTTTTGTAGGAGTTGAATTTGTGTCAGTGGCGACAGCAACATGTCCACGGGATTCACACTCATTAGGCCTTCGATTTGGCTTCCAATCTGCCAGTTTACCATGCAGTTTCCAACATGTATCTTTGAGATGTCCAGGTTTCAGGCAATGTTCACACCAAGGTCTGCCTCTTCTAGTCCGGTAATTTGGGCTTTCTAAGCATCACTTTCCGTCGGCTTTCTTCCCTACGAACTTCAGAGAACGCTTCACGTAGGCGTGGGAGTGGTTTGGTGGCCAAAATTCGACCTCTAACTTCATCCAGAGATTTATTCAAACCCATTAATCACTTGAATACCCTTTTGGTCTCCACAATCCTTCGAAATTTGGTTCCATCTTTGGGGCACTTCTATTCGCGTGATTCAAAGAGATCAAGTTGCTGCCAAAGGCGAGTGAGATTAGAGAAATATGATGTGACCGGACCTTCTCCTTGTTTTGACTATTGCAACTATGTCTCCACATGGAAGAGTTCAGAGGTGTTTTCGTTGCTAGAGAAGGTGCCACGGGTGGCTTCCCATATTTCTTGAGCAGTGGTATATAGGAGAAAATTCTCTCCTATTTCTGTGGTCATGGAATTAATGAGCCAGGACATGACCATATTATTTACTGACTTCCAAGTTTTGTATTGTGGATCTGTCTTTTCCGGCGGACTGGTTTCTCCCGTGAGATAGTCATCACGGCCTTTGCCACTTATGAACATCATAACTGACTGTGACCACTGCAGATAATTATGGCCATTGAGTCTGTGATGTGCCACAAGAAGGCTGGTTTCGGCTTGATTGTGAGGACTGACTAATGAGGATAAAGGTCCCGAGAGTGAAGAGGTGGCTGAGGAGAATGACGGGTTTGATTCAGCCATGATTTCAAGGGACAGAATGGAAGGAGAGTTAACTCGGCAGCGGCGATAAAGTCAAGGTTGCTCTGATACCATGTAGTTATTTGGAAAAAATTATTATATTTTATTTCACAGAATTGGTAGAGTATATATACAAAGAGGATTACTGAATTCTCTACAAATCAGGAAACAGAATCCTATAATTAGGAAATTAACCAAATATAAAGCAACTAATAATCTCCTAATAATTTGCTATACAAAAATATCCTTTACAGCTAGGGTTGTACATAGTTCCTTCTAGAACCGCTCCAGAACCGGGAACCGGACCAGAACCAGTACTATTACTGAAGAAGAACCGGTCATTTTGGAACCGTACCGGAACCGGTACCAAAAATTATATTTTTCGGTACTGGTTCTAGATCCTTAATTGAAAACGAACCGGAACCGGACTGGAACCGGAACTGGTACCAGAACCGAACTGGAACCGGTAAAGGAATCGGTTTTTCTAAAAATATATATATAATCGTTTTAGGCGAATTTCTTTCCTAGGTAAAAAAAAATTATATATCTTTCTCTTCTCTAAAAATTTCTTTTTTCTTTTTGAATTATATATTGTTATTGTAATTTTTATATAAGTAATTCAAAAAATATATTTTTTTTATTTCTGCACCATCTATTCTAAATTTTTTATTTGTTTAATATAAATTGAAATAAATAAATCATATAAAGAATAAATAATTAGTATGTTGTTAAAATATATTCTTAAATAATTTGTAAGGTTATGGAATTTTTAAACTTTTTTTTCTTTGTCGAGACATCAAGTTTAAGTTTATTAGTGAAACTTTTAGAATTTATTGGTATGGAACTTGTGAACCAAATTAACAAATTGATTAGGGTAATTGAGAACATTAATAACTTTTTCATGTGTAGATTTTTTTTTATTGTAAATATAAATTTGAAAAATGTTGATTTCACAGGAATTTTTTAATAATTAGATTCATTATGAAAAGTTTGGTTATTTTCCCGGAACCGGTACTATAACCGTACTTGGATAACCGGAACCATTGGAACCGGAACCAGTAACGGAATTGAACTAGAACCAGTATCGATTCTAAGTATTAATGGTACTGGTACTAGTTCCCCAAAAATAAGGAACCGGTAATTCAGTTCTGATACCGGTTCCTTCAAGGAACCGGTACCAGAACCGGTCCCGCTCACCCCTATTTACAGCTAATATACATTAACTTCCCATATATGTAATTCTACAAATATTTATCAGTTAGTCATTTTATTATTTTTAAAATATTTCCTTAAGTGTTATCCTATATAATTTAACCTATTAATTTATATGAATTAAATGTTATTCAGCCATTGATCAAATTTTCAAAAATAAGAATTAAAAAAAGTTATATATGACTTTTGTAATTCTAAAAATTAATAACTAAATTTAAATGTGGTACTATTTTATTTAATTTTTATTTTTTTAATCATCTTATTTATTTATATATAATAATTAATGTTATTAAATTAAATTTCATGAATATCAAAGTTCACCCCTTCTATTCTCTCCATACAATTTTATTAGTCATTTAAAAAAAAATTAGATATTCAACGATATTTGGCATTTTTTTATTAATATTGATATATTTAATAGTTATTTTATTTTGTTTAAAAATTAAACATAAAATTAAAACTCAAGTTTTCATTAAAAAATATTTAAATTACATAATTTTTTTGTTGTATGTACAAAATTAAAAATTAAAGGTTAAAAATAAAAACTATTAAAATTATTTAAATAATTAAATAAAAGAAAGTTTTAAAAATTATTGATACTAGTTGTATTTTAGTAAAATTTAATATTAAAACTAAGAAGTTATTAAAATTTTTAAAAATAATAATAATAAACTAAAAAAATTAAAAATATTTAAAACATAATGTATTTAGTTTAGTAAAAATAAAAGTTAGAAATTAAAATTATAAATTAATAAAATTAAAATTTTCTAAAACCATAAAACTTTTTGTTTAATTAAGGTAAAATTAAAAAAAATATATTTAATAAAATATTTCAAATTTACTAAGGTTATCAAACCAAAAATTTAAAAATTAATAAAACTAGATAATTATCAAAACCACTCAAAAACACCTGCACCTCGTCAAAACAACTAGTGATTTTGATTTTGGATGGTTTTGGAACTGGTTTAGTAGAAATTAGCAAAAATAGATGTTATAGATAAAGTGTTTCAAAATTTGGGTGGTTTTTTGAATTAATCTTTTATATATATATATATATATATATATATATATATATATATATATATAAAGATATGAATTTACATTATTTTCATATTAACTTTTAAAATGTTTTTTACTATTAAAATGAGTTGTTTGTCACCAAAATATAAATTCAAATATTTACGTATTTAGTTTTAAATCTTCGAATCAAATATGGATAAGAAGTTATTTAGTTGAATATAAATTTAAAATATTTAATATTTGATTTTTATCTTAAGATCTAAAAAACTAATTATAAACCGAAACAGATGGTAAATAAATCAAATATTAACCCTAAATTTATATGAAATAATCAAAAATCTTAAGTTCTATATTTAATTTTAATATTTTTTTTATAACTGAGTATTTTTTTTTATAACTGATATTGTTTAGTTTTAATTTTAGTTAATTGTAAATATATTTTTTTAAATGTTAATTTCCTTTGTTTTTCTTTAGTGGTGTTTTTATGATCATCGAGTGGTAGCACTTTATAATAAAAATAATAATTGAGTACATTTTAATTTTCAATTTTTAAATTTTATAATAAAAAATATTATTATTATATACATTTTAATAAATTTATATGTTGAGAATCTACTATTTTAAGAATTTTAATAGAAACATATATTAAAAATATTAAAAGTGATACTTATGATTCATCAATCTATTTTTGTAATCACAACAATGTTAGAATATGTGACACTAATTTAAAAAATAATATAAATTATATATAGTTTTACCCATATGTAGAGGCAGATCTACCTGTTCAAACGGCACAACATGTCTTCCATTTTCTTAAGAAATTATATATATATATATATATATATATATATATTTATTGTATTTTTAGTTTCATAAATAGTAATAGAGTATAATTATAAAGATAATAAATTTATTTCACTATTTTTAAAGAGTAACAATTATTGAATATTGAAATTTAATAATTTCCATCCATGACTTTTATTTTTCAAATTTCAACGCTATTTATTTAATTATTTTTTTTAAAAAAATATAATCAAATTTAAAATAATATTGCAATAACATCATACTATTAAGAAAGAATGTTTCATATATCTAAATTATAATTTAAAATTATAAATTAGATAGAATAAAATTATACACAAAATTTGTAAAATTAAATTCATACCAGTACTCATATAAAATATTATAAATATATTAATATATAATTATATAATTTTTTAATATTGAATGCTAAAAATTGAAAAAAAAATTAAATTAATATAATTTTGAATATACTTTATTAAAATAAAAAAAATAAATATTTATATTTTAAAATATAGATATCGGATTGTAATAAGAATAGACCCGAAATTATCATATCCCTAGTTTATAATTTTTGTATTTTCATTTAGATAATTTTTATGTGAAAAGATATATAATATTCAAAACTTATAACGATATATCTCTCACACGTACATATACTAATTGTTATTGAAAAAAAAAAACATAATTTTCTCTTTTTGATAATTAAAAATCATTTTATATTTGTTAAAAGGAAAAATATTTTGTACAATCTATGAAATTCATGTTACGCGATTGGATCATAAAATTTATTGAATATTGAAGTTCAGAAGAATAATTAAAAGGAGTGAATTGTAACTGTTAGGATGCCTTAAATCATAAAGAATCCTAAACTACTTGATTCACTAGGAATTCTTTTTGGAAGGAATTTCTATTTTGGTTTTTGGATCTATTTCCTATTTGCTAGTTTTCCTAATTTGAGGGGATTTGCTTTCCCAATTGTTATGGTTTGTTTTTTTCCTTATTGGAAAGAAAATATTAGGAAAGTGAGATTTATGATCACTATAAATAGAGGCGTCTTACAAAGAAGAAAGCATCCAGTTCTAAAGAGAATTACACATTGCGAGTGTGTGAAACACATTCGTGAGTTAGGGGTTTTAGTTTTGGTGCTTTAGGTTGTGAGATTTGAGTGTAGCATTTTGTGGCTATTTTGTGTGATATCTTGTAATCCATTTGATTATTATAATGGATTGTTATTCTCTTCCTTCGTGGAGTAGGCACATCGCGAACCACGTTAAATCTCTTGTGTCTCTTTCTACTTTCATACTTTGTTGTTCTGTTTCTACTCTGGTTGGTGCTATTCTGTCTCCTCTATTCCTAACAAACTAGTATCAGAGCCAGGTTGGGTTTAGTCATGGCATCAACATCATCAACAAAGTTCGATATCGAGAAGTTCGATCGAAACATAAGTTTCACCATATGGAAAGTCAAGATGAAAGCAATTCTGACATATCATGGATTGCAGAAGGCGCTTTTGAAGAAAGAAGAATTTCCCATATCGTGGGATGAAGAGAAGATGGTGGAGATAGATGAGAGAGCATTATCCATGATCCAATTGTGTTTGTCTAATGAGGTTCTGAGAGAGGTTATCGATCAGAATACTACAAAAGGATTATGGTATAGAATGGAGGCTCTATATATCACAAAGAATCTCTCTACAAAATTGATCACCAAGCATCATTTATACACCCTATCGATGGCAGAAGGTATGTCGATCAAGTCCCATATTGATGAATTCTCTTCTATTGTAATGGATCTATCTAACGTGGACATCAAGTATGAAGATGAAGATTAAGCCCTCATGTTACTTCATTCTCTACCTTCTTCTTTCAAGAACTTTAGAGAGACGTTGATGTATAGTAATACTTCTCTAAAGTTGGAAGACGTCAAATCGACGCTTTATTCAAATGAGTTATTTGATAATCAGATGTCCAAAAACCAAGTAGATAATCCTGCTGAAGGTTTAGTGGTTAGAGGAACACCCGAATCTAGAGAATCTGGTAAAAATTGCTCTAGATCAAAATCAAAGTCCAAGTATGTGGTTTGCCATTCTTGTAAGAAGAAAGGGCAATAAAAAAGGACTGTTGGACTCTTTAGAAAAATAATAAAGAAAATAGTCAACAATTAGAGAAACCTCTAGAAGCCAGTGTTGTGCAAGATAAGGATGAAGACTGTGATGTCTACACAGTCATTGATGATAATACTAAATCTGATCAAGGGTGGATTCTTGATTCTGCGTGCTCATTCCATATCTGCCGACATAGAGAATGGTTCACTTCTTTCGAGGAATCTAAAAGAGGTGTTATGTTAATGGGTAACGACCAACCTTGTAAAGTTGCTGGTATTGGTTCTGTGAAGATTAGGATGCATGACGGCGTGATTCGAACATTGGTAGACGTTCTGTATGTTCCTGATATTAAGAAAAACATTATCTCATTATCTGTTTTAGATGATACTGGTTGCAAATTCACTGATGAAGGGGGAGTTCTAAAGGTTAGTAAAGGTGTGCTTGTAGTTATGAAGGCGAAGAAATTTGGTAGGCTATATTATCTGATGGGGTCTACTGTTATGGGTTCCGCCTCTGTATCTTCTACATCAAGCGAAATAGATACTACAAAATTGTGGCATATGAGATTTGGACATATGAGTCAGAAAGGCATGTCAATGCTGAGTAAGAGGGGTCTTTTGGGTGATCGGAATATAACCAATTTGGAGTTTTGTGAGCATTGTGTCTTCGGCAAACACAAACGAGTCAGCTTCAGCACTGGAATACACAAAACTAAAGGTATGTTGTTGGATTATATTCACTCTGATCTTTGGGGACCATCACGTGTTGCATCAAAAGGTGGTTCTAGTTACATGATGACATTGATTGATGATTTTTCAAGAAAAGTCTAGGTCTATTTCTTGAAGAATAAGTCTGAAGCTTTTGAGACCTTCAGATATTGGAAGGCATTGGTTGAAAAGCAGACTGGAAAGAAAGTTAAGCGCTTGAGAACTGATAATGGGTTGGAGTTCTGTAGTGGGGAATTTAATTCATTCTGCAAGCAAGAGGGCATAGTGAGACATCTCACAGTTAGTGGGACACCCCAACAGAATAGTGTAGCCGAACACATGAATAGAACCCTTTTGGAAAAGGCTCGTTATCTGCTGAGTAATTCTAGATTGACGCAGATTTTTGGGCAGAGGCTGCTGCGATAGCTTGTTACTTGGTGAATCGTTCTCCATCCGCGTCAATTGAGTGTAAGACCCCTGAAGAGGTATGGTCTGGTAAACCTGCTAATTATTCTGAATTGCGAATATTTGGATTTTCTGTCTATGTTCATTCGAACAATGGAAAGTTAGAACCTAGGTCAAAGAATGACATATTTTTGGGTTATCCGAATGGTGTGAAGGGATACAGAGTTTGGCTTACTGATCCAAAGACACCAAAATCCATAATTAGCAGAAATTGCATCTTTGATGAGAATACCATGCTTCATCCAAACAAGGAAAGTGTTAGTTCTGACAGTAAGGTGGAGAGTTCTGAGAAGGAGAACAAAGAGATGCAAGGTATTAGGGTGGAGTCTCCATCCAGAAATTATGAAAAGCCAAATGAGATAGAGACTGAAACCATTGTCAGAGGAAAACCCATAAGAGAGAGACGAATGCCTTCAAGATTTGATGATTATGTTACCATAGCTTGCGTTGATGCACAAAAAATCGAAGGATCTGATGACCCAATCACATATAGTGAAGCCGTCTCGAGTGATGATTCTGGTAAGTGGCTGGTGGCTATGCAAGAAGAGGTGGAGTCTCTTCATAAAAATAAAACTTGAGAACTAGTAAAGCCTCTGATGCACCGGGCTTTCGGCATTGATTTTGGGTATGGAATTCAGGGCCCAAATTCGACAGGTTGAAGCGAAACGGCAATCTGAATCAAACTCATCGCCTTTGGCGATGACCTACGATGAATTTTGGAATTTCGGGATTGTTAAGAGGGTTTTTTTGAACTTTTATTATTTTAAGGGTTTTTTCGTAATTTTGGAATTATTTTGATAGGGTTAAGAATAACGCCTTATAAAAGGGGTGTTTAGGGTTTCTAAGAGGCAGACTTGATATTATATTTTCAGTAAATCAATTGAGCGAACGATTTGTTCCTCTTATTCAATTCGCAATACTCTTTCAGCCAATTTACACACGTTTCCGGCATTAGTTGGTATCAGAGCTCTGGTTGCTTTGACTCAATGGCTGAAAATAATCGTGGAGGTCGTGGTGGAAGGCGAGGTCGTGGTCGGGGGCGTGGAGTCGTTCCTGAAGTAGACGAACCACCGCATCACAGAGACCCGCGAGACGTGGAAATTGAAGACAGAGACAGCGGATCCGGGATTTAAACGACAACTCGCGCAGGTGGGGTTGGATGTTCAATCTGAAGGTGAGGAATCTGATGCGACATCCAAATACAAGGAGGAAGACGTCAACCCTTTTTGGGTTCGAAACCAGGGGCGAAATCGGGGAATGCGACTTGGACATCGGTCACCTGTTCGGAATTTTGGAATGAAGATCGAGATTCCTGAGTTTGAAGGTAAGACTCATCCTGATGAGTTTATCGATTGGTTGCGCACTGTGGAGAGGGTTTTTGATATTAAGGACTTCATTGAGGAAGAGAAGGTTAAAATTGTGGCGATTAAGTTGCGACAACATGCCTCAATTTGGTGGGAACACGTTAAAAAACAGCGTATTAGGGAAGGAAAATCGAAGGTGAAACGCTGGGACAAGATGAAGAAATTGCTGCAAAGAAAGTTCTTACCTTGTCATTACCGGCAATAGGCGTTTATCGAGTATCATAATGTCAAACAGCGCAATTCGATAGTGGAAGAGTATACCGAGGAGTTTGATCGGTTGCAGATGCGTTGTGATGTGGATGAGGAAGAAGAGCAGACTGTAGCTCGGTTTCTAGCTGGTCTATGAACAGAGATTTCTGACGTTGTCCATTTGCAACAGTATTGGACGTATGAGGATGTCTGTCGATTGGCCTTAAAGGTGGAGTCGCAATGCAAAAGAACAGGCAGTGCATCCAAATTTCAGAATCGATGGTCTGGTAAAGGTTTTCGAGGGAAGGGAGAGAGTTCCGCGATAAAATCGACACCAATCGCTGTTAAGGGTGCGAGTTCTGAACCTGCAGCGAAAGGGGAATAGAGCAACACGGGAAATAGCAGGGGAGGGAATGCTGCTAAGCGTTGTTTCAAGTGTCAGGGGTTGGGGCACTTTGCTGCAGATTGTCCTAATCGTCAGATTGTGACGTTGGTCGAGAATCCAAACTATGACAGAGAACCAACTTATGATGAATCTGATGGTGAACCAGAGGATGCGGGGCTAGAACAGGACGAAGTGATTTATGCAGATTTTGGTGAGTCTTTAGTCGTTCGTCGAGTTTTAAATATTGTTGTTACGGAAGATGAGTCGTGGCTTAGGCATGATATCTTTCATACTAAGTGCACTAGTGGTGAAAAAGTATGTAATGTGATCATAGATGGGGGAAGCTGCGAGAACGTAGTTTCCGCTACTATGGTTGAGAAGTTGAGGCTAAAAACAGAGGACCACCCTCGACTGTATAGCTTAAAAAGGGGAGCGAGGTGAAAGTTAGTAAGAAATGTCTTGTGCAGTTTTTGATTGGCGAGAAATATGCTGATGAGGTGTGGTGTGATGTGATTCTCATGGACGCCTGCATATCTTGTTGGGAAGGCCATGGCAATTTGACAGAAAAACGCAGCATGATGGGTTTAGAAACACCTACAGTTTCAAGAAGGATGGTAGAGCTATTACCCTGGGCCCTACCGATTTGAGAAAAGAAGTGCAGAATAATTTGTTGTCCAGATCAGAATTCAGGGAGGAGGCGGTGCGTGCCCTTGAACTTTTTGCTGTTGTAATGGTAGAGCCAAATACTGCGGGTCCTGAAGTCCCTTCACAAGTCAGGCCTTTACTTGAGGAGTTTGTTGACGTTCTACCGGAGGAGTTGCCCCTGGGTTGCCACCAATGAGAGACATTCAGCATCATATGGACTTCATCCAGGAGCTGTTATTCCTAATAAGGCAGCATACAGAATGAGCCCTAAGGAACTAATCTGTTGTCCAGATCAGAATTTCGGGAGGAGGCGGTGCGTGCCCCTGAACTTTTTGATGTTGTAGTGGTAGAGCCAAATACTGCGGGTCCTGAAATCCCTTCACAAGTCAGGCCTTTACTTGAGGAGTTTGCTGACATTGTACCGGAGGAGTTGCCCTTGGGTTTCCACCAATGAGAGACATTCAGCATCATATGGACTTCATCCCATGAGCTGTTATTCCTAATAAGGCAGCATACAGAATGAGCCCTAAGGAACATGAAGAGCTGCAGCGGCAAGTGCAGGAGTTGCTGGAAAAAGGTGCGATCAGGGAGAGTATGAGTCCTTGTGCAGTGCCGGCATTATTAGTCCCTAAGAAAGACGGAACGTGGAGAATGTGTATAGATAGCAGAGCTGTCAATAAAATTACAATCAAGTATCGTTTTCCCATTCCGCGATTTGACGATTTGATTGATCAGTTACATGGGGCTACTGTCTTTTCGAAGATAGACTTAAGGAGTGGGTATCATCAAATCAGAATGCGAACTGAAGATGAGTGGAAAACGACATTCAAGACTAGAGATGTCCTGTATGAGTGGATGGTGATGCCATTCTGATTGTCTAATGCGCCGAGCACTTTTATGAGACTGATGAATAAGGTTTTTCGTTCTTTTATTGGCAAATTCGTTGTCGTATATTTTGATGATATCCTAGTTTATAGTGCTTCGATTGAGACGCATTTGCAGAATCTACGAGAAGTGTTTGAGGCCTTGAGGGAGTAGAAATTATATTCCAATCTGAAGAATTGTCATTTTTTAACTAATCATGTGACTTTTTTGGGATATATAGTATCGCAGGAAGGCATTCAGGTAGACCCGATGAAGATTGAGGCCATTACAAGTTGGGGAACTCCGAAAAATATCCATGAGGTACGCAGCTTTTATGGGTTAGCATCTTTTTATTGGAGGTTTGTCCAAGATTTCAGCACTATTATTGCACCTCTTACGGATTGTCTACAAGGGGGTAAGTTTACGTGGACCAAAAAGGCGGAAACGGCATTCCTGTTGCTGAAAAAGAAGATAACTGAAGCCCCGATTTTGGTTCTTCCTGATTTTAATGAGGTTTTTGAAGTACATTGTGATGCTTCGGGCGTGGGTATTGGGGTGTACTGAGTCAGAAAAATAAACCGGTGGCATTTTTCAGTGAGAAGTTGAATGAAGCAAAGAAGAAGTATTCGACGTATGATAGAGAATTCTATGCCATAGTACGGAGCTTAGAGCATTAACGTCATTATCTTATTTCGAGGGAGTTTGTTTTATATTCTGACCATGAAGCCCTGAAATATATTAGTGCGCAGCAGAAACTGAATGTTAGGCACGCGAAGTGGGTGGAACTACTTCAGGTTTTTAGTTTCGTAATTAAGCATAAAGCTGGAGTGATGAACAAGGTGGCAGATGCATTGAGCAGAAAACATTCCCTGTTGTCTACAATGCAGGTAAAAGTTTTGGGCTTTGACTCTTTTAAGGAATTATATATTGATGATCCGTATTTCGAAGATGTCTGGAAGAAGTGTCAAATAGGTCCGTTCCAACAGTTTTTGTTAGTGGCTGATTTTCTCTTCAAGGGAAATAGGTTGTGTATCCCTATGTGTTCTTTAAGGGAGTCCATTATTACTGAGAGTCATGCAGGGGGCTTAGCTGGACACTTTGGAACTGATAAGACGATGGCCTTGCTGTCTGAGCATTTCTACTGGCCTCGAATGGAGCGTGATGTGGCACGTTTTGTGGAGAAGTGCCGAATATGTCACATGGCCAAAATGAAGGGTACTAATGCTGGATTGTACATGCCTTTACCTGTTCCACTTGCACCCTGGGAAGATGTCATTCTTGATTTTGTGTTGGGGTTGCCGAGGACACAGCGGAATAAAGATTCCATAATGGTGGTGGTCGACAGATTCTCCAAGATGGCCCACTTTATTCCCTGTAACAAGACCTTTGATGCTTCACAGGTTGCTCGTTTATTTTTGCAGGAGATTGTCAAGCTGCATGGAGTCCCTAAAACTATGACCTCAGATCGTGATGTGAATTTTGTAAGTCACTTTTGGCGTACTCTGTGGCGGCATATGGGAACCAATTTGCAATTTAGCTCATCTCATCATCCCCAGACCGATGGGCAAACAGAAGTTGTCAACCGAAGCTTGGGGAATTTACTGCGAAGTCTAGTTGGTGATAATCCACGATAGTGGGACGTGGTGCTACCTCAGACAAAGTTTGCTTATAACCGATCACAGAACCGAACAACGGGCAAGAGTCCTTTCGAGATTGTCTACGCGCGTAATCCAATTACTCCTCTGGATCTCGCGCCTTTACCCTCAATCAAGCAGTTCAGTTCTGATGCAGATGAACACGCAAAACAGATTAAGGAGCTGTATTCCAAAATTCATGACAGGATTACTAAGCAGAACATGAAGTACAAACAGAGGGTGGATATGCGACGGAAGAAAGTGGTCTTTAAAGATGGTGATCTCGTGTGGATTCACCTCAGAATGGAACGATTCCCAGCTGGCAGGTTTGGCAAATTACATCCTCGAGCTGATGGTCCATTCAAGGTTCTAGAGCAAATAAATGACAATGCGTACAAGATCGAGCTGCCGGGTAAGTACAATGTATCCGAGATTTTTAATGTAGCAGATTTATCGCCCTATCATACAGACGAAGAAGAACTTGGAGAGCTTGCTGTTGGTGAAGATGAATTAGATTCGAGGACGAATCTTCTTTCTAGCAGGGGAGAATATGATGCACCGGGCTTTCAGCATTGATTTTGGGTATGGAATTTAGGGCCCAAATTCGACAGGTTGAAGCGAAACGGCGATCTGAATCAAACTCATCGCCAAAGGGTTTTTTTGACCTACGATGAATTTTGGCATTTCGGGATTGTTTAGAGGGTTTTTTTGAACTTTTATTATTTTAAGGGTTTTTTCGTAATTTTGGAATTATTTTGTTAGGGTTAAGAATAATGCTTTATAAAAGGGGTGTTTAGGGTTTCTAAGAGGCAAACTTGATATTATATTTTCAGTAAATCAATTGAGCGAACGATTTGTTCCTCTTATTCAATTCGCAATACTCTTTCAGCCAACTTACACACGTTTCCGCATCAGCCTCCTATTGAAAAGAAGATCGTTGGATGTAGATGGGTCTACAAGAAAAAGGAAGGCATACCTGGGGTTGAGAAAGCAAGATACAAGGCACGTTTGGTTGCAAAGGGCTATAGTCAGGTGAAAGGTATTGATTTCAATGATATTTTTTCACCTGTTATTAAACATAACTCTATTCGTGTTTTGCTTGGTTTAGTTGCTATTCATGATCTCGAGTTAGAGCAACTAGATGTGAAGACTGCATTTTTATATGGTGAACTTGAAGAGACCATATACATGTCTCAACCAGAAGGTTTTGAAGTTGAAGGAAAAAAAGACCGTGTTTGTCTACTCAAGAAGTCATTATATGGGTAAAAACAGTCACCTCGACAATGGTACAAGAAGTCCCACTCGTTTATGATAGCGCATAGTTTCACAAGGAGTCATTTTGATAGCTGTATTTATTTCAAAAGGTTATCTGATGATTCATATATTTATCTACTCTTATATGTCGATGACATTTTAATTGCTGCCAAGAATAAGTCTGAGATCAACAATTTGAAGAATCAGTTGAATGGTGAGTTTGAGATGAAAGATCTAGGAGGAGCAAAGAAAATTCTGGGAATGGAGATTAAGAGAGATAGAGCTGCCAGTAAACTTTACTTAACTCAAAAAAGCTTCATAGAGAAAGTTGTTGAGCGTTTTGGGATGAAAGACGCAAAATCGGTAAGTACTCCATTAGCTTCTCATTTTAAGCTTTCTGCTGATTTGTCTCCAAAAACTGATGATGACATAGCATTTATGTCACAAGTTCCCTACTCTAATGTTGTTGGTAGTATCATGTATGTAATGGTATGTACTCGTCCAGATATCGCACATATTGTTAGTTTAGTTAGCCGTTATATGGCTAATCCTGGAAAACAACATTGGCAAGCTGTAAAGTGGATATTGAGATATTTAAAGGGTACTACTCATGTTTTCTTGGAGTTTGGTAAAAACAAAAGGGATGTTGTTGGTTATGTTGATTCTGACTATGCCGGTGATCTTGACAAAAGAAGATCGATTACTAGATATGTTTTTACTCTTAGAGGTTGTGCAATTAGTTGGAAGGCTACCTTACAAGCGACTGTTGCATTGTCAACAACAGAGGCCAAGTATATGGCCATGGTTGAAGGTGTAAATGAAGCAATTTGGTTGAGAGAATTGGTTGGTGAACTCAGTGACGGGTGTCGAGTCCGTCAGTAATTTAAATATCCTGTAAACAACAAATTGATTGTAGTAAACAAGGTCGAATCCACAGAGAAAGGTTATCAATTGTGTATTGTATACTGACCAAGTAATGTAAATGGGGGTTTGAAAAGTGGATTTGGATTGAATGCTAAAAACGCTAAATATAAACAATCAAATATATTAAAAGACCCAGCTAACCGATCATTTAATTAATGTGTTGATCATTGATTCTAAAGATATCTCTATCGAATTTAATAACCACAGTTATAGTTGTTGACAACGTGCCTAACAACCAATCTTTTCCTTAGTTATTAGACTGACCGGGTACGACCCTTCGAATCAATCACTAATCTAACACGTAGATTGCAATATGAACTAGAAAAGACCTATGGTCATAGTCAATGAATCAGTACGACAGTTCTTGAACTATGATTGTGAAACCTCAACACTACCTAGATTAGATTAATTACGAATTATCTAACATGCAGTGTATTAGCATACTCAATTAACCAATCGCGCGCTTAATCAATTAATTAAATAAAACTAACATGACCTTAGCTATGGCCATAGAATGACCTTAACTATGGGCACACAGATTACACAAATATTAAAAGATAAAGCAACGAAGCAAAGATCTCACAACACGAATTAATTAAATCAATCGTTCAGCTGGGCAGACTAGTTTAGCACCCCATGGGCACAATCAACATCATTGTCTAAAATAAAACTAAACGTAACAAAAGAAGAAAACAGATCGAAAAAAACTAAAGTCTGATTCCTTCTTCCAGTCTTTTCAGAAAATAAAAGATAATCCAACTATCTGTTCTGCAGAGTAAATATACTCCGTTAAGAAAAATAACAAAACCCATAAAATCTCCTCAAAATCCTCTCTAGTATAATCTCTGATTTAACTTTTGAAAGATGTGAAAGTTTTTCTTTAATCCTTGGCTTTCTGCATTTTTGGTCTTTAATCCCAGAAATCTTCATAATTTGCACTAATGCCTCCAAACTGTTCATATTCACAAAAATAGGGCAAATTAGTATAAAATCACAATAATGTCCTCAAAATAACTAATGAAATAGTGCATAAATGTTGCACATATGGTGCTTAATCACTCAGCGAAGATTTGAATGTGACGGCAGTCCATTGTGACAGTTAGAGTGCGATTCGTCTGGCAAAGGATCAGTTGTTCCAGGAACGCACTAAGCACATAGACGTCAAGTACCACTTTATTCGAGATGTGATTTCTGAAGGTAATATTACGGTTCAGAAAATTGGTACTGAAAACAACCTGCTGATATGATGATCAAGTCCTTATCTACAATCAAGTTCAAGCATTGTTTAAGCTTGATTGGAATTTGTGATCGTTAAGTTTCCCTTACGGGATACAAGGAAGAGGAAGACAATTTGAAGTTTGTTTTATGGGTCAAGGTGAAGATATAATTGATAGTGATCAAAGAAAGAAGATTCAGAAAAGTTGAGGTGATTCAAGTCAAGGTGGAGATTTGTTAGGATGCCTTGAATCATAAAAAATCCTAAACTACTTGATTCACTAGGAATCCTTTTTGGAAGGAATTTTTATTTTGTTTTTTGGATCAATTTCCTATTTGCTAGTTTTCCTAATTTGAGGGGATTTGCTTTCCCAATTGTTATGGTTTGTTTTTTCCTTATTGGAAAGAAACTATTAGGAAAGTGGGATTTGTAATCACTATAAATAGAGGCGTCTCACAAACAAGAAAACATCTAGTTCTAAAGAGAATTACACATTGTGAGTGTGGGAAACACATTCGTGAGTTAGGGGTTTTAGTTTGGGTGCTTTGGGTTGTGAGATTTGAGTGTAGCCTTTTGTGGCTATTTTGTGTGATATCTTGTAATCCCTTTGATCATTATAGTGGATTGTTATTCTCTTCCTTCGTGGAGTAGGCACACCGCCGAACCACGTTAAATCTCTTGTGTCTCTTTCTACTTTCATACTTTGTTATTCTGTTTCTACTGGTTGGTACTATTCTGTCTCCTCTATTTCTAAAAGTAACCAAGTTACCTAGCTAATAATGATTTGCATATATACATTTTTTTACTCATATTTGCAACCAAACTACCTAATTAAATAAACAAACTATTAACTTTAATAGATAAAAGTCAAATTTAGCGAAATTCATAAAATAATCACCATAGTTGTTTGTTAAATTGCAATTTGATTATCCCAATTAATATTATTATAAATAAAAATATATTTTTTATATTTATTACAATTTAAAATTTTATTTTATAATATTTAAATAATTGTAAAAATATGAAGTTAAATTTATATTATTAAAAATTTCTAAAATTAAAACATTAGAATTTTCAAAATTTGAATAATTGTAAACTTATAAATTTAATTAAATGTCAGGGCAGCAGCTCTATGCATACAATCAAACATTAGGACAGCAGCTCAATGGATACAATACCAAGTGAGAAGCAGTCTATCATGTGAAGCAGACAACCATCTTGTTGATGTCATGTTAAAACCATCAGGACAGCAGCTCAAGACAGCAACTCAACGGATACAATCCCATGTGAGAAGCAGTCTATCATGAGAAGCAGACAACCATCTTCCGGATGTCATGTTAAAACCAAATTAGCTATTCTAAACAGAACATTATGAGTTTGATGCTAATTTATAAGTCTTCCATAATTTGTAAGTCTTTCATAGTAACATTTTATGAGTTTGTTGATTTTGGTAATTGATTGTTGAATTTGTATGCACTCTGATTGCTGATAATTACCCATTAACAAGTACTATGAACCTCAGTTCCCTCTTTCCATGTTTTCATTTGGAACACGCAAGTGTTGTGACTTTTCTTGAAAAGTTGATCTGTGCAAGTGCAGGTTTGGATGTTGGCTCGGATGTTTCAACTAGAGAACAAAATTATGCTGTAGGAGAACCTTCATACCGGTGAAATTTTGAACACTACTGCTTTTATGTGAGAATTTTGAATTTGATATGATTTTTCATGTTATTGATTAGCAGTATTTTGAAAAAAGCATCTGTGAGTTATATTGTTATTTGTTTTCTCCAGTGCTCGAAGATGTAGTTTCAGAAGGGCGCATGAAGGCTTGAAAAATTTGCTCAAAGGACTAATTGAATTGATTGACAGCTTTGCAGGAGTATGTCAATTAGCTAGCCTTAGAATACCTGTCAACCCCTGCTCACAATTTCATTATCCCTTTCTGTTAGATATCTTCAATGATTAAAATGGAGGTAGAGATGGCCTCTGAAGTTCTCGCTGCCGAAGAAGTACACAATATGGTGGGTGCAATTATTTCAAAATCTATTTTCTGCCATGATCTACCCAAGGAAAATAATTCTAAAAAAGTGGTTTTTGGTACAGGAAAGTGTATAGAACAGCTACAGCAAATCAATTTTAACATGTTCTGTTATTTGAAAAATCTATGTGTTATGTTTTAATTGTGAGTGTACACGTGTTCTACAGGAAGTGTAATAAAGTCTATCATCAGGAATGTGTGGGTCAAGACGATTCTTTACTAGAAAGAAAGTGGTGAAAATTGGATTTGCAGTACCTCTGATTATTTGTTAATTCTCTCTGATATTTTCATTTGACAAAATTATGTCAATTCTGTTTATCGATTCCGTTTAATGTACTTAGGTGCATGTGTTTGTGATAGTAGATATGTGTGCGTAGGTGCAAGTAAATTTGTTAATTGATGTTATGTGAAACTCTATCTCTGTTATTTGATTTAGTTTCATCCATGTCTTGGCAATGGTTATTGCTTTAGATTATATGTTTATGGTGGGTATGCATGTTTGCGAATAAATTTGTTAATGTCGTTGATGTTATGTGAAGTCCTACCACCATACCATGTTGTCCCATTTAGTTTTTCGTCTGTTCTGGTTATCTCGGTGTCATTTTCATTTAATATGATGTGTTTTTTCATTTAATGTGATTAGATTATGTGATTATGATTGTAAAAATGTGTGTGGCATATTTGCAAATAAAGTTATTAACGTGGATGATATTGTGTGAAACCCTATCCTGTTCTCTGATTTGGTATCCATCGTATCTTGGTGATGTTTATGTATTTTTCATTTCAGATTGGCATCCTTGTTGCAGTTGCAATAAAAATCCTAAATACTACTGCTTAGCTGCCCACTAGCTGTCTGCAAAGGCTGCTTTGGTGGTGCTAAATTTGCAGTAGTTAGGAAGGAGAAAGGCTTATGTGAGGAATGTTTGGAATTGGCATGACTCATAGAAGAAAAGAGAGACTTCAATTCTAGTGGGCTACTAAATATTATCGCATAAGAAATGTTTTTAACTTAATTTTTAAATGTCTTTGTGCTACTTTAATTCATTTTTTTTTTATAAAAATATGTAGAGCAAAGTGAATTTTCAGGAAAAAGACACCGTGAAATCCCTTTAATATAAATATTATAAGACAGAAAAGAAGAAAAGATGGACGCCTACCCAAATCATAACAGCTTATGACAAGTTGAAATCATAACAACTTATGACAAGATGAAGACTGGCAATGATGAAGGAACTGACCCAAATACAGATAGAGAAAACGATGAGTCTATCGACTCCAATAATGAATATGATTCGGAGAAATCTCAGCCAAGCTGAAACAAGCATGTCCGCTTAAAAAACTTAGTAGAAAGTCTAAAAGAAAGATCAAGATTGTGAAGACAGAGAAAAGCTGCTTTGCTGCTATAAATCTGACAAACCTGAGGTTTGTCTACTTGAGGTGTAGTTTCGTAGAGGAACTAGCAAAATAATATGAAACTTTTGAAGATAAAGTGGTGGGGGTTTTGTGAAGATTCATCCTCACTTACATGACAGGCAGCAAAGAAATTCTTACATGCTCGTTCAAGTTACAGGTATTCATGTGTCATCAATTAATTTAAGGCTGCTGCTTAGATTACTTGTTGCAATTACGTTACTGGTTGGTTTATTATTGATAATTTCAGGTGTTTTGAAGACTTCAAACATGAATACAGAGATTCTGCTTTAGGTTATTTATAAAACGAATGAGGTACCTGTTCGTAAGCTGTCAGATAAAGATATAGGAGGTAAATATACATTTAGTGTCTGTTTGGATAGACTAGCTTTTGACTTCTGATTAGTGAAAGACTTATTAATGGTATTTGTATACTTGTCGGAAGAGCTTCTTGTCTTTCCAAAGCTCTTTCATAAGAAGTTTGTTTGGTTGTGAAGATGATGAAACTTATTCATGTTAATGTGTTGGGTTTTATTTAAAAAGTAGTTTATGATGGTAATGTAAATCTGTGTTTTAGTTTGGATATGGAATAAATCTTGTTAGCTATAGTAGTTTATGTATTTATAAGTAGGTTAAGGACCAATTTTTCATATGCTTCAACTTCTATGCGGGGTAACTATTTTTATTTATTTTAATTAAGCTATTGTATATGTATTTATCTAATTGTGTGTAGACACAAACGAAAGCTAAAAGCTATCCATAAATAATGTATTTTTTTATAGAAAAAATTATCAACATGTCAGATTAATTATATCTATATAACTTTTCACATCAAAATTTATAAGATTACAAGAAAATTGAATATTTTAATATAAAATAATACTATTATTATTGTTTAAATAAAAATATATATAAAAATTGAGTTTTGAAATTTTATATTTAAGTTTAAAAATTTTCTAAAATTTATTTTAAGTTTATTATTTTTTAAAAAAAAAATATGAATTGTAATATTATTATTTATGTGATACGACAATAAATTTATTTATTTTTAACTGACAAAATTTTTAATAAATTTAATTATATATATTATTTAAGTTCAAATTTAAATTTTAAAAAAATATATATAAATTCAATTCAAACGGTCCAAAATTTAACTAAAATTTGTTTAAAATAATTTTTAAGTTTAGTTTTAATGTAGTAGAAA
Organism: Cardiospermum halicacabum; assembly: GCA_031304145.1. Lineage (NCBI taxonomy): Eukaryota > Viridiplantae > Streptophyta > Magnoliopsida > Sapindales > Sapindaceae > Cardiospermum > Cardiospermum halicacabum. Next base: position 27,324,248 of record CM062391.1, on the reverse strand, counting down.
CAACTATGAATTAAATTATTGAAATATATTCTATTATTAATTATTACATATTTAATTTATTATGTTTTTCTATATTTATATTATTTCATATTTATTTATATTAATTCCACTACTTTGATATATATATATATATATATTTAAATTATTATGTTTTTCTATATTATTTCATATTTATATATATATATATAACAAACAATTGGAAGATTATGTTCTCATAGTTAATATTTATAATTTAATTATAATTATTGTAGAAAAATATTAACTATTTATTATTTAAATTTCAAATTTTAAACATAATTATAATTGGAGGACATATTAGTCACTTGAAGGAACAAAAATATTCTATATTGTAGGTAAAGCATTAATCTATAAAGATAAAACAGTGACACATCAGGGAATGGAATCACTAAATTTTGCACCAATAAATAAAGTAATAATTCGTTTTGCTTTAACCTTCATAGAAATATATATTATTTTAAACTTTTGTAATAGAATCACATCTTATAACAATTTTCCATAAATATATTCTCACTTGAATTGGAACCTATGTCAGAGAAATATCTCCAAATCTAGGCAAATGTATCCAATTGTTACGTAGTATAATGTTGGACAAGGTCTCATTGCTACTAGAAATTCGTATCACATCAAGATAAAAATTATATTCACTACTTATAGATAATTTTTATAAACATAAAACAATTAAAAATATAGTCTTTTAATATATAAATTCATTATATATATATTTTAAATAATAATAATAAACTGAGCCACCGTGAATTTTGCGAACAGTGATTACAGTAGTGTTCCTAATAAAATTCGACCAGCCCGCTTTGTTTACATTGATTAATCATTCAATATCTCTTTAAAAGGGGAGAGATTATCTTATCGGAATACTAATAAATTAGGCGGAGGAAGAGGATTGTATAGAGGAGAATTTCTGTGAGAAAAACACTGTGAGAGAGATTGGAAAAACAGTTGGTTCGGTGAATAGGAGATAGTTGTATGTGAATCGCCTCCCAAATTTAAAATGGAAAAATTGCACTAGGTATGATGGAGAGTGGCGAATGAGAAATTGGGTGATTGAATGATGTGGTCAAACAAAAAACACGTCAACTGAAAAATGATATTCTGGAAGTTTGACTAGAGCTTATGCCGATAATGGCAGAAAAAAATTGTAGGTTACTGAAATGTAGTTCGGTATAGAGTGCGGTCTATAGTTCGGAGCACGGACATATACTATTCATGCATTGGGTTACCGAATTGTAATTCGATGTGTAGTTTGATAGGCAATTCAGCAGTAGTTCGGTAATGCTTTAAAACTTGGAAAAATTGAATGAATTGGTGGCATGATTAAACCCTATCGATTGGTAGATTGAATATATATATATATATATATATATGTGTGTGAGATTGATTGGTGAACTATTTCTAAGTTATATATTGCATTCTGTGGCCTTTGAATTTTTACATTCCTTTGGCATGGACATATTTAAATCTATTAGTTGCAAACTAGACATTGATAGTCTAATATTGCTTCTTCTTTTTTTCTCATTTTCTTTTATTTATATTTTGTGCCTAAATGATAACCTAAGGTGATCAAGCTGTGCTTGAAGGATGACACTTCCCTTCAAGAAATTTTTTCCATTTTCATTCATGTTTTCTAGATTACATTGAAAATTTTCATGTATCATTATCTTAACAACTTTTCAATATTATGTATCTTATTAACTCTTCAACAATGTGTTTGAGTAATGAGATAGTTAAAGGTAGGATTTCATTAATTATAAGAATGAACTACTTCATACTTTTATACGTTGATTGCAATGACTTGAAGATTACTTGAGATAAATGGGTATTGGAATTGTTTATTGTTGTTGGTTCTAAAGATGGGTGATCTATTAAAATGGTATTGTTTATTGAATAACCTTATTGGTTATTGATATTGGATTGATTATTGTGGCGCGCGGGCCCACGTCTCGAGTCCCATAGGGGCGAAGGTTCAACGCAACACATTCAGCAATGACTGGAGCTCTGTGTTTGTATCGATCCTGCAGATTGACTCATCCTTAGGTAACATAACCTCCAATTTTATATGTTATTCTATTGAGATTGCCTAGCTACTAGAGAAATGCACATTGGTGGAGGGTTTCAAAGCGTTGACTGTAAAAGACTCTGGCTTTGTAAACCATGAACTTGAACCTCGCATCACAATCCATAGGCTAAGTATACACATTGTCGCTACAACAAGATAAACAGGGACGGAGCTAGCTATCAATGCTGAGGGGGGCCGAACATAGAACCGACGACTTATGGGGTGCGGGGCAGCGCCCCGCGGTACGGTATGATAATTGAGAAAATCACATAAAATATACGAAGTTTAAAATTTCAAAACTAAATCAACAAAACATTAATTCTATTGTTGAGCCATACAAACTTTGATTTCTAAAAGTAAATTTTCACATCTTCACAAATTCTCTTTATAGATTGCATTCACATCTTCACATATCAGTGTAAAAGGTGTTCACAGAAGGCTAAAATGATCAATTTGGTTCATTTTTTAAAAGTAAAAGTTTGAAAGATTGTTTTTAAAAATTTTTACGGTTAGTCTATATAATGGAAATAAAAGTTATAAAATAATGAAAAATGAAAATAACCCATTTATTTAAATTTATAATTATTGTTATTTTATAGTTTAAAATATAAAATAAATAAATAATTTTTTTGGTTCATTTATTTAAAGAATTTTCTAATCCTTTCTAATATAAAAATAAATAATCTTAAACTATAATTAATATATAAAAATGATTTTTAAAAAATAAAATGATTTTTAAAAAATAAAAGAATTTAAAATTTTTAAGGAAATTGAAATAGCGAGATTTGAACCTGTAACTTATAGAAGTCTTCAAAAAGAACACGACCACTATGCCACAACATGTTTTGGATATTTATATATAATTTATAATTTTTAAAAGGCTTGGGGGCCATGGCACCTGTAGGCCCCCCTATATCCGTCTCTGAAGATAAAGTTATCTTTCAATATAAATTGATACAAGCAATAAACTACCTAACAAAAAATATAGCAAATTATGCTCTGATACCAGTTTGTTAGGGATAGACGAAACAGAATAGCACCAACCAAAGTAGAAACAAACAACAAAGTAATGAAGAAGTAGAAAAGAGACACAAGAGATTTAACGTGGTTCGGCGATGTGCCTACTCCACCAAGATAGCAACTTAACTATTGAGAAATAAGGATTACAAGTCTTTCAGACTACACTCTCTCTCCAATGCTATCGTGCATTCTACCTAGACTAGCAATAGCCTAATTAACCAATTGTACCGAAGGAATAACCAAACATGACGAGATGCCTTAAATTGCCAGAGATAGAATGTCTTCTCCAACCATCCATTGTACCAACAATTGTGCTATCTATGCCAAACAACTTTCGGATACCTAGAAGGTAGTAGAGGCGCCAACTCTTGATGATTGGGGTTATGACCCCCAATCCTTGATCACCACCCAGAGGGTTGGGATGGGATAATTACTTCTTCATGAGACAACTCTATTTATAGTGATCACCAAATATACTTCCTAATTTATTTTCTCTTTACAAGGAATACCAAATAATCATAATTAGGAAAATCAAATCCTTTTCCAAATAAGGATTATAATAATAAGGAAATAGATCTAAACTCAAAATAGGAAATCCTTCCTAAAAGGAATCCTTCCAAAATAGGAATCCTTATAATCCAAGTAATTAGGAATTCCTTGTGATTCAACGCATCCCAACACTTAGTAACTCACATCAACATGAATAACCTAATACTAATCCAAAAAATGAAATCACCAACTTAATGTAATATATATCCATTTTAGAAAACAAAACAAAACTGATCGAGGCATTTACCTAGTCCAGAAAACAAAAAAGAAACATAAACCCACCCAACAATAGATAACATATACCCACTTCAGAAAATAAATCAAAACAACAACTAGATGTAGACAAAACCATTATCCGCATACTATAAAAGAAATTACATTACCATCCCAATGATACAGATTTATCACATGAATCAATAAGGAAAAATAGGGCAAACGATGAAATATACAAGTGCTCAAAAAATGCTAATCAAAATCACTCAAAACTTCATAAAATAACTGTCAAATAAACCAAATATTATACAAAATTTGAGCAAATTTCAACTCGCAAAAAATTAAGAAAGTCGACTAACCTCAAGCTGTGGAATCAAACTTGAAGAACTTAGCTTTCTTTGGCGCAAAATAACACTACCTAGTCACTTTTTTATATAGAGGGCATGAAAGAAGATTTATAGGAAGATCGAGGTGAGATTTGGCCCGAAATAACTATATGCTTAGAGAGTTTTTGGTGTGCACTACCATTGTCACTTCCGATTCTCACACAAATAATGAACAGGTGATGGAGAGAGGAAGATAAACTATATCAAAGTCTAGAGGTAGTAATTATAGAACTTTCTTATAAATTTATTTGGTGTTTTTAAACACTCTTCCATGTTAGCCTTTTAAATTTATATGTCACCTCCACATATCGTCTTGTCACCTCCACATATCGCCATCTCAGCATCTATTAGGATAATAACTGAAGTCAAAGTGGTGACTTAAGAGAGTTAAATTCGATGTATTTTTTGAGGATAATAACCGAAGTCAAAGTGGTGACTTAAGAGAGTTAAATTCGATGTATTTTTTGAAAAATCGTTGATCTTATATGGAAAAAGAAGTACAAACTTATATACAAGTGTAATTATTTAAAAACTTACTACTCTAGTACAATTGGCCATTATTAATACAAAACTATAATGGATGGAAGTGTGACAAAGTAACATCATAAAATGTATAAAGTATGTATAATTAATAACACATTGAGATATTATTATTTGAATTAAGGATAATATAACTTTATATATATATAATTGTATAAATAATAATGCAATAATAAATCTAAATCATAGCAATTATCTTGTGCTCAGTTGAAATAATATTCAAAATAATAAAGGAAAAATTGTGAAAAGTGATCCGTTAAAACTTCAACTTAAGTTAATGGGTCTGAAATAGTTATTTTAAGTTTTTAAACCAACTCAAAGTTTGGTTTTGTAAAATGAGCCAACTTTCCCAATTTACCCCTGGTGTTAATTTTTATTTATAAAATTATTTATGTAAATCTAAAAAAGTGAAGTGTGAACTGAATTGACGAATTTGACATTGTGTTATTCCTTTGTCTTGTAACGTATCATCCCTTCAGAAACATTCACAGCGACTTCACAGAAACACGATCAATTTGTCATATCCTTCACAATCGGCTCTTTGCTATTCTTTAATCGTCGACATCGGCCATAGAAGTTAGTTTCGGGGTTCTCCATATCCAAGTTGGTCTGCAAGCTTAAGGTATATATTCGAGTGGTTTGAAGGTTTTAAGTTTAGGGTTTTGTTAGTTGTTAAACTCTCCCTAAGTAGTTTCTCACATATTGAAATAACATTGGCGACGAGTGGTTTAATTGAAACTGACATTGTTGTATTTGCTGCATTGTATGTGTTTGCTAGATGTTTTGTTAGATAATTGAAGTGAGTAAATGCTGGTAAGTGGGGGTTTTGCTGAATCAGAGATTCTGGCATTTGATGCATAGCATGTGTTTCAAAACCGATTTTTTCATACTTAGATTGAAGTAGATATAGTGTTGGTTTAATCATTATTATCTACTGTCTGAAGTCAGTTACAAGATAAAATATACTTGGGTATTGTTTCTGTCAACAATTCATGGGTTAATTTGTAACGTGTTTGATGTTGTGACCCGAATTATTTACTTATTTGTACTCATTTATGTTTCAAGTGGCCACCAGTTAGTTATGGCCACTTGAAGCAACTTAGTTGATTTTGTGATATTTACATTTCTGGTGGCCACTGTTAATCTGTGGTCACCTGAGACGCATAATTTTATTGTCAATTCTAGCCGCTTTATTTTTGTTAGTTATGACAAGTTATTTTTGTAAAATAGCATATGATGTTAAATTTGTAGCTTTAATCTATTTAATTTTCTTTGTGTGCAGGCAATATCAGCACCCACATCTTATATTGTTGACATGGCTGGAGAATTAGTAAGATTTAACTAAATATGATAATTAAGTTTTCCATTGCTTACACTTATTCCTTTATTGAATGGTTCTTATCTCTCATTTGTCAGGTTATTTGTAATCCGGATTATATATGGGAGGCTCCAAGAGTTATTTTGCATCAGAGGCTCAACAATAATTGCAAACTGAATGTCCTTTTAGAGCTTCTTAACGGACCTGTTCGTAAGTATAAGCTGACTAAGTTTATTCGGTCTTGTCCTTTTCGTCAATTTTTTGAGATATTTGAACATGCTAGGGGAAAAGAGCAAGTGTTTATAGGAAGCTTGTTTTGAGAGTTTTAGTCAGGTTAGGGTTTTTTATCAAAGTGATGATGAGTTGTGGTTTCAAATTGGTGGGGCTGCTCATCGCTTTGAAAAACAAGAGTTTGCATTAGTCACGGGTTTAAGGTTTGAAAAATTCGTAAACAATATTTGAAATCGGATAAGGAGAAGCTACCAAAAGATAATATTTGCATCCGACTATGGCATGATAAATATGGGAATGTGGATCCCATTGAAATAAAGAGTTTGTTGGAAGAGATGGACGTGGAGGTTGAAGATTGCAAAAAATTAATCTTAGTAGTTACTGTTCATGTGCTGTTGTTAGGATTTTCATTGGAGAAGTCAGTTCCATGGATGGTTGGGCATCTAGTGAAAGGTATGAATAAGTTTAGTCGATTCACATGGGATACACTATCGTTCTCGCAGACAATATATGAATTGCAGAGGGTGGTGACTAGGGAATTATTGGATAGGCCAAGGAGAGGGAGGACAGTTTACGGTTTTATGTTTGCATTTCAGGTAAGTAACTATTATTTATTATGTTGTTTGAATTCGTAGTTGTTTAACTATTTTGCTGTCATTAAAAATTTTTAATGCAGTGGTGGTTGGTTGAAGAATTTCCATACATGCGAGAAAATATGAAAGCAGAGGAGCTGAATAAAATTGCAATAACAGAGTCTAGATGTGTTAGGTGGTCACTACATGATAACTCTTTGAAGGAGTATGATGAAGTCATTAAGGTCTATTTTATTTTGCTATTTTTAGCCGATTACATTTCCATATCATTATCTACTATATTCCAAGTTGTTTAATTAATTTCGTTCAATTTCAGAGGAGTGGGGAACCCACATTAGAACCCACTGAAGAGGAGGCATGCAGTTGCTATATGAAACACTTTGATGTGAATCAGTATATCAGTATTGATTTGAATCAAATAGGGGTGGATGATTTTGAAGACGAAGAATCAGATATATATTGATTAGGATAAATATGATGACGAACCAGTTGATGAAGCTGCTGATTCCGGCCCCGATGCACAATTTGAACAAAGAAATCAAGATAGAATGGGGAGTCATCGAGTTTCTATGCAACTCATTCTGAGGTATAGATTTATCGAAAGTTTGTAGATTTTTTTCATTATTAAGTCATTATATCAATTAGATTGAATATTTCGATCCTTGCATTTATGTGCTTTAATATTAGGATTACATGTTAGAGATTATGAAAAAATTGAGAGAACTTGGAGAGTTCAAAAAATATGCTTTGGAAGAAATCAACAAACTTGAAGAGTCAAGAAGATTTAGTAATGATCATGAAAATAGGTTGAGACGTATTAAAGAGCTTATTGGATTTGGTGCTCTAGAGCACAAATCTTTTAAGGATCGACTACTTGTATTAGAACAACCTGACCTAGTTGAAGGATCTCGCGATTGTGAATCTTTTCACGGTTATCATACTACTGATCGACAAGATTACCACGGACCAGATAATGACAGCCATCCAGATCAGAATGCAAATGTGAAGGTTAGATATTTCATATAAATTTTTTAGGCATAAATCCTTATGGCTAATTTGCTAATTTAACATGGGATTTTCTAAAGATATTCATGAAGACAAATCTGAAGTTGGTGAACAAACAAAATTACCGGAACATTGCAAGAGAGGAAATAAAAATGCACCAAATAGGGTATGCTTCTGATATCTACTCTTTTCATTTACCATTCAATTGACATAGAAAATAGAAGTGCATGTTATAAATATTTATTATAGTATTGATCGATAATTGCCATGATTTAAGGATATAGGAGACAAACATTATGGAAGGATTTTTTTTGGTAATGTATTGTTGCTAAGATTCTTTTCGGTCAGGAAATTAAGGTGCGGTGAAGTGGGAGATTAAACAAGCGCCCGTTAGTCCAGGAGTATCCTGATACACATGATGGTAGGAAAAAGAAGAAGCAAAATGACATTGTGAAGTGTGCAGGAAGTTCAACAGCTGTTGAGGCTGATAATGTTGGCGACTGCAGTGTAGTTGGGATTGTTGGAGGACATAAACATCCCAATACACCATGTGATTGGCCAGATAAAGTCAAACCAAAGTTGAATGATTTAGCTCCTATGCTTGTTGGGACTTTACTTACTTGTCTTGGAAATCCTATTCCTTATAGTAGTGTAGATGAACCTCCCCTACTAAAATCATTTCTAAAACGTGATTGTCCTTCCAAGTGAGTACCTTTAATCACTTAGTTATTTAGTATATGAATGATTGGATGATGAATAATGTGTTGAATTATGTTTTTTAAGCATTTTCTTATAGGCAATATTGAATTGTGTCCTATACGGTTAAAGAAAATGCTAAGTAAGTTTGAATGGTTTGGCACTGAAGACATAAATATGTTTTACTTGCCATGAAGCAAGTAATTACCTAGAGTGTTGAGCATAAATTGGGGTGTGTGGAACATTTTTTTATCAGCAAGTCAATGATTGTTATAGGTGTTGTATGTCAAAAGAAGATGGCCTTGAAGGATTGCTCATTCCTGTTGGTTTGAAGAAATGGTAATGGGTGAAGGAGTGGATGAAAATGAGTGTAAGCTTTGGTGGACTCTAGATTACGTAATTTTTTTTTATCATTATTGATAACTATGGTCATTAATTAAAATGCAAGGACTAACATGGCCTTACAATGTGTTTATTATGTAGGTTATATTTCCTGCAAATGCATATAAAGGACATTGGATTGTAGTTGTGTTGGATCTGTATTTTGAGCGAATACGACTTATTGACCCAATGGCATTGGCAGATGGAGCTGGTCTTCTAGTAGCGCAGTTCAAATCTCTAAGTCCAGTGATGCCTCGTCTGTTGAAAGAATCCAGCTACTATTTGAATAAATTTGGTGAAGAATTAGAATGTTCAATGTAAGGCTGGATTGTTTATGTGCTTGACGGTTCACTAATCCCAATTCAAAAAGATGCGTATGTACCTAATTTATTTTTTTCCATTGATATACTTGATGTTCACGATGCTGGTCTTTATGGTTATTCATGCTAACGTTGTAAGATTGTTGCCTTTGCAGTCTCGTGTGGGTCATATGTCTGCAAGTTCATCAAAGACATATCCAGTGGTCGACAAGTTTGGTCGGTTAGTGCAAGAGACGGTAGCTGAGCCATCCCATTAAGCAAGGATATTGTTTATACAATATTAAATCACAACAGTAGTCATAAAGAGTGATTATATTGGGTCAGATCAATCATAAACTTTTTTAGGGCATATAGTGTGAGTGCTTGGCTAGGGTTATAGTCCAGGGTTTAGCAGGATTAGTTTTCTGAAATGTAGTATACTATGACATGTTTTAAGGGGTCTTGAATGACGAACCAGTTGATGAATTGCTTTTGTGAATTGTAATGAATTGTTTAACTTTAGATACATCAATCTTTAACTTTGTGAATTGTAACGAATTCTATAAAATGTTTGACATATTGACAATATTCGGCTGAGGTGGCCACCATTAATAGATAATCACCTTAGACATGCAAGTGAGAAATATTGGCAAACCCATTTCCTGTGACAAGATGCGACTCAAGTCGCCACTAGATATAGATGGCCACCTAAGACATGCAATCCACAAATATTGGAAACCTTTTTTCTAGTGGCCAGATGCGTTTCAGGTGGCCATCTATACTTAGATAGCCACCTGAGACATGCATTCTACAAACATGGCAAACCCATTTCCAGTGACAAGATGCGTCTCAAGTTGCCACCGAGTATAGATGGCCACCTGAGACGTGCAATCTACAAACATGACAAACCCATTTCCAGTGACAAGATGCGCTTGAGTTGGCCGCTAAGTATATATGGCCACCTCAGACGTGCTATCTGCAAATATTGGTTGGCCATTTCTAGCGACTAGATGCGTCTCAGGTGGCCACGGAAAAAAGATAGCCATCTGAAACGCTCACTTATTTTTCTTAATTCTAGGGAATTTGTGCAGAACAAAATATTATTGGTGTTTTGGATGAATTTTGTTTAAGAAAAAACATCTTGGAATGGGTAAGATTGAAATCAACTAAAAGTATAAAGATCAGGTAAAATAGAGTTGACAAACAAATACTGGCTAAATTAACATAGAATTGAAGAAGTACAGGACATCAGTTGATCACTAATGTGTCTACTTTAATTCCGTAGCAAAATACATCCATGGATGGTAATACATTAATTCCGAAGCAAAAAACATCCATGGCTACTACACAGAAGTACATCATATCCTTTCTCCCCACTTCAAACAGGACTAAACAAATACCCTACAATAGATCCAGCAAAAGGCGGTAATGAGGATCGCTAATACAAGAGACACACAAGTTATTTTTTTCATCTTCTTACAGTTTCTCTTTGAGTTCTCCAAATTAATGTACAAGATCGCATTTTCAACCTGTAAAGAAGTTGTCGCATCTGTGATGTCGCGGATTTTGGTGTTAAGCTTAAATACTTCTTGCAATATGTGGATTACTCTTGATGTTAACCACCCATCATGTCATTCCTTATAGATGCAGCGGTTTCCCTATATGAACAAGTCATGTGTTAGCATCTTTGTTAGGGTTTTGACAGAAAGTAAAAGGACTAGTTTCTTATAGTTTTCCTGCATGTCCAATACCGTCTTCTAGTATGTCATCTAGACATTTGGACGTCATTAGTTGGTCATTCTCCACAGTGGCAACGATGTCCACGAACGAAGTATTCATAAATTGAAACAGGTTTAGATTGCGAAAGTACTCCTTCTATGCCTGACCATCGCTGCCTTTTGAGGAGGTTTCAGAAGAACTCATGAGGTCTTTAATTTTAGGGCTATGACGTGCTTTTTTTAAAAGGGTAAGGAATGGAGATGTGTTAAATGATTTGAAATAGGTTATGAAAGGCTTGGGGGAGATCTGGTTTTTGAATTTCAAATTGGAACAGGTAGGGGAAATTAAAGCGCGCGACATTTTTGTAATTATTTACATATTTAAGATGACCTAGATGCGTGGCTGGTTATTTTCTTAGTAGGTTATAAGCACTTTATTTAATCACATGTAACATCATATCTTCACAGGATTATTCTACTTTCGTCACATACTAAATTGGAAAGACAATAAAGGTCGGAACAGGTCAATATTATCAATTGTTCTGGGCTGTCAGGGGTTATATATTATTCATATATACAGGTTGGGTTAAGATCAATTGACTTACAACATGATTTTAAACACCATACATCCATCTGGTAATTTTTAACGGTATCATAGTAAAAAAAAATTACACCCATCACACGAGAAACTCATATGTCAAAAGTGGTTAATTCTTTCAAATTTGAGTTATTTCCATGCATTTGCTTCTTATTTAGAAGTTTTCATAAATTCAAGGAATTTTTTTTTCCAGCTTGAAGATATGTTAGAGATTATATCACTTAACAATGGTAATGTGTAATTTCATAATCTTGACGTCATTATTAAAGGTGAATTATTTTGTATAAAATTACTCAACCGTTTTTAAAGAATGTACACCTTCTGACTAACAACATTTTGTAAAGGAAACACGATGCAAAAGTGCTTTGAACATTACTTACAAACATTCATCACATCTATTTGTAGCATTTATCAAAAAATAGTTTTGACCATTACATGAACAAGGTAATAAGTAACATTAATTTAAAACGTCGTCGTTCAATTGAACACCTTATACATTAATCATAAACGACGACGTAAAGAACACTTTATAAATTCCTTTTTCCCAAAACCTGGTTTAGCCCTAATCCCATAAACCAGTAACCTCATTAGGTCTCTAATACATTCATCCTTTTCAAAATTCTGGCTGGATAATAAGGAAAGGCATATGAAAAGGCGTGAGAAGAAAAAATGGCCATTAGAGGAACCGAGGAGTACCAAGGGTAAGTTTGATTATTATTATTCACTTTTGGATGTTCGTCCAATGTTTTGTTAATGTTGTTTCTGTCTATAGTGTTGGATTCATTAAATTTAACAAAATCACAATGTCTTATCAGGAACAAAGAGGAGAAAGAAGAACGATCCTCTAATATGCGACATTGAACCTTTACATCCAAAAGTGGGGTTAGGTTCTTCTAAAATTAGAGGTCTTACCGAAGGGAGTAGTTTTAGTAAGCCTCTTAGGGATGCAAAATACAAGTTCCTTCGTGGTTTACCAATCTTGAAAGAGGAGCCTATGCAGTTGAGGAACTCGAAGACGGCTATTCCTAATCAAGTGGCTGAAATGAGATGGGAAAAGGTCGTCGAGAAGCCAAGGCATATAAACCGAAGCGTGGTCTACGAATTCTACCACAACATTAACTCATAGAAATTCACTGAAAAGGGAGTTAAAGTGCATGGTAAGGTTGTGCCTTTCAACCTAAGTGTTTTAAATGAATCCTTTAAGACCCCTAATTTCCATGGCCATGATGACGAGTTCCCACCAGACAATGAATATGTGGAACAACTGACACCAGAGCTTGCTAAGGAGTTGCATAGGTATCCACTCGGGAAATGGAGGGGTGGACAACGGAAGATTGATCATAGGGAGCCGAGTTGAGAGTTGGCCTTTTGGAATGTTTTTATAAGTCGAGCCATATCACCCAGAATACACCATCAGAAATTGAGAAAAAATCACCCATACATCATACTCAGTATTAATCGAGCTAAGAGGACGAATCTAGGGCTATTGATTTACAGGAGTTTAGAATACCATTTAACCAGGGCAAAATTGATTGTCTTCCGTTCAACTATAACAACAATGTGTGAGCAAGTAGGTGTTAATGTAGCTTTGGACAATGATTTGTTTTTAAGGTTAGCCTCTTCTCTTGGAGCAAGAGCCTTCAACAAGATAGCACTATCAAGAGGTGAAAAACCAATTCAAGAGAGTGATGATGGTAACAGACATGCAATTGGGAATGATACTGCTGAAGATGTTATCATACCGAATGAAACAGATGGATCCAATTGTGTGGTTCGACATCAACCTCCACATCAGAATGACCTCATGCTAATGCTCCTTAATGGTCAGCGCCAAATAATTGAATTGTTGAAGAAGATAGACAGTCGTCTGTGTGGTTTTGAAGGTGATGTTAATGCTGCTAATGTTCCTGTTAATGAAATTGAAGTTGTAGATGGTGAGTTAGGCATACATGGTGGGGCTGTTAACAATGTGGCTGATAATGCTATAGTAGGTTTAGTTAATGATGGTCCACGGTGTATTGAAGCTGACATTAATTTAGGAAAGGATTATGTTTAGGATTTTGGAACTGAAACTGTTACTGTTGTAGATGTTGCTGGAAATGAAGCTTCGAGTTGTACTAATGTTGTAAATGTGGATGCAAATTAGTTGGTTGAGGGTAAGGGTGAAGTAATTATGGAGGAGAATGAGAAGGTAGGGGGTCATGCTGATGTACAAGTGGTCGGTGCAATTGGAAATGCCGACAAAGTTTGGAGTGAAATGATAGCAATGGGGAATGAAGCGGTAAATGAGTTGAAGAGTGCTGAAATTGAAGTCAATATTGGGGTCGAAGCGAGTGTAGGAAAGGATGTAGTTGATGCAGTAGTTGACGGTAATGTTGAAGCAATGGAAGAATATGACGATGCCAATGCAGCAAGTAATGCAGAGGATCTAGAAGATGGTGTTTCAGCTAATGGTGAAGCTGTGTAAAGGCAATTAGGTGTTTTCTATATTTTGCGTTAAGGATTGTATTGTTTTTATATGATGTTCAGTTTGTGGGCATTCATTTTGTGGACAAGTTGCTTATTTTGATGGGCACCTAATTTACTTAGTTATGTTGGTTTTTATATTCCAGTGGCTGAAACCGTCTCAAGTGGTCACTACTATGTGGTGGCCATATGAAATGTTAGGGAATTAAAACCCAATTCAATACATTCCAGAGGCTAAAATCATCTCAGGTGGTCACTACTGTGTGGTGGCCACCTGAGACGCAAAAAAATTTAATCTCAAAGCAATATATTCCAGTGGCCAAAATCGTCTCAGGTGGTCACTACTATATGGTGGCCATCTAAGACGAAAAAAATTAAAACTGAAAGCAATACATTCAAGTGACTAAATGCGTCTCAAGTGGTCACTACAATGTCTTGACCACTTGTGATGCAAATAAATAAAACACCAACTTTTACATTATAGTAACTAGAAGCATCTCAAGTGGTCACTGTTATGTGGTGGCCACCTGAGACGCGTATGACCTAAAATGCAGGCTATCTGAAACTGTAATTTCCAACTTTATGGAATAATTAAACTGGAAATCAGTATGATTTATTACAATAAATAACCACTTTACTTAACATGAAATACGTCTTAGGAAAAGAAATGTCATTACCATTCTATGAGATAACAAGTACAACAAGTTCAAGCATATTGATTTAAACATCATTTTGCGGGCATTCATTGGCTTCCAAATTTGGACAAGACTCCTCAGGAGTTTGATGCAGTTGCGGACATGTTTGAAAATTATGATCAGCACCACCGCAATGACGACAGAGCATAACTCGACGTCTCTTCGATGATGTTGAAGCTTCGGTTTGTGCTCCATTAGTGCTACCTAAGAGAGATGATTGCATGGTAATTTGGCATGCGTTTGAATGACCGGTCATACCACATTTTCTACAATTAAGTGCTGGATTCGGACAATATTCGGGAAAGTGGCCAATCATACCACACTTTGAACATATTAGTTGGGTATTCCTACATGTATCTTCATTGTGACCCGTTAGTCCACAATTTCCACAAATCAAAGGCGGATTTTGGCAAGTATGCCGAGAGTGGCCTAACAGACTGCAATTTCCGCACTTCTTACTCCTATGAAACTCAACCGCTGATCGAATTCTTTTCTCTTTTGGTCGTCCTACTTGTTTCTCCTAGATCATTGGAAGAACAACTAATCTTGAAGCTTTGCTTGCTTCGCCCCATGCACCGTTATCAAGAACAGGTAAGATGGCTCTGGAATAGGCACCCTCCAAATATTCCTTACTGAAATACCTATGACAAAGAAGACTAACACTCACACCTGCAAACCTATCATAATTTCATTAACCCAATATTACTTAACATATTTATATATAAATAGATATATGAACACTTTCTAATCAACAACATTTTCATTTAGTACATCATACCTTGCATATGCGATAGCATGAAAATATGGCAATCCATCCATATCCCACCTATTGCACGTGCATGATTTCTCAACAATGTTCAATATCCCATCACCTAATTCCTCATTCTTGACTTGGTACTTGACACTATCTTGAATGGGATACACTTGAAATTTCTCAATGGCATTTTCACACTCTTTTAAATAGTCTCTAACAACTTCTGTCATCGATGATTTGAGCTTGGCAGCAAAGCGCTCTTAACACAAAACCACTTCTGAATCAAATGTCGTAGGAATTCATGAGCCGCAGTTATTGGTAGTTTTCGGATTATTGTTTTATTTAGAGACTCGGCAATACCAGTTGTCATGATTCTCCACCTTTTTCTTGGACAAAATGAATAGGACCACTTGTCCGGTCCAAGCTTAACCAGTTCTTCATCCATTTTCAGGCAGATATTTGCAAGACTTTGAAACAAAGTCAAACACTCTTCCTTTGAGTATAAATATGTCGCATTCCATAATACATCGAGGATAAAACTTCTTCCTTTATAGAGGTTACCTAAATTACTCTTCAAATGAAAGTAACAATTCGCGTGTGGAATTTCAGGAAATACCTCTTGAATAGTAGAAGGAATACTCTTCCCCTAATCAGTAACAATGAGGAGATCATCCGAAATACTAATCGCAGCACGTAAATTTCGGAGAAACCATATCCAACCTGGCACATTTTCTTTAGACACAAATCCAAATGCAACAAGATATATCATATCCGAACCATCCAACCTCATTGCCGTAAAAATCACTCCCTTTAGCTCACCCTTCAAATGAGTAGCATCCATGGCTAGTACTGGACGTATATACTTTTTAAAGCCATCAATGTATTGCCCTAACACAAAGAAGGAATACTTGAAATTGCCATTTCTTTTAGTCTTAATGGCAGTGATTATGCTAGGGTTAGTCACTTTTAACATGTGGAGATAAGAAGACAACAACGACCATGATTCATCATAAGTACCGTAGGCAACTTTCTCGGCACATTATAAAGATCTCCAAGCCTTATTATACCACAAACGCACTGCCCATCGAGCTCGAACCTCACTCATTATTGTGGAATTATTAAATTTTGAGTCGGCGACCCTAGAAGAAAAAAAATAACCAATAACCTTCGCAATCAATGTCCTTCTCTCTACTCTATCTGGATCATAAAGGCATGTGCAATTGGGACTAAAATGTGTAACATGAAACAAAGGAGAATCGTCACTGCTTTTCCTAGCTCTAAAAGCAAATTTGCATCCCTTCTTCATCTTCATGCATACCACCTCCAATCGCATTTTACTAGATCGCAATACAGAAAGGGAAAGCTTATTCTTTAAAGCAAATCTCCCCACTACAAGATTCATGGCCTATTTACTCCAAAATATAGAACCCTGAGTTAGACCACTCAAGGCATACGGTTTGGATAATGCGTATTCCCTAACCTCTTTAAAACCAAAATTATCCATTCCCGGTAGCTCCCATATTTGACGTCCATTTACACCTGAAATACCAGCAAAGCCACCACTACTTAGACCACATTCATTAACACCATTACAATCCTCATGGCAAATGCCAATTCTAATGCCATCGCCATTGCCATCATTTGCATTGGCCTCATCATAATTGTCGGCATCATCCTCATCGTCGCATCGACCATATCAAAATTGGTTGGGACATAATCAAATGCATTTAAAACACAGGTCTCATTTAATGCATGTAAATCCTCATCAAAGAAATTGACATCATTAGGTATTCTATTGTCCGTATTGGTTGACGGTTCATTCAAATTCCTCAAAATAGATGTTTGACTCCCCACAATCTCCACTTTTTCCATATAAACAAATTTATGTTCTTGACCCATCACATAACTTACGTCATTTTCATGTATCATCTCAATTCTCATTTTACCACCGTCCGGGACCTCAACTTGAACTTATTCTTATCAATTGCCTTCTTCAGATGAGCTCTATCAACTAATTGATCAAAAGTAATATCTTTGGGAACCATGGCAACAATTCCTTCACCACCCTTATAATTGGCCCCATAAAAAACACCATTATAGATAAACCCTATACCAATTTTACATTCATTACTCCTACCCAATCCAAAACCTAATAAAAATTCAGCCTAACCCCAATAATGCCCACCAAAAGCAAATCTTTTAAGATCAAATTTCAAAATATAAATAAATTTTACTTTCCCCAAAATCAACTAAAACCACCAAATTAAATAAGCACAACCATATACACTCATCACTTCTAATCAATATAAAACATAAACTAAGAAATCCATATCAATCTTACCCAAATCAATCTAAACCCAATACTAAATAATTTTAACCTCCTCCAAATTTAACCAAAACCCTAGAATTAACCAACTATCATAATTATGCAAAGTCAAAGAGAATAATGATAATGTGGATATGTATTAAACTAACCTCATTATCAATCATAACCATTTGAAGTTTTTGACCAACAATGGAGGTATGAGGATGCAACAACAATGGAGATAAGAGGGGAGGAGATAAGAGTTCTTTTTGGGTGGGTGCGTGGATAAAATTTGAATGTGAAAGTATTTATATGGGTATTAAAGTTATTTCAATTGTTAAAAGAGGGGCAATATGGGACTTTCAATTTGCTCACTCATTTCTTATTTATTTATTTAAATTGATAAGGGTAAAATTGTCCACAAGGATCATTTGTCGAAAACAAACTTTTGCAAAGTTTACATATGAAAGATGAAGTTTGTTGGGCTTAAAAACTTAATTGAAAGTTTTATGGTGCTATTTATGAAAGTTTTCCAAAAATAAATAATCCAATTATTAAAGTCTTATGAAGTGAACAACAAACATAAGTACTTGCACTCTCCGATCACTTAATAGAGATGTGGAGGTGTACTATTTGCTTATTTGATTTCGTTAAAATAAGTAGCAATACTGAAATACATATGTCTATAGATACCCGAATATAAATAGTATAAGGCTATTTTCAACCCAAGTATCCATTCTCCATTTTAATCCCAAAATTTGCTCCAACCATATTTCATTTTTACACATTCCAACACAAAATTTTGGCATGTGAAATGATCATATTTGGCTTGTAATTAAAACAATATGTCATTTCACTTTTTAACCTTTTTATTATAAATTGACCCCTAAAATTTAAAAATATTAATATAAAGTATTTTGTTGTATTATACATATTTATAATGTTTGTTATATAGTTGTATTTATAATTTGGATTTTTTTGTTAATATATTATATAATTCAAAATATTTTTTTTTAAATTCTTTAATTTAAACTTTATATTTATATATTTTAACATTTTAATCAAATAGTAATTAAAGTATGGAAATCTAAATCCTGTGTAAAAATATAATATGTATAAAATAATATTTATATTAAATTGATAAAATAGAAAAATATAGTAATGGACATTATAATAAAACAAAAATCTTGATAGTTAATATATACAATTTATAAATTTGAAAAGTCAAATAAATTTTTCCCTCGTCCATCAAAAGATGGAATATAGTCGTTAGATGACCTGCTGCCTCCTTCATGTTATTGTTAAGTTCTTTGTGCATATATTCTCATTTGCTCATTTTTCATCAATTCATGTGCCAAAGGATTAGATATGGAATCTAAATTTGTTGATAAAATCTTATTTTCTTTGCGCCAAACTTTGTTCCATCAGATTGTGCCCGTAACTCAAGTTTTTTTTTTTCGCTTCATTTTGGGCCTATAATAATTGAAGTTCATGATTCTGTTGAATTAAAAGTTGTCCTTGTTGCATACCAACTTGATTTTTTTTTTCAATCATATCACTTAATTTTTTATTTTATTCCATAACATAGTTAAATTTTTCTTCTATTTCATAATGTTTCTTTTTCATATTTGCCTTGTATCTCCCTACAGGCCTTTCAACATTGTTATTAATAGATTTAATATTTACTTCAGATTCAAAAGTATCATTGATAAAAAATGATGACACACCATGAACATTTGAATTAGATGGTGACGTGTCACTTTGACTTCGTGTCTTTCAAGCACTAAGTGTTAGGGAGCTTGAAATAATAGCATATTTCTCCATGTCATGAAGTTTAGCCCACAAATAATCAAACTTAAATCCTTTAGTATATTTAGGTTCTTGCACCAATAATTCTTTTGCATGATTTAAGTATATCATCAAAAATAAATTGACAACTTACATTAATAAAATTTGTAATAAGACTTGTAAAACTTATATGAAATTAGTGAAAATTATTGAGTTAAGTGTGGATAACTTACTATATATTGTTCGAATGGCACCACTAGGCTTTAGATTCTCCACTTGTTATATATAGCCACGTAATTTTAGAATAGCTTGGGTGATAACCGACCATCGCTTTTGTAGAGACCCTTTCGGACGAATATTGGTAATATGTGACTGTAATGCTTTATGATACTCATTTACGATGCGTCCCAAAACTCATCAAATGTTTTATCCTTTCCTAAGATTGGATCTTTAGAAACATCAAGCCAAACATTACCAAAGAATTTGATATTCTTCTACTGAATATAAAGCACTTCGTAAAGTATGAGGATACTTAGTATTATCAGTTGAATGAGAAGACATGGCTAAAAAAATAACTAAGTTAAAGGCAGGAAACATATGTAATACAATAGAGAAGAAAAGGAATTCGTCGTATATAGACTACTTTGTAAACTTATTATGGTAGATATTGTTTTAAGGCAGATATGTTATATTTATTATGGTAGGTAAAATATATACATTGTGCTATTAATTTATTATCGTAAAGGTTTAATGCAGTTGTCTCAGATTAGTATTCAGTATTAATTATTGACCAAGATTAAGTATTGATTGTGGTAGATATGATAATATGGATAACTAGAATTTAGTATTAATTCGCATTAATCTATTTTTTTTCATCAACGAGAATGATAGCTAGTTCATTAAATATGTCAACAACACATTGACCTCCATATGTTAATGTCATTAATATGTAATCCCTCCATTCACTTTTAATAGTCATATTTTCATATTTCACACCCAACAAAAAGTCATTTAATTTTAATTTTCTTTTCTTATTCGTCTTTCACTATTTTTCTTTATAATAATTAATGAGAAATATTATAATTAAAAGAGTCAACAAATTAGACGCTATTACATTTATATCTAATTATTCAACTGTTTGAATACATAGGATGTATGGTAACTTTTAATATATATATATATATATATAACTTTTAATATAATATATATATATATATATATAAAAGCAGAGTACATTGAATATGAACTGGTTGCATTTCTTAGTTGAACAAAATATTCATTTTTGTTTTTGAATACGTAGCATTCATAAATAACTATAAATCTGAGTTTTAAAAATAGATTTGAATTAGTTACAATGGAGCCTAAATTTTTTATTGCATTCAAACTTTAAAAAATTTTGTTTAATGTATTCTTAGACAAAATTTTGCTCCTACTAAATTTTAAAAAATTTTCCACAGTATGGTATATATATATATATATATATATATATATATATATATATATATATATATATATATAAACAGAAAAGTATCAGGACAAAACTTGGTGAGACGATAAATTAATAAATTTGTATTAGTTAGACAACAAATATCTTTAAATTTAGTGTAATAATTTACATTTATCTTTATATATTTTTATAATTTAATGATAATTATGTTATTATGTATTTTTTAAAAAATAATATTATCGGCTCACTTAACATATGTCGGATAAATATAAATTTAATTAAAAGATTATTCAAATTTAAATTAAGAAAGATAAATAATTAAATTCATATTTATCTTTCTATGTGATGGAGTTCAATTCCATATCAATATTCTTTTCACTATATGTATCCATTCCTCTCAATTTATTTGCTCATTTTTATTTTGATGGTATTATATTTATTTCGATGGTATTTTTTTCATTTTTGTACAATTTATATATGATATATTTTCATCTTGATATGATTTATATATATTATATATTTGTATGATATTCTTTTTATTTTTAATCATTGCAGATGAATGAAATTAAGATAAAGTACGAAATCAACATAAAAATTTATATCAAAGGAGGATGGTAATTAACTCTTCAGCTATGATCGTATGTTTCTTGGTATTTTTTTTTCATCTTTGTACGATTTATATATGATATATTTTCATCTTGATATGATTTATATAATATATGTTTGAATGATATTCATTGCAGATGAGCGAAATTAAGATAAAATACGAAATCAACATGAAAATTTATATCAAAGATGATGAAATTTTCATCTATGATTATATGTTTCTTGTTAAGTTTATTATTATTATATTATTATTATTTAATATATAGGTGGTGTTTCCGTTTTTCTTTAAATTTATATATTTCATCGGTATATGAAATTGATGTTGTTGTACTGATGTATATTTTTTTATATACAAGAAAAAAAAGACGGGAGGAGAAGAAAATATAATATAGGAGTTCATTAGACGGTTTATCCAATTCGGCCATTCTTTTTTTTTTTAAGTTCAACTGTAACTTCAGTTTATTGTTGAAGTCTTACTTTAATTGAAAATACGATGTTTTTTTATTTAATATTCATATGTTATATATATATATTATAAAATAATATATAATAAATTATTTCAATTTAAATGAAAAATAAATTGAAAACATCACAATTTTATTAATTATATAAATATTTAACAAATATAATTCCTATTATAATGATAACATCATAAATCAAAGTCCTATATTAACTAAAATATCAATCATGCATATCGTAATAGATGATTACAACAATTGTAAGGATGATGTCATTTACGTATCAAAATTATGTTTTAATTAAAATTATCCACCGGCGGCTTTTATCAGTAATTTTACCTCATTCATCTTTGTTATTTTATTTATTTTTCTTAAATCATAATAATATTAGGTAATTATCTTTTTATAATTATGATTTATAATTATAACGAATAAATTTAATTCCAATTCAACTACGATTACTATAATAACTCATTATGTTATTATTTTATTTGTTTTTCTTAAATCATAATAATATTAAGTAATTATCTTTTTAATAATTATAATTTATAATTATGACCTATAAAGTTAAATCTAATTCAACTACCACTATTATAATAACTCATTATGTTATTATTTTATTTCTTTTTCTTAAACTATAATAATATTAGGGAATTATCTTTCTAATAATTATAATTTATAATTATAACCAATAAAGTTAATTCTAATTCAACTACAACTACTATAATAACTCATTACATTATTATTTTATTTGTTTTTTTTAAAAACCATAATAATATTAAATAATTATCTTTTTAAATATATATATATATATATATATATAAGCAGAAAAGTTTCAGGACAAAACTTAATCAGACAATAAATCAATGTTAATTAGACAAGAATTGTCTTTAAATTTAATGTTAGCAGTTTTAATAATTATATCCTTATAATTTAAAGATAATTATGTATTTATATATATTTAAAAAATAATATTATCAATTTACCCAATATTTTTATGATAATATATATTTAAAATAATTTAAATTTAATTAGGAAGATAAATATTTAAATTCATATTTATCTTTACAACGTGGTGGTAGAGTTCAATTTCATATCAATCTTCTCTCCACTGTATATATACCCATCAATCTCAATTATTTTTCTCATTGTTATTTTGGTGGTATTATATTTCTTTTGATAGTAATTTTCATGTTTGTATGATTTATATATTTGTATTGGTATAATTTACATATGATTTATATCTTATATATATATATTTATTTATTTATTTATTTATTTTTCAGCATTGTAGATGAGCGAAATCAAGATAAAGTACGAAAAAACGTAAAGTTTACATCAAATGGAGGATATTAATTAACTCTTAATTTATGTCTTTAGTATGCTTCTAACCTTTTTACCGTTATTATTATTTTTTTTATATACGTGATGTTTTCGTTTTTCTTCAAATTTATATATTTTATCATTATATAATACTAGAGTAATTTAAGATAACTCTATTATATATATTTATCAATTTTATATTAGTATGTGATAGAGTTCGATTTTATATCAATTTTCCCTTCGATATATCCATCACAATTGTTTTAGTATTATATTTGTTTTGATGATATTTTTTTTTCTATCTAAGTATGATTTTATTTTGTATATTAATATTTGTTTTGTTTATTAGTATTGTAGGTTTGTAGGTAAACAAAATCAGGATAAATACGATCTCAACTATGAAAATAAGTAAGTAATCTCATTTGAGAAGAATTATTGGGTTAATAAGTTGATCACTGCTCTTCTCCGTGCGAATACTCAATACTTTTGCTCTTTTGAATTGCTTTTGTAATCTGAGTTTGATTTTATATCATATTATTAAAATATTCATGTTGATTATGAGTTAAATTGATATATCCGTGATATTTTTTCGTTTATATATAGTTTAATAGAGATAGAGGGCACATAACATCTAACATGGAATGATTATTCTAGAGTATGAAAGCCTCTTGCTTACAAAGAATTATATAAAATCGTGGACAGCAAATGAAAGGAAATCAATGAAGAATTTTTAAGTTTACATGAACATTTGTCTGAGTCTATATACTTAAAAGTATTGCAAACATTGCTATAACTTCACAGGTTTTCTATGATGGGATGACCACGGGGACACGGTGGTGTTGGTTTAGGTGGACTTGGACATGGACGACATACACCACATTACAGGTACAGGAATCCTATAGAGAGGTGACAAACAAGCATTTGAGTGTCTTACGACAACAACACAAGAGTCCAGTATTTAGCCAAACTCTAATATATGTATTGACTTGATACGAGCACATTTACAAAGTCAACGGAAACTTTTGAATTTAATATAATTTTTATATTTATATGTATATCTTTTTATAATAAAAGGATAATCATAATTATATTTTTATAAAAATGGATACTATCCCATTCAATCAACAACAACTTTATTTTATAATGGATTGATTTGAAATAAATTTAAATAAAAAGATAAATATTTAAAATTAATTTTAACTTTATTTAGATAGAATTTGATTTCTTATTAATTTTCTATTTACTATATATTTTTTAGTATTATATAATATATTTTTTAAGTATGATTTTATTTTATATTATTAATATTTGTTTTGTTTTTTACCATTATAAATTTATAGGGGAGTAAAATCAAGATAAATCCGATCTCAAATACCAAAATATCACAAACTTTGTACTAAAATAAAAGTAATAATATTAATAATAATATTATTATTATTATTATTATTATTATTATTATTTTAAAATAAATGTTATTTTCGTTTTTTTTTAAAATTATATATTTTCGTCATTATGAAATCTGATGTATATCTTTTATTTTAAGAAAAAGAAAAGTTAGTATCGAAGGTCAGGAAGGATTTCCTATATAATCACTTTGATAAACTAAGTCAAATCAATGGAATCAAGAGTTCAGTTGACATAAGATAATAAAATATAAAATATAAGAATTCCTTATATTTATAAATTATATTAGATATATAATTTATATTGTTTATTATCATTAACTCAATAAAATGTAAATACTAATTATCATTCCAATCAATTTATATAGCTTACAACTAAAATAATTATTAATAATACAACCATTATTTCAAAATCAAATTTTATTATAATTTAAAATATGTATTTAATTTTTTTATTTTTCTATTTAATATTTTGAAATAATCTAAAACTTTTATTTGTATATAATTTAATTCTTGAATTCATCTTTATCTATTAATATCTTGATTATTATAGAAATTGAATCCTTATTAATCTTTTATATTTTAAACTCTTACCACAATAAATTCACTCATTCCCATTATACAATTCATTCATTATCACTATAAAATTTACTCAGTAGTCCGAAGTTATTTCTATTTTGAAAAAAGTTGTGTTTTCTTTTTCTTCATCTCTAACATTATTATCAATAATATTTATTGATGCCGAACAGAAGCCAAAAGGCAGGTTCCCAATAGAAATCCAAAGTTAAAGTTTTGACTTTTTAATGATTGAAATCTTCATTCATATATCTATTAAATAGATTGATTTATATTATATTATTATATTATATTATATTATACTATACTATACTAGTGTAACCCGCGCGTTGCGCGGTGTTTATAAATTTTTACATAATATTATATATTTTTTATTTTAATTTTAATTATTAATATTAAATTATTATTTTATTTGTCTCATATTATTTATAAAAAAATTGGTATAGAATAGATTAGAATTTTTAAATATTTAAAAAAAATTATAATTATTTTATTTTATTTTATTTACAATTTACTATATTATTCCAATTGATGTGTTTTAATTTAATTAAGTGCATAAAAATATTTATAAAAAATTCATAACAATTAATCAATATGGTAGTTAAATTCTTTCTACATTTTTTAAATAATTTTTTTAAGGAAAATTTTATCAAATACTTTTTTATTACTTTTTTTTTTTTTTTTTCAATGGAGAGCATGAAGATGAAATTAAGATGAAATGTCTGTTGCCTCTTGTAAAAATCATAAAGTATATTAAAATTAAATATGTTTAAAATTCAGATAAACAATAGGTATCAAAGATAATTAATTAGATTAGAAAAATCAACAATAATTAATTATATTCAAAAATCAAAGTAAAATATAGAAAATTAGTCTTTTATTATTGCTACAACTTCATCATTTTATGCTTTCTTAATCTGCTCATTTTTCTTTTCAAAGTATTTTCATCTATTATAATTTTTTTTAAAATAAAAGTTCATATTTGGGCATATAATACATATAAAAATTAAGATTATAAAAATATAAAATATTTTTTCAATATACAAAATTGGTATAAAATCGATAAAAGTCACCTTTATTTTAATAGGTATTCATTGTTCCATTTTAGAATACATAAAGCAATTATATATATATATATATATATATATATATATATAGACACACACACTATACTTTACTTGATACACATTATACGTCTCTTCAACTTTATAACAATTTTCAAAATAAATCATCTTAACCAAGCTAGAAAAGTTGAAGTAGAAGTTTATTTTTTAGTCCAAAATTTAGGAGTTAGTATGAAAAAATTGAATAATCAACCATGTGAAGAATCGAATCAGTAAGAATATCAATTTTAGCTACATCAACATTTATGCATGTTGAGATCAATTCTAGTTTTTCACTCTTGTGGAAAAAGGTCAAATCAAATCCACTACTTGAGATTTTAAGATACATGGTTTTATGTAAGTGTTTTCAGAGCTTCTTGCTATATGTCTAGATATACTAATTTATATATATAATAAATATTAAAATATTTATATCTTTTTATTAAAGTTATTTATACAATTTGTTAACTTCGTATCAAATTTGTTAGGTATAGTACAAAATCTCATTTTTAAAATTATTTTAATTCTAAGAAGGAGATGATAGTTAACCATTCAATAAAAATTGTTTAACCGGTTTGTTATTCTTTTACTACTCAAAATATTTGATATCTCTTCTAAATATAATATAAATAGTTAAACCACTCAATAATTTATATTGTTATATTAAATAGTTATAAATAACTATATTATTGACATGGTGCCTACATTTGTATTTTTTTTATTAAAAATATTATATTTAATATCCAAATTAAAAAATTTTAGGTTATTTACATTTATAAATAAAAATACAATAATAGAGCAATATACTATTTTAAGCCTTGAGAAGTTCCTACATTTTATTGATATTTTTTTATAGGCAAAATATGATTCAATAAAAAGCAAATAAACTTGAGAAAATATAGTAAAACCATAGCAAAATCAGAGTATAAGCACTCCGTAAAAGAGATAAAAAGAACAGTAATACACGTTACATCCAATCTACAAAATCATTACTTCTTGAGACTGCTTATTTAGCGAACCAATCGGTTATGGAATTATAACTCCTTGGTAAATACGGGAAAGAAACATTGCTGGGTAGAGGAATATGATCATCAATCATGTTGAATACACTACCAAACCTCTAAGGCCTTTGCGAAGTCTTTGATGAGAACCAATATACACATTTTTCATATTGATAATAATGTACAAAGTGAAACTAAATTACATATGAATACCACAACAATCTTGAACAACTCTTAAAATTGAAGTACTTTTACAACAATGCACTATACAACTACTACATTCCAGGATCATATAGTAAAAAATATATATTATATTTATAAGGGATATCAAATGTTTGAGTAGTAAAGGGATAACAAACTGGTTAAAATTTTTTATTAAGTGGTTTAACTATTTATATTTTTTAAGAATGTTAGAAGTCATCAATACATGCCAATTTGACAACAATACAACTAATCATCTCCTTATGAGAATTGAAATAATATTCAAAATGAGATTTTGTACGAAGTTAACAAATTGTTATTACAAAATATATGGTAAGAGAAGAAAAATATTATAAATCATTAGTTGAAGGTTATTTTAAGTTAAACATCGTCTATGGTTATAAGGGCTCACATGATTTATAGGATAAGAAATAGAATAGTATAACTTAATACGATTTATATGTTTATCAAGCATTTGACTTGTGTTTAAAATAGAATAAAGTAATACTGACGATAATTTACGCTACATGTAGAATAACTTTATCATTGATTAATGTTCCGATAACTTTATCACGTATTTTTCGTATTAGATGTTCATCATGTTATTACTAAATTATCCTTTGATTATTTTTTTTTTAAAAAAATTACATAAAATTTTGAGATAATCCCAAAAAATCGAGGAGGGTTTTAGAAATGTTTTCTAAATTTAAATGACTAAATTACCCTTTCAGAATTTTTAATATTATTTTAAATTTAATTTTTTTAATATATTTTTAAAATTTTATTTTTAATTAATTTTTTTTAATTTTATTAAAAATTAAAAACTGGAATGACCAAATTACACTTCCAAAAATTGTAGGAAAAAAATTAAAAAAGTAAATATTAGTAAATTGGAGGTTGACTGACGGCAAAGTTAAGTGTTTCACTATTTTATTGAAATCAATAAATGATATTCTTTTAATACAAAATAACTAATGGTAAAATCCAATTATTATTATTCAATTGATTTATGTATCTTATATCTACCTAAAGAGTTGAAAATTAACATTATAGAGAGGGTTTCAATTAGAGGTGAGAATAGGTCAGGCCAAACTTTTGGTTAAATAGGTCCGACTTGTATTCTAATTTTTCGGTCTGAGTCTAGCCTACAAGTCTATTATAGACTTATATTATAGATCTGACCTGACATTTTTAAAGGCCTGTTAGCCTGAAAGGCTATTTAAAAGCATGTTAACAACTACTTATATTTATAAATAAGATGTTGAGCTTTATATTTTTTTAAAAAAAAAAATTGTTGCACTTTAAATTTTTAAAATAAACTTGTTAATAGATTTAATAAATAAAATACATATAAATAATATATGAGTCGGCCTGTTAAGTTTTGAAGACTTTTACAATAGCTTGAGTTTGACCTATTTAATTAAATAGGTTTTTGAAAAAGTTTGAATCCAGCCTATTTATTAAATAGGTCAGGCTAAAGCAGACCCTATAAAGGCTAGGACATGGGCCCCTGAAAGACCGTCTGGCCTATTCCCACCCGTAGTTTCATTTCAATTTAATAATAATAATAATAATATGAATACAATAACATAACAAATTAAATACAAAATATAGAATTTTAATTATATAATCAATATCTATTACCAAATTTAATAAATTGAAGTTCACTTATAATCATTTAATTATTTCAATATTAAGTTATAAGTATGAACATTTATATGAGAATAAGAAAGAGGTTTATTTAAATCAAATTATAATATTGTTATTACTTTTATAAATTTAAATTTTGTATTATTTTAATTTATTTTCCCCATACTCAATAATCCGAGTTCGAAAATTCATTTTCTTAATTTTGACAAATTTACTATTTTATTTTTATTTATTTATTTTTCTATTTCTATCACCTTTGAATTTTGAAATGGAAAGTTAAACAAAACATCATATATTGTTAACTAAAAATATAAGTAGGATGAATATTAACCTTTTATAAACTTTTGTCAAGTATAAGGAAAAAAAAAGAAGATAAATTTAAATGAAACGCAAACTTATTTTATTATTTGACTTGGTCATTACATAAACTATAATCCACGTGAACAAATACGCTAATATCGCAAAATAAAGTTGGCGATGTATGGATTTACACAAGGTCGCATTTTGAACTCTGAAGACGGAATACAAAAATTTTAAATTTTTTGTAAAAGTTTTAGTTTAGGTTAACATCGACGTGCACAAACCGAGAATTGTAGTTTATATCTCCATCATAGATGTTGCTTCCTACACAAACCGAGTAGCGATGGTTCACATCCACGACGTCATCACAACTATTTGCACGAATCAAAATGTGGAGGATTACATCTTCGAGGTAGTCATCGTTATTGTCTGCAAACTAATGATTGGTGGTGCTGATTTATAAGAGAGTAGAAATGTAAGTGAAACACATATATATGTGACATTTTGAAGAGAGTAATGGTTGTGTTCGATAATGGTTGTGTTCGATTTATGTGCTCAGAATTTATAGAAAATTAATTAACATTTTAATGGAATATTATCTAAATTAATTTTTATCATAAAATCTAATTGCATTAAATTCGATGAGAATATGGAGAGAAATAGTCACATTGAAATGGAGAGATGTAAAAAGACACACATTAAGAATATAATCATCAAGAAGGTGGGAGAGAGAATCAGAGAGAGAAACCGACGTAATTAATGAGAGAATAGAAAGATAAAGAGACACAATTAATAATTAATAATAAGAGAGATACAAAATTTAACTAAATTTAAACCTTCCATTTTGACTAATTTTCTCTCATATCATATCTCTTTCTAATTATTTATATGAATTATGCGCTTATATATATATATATATATATATATATATATATATAAATGTAAGATAGATTTGAGAATATTAAAAACCAAAATTTTTTAAAGTATTAAAAGACATATAATTTTTTGTATATTGATACGTATAATTTAATGCATTAAAAATATTGACATTTTTTTAAGTATATTTATAATTGTAGTTATTTAAAAAAGTAATGGTAAAAAGATAGAGCAAATGAGAGAAAATCAAGAGACTAATAACATGATCATGTCATGTGTAGTATAATTAATGTCGAAATAATCAGACAAATAAAAAAAGTTCAAAACTTGCAATTTTTAAAGATTTTCAAGCTTGAACCCTCAATTATAATTTAGACAAAATTATTTAATTTTATTATGATGGACTCGTAACAAATAATAAAATTATTTTATTATGATATAAAAATATAAAACATAATTAACTTACAATATTAAATAAAATTATTTTAAAATTTCCTTAATTTTTGTATGTATTATTCATCTTCTCATTACCATAATCATTATAAGGATAGAAATAAAACAAATATGAAGAAAAAGATTTCAATTAAATAAAATTTTGATACTCATAACAACATAGAAATTGTAAAGAATGTGAAAATGAGAATGAAATCATATGTGTGTATTATTCTTTATTTTCACTCCAAATTTCCATTTATACAAAGTACAAACAAAACGCATACACACACTAATCTTAGTTCATAGATACCTAAATATAAAACAGTAAACATAACAACATCGAAACAAATATAACGATAGAGTTTTCATCATTAACAACTTCATCGACTCTTGCACTCAAGAATCATCGTAATGAAATCTAAAAACAATAAAAATCAGAACTCAAAAATCAAAATTAAAATCAAAATCAAATAGAAAAAAGCGAAAGTAAAAAGATATATGAATCTTACGAATCGGATGACTCTGTTTATTACTCATGACGTAGAGAGACAATATTCAATTGATAGAAAAAAGGAATGAGAATGAGAATTGGGTAATGAATGGTTTTGAAATTTGAGTAGGCTTTTATACAGGGAAGAGAACTATCAAAATCTCAGAGAATATGAAGATATAGGGTCTTAACAAATAAATGAGAGAGATGAAGAGAACTGATCTAACACAATAAATAGGAGAGAAAAGAATAAGATGATAAAACATTAACCAATTTGGAAGGACACGTGTAATCTTTTGATTGGATCATAATTACCACGTGTTGCCACGTGTCGAATTTTCAAGTTAAGTAAACTCCCTCATTTTGATATATATATATATATATATATATTATATTATATTATGTAATCAGTTAACCAATTTTTTTTATGCAAATTCTTTAATTTATTTTTATCTATTAAATTTATTTCAAATTCATCAATTTTCAAATTTCTTTTATTTATATATTTATTTGAAATGTGTTTCTTTTTTTTATAACAATAAAAATATTAATTTAAAATATGTAATCCTACCAATAATATAATTATATATTATTTATGGGAAAATATTATAAATGAATCAAAATAAAACTAAAATTAATTGTTCTAAAATCATGCTATTTTTTTTATTCATTCAAATAAAATATTTATGTTAATATTTTTTAGTATAATTTAAATTTAAAAGTGTGTTAAATTATCGCAATCAACTATCTCTTAAAGATTTTTAATGGCAGCAAAAATAATATAAATTAAAATATATTTATAGGTTGTGTTTGACCACATAAGGCGTTTTAGTAAGTGTTTTTAATAAATACCTTTTGGTAAACTAGCATTTTAATTATCTAATAAAGTTTAAATGACGTAAAATGACATATAAAAATGACAATTAATTTTAAATTTAAAATATGATTTTAGAATAAATTAATTATTTATTTTTCAATAAGTAACAAAAAGTGAATAATATATTTATAAAAATTAATTTTTTTGTCTTTATTAAAAAATTATTTAATTTATTAAAACTAAAATTAAAATAATTAGTTAATAAATAATTATTACAAAAAATTTGATAAAGAGATTGATTTCATGTGGATAAGGATAATTTTGGAAAAAATAATTTTAAACTCTTTGATTGAAACTCTAAATGTTGCTCAGATCAACGTTTTACAAACTCTTTAAAAAACTTTAATTGTAAGATTATAAGTTGGTCACCAAACACAGATTTTAAACACTTTTAGAGTTTTGACTGAGTTAAAATACTAAACTATATCAAAAACTCTCCTGCCAAACATTGCCATAATATTAGTTTAATATATATATAACTTATCTTTGAATTTTTTTTAAAAAAATTTAAATAAATTCAGTTATATCTTATAATTGATCATTTATCTATTTAATAATAATTGATATTTTTTAAATTCTTTTTAAGATAAAATAAAATAATTGCAGCCATAAATTTAAATTGAGATTTAATTAAAATATTTTTTTAGGCACACGTATTTATGTGACAATATTATATAAAAGTAACTACATCAATTTTAAAAAATATGAAAATAAATAGGGTATTATCATTTTACCTATTGAATTTAATATTAAAACTAAAACCAGTTTTTATTTTATAAAATATGATTGATGTTTATCCAATTGAAATTATAATACTTGATATATATATATATATATATTAAACTAATATTGCAGAAATATTTTTAAAATTAAAATTGATATTTAAATTAAATTAAAAACATATTATTAGAATAAATTATTCATGTAATACAAAATATCCGAATAATTTAATAAGATAAAAAGATAATTTACTTTTTTATTTTTAAACTACACTTAAAATTTGAAATCTTTATTTTTTTTATTAAAAATAATATTTATATTTTATTTTGTAGTTAAAAATAAAAATTTAAATGTAAATTTAATTTAATATTAATATTTGATTATATTGGAAAATATATCACTAAATTTAAAATATCTAGAATAATCATGGTGCTAAATAACTTTGGGTAACTTAACCTGAGAGCTGAATTTTAACTGATATAGTTAAGTTATCGAATTTATAGTTTCAAATATTTGAATTGGGCAAGTTTTTTTTTTTCCATTTAATTTTTCATGAAATTATATTTTCTTTACTTAAATTATTTTTATTTCCAACTTTTTACCAAAATATTTTTTTTTTATCATTTATCATTTATTTATATATAACTATATTTGTGATTAAAATAATAATTTGGAAAAATTATAAAATACGAGTTTTTCAAACTTTAATTTTAAATAAATAAATCATCTAAACTTTATTTAAGTTTATAAACTTTTGGAAGTTTGCAACTTAACAAATGAATCAAATTGACTAATATACCTTTAAGAATGCACTTCACGGTATCACCAGCCTGTGAACCGCACTTCACCAGTCTTAAATTAATTGGTGAAGCGCACTTCACAGTCTGCTGAGGTCGTGAAGCGCATCTATAAAGACATGTAGATCAATTTGATTATTTTTTAAATTTTAAACTTTTAAAAATTATAAACTTAAAATAAATTTTAAATGGTCTGTTAATTTAATTTAAAATTTTAAATAGTTTAAAGTGAACTCATCCCTAATTACTTTTATATTCAAATATTTATTATTAAATTGAAGGTGCGCATCGCGCAGGGTTGTTATCTATAATTAATATATATATATATATATGTATATATATATAAAAGCATGAAAATTTCAGGACAATGAGACAACAATTTTATTTTAACTAGAGAAAAAACTGTCTTTAAATTTAGTGTATCAATTTTATAATTATCTTTATATATTTTTATAATTTAAAGATAATTATGTAATTATATATATTTAAAATATATATTATCAACTATCCAGCATCTTTATGTTTCATACATATATATGTATAAAATAATTCAAATTTAAATTAAGAAGAAAAATATTTAAATTCATACTTATTTTTACTGTGCGGTGGAATAAGATTTCATATCAATCTTCTCTCCTCTCTATATATCTATCAATCACAACTAATTTTCTCATTGTTATTTTGGTGGTATCTTTGGATGATAATTTTCATATTCGTATGATTTATATATGGTATATTTCTATATTTGTATAATTTAAATATGATTTGTATATGACAATAAAATCTTTGTTTTGAATATTATATATATATATATATATTATTTTAGATTAATATTACAATATTCTTATTTATATTTGATATTATATTTATAAGGAAAATCTATATATAAGAGCATCTCCAGTAGTATGTGAATT
The DNA here is from genome assembly GCA_031304145.1 of Cardiospermum halicacabum. NCBI lineage: Eukaryota > Viridiplantae > Streptophyta > Magnoliopsida > Sapindales > Sapindaceae > Cardiospermum > Cardiospermum halicacabum. The sequence goes on along the minus strand of CM062391.1, from coordinate 27,289,424 downwards.
GAGAATTTTTCCACAGTCACGTCAGCGGTGGAGAATTTTTTAAAAAATTGATCTCCAGTAGTTGATTCTATTTCCAATGTGAAGCTGACGTGGCATATTTTATTATTCACACTGTAAACTTCAACTGCTAGTTGTCGAGGGTCGAATCAACATCCAACTCATCTAAATAAATATTATTATATTATTTTATTAAATTAATCTTATCATCTCTCCTTTTATGCGGTAGAGATTTAATTTAATTAAAATTCTAATAATTATAAAAATAGAAAAAATATATTAGACGGTGACTACTACATCACTATTTTAAATAGACGCTGTCTATTTCTGAACATTCGGCTACGTCATTATTCACGTCCTCTATTTTCCACGGCCACATCATCTTACGTCCACATTCTATCGGATATGCTCTGATGGAGCAAATAAAGTTTAAATATTCAAAATTTAAAAGAAAAAAAAACTTCATTTATATTGTTGAGTCATCCAAATTTTAATTTTCAAAACTAGCCCTTTACAACTTTCCAGATACTTCCTATAAATCACTTTCACACATTCACAAATGTGTAAAAAATCTTTACATAAGGGTAAAATCGTCAATTTAGGTAGTTTTTAAAAGTGAGTTTGAAAGTTTATTTTTGTGAATTTTTGAAATTAGGATATATAAAGTAAATAGAAGTTACAAAATTAAAAACATGAAATTATCCCTACTTATAAATATATTATTTAACTTATTAAAATTAATATATATTATTTAATAAAATTATAATATTTTTTTAACAAAGGGATCAAATGAGTTGACACAAATCAACGTGATAATAGATATATTAGTGTCGGGTTGAGCTCGACATGAATCAATGACTAAATTTGTCACCGATAAATTTAGTAATGTTTTATTTCTATTTTTATCTAAATGAATTTATTACTATTATTTATCAAAATATTATCTAATTTATTATATATATATAATTATATTATATAATTATGATAGTTTTAATACTTCAATGTTCATTATTAAATTTAAAGGTGCGCATCGCGCACGGGTACTATTTAGTTGATATAAAAAGATGATATGTATTACTCAACTTTCATGAATACTTAAAATAATTCTAAAAATAATATTTTTGAATTAGATATAAATGAATCTCTCTCTAATATTGAGTGTACACTACAAATCCTCGATCTCAATGTTGTTCCAGATTTTACACAACGCAATGGATGACTTGATTTAAATATGCAACCCACTGATGTTTCAGATTCTACATAACATCATGCATGGTTTGATTTAAACATGCAACCACGGATGTTGAATGGCAAGAGGAGGTTTCAAATGGTAAATCACTTCTTCCACTCTTTTTAATTCATTTGTGATTTTATTTATATTTGTATGTTATATAAATATTATTTTACTTGAAAGTTGATATTAAAATACAATTAAAAATGCATTGCAGCTACTTGAAATTTAGTTTATTTTTAATAGTGAAAATGTAGGGCGGTTTACTAATTTTTTTTTTCTCGGCCTAATATGTTTAAAACTTAGTTCATTTGGGTACTACAAATGTTTAGTTTATTTTTAAGTAGTATAGTGGTGTTCAAATTATTTTTAATAGATCATTAAATTATTTATTTTTACAAAAATCCATTTTTTTCTTATTAGTTTATTATTGTTTACTATAAAGTGATTTATATGTTTTTTAATTCTTTGATTTTATTAATTTATTTTAACAGTAGTTTTGCAAATTTAAATTTGACCTAATCCAAAAAAAAAAGAAGATATTTAACAAATGATCAACATAAAAAATTTTCCAAAGTTTTTTACGTAGAAGTACACTTGGAGCACTAAATAGAGGGGATTTTAACGAAGCCTCTTTAGAGTATTCAGTTTGTGCATGTATCGTTAGCCATATTTATAAACAATCAGAAAATGGTAGTACAGGTGCTGATGTTTCTCATGAAATGAAAAATAAATGCGATAGTAAAAAAACTGAGTTTGACACAATCGATTTCGTGAAATCCCTTTTCATTAAAGGACAACTTTACAATCATTAGTCCATTCTATAAATATGATGAAGACTACATTATTTAATCGATTGAAATCGGGGAAGATAAGAGACACTCAAATGTTATAAAACCCATTCTTAAAGAAGAAAACAAAAGGGCTCGGTTAGAATTTTACTTATCCATGCTTGAGTTTGGAAGTGTACCACTAGATCTGACTTTCATTGATATGTATAATATTATACATATTGATGAAAACTGGTTCTATATGACAAAAAAAAATCAGAAAATTATTATATGTTACAAGATGGAATTGATCCAATTTGTAGTTGTAGAAGTAAGAATTTCATTAGAAAAGTAATGTTTCTTGTTGCTTTAACTCATTCAAGATTCGATGTAGAAAGGAATGAAATATTTTCATGAAAATTTGTTATATTCCATTTTGTCACTCATGAGCCAGCAAAAAGGAGTAGTAATAATAGATTTGCAGGAACAGTGGTGACAAAGCCGATAACTTCAGTAACTAAAGATATTATTCGGTCATTTTTAATTCATAAAATTATTCCTACTATCAAGTCAAAGTGGTCAAGAGAATATGCAAAGTCTCCAATTTACATTCAACAAAATAACACAAAAACACATATTAGAATTAATGATGAAGAATTTTGTCAAGTTGTCAGGTAAGACAGTTTTGACATCGATTGAATTGTCAACTACCAAACTCTCCTGACTTGAATATTCTTGACCTTGGATTTTTTAGTGGCATCCAATTCTTACAATATAATGAGTCTCTTAGAAACTATTGATTAATGTTGTGGTGAAATCGTATGAGATATACCCAGCCAAAAAGTCAAATCAAATATTTCTAACATTGCAAACATGCATCACAGAAATAATGTGGGCAAAGGGTTGTCACAAGTACTCAATCCCTCATGTGAAAAAAAAATATTGGAAAAGAAAAATTGTATGCCTACTATACTGAAGTGTGATTCACAATTGTTCTAAGAAGTTTTACAAAATAGTACAGTAAGTCAAAACATATAGAAATAAATATCACTTTGTTAAAGACATAGTTGCTAAGAAAAATGTAACTATTAGAGATATATTAATGCATGATATGATAATAGACCCTCTTACTGAAGCTGTAACTAGATATGTGTTTGTGAAACACACTTGGTCATTGGGTCTACGTAGGTTGTGAACCTCTTCTATTTGTTTGTTAATTTATGTTCAAATATGACTCATATTTCCTGTGCTCTTGATTGTGTAGCATGTGTATGGTTGACGGGTGTCGAGTCCGTCAATATTTAATTAACCTGCGAACACAATAAAATTGTAGTAAACATGATTGATCCATAGAGAACGACAATCAATAAATGTAATTGTAATGACCAAATCAAACTAAATGACGGTTCAAGAATATAAAAATAGTTAAACAAAAACTAAATCAAAGATTAAAAATCAATTATATTTGAACATCCAGCTAAGTTGATTAGGTGTTGATCATCGAAATTAAAAAATATCTACGCAGTTTAATAGTCACATTTATAGCTATTGACAACGTGCCTAATAACCAATTCCTCAATAGATTGACAGAGTTCGACCCTTTGAATCAATCACTGACCTAACATAAACCACATTAAGAACGACAAAAGATCCGTGACCATAACCAATTGAATCAATACGACAGTTCTTGAATTATGATTATGCAATCTCAACACTGCCTAGGTCAAATTAACTACGAGTTATTTGACATGTAATGTGTTAATCCTAATTAATCAATTAGTTGCGCACTTAATTAACTAATTAGAACAACATGTGCATTTAACCATGCCCATAGTGATACATAAATACTAAACAACATAGCACGATAAAATAATTCTCACAACACAAATAATTTATAACAACTTAGCTGGATGAAGTTCGTTTAGCTCCTCATGGACGTAGCGAACATCATTGGCTCAAAATTAATTGATTGTCCGAGAGAATAAAAATTGTAAGTGTTTATTTTAATCAAAAGCTAATATCCAGAACCCTTTACAATATTTCTCTACGTAAATAAATACTCCCTAGAAAAAATCTGAAGAAACTAAAAAATGGACTCCTAAAATCTCTAAAATAATAATCTCAATCTTTTAGATTTTCAATTCAAATTTTAGAAATTAAAATAAAATGAGTCTGATAAAATTCCATTAACTTGGTATTCTTTGACTAATCTTGGCAATTTCTACTTCAAGTCCCCAAAACTATTCATTATCACCCAATTACCTCCAAATTGTTAATAAATATAACAATAGAGTAATTAGATAACGGATATTCAATAAAGTCTCAAAATTACAAATAAAATAATGCAGAAATATTATGCATTTCATGCTCAATCAACGGTATGTTTCTTTTTTATCCGAGAGTATGTTGCCAGGTATTAGAGGCTGGTGCACTTGCATGCACAGTCGCTTTGATTATTTGGGGATAATGCAGGATGAGACTTGTACATTTTTTGTTTTGTGAAAGAGACATTCCAGAATTCAAGAAAAGTGTACAGGTAGTCGCCTTGACATATTGTCGAGATGATATTCTTTCAAAGGTAATGAAGAATCACTCATGAAATCCCACGATCATTAGATCTGACTAGCCGAACTTAGCTAAAGTCGCTCAACTTAATAATGAGAGCGATCAATTTTATGAAATAGTTTAATATAGAAGTCCATACAATGAACAAATACAACATATTGACATACATGTCGTTTTATATGGCAAGGTTTATTGTCGTGCACGTTTTATACCATACACGCTTTTAGATGACCCGATGGGAAATAAGTATAGAGTATGTCCCAATTCTTTATCATGCAGGTTCCATCCAAGTTGATGCTTAGTATGGTCACTTTTTTGTCTAGAGTGTTGAGGGTAATGATTGTGTCATTAGCATGTATTTTTATGGCCATGATAATTCGGTCTACGTGGCATGCCTGTGATGTCTCGGAAGACACTGTCTGCATTTACACTCATCATACGCTAGCAAGAAAACAGTGATTTCTGGGGACACAATAATGATCATGGAGTATTCCTGAGTTCAGAACACTGGTTCAATGGGACTGAACGTGTCTGAAGTGAATTCGTGTCAGTAGTCTAGGATATGAAAAATGCGTTTCAAGAATTTTATTTTAGCATTAAAAAGACTGGGTTTTTTTTGCCGATTATTTGCAAGTATAAAAGTCAGTCGATTGCCTCGTATGTGAGTGAGAGAACGTTGAAATTGGGTTTTGAGGTAAAATTAGTAATCCACCCAAGAGACCCATTGACATGACAGTTGGGAGCAGTTACTCAGTGGGGCTGGGATTGCTCCCCCATCTGATCATGTTTAAGTTCACGAAAATTATAAATTATTATTATTTTTTTTTAGAGAACAAGAAAACAAAAGATCAGAAAACACTCTCACACATGACAAAAGAATTACAAGAGAAGGAGAAGATTAAGGCAAACTTACTCTACGACTTGTGAATCCAATCCAGAAGTGATTTCATTCCGACCAACAAGTTGAATGGTATTTACTATCGTTCCTCCTTATTCTCTATTCTTATTTATACACCATTATGAATGCATGTGTTAGAGTAGTAAGATGAATGTATATGTACTTTGTGTGTTTCTATGACTACAATAAAAATATCCCAATGCGAGTCAAAGAAACCGCATCTGTTAGAGAATTTCCTTTGAGTGAGAATTACATAACTATCCTCAACTTAAACAAAAACACTAATAAAATAATTCGAAAAAATTATATAATTTTTTTTCCTTAAAATTAAATAACTATGTAATTTTATTTACGAAATAAGTTATAAAATTTTATATTAAATTGATTTATTTATATAAATATTTATTATTATTTTCTTATTTGTGTAGTAATTATAGTTATTTTTTTAATAATATATTCTTAAAATAATATGAAAATAATTATATAAAAACTTAAAATATAATAAAATAATTAAAAATAATGTAAATTAATTGGACTTTTTTTATCTATATAACCCCAAAAATTAAATTATATACTAATCTGCTCCAACTTTTTGTTTAATTTCCAAAATGCTCCAAATTGCAAAACGTTGGGGTGCGTTTTGCTGGATTGAAGATGGAGGGTGTGTTCCAATTTTTTGCAGCAAAACGTTGGACAACGTTTTGGTAATTTGCAGCAAAACGCATGGCCTCGTTTTGTGCAAAACGCGGGGTGCGTTTCGCTGCAATTGTGATGCTGACTCAGCATCACAATTGCAGCGAAACGCGGGGGTGCGTTTTGCTGCAATTTTGATGCTGAGTCAGCATCACAATTGCAGCGAAACGCGGGGGTGCGTTTTGTTAATACGGGGTGGCGCGTTTTGCTTTTAAATTCGTGGTAGGGTCGCCAATGTCGTTTTCATTTCATTTCTCACCTTCTCTCTAGAAACACATTTTCTCTCTCTACAAATTTTCTCTGGTAAATCATTTAATTGTTAATTAATAATTTGTATTAAAGTCTACTAATCAATTATTTATTAATTGTGCAGATGACATTTAATAAAGATAAAGGCAAACAACCAAAAGCTCGCAAGACATATCCGTGTCCAGCTGTCATCTCGAAGAACACAAGAGTTCTTAACTGTCCAATACCTACCCTCTACCTCAGGTGGGAGTCAAAAACAGCTTACTGTTAACCTTCATAATTGGACATGTTCTTGTGGAATGTTTCAAATCCATAGATACCCATGTGAACATGCTTATGCAGCAATCGCTTCGCAGAACTTAGATTGGGGTATGTTGCAGATGTGTATAAAATTGAAAATCTAAAAAGTGCGTATGCCATGGACTTTCCTCACATTGGCAGCGAAGATAGTTGGCCTGCATACTATGGACCGAACTTAATCCCTAATCCGGAAACAAAAAGAACAGAGAAAGGTCGCCCTAAAACATTACGGATCCGAACTGAAATGGATATGCAAGAGCAATCTCAAACCAAAAGGTGCGGTTTTATGTCGACAGGAAGGACATTTTCGCAATACATGTCCAAATAAGGAACGCTATTTGAAGAAATAAGTTAGCCACCACATTAGGGTATTTCTAATGTTTATTTTATGAAATCTACTTATATCAATCTTGTGTTTATCTTGTGTTTATTGTAACTTTCTTATTGTTGTTACCTATTATAAATATTATCTTATTATAACCATTTTGCCACTTTCATTAAAGTCCACCTCAAATTTTATTTAATCAATCATACAACATATTAATTAATAAAATGAACATATCAAATGTACCTTTCCAACTAACGTAAATTAAAATTTTTTTCCAACTAACGTAAATTAAATTCAAAGTTATAAAAAAATATATATGTAACTTCATATAACAAACAAAAAAACATTAACTAGTATACCAAAAATATCTACAGCTAAATCCGCACCGAAATTCCACCCAATTTTGCAGCAAAACGCAGGGGTGCGTTTTGTTGCATAATTTTTTTTTGCAGCAAAACTACCTGGTGCGTTTTGCTGCAAAACTTCTAAATTTTGCAGCAAAACGCACCAGGTAGTTTTGCTGCAAAAAAAATTATGCAGCAAAACGCACCCCCGCGTTTTGCACAAAACGAGGTCATGCCTTTTGCTGCAAATTACCAAAACGCTGTCCAACGTTTTGCTGCAAAAAATTGGAACACACCCTCCATCTTCAATCCAGCAAAACGCACCCCAACGTTTTGCAATTTGGAGCATTTTGGAAATTAAACAAAAAGTTGGAGCAGATTAGTATATAATTTAATTTTTGGGGTTATATAGATAAAAAAGTCAAATTAATTGATATATAAATATATAAAATAATAATAAACAAATAAAATATTTATATATTTTAATCGTGAATATTTATTATTTTAACTTAATTGCCCTTATTGTTTTGCAAAATATCTATAATAAACTATTAACTGTATATATGCAGGAAAAATCTGATTTATTTTATTTTATTTTTATTTTTAAATTTATAGGATATAGAAATAAAATTATTCAATTCCCTTCAAAGGTGCTCAGAGTTCTTGAGCTCTTATGACCAAGCCCAATGACTAATAGTGGTGGGCCAACCTCTGGGGCCCAGGTAGATTCATGTAAAGGAACCGGCCTAAGTAGGTTCACGGGTGATATTCGTATCCCAGCCCAATAACAATTTATAGCGGTAAAGTTGAAATGGACTCGAAATAAACGCAGTGGGGATTCTCCGTTGTTTTCTTGTTCCGCCAGTGAAGAATCAAACTAAAACCCAAAGCTAAGCGTAGCGAGAACAACCAAGAAAGAAAAACACTGAAATGGCAGGAGCCGGACCGGTATTCTCGTCATCGGATGAAATTGTAATCAAGTCACCTAACGACAGGAGACTCTACAGACTCTTACATCTGCGCAACAACCTCTCTGCTCTCCTTATTCACGATCCGGAGATTTACTCCAACGATAAACACCGCGAAGGCGGCGAAGAAGAAGATGAGGAAGATGAAGATTACGAAGATGACGAGGATGACGAAGATGACGATGACGACGATGAAGAAGACGAAGAAGACGAAGAAGACGAGGGAGATGAACAAGAGGATGGGAATAAGCGTGATTCTTCTTCGCATACAAAGAAGGTTAGCATTCTTTTTTGTTATTTTTTTCTTTTTAGTTTCGATAAACTTAAATGTGAATTGTTGTTTGTATTTTGTAGGCGGCGGCAGCAATGTGCGTTGGAATGGGGAGCTTTTATGACCCTATTGAGGCGCAGGGACTAGCTCATTTTCTAGGTTCGTAATCTGACTTCGTCTTTACGGATTTTGACTTCGCCGTTGACTTTAAACCTGCTTTATTGTAGTACGGTGTTGTTTGCTTCGTTTTAATGGATTTTATTTTTCATTTTTCGGTTGCAGTAGAGTATTAGATTTTGATTTCTTAATTTGATAGTTCTTGGGTTCAGTTGTGTGTGCTCTTCAAGCTGTCTTAGTAATGATATTGATTTTGATGTTTAGTTTTTTAATACTGTTGCAGTGTAACTTTATGTTATTTATTTATTTTTTTAAATGTCTGAGCAATTACTTTGACTTGTTAAGTTTGTGTAATTTGTTCAGTTTGGCTATTCCAATTTTTCTTGCAGAACACATGCTGTTTATGGGGAGTACTGAATTTCCTGATGAAAATGAGGTTGGTAACACAAAATAACAGCTCAACTTTTTTTGAGGAATAGTAGTATCTGTTGTGGGTGTGTGTAACGGTTGTCAATTATGTAATGTGCACTTTAGATGTCTTTCTTATGTTGTGAAAGTGTGTTTATTTTTTTTGGGTGTTTGGTGGTGAGGTGTTAGTCATATAGCTGGCCTGCTAGTTTGACTCTATACTGTGTTAGTATGATAGTTACTTGTCCAAGCATGGTGGCTCTTCGAATGCATACACTGAAGTGGAGCATACTTGTTACCATTTTGAGGTCAAACCGGAGTTTCTTAAGGGTGCTTTGATGAGGTAAAGCTGACTAGCTTGAGTAAAATTCTAATTACTGAAGTTATTTGTCTATAAAGTATGTTATAACGGTATTTCTGACCACATGAACATTGGTTGGAGGAATTTATCTGATAGAATTTCCGTTTCTTGAAGCTATTTTAGTTATGTTTCATTTAAAGGTTTCTTTTTATTGATATACAACTTTGGTTATCTTTTATATCATACAGATTTTTTTATTTAAATAAATTGATATACAATATAAATAAATGTTATATTTATCTTTCCTTGGTTTATATTTTATGTTTCTACTGCAACATGTGGAGACAATAGCATGTTTTCACCTATTTTTAAGATTAGGAATCAGTATTAATTCCTTAATGAATATCATGTCTAACCCTTAAGGTAGCTTCAGAATCGTTTTGGATTGTTACGTCCGTCTTTATCCTTTCCAGATTTTCCCAGTTTTTTATTTCACCCCTCATGAAGATGGAAGCCATGGAACGAGAGGTACTTGCAGTTGATTCAGGTCTGTCTTTTCCAGTGTTCATTATTGTGATTCCTTTTCAAAAAAGAGATTAATATTAATTGATCTAAGTTCATAATTTTGATTGTTGGTTATGTTTTCTCTATTGCTGTGCATTTTACTTTGTAAACCAAAATGGACAATAGAATTCAACCAAGCTTTGCAAAATGATGCATGCCGCCTTCAGCAGCTTCAATGCCATACATCTGGAACTGGTCACCCTTTTAACAAATTCTTTTGGGGTAAGCTTGCTTCATGCAATTCCATTATGAAGAATTTATTGGGTGTTCAGGTGTAAATGCCTTTCTTTGCCTTAGGGAATAAGAAGAGTTTGTTTGATGCTATGGAGAATGGGATTGATTTACGAGAGCGGATAATGAAGTTGTTCAGAGAATTTTACCATGGTGGACTAATGAAGCTTGTTGTCATTGGAGGAGGTATATTTTTCCTTTATAATTCTCCTAATGGTAATTTAATTACTGCTATTGCCGCTGAGAGAGACTTGAAAGTGCTTAGAAGTAAATTTCAACTGAACTCATACTTGTTACTAGAAATAAGGATTCTGCTTATGTATGATTTCAACTTTTCTTGTCTTTAAAGAGATAGCATAACAAATATAATTAATGCAAAAAAGCATTTGGTAATTTTTTGTGATACAGAAGGGAAAGTGTTTTGAATTTATTAGCTACAATGATTGACTGGACATAGGTTTACTAATGCCAAACAAAGTAAGACCTTAGTGGCATCAACTATCAGTTTTCTTATTTATAGTTTTTCATCTGTAATGGCTTAGTTTTATGAAACGGTCATGTACAGGCTGGTATGGACAGTACCATTTCCATACGGAAAATGGACCGTTTATTATCTTACACTGTATATACGATAGTATATACAGCCATACAGGATATATTCAGGATATAGCTGCAGATAAAAAAAATATAAAGAGAAGAAGAATTATAGGTCTTCAGGTGCAGGTAGTTTTACTTCTGCCTCTCACTATCCTCTACAAGAATCACTCTTATATCAAGTTTATACCGTGTGAGTAAGTTCTATGAACATTTGTACATTTAAACAGTTTGACAACACTAAGTTTAAGGACAGGTGTTAAAAACTCGTAACATTCAGTGAGCTGATGTTTTTACACAATATAATAAACCACCTTACTTGTTGGCTAGGTGTTATGTAGCCACTAATCTAAGGATTTTACTTTTTGGCTGGGTGATACATAGCCACTACTTTGAGGATCTTACTTGTTGGCTAGATGTGACATAGCCACTAACTTTAGGATTTTACATACTATTAGAACTTAGACTGATGTTTTTATATCTTATCTGCAATATGTTTCTTATATATTAATGTTACATTGACTATAATTTTTAAAATTTAAAATATTTAATTTATATTGCATTAATTTTTTGTTTAATATTTTCCATATCACTGGTCGAACGGACCGAATTGATACTCCTATATTACATATCGGATGACAACCATACCATATCAGTATTTTGCATAAATTAGAATAAAGGCCAAGTATATGCATGGTAGTTTTAGTAGCTCTGAGAGATCAAAGTGATAAGGCTTGTGTAGTGGTGTTGGCATAGGTGCTTTTATGGGACCAAACTACGGTGCCTTAAGTGGATAAATGCCACAACAAACACTATAAACCTATTAGATTGAAAGGAAAATTCTATAGGACTGTAATATGTCATGATATGTTGTACAATGGTGAGTATTGGATTGGTAAAAGAGACGTGGTAGAGATGCAAATTGTAGATGAGTAGTTCTGTAAGAATGAATCGTAAACAAAAAGAAATATTCATAATAAGGTAGGTGCAACATGAATAGCGAAGAAAATGCAGAAATGTTGTGCTGATATAGGCATATTCAGCTTAGACCTTTAAAGAGGTCCCGATTAATGTATTGGAGGATATTTAGGCATAAAACACTATGAGAGCACTGGGAGTAGGAGAGGTAAGTAGAGATTGACTTGAGTAGATGTAATTGAAAAGTTACTTGTTGATGAATTAGAGTGGAACTGGAGAATTAATGTTGCTGATTCCAATTGAATTGGAACTATGGCTTTTACTTTTGTTAATTTTAATGTTTTTCACCTGCTTTTCAATTTTTGAGTGGTTTTGCCTGTGCTTCTAATACAATCGGAGTGTTGATTTCCCTGTACAGTTGATATGCCACATCTGTTTATCTTGATGTTATACTTGTGATTGGCAGAACCACTAGATACACTTGAAAGCTGGGTTGTAGAATTGTTTGCCAATATCAAATATGGTCCTAACACAAGGCTCACACTTAGTGTGGAAGGGCCTATCTGGAAATCTGGCAAACTCTACAAGCTGGCGGCTGTTAAAGATGTTCATATTCTTGACTTATCATGGACCCTGCCATGTCTTCGCCAAGACTATCTAAAGAAGTCAGAAGACTACCTAGCTCATCTACTGGGACACGGTAAGTTTTTTATTTTTTATTTATTTTATTTATTTATTTTTATTTTTTTATTATACAGCTGATGCTGACTTCAACTTTAGAACTGTTTATGTGCATTGCTTGCTTCTAACACTCTTGTTTGCTTTGAAATGACTTTCTGATGAACACAAGTTCATGAAAAAAAGTTAATCTAAATATTTTGAACCTTGACTTCCACTGCAATTTTAACACGGACTATATTTCCAGAGGGCAGAGGAAGCTTGCATTTTTTTCTTAAAAATAGAGGATGGATAACTTCTGTTGCTGCCGGTGTTGGGGAGGAAGGAATGAACCGGTCTTCAGTTGGTTATATATTTGGCATGTCTATACATTTGACAAACTCTGGACTGGAAAAGGTATTTTCCTTTTTCTCTCAAGTAATAATTCTTCTCATTTATAGTTAGTAGAAAGTAAAAGCTATCTGTTGGTAGTGATCAACAATGATGCTAAGCTATTATATCTGTTCTCCTGGTTAATGGTTTTTAAGCATTTGCTGGAGGAAAACCATTCGGTTATATTCTGGCTCGTTTTGTCACTTTTGTGCTGGCCATTTTAAATGTAAAGTGTCTTAAATTATTTGAGTATTCCAATTTTGGAGGAGCAAGTTTGTAACACCTATTAGGTTCTCCTGTATTTGCTTCTTTTGCTAGGTTTGGACAGACAAAATTTTGTTTGTTCTTTTCAGCCATGTGGCCTGGTTGGCGAATCTTTATACTGCTGCTCAGTGGTGCTTTGGCTCTGTTGTTTTATTGCTTCATCATAAGATGTGGTTCTTTGCATAATATTAAGATTTAATTTTTGCAGATATATGATATTATTGGCTATATTTATCAATACCTTAAGTTGTTGCGACAAATTTCTCCCCAAGAATGGATATTTAAGGAACTCCAAGATATTGGGAATATGGAATTTAGATTTGCGGAGCAACAGCCTCAGGATGATTATGCTACTGAGCTTGCAGGTTCTGCTTTGTTGATTTTTCACTTGCAATCTAATTCTTTTAGTTTATTGAACCTGGAGTGAAGTGAAGGGTTTACCTATGTGCTCATTACTTTGCCTTTTGGTGTTGAGGTTGCAGTTCAATTTTCAATGAGCCATTTTTTTATTGCCTTTCCTTCCTCTTTTATTCTTTATTGGGTGGGGTCATTGTTTAGTGTTTTGGTGAGCCTCCATCCTGTACTCTGATACTGCTGAACAGTGGGGAGTTGGTATAGGACAACTTATGTGCTCTAAACTTGTGGAAGATAAACTGCAACATCAATTTCGAGTTATTTTGATATGTATGAAGTTCCTGATGATTATTAAGATCAAGTAGTTCAAAATAGGTGCACTGAAGAGTTGTTATTGAATAATTTCTTACATCATCCCAGTAGTAGGATAACAGCCAAAATATGATATGTTACTGTTATGTTATCATTTTAATGTTCAAGGTCCAGAATATTGAAACTTCACATTGTGTAGAATAGGTAGAAATGAATTTTTAATTGACAACTGCAACTTTTTTTTCTTTTAAATTTTAATATATATATATATATATATATTTGTGTTGAGTTTGTACTCTCTCTCGCTCTCTAATTAACCAGCATCATACTTGGTGAACAATTGGTTGTATGAATTCTCTTGGTGGACAACAATAACAACAATCTATATGCATTTCATTGTTCAACTTTTCTCTCCAACTAATGCTGAACTCCTATTTTCTTATTGCAGAGAATTTACTGATCTACCCAGCAGAACATGTTATATACGGTTATTATGTGCACAAGGTGTGGGATGAAGAAATGATTAAACATGTGCTGGGTTTCTTAAAGCCTGAAAACATGAGGGTTGATGTAGTATCCAAAAAGTTTACAGAGTCACAAGGTAAACAGTAAATTAGTTCTAACTTTACTCTGTTAGTATTAGTATTATATTATTGGTTCAAGCCTGAAAACATGAAAATCGCTGTAGTATAAAAAATGTTCACCAAGGCACAAGTCAAACAGTGAATTTACTTCTCTCATTTCACTCTCTTTTAGTATTGATTATTTTTACTGTTAAAGTTGTGAATTATGTTTAATGTCCTACTTTGCTTCTTCTTCCTCTTGGATGATTGATGCTGTAACTGCTTTTTCTCTAAATTGCTTCTGCTAACTTTAAACTTTCTACTGTTCAGAATCCCATTGTGAACCTTGGTTTGGATCACAATATACTGAGGATGATATTTCCCCAAGTTTAATGGAACTGTGGAAGGATCCGCCAGAAATTGATGTTTCATTACAACTGCCTTCTAGGAATGAATTCATTCCTGTGGATTTTTCCATTAGAGCCAAAAGTGATCTGGTGAATACATCCTCTCCAGTATGCATACTCGATGAGCCATTAATCAAATTATGGTACAAGCTTGATAATACCTTTAAAGTACCACGGGCGAATGCATACTTCCGCATAAATTTGAAGGGAGCCTGTGATAGTGTAAAGAATTGCGTTCTGACTGAAATTTATATTCTTCTTCTGAAGGATGAACTCAATGAGACAATATATCAGGTCATTGTCAGTACTTAAATCTTTATGATACTCTGATAGTTCGGAGTCCATATATGTATTTTCAAGGACAGCCCACAAAGAGAAACTATTATGTTGATACTTAGAACTTGTGGTTGGTTAAAGAAGCCATGTGATGCAAAATTATGGGTCTTGTTTCTTGAAAAACATCATGAAAATAGAGACTACCACTATAGAACTCATTCTCTCTGGTGTTTATTAAAAGGACTGAAATATTTAATGATTAGGTGAAGCTTTCCCCTGCAGTACTGACAAAATTTATCAATTCTCTTCACCAGGCTAGCGTTGCCAAGCTGGAAACATCAGTGTCTCTTTTAGCTGACAAGTTGGAATTGAAGGTCTATGGATTCAATGATAAACTTCCAGTTCTCTTATCAAAGATTTTGGCAATAGCCAAATCCTTTCTGCCAACAGAAGATCGTTTTAGAGTAAGTGCTAATTTCTTTTTTTCTTTTTTCTTTTTGGTCTATTTTTACTTTTTACACGCCTTTATGCTCCATGGACTCTAAAAAAGTTTTGAAGAGGTGGTTCTTTTACTCTGCTGATTAATCTTGACTAAAACAGGATATTTGTCTACTTGAATGCTTGATTTAATTAATTTATATGAATTATAAATTAAAAAAAAAAGGTTGTTGCAAGCTAAGCTAGCGAAGCCAGGATCATTTAGCTTTTCACGCATATTACCCGATGAATTTTATCAGTTTTTTAGTGGCTGATGCCTTTTTGTCCTGCAGTAATATATTTCCTTGTCAATTGTATTAATTTCTGTCTCTTAAATGATTTGAGTCCAAGAGTTTTGGGGGAACTGAACCTTCAGTTTTGTTTTTGACTTTATTTCTAGTCCTAGCAGTGGATTAAACTTATACTGGCATTCGTGGGTAATTCTCCTGGATTCTTGGATGCATGTCACATATAATTGTTGACAGTCCAGGATCTTACCTTGTTACTGCTCTCAGGTTTGTCTGTGAAATAACTAAGAATGTTTCCAGGTTATTAAAGAAAATTTGGAGAGAACTCTGAAAAATAGCAATATGAAGCCTCTAAGCCATTCATCATACCTAAGACTACAAGTTCTATGTCGGAGTTTCTATGATGTTGATGAGAAGTTGTCTGCACTAAACGATCTTTCTCTTGCTGATCTGAAAGCATTCATTCCCGAGCTTCTTTCACAGGTAATATATATCCTCGGGGTTGTTAGAGAGTTTTGTACATTTGTTCAGGCTATTTCCTAGCTTAAGCTTTCGAGCTGTAGCCCCAGTTTCTGTGTCAATTGTTCTCTTTCTTTTTGCCTTATATTAATTTTAGGAACCTGCTTTCGTATATTGCTAAATTATTATTATTACTGCACGAAGTAGAATGATATTTTTCCAGTCATGAATGATGGAATTCTGCTTATCTTAAAGCTTTATATTGAGGGCCTTTGCCATGGGAACTTGTCAGAAGAAGAAGCAATTCATATATCACAGACATTTAAGAGTACTTTTCCTGTAAAGCCACTGCCTACAGAAATGAGGCAGCGAGAGCATGTAATATGTCTTCCTACTGGTGCCAACCTTCTGAGAAATGCAAGAGCGAAGAATAAAAGTGAAACGAACTCTGTGCTTGAGGTAACTCAGCTAACTTGTTAATAATTCATTCCCCATCAAGCCTTGTTTTTGGGAACCCAACCTGTGATTGTGCCTTGATTTTGGGTTTGGTTCACACTGCAGCTTTATTTTCAAATTGAACAAGAACAGGAGATGAATATGACAAAAATGAAGGCAATGATAGATCTTTTTGATGACATTGTTGAAGAACCATGTTTTAATCAGCTCCGGTAATTCTTATCTAATTGGTAGATATATTTTATCTCATAACTCATTATTCGGATGATCCCAAATTTTTTTTTTTCATTTTCTTATTGCTACAGTTCCTAGGTCTAAAGATATTTTCTCCAAACATGATTTTCCATGCCACAATGTGGAATCTGAATTGTTATCCTTAAGGAAATTTATTTCTTAAAAAGAGAAAGGACAAATGATAATATGGCTACATAAATGCTTTTAGACTATGATTGTGTACAGCTTAAGCAAAAGATTGATATGTCTATGTTTCATGTCATTACTCATTAATATTTATTTGACAATCATGCATCAATAACCTTGATGACAATCGGTTCTGATCTGACCACAAATTTTGATTTTTTGTTTTCTGTTGTAGGACCAAGGAGCAGCTCGGTTATGTTGTAGAATGCAGTCCTCGAATAACATACCGTGTTTTTGGATTTTGCTTTTGTGTTCAGTCTTCCAAATATGATCCAATTTACTTGCAGGAGAGAGTCGACAACTTCATAAGCAGTCTGGAAGAGTTGTTGGTAAGTAGAAAGCATAATAATGTATCTCTTGTGTATTTCTTGTTACCAATTACTTTTATTGTCTATCTATGACTCTCCATATGCTATTGATGACTGTTCTACAATTAGGCACTTGTGATGAAGTATATGCCTTAGTTTGTACTTGATAATCTCCCCATGGTCTGTTGTATCAAACACATTGTATGTTTACTGTAGGACCTTAAATAAAATTCCCTTTTTGCCCCACTTTTTGAAAATTTTTCTCAATCCGCCACTTCAATCTTCTAAGAGTTGTCTGTTTGGATATATATATGGTTATAATATAAAGCTTTCTTTTCTGTAGTTGTCTGGATGCTGCCATGTTATATACACACCCTTTCTTGTTGCATAATTCTTCATTAGTTTCAAATTTTAAAAATTAATGTGTTGATTCGTTAATGAGTCGACATAATTCTATGAACAAAATATCTGCATTATGTAAATATTCAACATATGTGGTACAAGCTTTTCCGGTGTATTTACAATCTAATGATTGCAGGAAGGGCTTGATGATGAATCCTTTGAGAACTATAGAAGTGGGTTAATGGCAAAACTACTAGAGAAAGATCCCTCTCTCCAATATGAAACGGACCGATATTGGAATCAAATCACTGATAAAAGGTACTAATTATGCTTTGCTTCTGTGTAGATGCAGATACTTTCACTAACTGTTATCTGGTCTCACAAATATTCAAGGACCTATCAATTGAGGCTTTCAAGTTAAATTCCAACTGTTTTACAGTTCCGATTCAGTTTGCTCACTTTACTTGAGTGTAGTTAGAAATTGATACTTCTCTTAATCATCTGTTGCAGGTATTTGTTCGACCAGTCACAGAAGGAAGCGGAAGAGCTCAAAAGCTTGAATAAGAAAGATATTATCAACTGGTACAAAACATATTTGCAACAGTCATCCCCCAACTGCCGTAGACTTGCAATTCAGGTATGGGGATGTAACACTGACATGAAGAAAGCTGAAGCACCTTCAAAGCCAGTGCAGGTAATTGACAATCCAGTAGCTTTAAAGTCATCATCTGAATTCTATCCAAGCCTTAATTAAATGACTCTTAGAAGACAAATTAAGAGAGAAAATTTGATTTTTTTTTTGGGACCTAAAATTCATTTTGTGATAAAAATAGACTAATAGGACTAAAGAAATAAAAAATTTTGAAATGTATCATTCTTTAGGTCTCCAAGTTACAGATTGAGATACATTCATGCAACAAATTATTCACATTGTCTAAATTTCAGGCAGTTATGTTTTCTTATATTTTTACATTTATTTATGTAACCGCATCTGGTTATATGATAAATTATTCCCATTATCTAAATTTCACACAGTTATATTTTCATGTGTTATATTTTCATGTTTTTGTGTTCATGCAATCGCGCCCCAATTCTGATAAATTAGTCTCATTGTCTAAATTTTATAGAGTTATGTTTCCTTGTGTTTTCACTTTTATTCGTAGACATCATAAGCTCCTTTAGCTTTATTGAAATTGCTTATGGCTATATCAATTGATCGATCTTTTGAACTTATATGTGTTATGATGTCGCTTTTATTATGTTTGGTATATTTTAAGTATCCGCCCAAAAGTCTATTTAAGTTTAAATATTTTAGATGGTTATTGCCGGAGCGCTCTCTCGACTCGTTTAGCAAGGGCTCGGTTCGTTTAGCAATAGCTTTAATTCAGATTCGGCTTGTTTAGCAATAGTTTTAACTCGGGCTCGGCTCGAGCCTCGTCAAATTCTGGCACTCAAGCTAAACGACCTCGGGCTTGCTTGTCCAAATATATAAAATGAATTATTAATTTAATATATTATTTTAATATAATTTTATTTAATATATATATATAATATAATATAATATAATATAATATAATATAATATAATATAGTAGGCTCGTATAAAATCGTCAAATTAGCAATGTTTTTAATTTTGATTTTAGTTTTGAGACTCGTGGTTCGGAGCCGAGCTTTAGACGAGTCGAGCCCGAAACCATTCGCGATCGGACTCGGCATCATTTCCAATCTATGAGTATATTTTTCATTTAAGCTGTTTAAATTTGTCTAAAACTCATGATATATATGAGTCACTGGATTTTGATAACAATGGCTGGGTAAATGCATATCAAAGTGAGTTAAATCACATTAGTGTGACCAGTTGTAGAAATTTATTACTTTTCAAATAAAACAAAATAGTGAGGATTAGAAGAATAGTTCTAGTTTTCTTTGTTTACGTGAAAACTGGCCGCCGATATGATCTCCTTTTTGACTGCTACAAACAACAACGGTTTGTCTGATACTGGAAGTGTCTTCTTTTGCCAAACCCTGTCACTGACCCAACACAAGGCAACAAATCCTAGTACTGACCCAACACATTAGCTAACGAGTCTCTCTATCATATATATGACTCGTACCATCTTTTCTCGCATAACATGTAGCTTTCCATTTTAATGTAGCGTCGTGCCGCAATTTTATTTTATTTTATTTTATTTTATTTTTTTCATTTGAACCCAATATAAATAAATACTACGAACTTATCTTTCCTTGTCAAAATAAAGATATATAGGTTCCAAGTGTGCAATGCAATCATTGATGTTCTATTAATTAAAAAAAAAAAAATCTAATATAGTTGTCCAATTAATATTAACCGGATGTTAATGATGATGCGTTAGGTTTATGTTATAAATTGAAAATTAATAAACAAAGAAAGAGGAAAGAGAAGTACAAGAATAATGAAACATAGTAACATGATTTACTTCAGAAATTGAACTGAAATAAGCAATTCATTATATGGGGTGAGCAAGCCTTTTATAGGCTCAGAAAATGTACATGCACAAGGAGATGTTGACACATACTATACTATGTGTCAATGGTTAAAGATGACAACTCCTATTTAAAGGTGGTGGGAGATATCTGTTTACAACACTCCCCTTGGAACCCACCATCTTACTGCCTCGTTAAAAACCTTACAAAAAAAATCCAGTGGGACAAAAACTGGATAAGGGAAAAAGAGTACAGTTGAACCCAGACATTTACAAAACTCCCCCTGATAAAAATACCCATAAATTAATCAATTAATTTGGAGAGTTTTCGCATTCCGATTCCGTGAAGTAGTTTTTCGAATGTGGAAGTTGGTAATGCCTTTGTCAGTAAATCAGCCAAATTATTTGAAGATCGAATCTGCTTCACGTCGATTTGTCTGGATTCTTGGAGCTCGTGGGTGTAGAAAAATTTGGGAGATATGTGCTTCGTTCTATCCCCTTTGATGTATCCACCTCTCACTTGGGCGATACAAGCAGCGTTATCTTCGTAAAGAATTGTTGGCTCATTTGATGTTTGTGGGATACCACATGAACTCTGGATATGATGTATAATCGATCTCAACCAGACATATTCACGACTGGCTTTATGCAATGCCAAAATTTCAGCATGATTTGAAGAAGTAGCAACCAAAGTTTGCTTTATGGATCTCCAAGAGATAGCTGTGCCATTATATGTAAAAATATATCCAGATTGAGAACGAGCTTTGTGTGGATCCGAAAGATATCCGGCATCAGCATAACCAACCAGCCCAGAAGGATTATCCGAATTTGAATAAAATAGTCCCAAATCAACAGTTCCCCGAAGATATCTTAGAATATGTTTAATTCCATTCCAGTGACGACGAGTTGGGGCAGAACTGCTAGCCAATAAATTTACAACAAAAGCAATGTCTGGTCTCGTACATTGGGTTAGATATAGGAGGGCACCAATTGCGCTCAAGTATGGTGTTCCAGAATCCAAAATATTTTCATCATCTTTGGGTCTAAATGGATTCTTTTTGGGATCAAGAGAACGAACGACCATTGGGGTGTTTAATGGATGACCTTTTCCCAAATTAAATCTTTTTAATATTTTTTCTGTATAAGCTTTCTGATGGATCAGAATTCCATTATTTCTATGTTCAATTTCTAATTCTAGACAATATTTTGTTTTCCCCAAGTCTTTCATTTCAAATTCTCTTTTCAAATATTCAGCAGTCTCTTGGATTTCATTTTGGGTTCCAATCAAGTTCATATCATCAACATAGACTGCTACTATTGTAAATCCAGATCTCGATTTTCTAATGAACACACATGGACAAATAATATCATTATTGTACCCTTCCTTAATTAAGTATTCACTTAGACGATTATACCACATTCGTCCAGTCAGTTTTAATCCATATAGTGACCTTTGTAATTTCACTGAGTATAACCCTCGAGGTTTATTAATTTCAGGAATTTTTAATCCTTCTGGAACTTTCATAAAGATTTCTGTATCCAGGGAACCATACAGATATGCGGTTACCACATCCATTAGTCTCATTTCCAGATTCCTTTCTTTCGCCAATCCAATCAAAAATCGGAAAGTAATTGTATCCATCACAGGTGAATACGTTTCATCAAAATCAATCCCAGGCCTTTGTGAGAAACCCTGAGCAACCAATCGGGCTTTATATCTCACAATTTTATTTTTCTCATTTCGCTTTCGAACGAATACCCATTTATAACCAACTGGATTAACACCTTTTGGTGTTTCAATAATGGGTCCAAAAACGTTCCGTTTATTCAATGAACTTAATTCTGCCTGGATTGCTTCTTTCCATTTTGGCCAGTCATTTCGTTCCCTGCAATCATTTATGGATTGAGGTTCATAATCATCATTCATCACATCAATAACTACTGCATATGAAAACATATTACCAACAACAAAGTTTTCACGGTTCCAAATTTCTTTTGTATAATTAATGGATATTTCTTCATTCTTGGATACATTTACCTCCTCAGAGGTCTTTTTCTCAGTTGGATTTCCAACTTCCACAATTTGTAAATTTTGATTAGTATCTTTCGGAGGTATTATATCAATAGTATTCTCGATTCTAACTTTTCGTTTTCGTGGTACAATATCTTTGGACCCAACAGGTCTACCACGTTTTCTCTGGATTTCAGATGCCTCACCAGTTACCATCTGTTTTGATTTCTCAGTAGGCACATCCAGTCGAGCTGGTGCATTACATGCTGGTATATGAGATTTTGTAACTTTAGTAGCATCAACAAAACTATCTGGTAAACGGTTCGCAACTATTTGTAAATGAATTATCTTACGTACTTCATTTTCACTTTGACCAGTACGTGGATATAGATAATGAATCCTTTCACTTTTCCAAATGAGTTCATTTTTACCAGCATTAGAAGGTTCATCATTTCCAAGTCGTGGGAATAATTCTTCATTAAAATGGCAATCTGCAAATCTTGCAGTAAACATATCACCCGTCATGGGTTCCAAATATCTAATTATAGACGGTGAATTATATCCAACATAAATTCCCAAACGACGTTGTGGTCCCATTTTGGTTCTCTGAGGGGGTGCTATGGGAACATATACAGCACAACCTAAAGTTTTCAAATGAGATATATCTGGTTTATTTCCAGTTACCAACTGTAACGGAGAATATTCATGATATGCAGTGGGTCTCAGGCGTATCAGTGTGGCTGCATGTAATATTGCATGACCCCATGCGGAAATCGGTAATTGAGTTTGTAACAACAACGTTCGGGCAATAATTTGAAGCCTTTTAATAAAAGATTCCGCTAATCCATTCTGGGTATGAACATGGGGTACTGAATGTTCAACATTTATACCAATTGACATGCAATAATCATCAAAAGCCCTTGATGTAAATTCACCAGCATTATCCAAACGAATATTTTTAATTTGATAATCTGGGAATTATGCTCTCAATCTTATTATCTGGGCAAGCAACTTAGCAAACGCCACATTCCGTGTTGATAATAAACATACATGTGACCATCTCGCAGATGCGTCAATCAACACCATAAAATATTTAAATGGCCCACTTGGTGGATGAATTGGTCCACAAATATCCCCTTGAATTCTTTCCAAAAATGATGGACACTCAACATTTATCTTTAATGGGGATTGTCTAACTATCAATTTCCCCTGAGTACAAGCAGTACAAAAACTATCTTTTGATATCAATATTTTCAAATCGTTCAATGGATGTCTATTAGAATTCTCAACAATTCTACACATCATTGTGGACCCAGGATGACTAAGTCTATCATGCCATAATTGAAAAACTTTAGGGTCAGTTATCTTCTTATTCATTACGGCGTAGGCTTCTATTGGAGATATTTTCGTAAAATATAAACCAGATGATACTGTATGGAGTTTTTCCAAAACAATTTTCTGTCCAAAAACAATAGACGTAATATACAAATACTCCATATTTTGTTCATTCACTGTCTCAATATGGTATCCATTTTTCCTGATATCTTTAAAATTCAACAAATTTCATTTCGAATTACTCAAATATAATGCATTATGGATACATATTTTCGTTCCCTTTTCTAACAGCATTATAGCTTTTCCATATCCCTCAATTAAATCAGAAGAACCAGATATGGTATTTACTCGAGCCTTATATTCAGATATGTTCAGGAAATATTTTTTATCTCGAAGGATAGAATGAGTTGTAGCACTATTAATCAAACATATTTCTGAAATATTTCCTTGAATTTCCATATCTTTTCTGTTCAAATAAATACAATATTTACCTTAGAAAACATATCCATTGATATTTCTGACTTTAATTACAAAATGGATGTATATACAACAAAATTCCAAAAATATAGTCAGAAAGTATTTACATAACTTCTATTTTCATTTCTACATTTTCAAACATCATTTTTGTTTACATTTTCAGTATTATTCAGGAAATTTTCAATATCTAGATCATCGAAAAAATTCGAGGTATGAAAGCTTGAAACATTTTCCTGAGATGTTCCTTCTCCACTCTCCACATTTGCAGCATTTGTTTCAACAACTTTTAGTTTTCCTTTTTGGGAAGCTTGATACAAATCAACCAAATGTTGTGGAGTTCGAAATTGGCGGAGAAAATGTTCAGTGCTCCCACATTTATAGCACACACTTCGAGAATTGTTATTTCCAAAATTTCCATTTGGGTTCTGGGATCCATCTCTTGTCCAGACCAGATTTCCACGATTATACGGATGAGAACGATTTCCACCTTTTCTTTGATTTCGGCCTCTACCACGGCCTCCAGTATGGTTATCATGACCTTGTCCACGACCCCTATTATTGTTATTACGGCCACGACCCCGGCCACGTCTAAAACCACGACCCCTACCACGATTCGGGTTTCCATTACCCCGATACACATTATTATTTATTTCTGGTGTGCCATCGTACCAGGAGGTCGTAACTCATGGTTTCTCAACAATATTTGATTTTGTTCTTCCATTCTTGTCAGATCGGTAAGCAATTCACCAAAAGTATTAACTTTATTTTGTCTGATCGTTGATTGTAATGTTATTTGATCAGGATGGAAGGTGGATAATGTTTTATGAATTTTCTCCCCTTCCCTTTTCTTTTCTCCACAAAATTCTAATACCGCCGCAATTCGGTGGAGCTCAGAACTATATTCACTAACTGTTTTAAAATCATGGAACCTTAAATGGATCCATTCATGTTGAGCCTTTGGAAGATCTATATCTCTCATTCGTTCAAATCTATTTTTCAGGGATTTCCACAAAATCAGTGGATCCTCAATATTCATATACTCAGCTTTCAAAATCCCATTTATATGATGTCTGATAATTTTCATTGCTTGAGCCTTCTGTTTGATAGAAGTTGCATTATTTTCACATATAGTATCTTGCAATTCCCTGGCTTGCAAATGGACTTTCAAATCCGATATCCATGTTATGTAATTTTTTTCCAGAAAGTTCCAGGGCATGAAAATCCAATTTTTTCAGTTCTGACATTTTTTTTTCGGATCTATACAAAAAATATATATATAATCACAATTAATAATAAAATAAAAAAAAATATAACAAATAATTTAAATATAAAAATAAAACAATAAATTAAATAAATATATCAACAATTTAAACAATAATATAATTCCTCTTCTCCTTTTTTTTCAGAATCATTCTTCTCTTATCAATTCTTTTTATCTTTTCATTTCCTCCTTTTTTTTTTCTTCTCTTTTTTTTTTTCATTTTTCCATTTCTTATTTTATCAATTCCTCCATTTCCTCTTTTTATGATTCCAGCCGGTTTTCCATTTTCGTCTTTTTCTTTTATGGTTCCAGACCAATATCTCAAATTCTTTTTTTTAATACGATTCCGGCAGCATCTCAATATAACCAAAATATCGTTACCATCACTTTCTGATCTGGAGGATCAGTCTGGGCGGCAACCAGAGAGCATACTCGTGCTGATAACGTGTTATAAATTGAAAATGAATAAACGAAAAAAGAGGATGGAGAAGTACAAGAATAATGAAATATAGTAACATGACTTACTTCAGAAATTGAACTGAAGCAAGCAATTCATTATATGGGGTGAGCAAGTCTTTTATAGGCTCAGAAAATGTACATGCACAAGGAGATGTTGACACATACTATACTATCTGTCAATAGTTAAAGATGACAACTCCTATTTAAAGGTGGTGGGAGACATCTATTTACAACAGTTTAATTGTAATTTTTATTTTTTTTTCACAAAATAGGCTAACTTATTTATTTTAAAGTTAAAAGAAATTTGAAAACGAAAGATTCTTCTTGTTTAATTATTTTTTATTTATAAAAAAAATAAAAAAAAATTCAACCCGCTAATTTTCAAAGGCTACAGCTAAAGTGAGGTAAGATCTTTGATACCTTACCTGAATTTGTCGCAAAACGGATTTTTCTATCCATTTAATCCAACAAACAATGTGCATGGAGACAATGCCAAAGTTGGTTGAAATAACTATATTACAATTTAATTATTTTTATATGAAAAAATATACTCTCTTTAATGTATTACTAGTGTACCTGCCCACGGGCTAAGCCCGGGGTTGATTCCAACATTATGATTTAATTGTTGTTTATTAAAGTTATTTTCAATTGAATGACTATGGGAATCGAATTTTGAAATACTTTTTGTTAAACGAAATTTGAGATATGTATGCAATTAAATTATATTATTGATTTTTTAAATTAACTTTTATAAGGTTATATATAGTTACTTAACAGTAATATAAAAATAAATACAAATAATAATATAAGTAAATATTTCATCAAATGGTTTATGATTTTTACCTACACAAATTGTCATTACCATACTTATATAAATGTAATGCTACTAAAAAAAAATTAGCATATTTACAATATCACTAAAAAAAACATTACAACATCACTAAATAGACTTACAATACTTACATAAATATAAGAATTTTCTTTCAACATGTTTTCATGAATAAAATTGCATGGACGCGAAAATCCTGACCAATTTCTAAATAATCACAAACATAAAACAAAATGAATGAGAAGAAGAGTAAATATTGAAATGAAAGAAGCAATAATCAACCATCCATCAAATGTAACATTGTGTGTGGTTTAAACTTATGGAAGCTACAATACCTAATTGTCAAAAACTGATGATATCAATAATCGAAACTTCTTAAATGGCAAAGAAAACAGTGAAACATCTACTAAATCAACTAATAAAAGTCACGCATATTTCAATTTAAGCAATTGGAATAAGAAGAATATAAAGAATACCTTATTGGCTTTATTACCATATGTAGTGAAGATGATTACATAAACCATTTGGAATACTGCTCCAGTTGAATTCACAGTTGTTACTTATATAATATCATATGTTATGAAGAGTAAGTCATACCAGGAATAGATGAAATAGTTGAGAAGTCTCATATGTTGAGGAAGAGAACGTATTTCTGTCCTTTCAATATAAAACAATTAAGGAAAAAGGAAAAGGTAAAAGAAAATCTATAGGAACTTACATTAATATATTACACATAACTATTAGATTATTTGTGAAAAAAGCATACATTACCATCAGATTACTTGTATAACAGCAAACTGTTGCGATTTTGATAGGATTGATTATTTCACATTCATTTTGCATATAGCAAAATGTTGAGGTATGAACCTCTCAAAAATAAATCAAAATCGCAATATATTGCTTTTAGAACAAAATGGGTATGTACAACAAAAAGCTTCTCCATTGCATTTTGTACATTGTGTGGACTGTTGATAGCAGTTTTTCGATCAGCTTATTGATGTTGCTCTGTCAAAGAAAGTAAGAAAAGAGTCAACTAGTGTATACACAGTATAAATAAGAGTTTAAAAGTTCATTATCGATTAATTGTAAAACATGGATTACATAAATTAGGTTTCATAACAAATACATTTAAAAATTAATATGATATTGTGATACAAATAAATATATGTTCAATGTTCTTAAAGTATGAGGACCTAAAGTGTATATGATATGTAGTGATGAGTAGATTAATGATTTAAGTGAATAGTAATAATAAGATTACGATAACAATAATAGTAACATAACAAATTAGAGGAGACTTGAACCTAAACAGAATTAAATAGACATGTTAATCTATCAACAAAAATAAAGAAATGTATATTCTTTAGAGGTACTTTGATTATTTTGTTGGAACCCTCAAAGTAGATATTTGATTATGTAAGTGACAGCTAAAACAACTTAAATCATGCATTTGAAATGTAAGAGCTTGAATAGCACTTAAAGTTTACTGGAAAATAGAAAAACCACTTTTAGCAAATTTTCCCAAATACATCCCTATATATAAGTAATAACTCAAAAATATGACACCGAGTATAACTATTAGAGAACTATAGACTGAGGTGTGCAAAGACAACATAACTCCACTGATTTACTGCAAATGCCATTTTTCAAGTTTTATTCTAAATAAGTAGAAGTTCAATAAGTTTGAGTTACATACCTAATTGCTTTTGTCTATCCATAGATACACATTATCTTTCACTTTCCTCAATGTCTAGACTTGATTATTTTTGTTCATGAGTAGAGATGCATTCTGCTTCACTTCCTTCAATGTGCTTGCCTCTGTTTAATATTACAATTTAATTATGATAAATAATGTATACGTAAGATAATAATTATAGGGCATACCTTTTAGAACAACCTGCTGTTGGTTCATCCGATCTTGGATGCAACCTTCCTCCGTTGGCTCTATATTTTAGATTTTCAATTTTCTCAGTCTTCATAAAATCAATTGAGTTATTGTATCAGTATAGTAGGAAGAGTAATTACCTTTCAAAGGCTTCTGGAAGTTGACCTCCAGCATCATTTGTGTTAAGTATGTTTTCAATGGTGTATGAAATTCCTGCATCTCTTGTGTTGACCTTCAAGTGGAATGTTTTTTTTTTTAACATTTTTTACTTTGTTCATCATGAAAGTAGGAATACTTGAGGTATCAGTCATGTTCTTGATCTTGCTAGCAGGAAATTGGAAGAACCTATTAGCAATTGTATCCAAAAGTACAAATGTTGTAATGCTGGTACCATCAGTGACGTCCAAGTTCATTTTGTATCTGCACATGTTAGATGCAAAATATATTATTTTTATTTGTAATGAATGAAGATGTAAGGAGAAATTATTAAATATGTAATGAATTAATCGCAAATGTAATCATACCTTGGGACATATGAATCCAGTTTTCCACAAAAAAAGACAAGAAATGATATACCATGGTACGAAACACCTTTTTTGCATGTTGTACATCCCTTGTACCACCAACCTTTGTTAGTGTTGATTCCCAGGATTTCTGCTGAACAACTGTAAATTTGATCCTAAAAGATATGGATAATAAAATAGGTTGAGTTTAGCATATATATTATGTCATGTTATTACTCTATTGGAAAATATATCTAACTCTAACGGATACTAAATGATGAAAGTAACCAAATTCACCATACATATGTTACTAAATAGTAGTATGAGGATGATGTCTACCCTATTAGGTCTACTAGATGATAATATCTGCCAGAGTTTGGATGTGTATTCACTACACTGTTAGATATGTAGTTATTTATCAAGCGTAACAGTTGATGGAATCGGCGCATTATAAAACTATACTAACATAGTAAGAATGTTTGAGGAATGTACCTTGCTAGAACCTGGATACAATTGAATAAGTTCTGTGACAGTTTTTGAGAGTGTATCTCAGACAAAGCTGACAACATTATTCCTCTCATCAATGATTTGAATGTTTGTTGGTTCAAAGCTGTTGAAGAACACAAAATAATCAAACATGAGTTACTTTTTTTTTATTACTTGATAAAAGAATAAAATTGAAGTACAGATTATACTCACTTTTGATTGTAGCTTTGAAGTTGGTAGATTTCATCATTCACCGCTATCATGGAACCTGAAGTAATCGACATTCAAGGTTCATCTGACATATAAGATGATTAGCTATGAACATACTTAACATTTAGTTTCTGGTGACAATAAAGAATATGCAATCAACTTATCAATAATGATATGAATAATTAATTGCATTTTGTACTTTTAATTTTAGATTTAGTTATAGTTTAAGACAATAATAACTTACTTGCAAACATTTTAACTGTCACTCCCTTGAGTGCAATAATAATAGGTTCAGATTTCGATTTCTCCAACAGGTTGCTATCATCAAACTGATCATCAAATGGAGGCCCAAGTGCAAGATCTGCTTCATGTCCGCTGATCGGAAAAAATTGATATTAATAAGAAGGAAATAATAAAAAGGATTCAGCAAGTATTGAAATTATATTTATGCTAACCTCATTTCTCTAAGTTTGAGCACTTTTCTAGGAGCTGCTTTTCCACTTAAGGTTTGAGAATTTGGGTACGTTATTGCAATCAATAACCCTATTGCATCTGTAATCAATACATTGAATAAGACTTCATAAAGTATGGATTTTTCAAAATTAGAATTAAAGCAGATATGAATATAGATAGAGTTTTATAAACTGAGATTAAATATAAATGTTAGTACATATAATTACCAGTCATTTGAATATTTTGTCTTGCTCTGTCTGGTAGCATTTGAAATGGGAGAAAATCATATTTGCACATTGGAATAGCGATTGGTGGTCCATCATATCTTCTGATCACTGTTGAATCGGTTAATCTGATGGACCAGCGACAAAGTGCATATCTGTATGTCTTAAGATTTTCTTGTAAAATGTAATTTGCAATCTTAATTATTTCTCCTGATATAAGTGAAGACCGAAACCACCTAGCTGTTCGAGGATTGCAAACTGCTTGGATTATGCTTCCCTGGAAAAAAATATATAACAGAAGATGTCAACTATTGAATCTGTATTTGAAGTAGCAAATGTAATGAATTAGAATGAGGTTTGAATTTCCCTAACTATGTATATTTGCAGTTGTCTCTTGTCGAGATAAATAATAATAAAGAAAAAACCCTATTTCTAAATCAGGGGCTTACGAATAAAAAATTTATCTATAGTATAAAATACTTGAATTAAACATAATCCAAACAAACTATATACTTCTATTACTCAATAAAGTTAATTATATAAAGAAAATCACTTCATAATCTAACAAAACATAAATTTTGTTTTCACCGATTAAAATAACCCACTCAATTTACATAATTTTTTCCTTCCCAATGTACCATGCTAAAAACAAACACTAAAAATTTAGTGATAGATTATTTCCTATTATATTTTTTCCTTTTGAATTAAATATAAAAAATTTTATAACTTTAAATACAAAAAAAAAAAGGACAGAAGGTATAAAGATTCGTAACAACACTTGGTCAAATCAAACTTCCATCAATAATATGTAGATAATTGTTATCAGCATAGTATCCGAATTTCAATCTTGTCTATTTCTAAACATCCACCAACTAAATTCAAATAAAAAGGAAATTAATAGTAGTTAAACTATTAGATATACTACACGTGTAGACAGCATGACAAAAGATAGTTTATTCATATAAAGATAGAAAGAAACTACGAATATATATTACCAAAAGTTTAACCAAAGTCTATAATGCTTCAATCAGACATGATGAAACAAAGCATCTATACTTCTATTACCTAATAAATTTAACTATGTAAACAAAAAATATATAATTTTGAATACAAACGGAAAAATGACAGAAGGCATACAGATTCTTAAAGCCAAACTTTCATCAATAGTATCTAGATTTAGCATATCAAATGTTATCAGCTGACTATCTAGATTCTAATTTTGTCTATTTCCAAATATCCAGAAACCAAATTGAAATAAAAACAGAAAATAGTAGTAGTTTAAATTAAAGCTTTCTCAAATATTCCAGGTGTTCACTATATTATTAGATTCACGTTACATATCTAGGCAATATAGTAAATGACAACTTATTCACATAATAGACAGGAAGAGCCACAAACATATGCCTTCTCATTTATCAGCAGTACATTAAAACTGAGTATTTCGCCTAGTTTCATTGATAGTATTGTGTCCTCTTGAGATAAATAATAATAATAATAATAAAGAAAAAATCCTATCTCTAAATCATGGGCTTAGGAACCAGAAATTTATCTACCTCGTAAAATACTTGAATTAAACATAATCCAAACAAAATATATGTACTTCTATTACTCTATAAAGTTAACTATGTAATGAAAACCACTTCTAATCTAGCAAAACAGAAATTTTGCTCTCAACAATTGAAATAACTCATTCAATTTATGTAATTCTTTCCTTTCCAATATGCCATATTGAGGGGAAAAAACCCTAAAACTTTAAGGATAGATTATTTCCTATTATATTTTGTCCTTTTGAATTAAACATAAAAGAAATTATGACTTTATATAAATAAAAAATTGGGACAAAAGGTATAAAGATTCATAACAACACTTGGTCATGTCAAACTTCCATCAATAGTATCTAGATAATTGTAATCAGCTTAGTATCCAAATTTCAATATTGTCTATTTCTAAACATCCACCAACTAAATTCATATAAAAAGGAAATTAGGAGTAGTTTAAACTATTAGATATATTACATATACAAACAGCATGACAAAGGACAGTTTATCAACATAAAAGACAGGAAAAAACTACGAATATATATTACCAAAAGTTTAACCATAATCTATAATGCTTCAATCAGACATGACGAAAACAAAGCATATATTCTTCTATTACCCAATAAATTTAACTTTGTAAATAAAACAACTTTTAATCACCTCTTAATCTAATAACATAAAAGTTTTACTCTCATCAACAGAAATAACTAACTGTATTTGTTTATTTCTTTTTTTCCTTCACCTATCCTGTCGGGGAAAAATTGAAAAACTTGTAACGGATTAAATACTATTAAGTTTTATCCTTTCAAATTAGATATAAAAAGGAACTTTATGATTTTAAATACAAACAGAAATAGGACTGAAGGCATATAGATTCCTAAAGCCAGACTTTCATTAATAGTCTCTAGATTTAGCATATCAAATGTTATCAATTGAGTATCCCGTTATAATTTTGTCTATTTCCAAACATCCAAAAACCAAATTGAAATAAAAAAAGAAAAGAAAATTAATAATAGCTTAATTTGAATCCCTCAAATATTCTTGGTGTCCACTACATTATCATATTCACATTATATATCTAGGCAGTATAATAAATGATAACTTAATCATATAATAGACAAGAAGAGGTACAACATATACCTTCTCATCGATCAGCAGTGCATTAAAACTGAGTATTTCGCCTGGTTTCATTGGTAGTATTGTGTCCCAAGCATTGCAAACTCTAACGCACATGATGCTCTTGTTATGCTGGGATAAGTCACTTATTTTTGTAAATTCAGCTGCAGATGTAGTTGCCCTGCAAATTGCCATTTAAAAATAAAGTTATATCTTAAATAATTAATGCCATTGAACAGAGAAAAATTATAATATACTGAATAAGAAGAGTAAGTAGAAAATAAACTAACTATTTAATAATTATTATAAATTATATAAATATTGCCGAGTATTTTTAAACTCCTTCGAAGATTTCTTTGAAGACAATGTTTCTGGTGTATCCAGATTTTGTAGTATCATCATTTTCAATTAATATTCGAAGACCTGAAGGGCTCGTGACTCTAGATAAAGCAACATATAATTGACCATGTGAGAATACAGGGTTCGGTAGATAAAGGCCCACTCTTTTTAGTGTTTGTCCTTGACTTTTATTAATAGTAATGACATAAGCTACTTTCAATGGGAATTGCCTTCGCTTTAAAGTGAATGACCACTTTGGATTCCTACCCGTTACCGTAATTCTTGGAATATAAACAATATCACCAATATTTGAACCGCAAATAATTGATGCTTCAATTACATTCTTGGCGCACTGCCTTACTTGTAATCTAGTACCATTGCAAAGACCAATTGCTGGGTTTATATTTCTTAGCAGAATAACTGTACAATTGATTTTCAGTGTCAACTCATGATCAGGCATTCTATTTACCTTCAATGAGTTCAAGAATTCTGAAGGATATAAAATAGTAGTTTCTTCTAAATTACATTGTGGTTTACTTATTGAATTAGAACTTAAATATACATGAGAGTCGCCTGGAACTAAAGATAAAATGAAGTCATTAACTGAGTCGATCATATCATTTAAAGGTGATATGATGATTCTTTCTTGTAAATATGTTAAATTTGCATAACAATCAAGAAAATGTGGGTAAGTTTCAACAAATAATTTCAATAATGGTTGTTCACTATTTTCTATAAGATAATCATCAGGTATTTTAATCCAACACGAATCTGATTCACCTGAAAATGACCTAGCAGGAACATCACCATCTCCAATTCTTAAGATCCAATCAGCAAATTTTTGCAAACTTTCATTTTCTGAATGTGTCGGCTCGGATGAAAGAAGCCTCATATTCACAGTCAATCTGAAAACTTTGAAATGACGCCACAATTGAGATTTTGTTATGCATGCATTGACTGTAGTATTTTCATCATTTTCTGTATTGACTGGTAATATTTGTCGAAAGTCCCCACCTAGTATTATTGATTTACCACCAAATATAACATCGTCTGTTGCAGTACCATTGGAGCAAATGTCATTTAAAGTTCTGCTGACAGCTTCAAAGCAAAATCTGTGCATCATTGGTGCTTCATCCCATATAATTAAATCGGTCTTTTCAATTAATGCAGCCAATTGAGTACCTTTTTTAATAAAGCAAGTAGATATTTCATCAATGTCTAAAGGTATCTTGAATCTTGAATGTGCGGTTCGGCCTCCAAGTAATAAGAGAGATGCAATTCCTGAAGAAGCAACAGTTAGAACAATTCGACCTTCAGATCTTAGTTTTGCAGCAATGACATTGTAAACAAAAGTTTTCCCCGTTCCTCCATGTCCATAGATGAAAAAAGCTTGAGGATTCTTATGTTCAACTGAGCTAATAACAGAATGGAAAATATTCTTTTGTTCCAAGTTTAAATGTGGTTACATGTTTCGTTCTGTTTCCTTTAGCTCTATATAATCGTAATTTAATTCCGATTTGTTGAAAGAAGATTGAGGTTCGTAATCTGTGAAGGAATAGGTAAATTGAAATGGGCAAGTGACGATGAATGTTACATGAGTCAATCTACCTAAAGCTCGTTCTTGTTTTCTTTGTGTCCATATTCGATATTTTACGTTCCAAACCCACTTCGTTGGAAATTCAAGATACGTTAGATTTCTAGCACTGAAAAAAAATGCATTCATAGCCAACCATTCAGTTAACATTGTCTTCTTTATGCTCGGATTGTTAATGATGCTTTCAATATTATACGTATCATTGAAAACAACATGATTCATGTTCGGTAAATGAACAGGCAATCGATGTACAACTGGATTTTGTTCATGAATTGGGAAATAAAAAATGCGCCAAATAGCTTCATATGCAGATAAATATCGACAATCCAAGTATGTTTTAATTTCATCGATTGGTTGTGGAGCAACATAGAGATTATGAATTGGAGAATCAAGATGATTACAGTTTGCTTCAGTTAACAACGTAGATTGCTCCGAATTTGGAAATGCACCAGTAGCAGTTTCGCTTACATGTACATCTATATTTTCTATAGTAACCCTTGCTCTATCAGGACCTTTATGTAAGTATTTAAATAGATATTTCATCAGCGTTCCATGCTTACATATCTGAATATTAATATGAGCTTGATATTTAACAATCAAATTTCTGTTGAATGTAACTACAAACCTGTTATCTAAAAGGCTATTACTTCTACTTGTTATCCCAAGATCTCTCCTTCTATAAATTATAAATCCGTTGGCATCAACAGTTGTCTGCGGACAAAATTTTTTTGGAAAAAACTTTGAACATTTACCTTTCGACATGCAAGCTGATGTGGGATTAACAAAGCCGCATAGACCATGCAACATGTATTTACATGCACCAGCATGCCCTTCATAATCACTATTGGGATTTGGGAGTTCTGCACTTATCAATTTATCAATTATTCCTGGCATTTGTGTTTCGAACTCAGCACCTAACCATATAAGCAAATGAACATGCGGAAGGCCACGCTTTTGAAATTCTATTGTATGTACATCTACACACGTAAGGAAGAATAATTATAAATAATATTGACATTGCATAAATCATTCTAGTTGAAAAAGTATATCAGATGATTATTACCTGCAACTATTCCTCCAAAAAAGTTGTGGTTTTTAATATCGTCTTTTAGAGCTCGAAGTTTCAACCTAAAAACTCTACTGACAATATCTGCTTTATCTTCAGCATTAGGGCCAATATGGTCTTTAAATGTCTCAGTTATTTCAGGCCATTTGGCATTACATGTAAATGTAATGAATAAATGTGGAAATCCATAAACCCGACAAATGGCCATTGAATCTTGATAATTTCGCATCATATTTCTAGGGGTACCTATTACACTTGAAGGCAATATAATTCTTTGTCCAACCTGATTGCCCATAATATCACCTTTGAAGTAAGCGCCCTCAACACCACTTAATAAATCTGTTCGCAGTTTTTCTTGGTTATATCATATATATTCTAATTGGTTATGTTCTATACAAGAGAAAGAATCAACCATAAATTGCTGGAGCAATCTACCACCGCGTAGTAAAGGCGATGTATTTTCAAATCTATGCATTAGTATATACGCATAATATTCCCTCATGGTGACATATCCTCTTTTGATTTTGTTGGACTGATTTATAACTACATAAGGAATTTTCAATCTAAAGCCATCATCTCCATATGGAAACAAAATTGGATATTGAAGGGACATTAATGACGGGTGTAATTCACTTATGCGTTGAAGTGTCTGATCTGTACATTCGACAATTAAATCTCTACTACTTGACTCTCCACTAAAATCACCAACAATCAGACCAGCGACTTCTGAAGAAGTTGGTGGGTTGTATTGTTTTTCATTTAAATGGCGGTCAATGTATAGTCGGAGCTTAATTTGTCTGTTACCATATTCGGTAAGTTTATCTCTAACATTTCTAAAAGAATTAGTTAGGGGGTTAAATTGATCAAACATGTTAATTAAATCTACAACAATTGTATCATCCAGTACAACTCTTGAATGTTGATTTGATTGGACAGCTGTGATTCTATTGCTTACCTCGTTCTCAGTATCGTAAATATAAACTTGAGCATATTTGGGCTTTTCACCTTCTACTGGGAGCAATGATCCAATGCGATGGTACATTTGACCACAAATTTTAAAAATATAAGGTCCATGTCCTTCATTTACTGTGTGATCCACTTTTCCACCACATGAAATAAAGGAACACATCGAATTATAAGTTCGAATATTTTGTCTAAAATGTTTACACAACTGAGAACCATGCGGATCCATCAAATGTTTTAATGGTTCAGGCGTCACTCTGGAAGTGGGTAATTGAACTCTGCCTTGCTGACAACACAATGTAAATCGAGGAATATTAGTTGTTGAAGTATGAGTAGATTTCTTATCAATCCAATTGACTGAGGAACAAAATGGGCAAACTGTATTTGGAACACCTATAGAATGTATAGGTGTAGTTATACTCGACGTTGAAGCATCAACAATTGGTATGTCATACTCGACGTTGAAGCATCAACAACTGGTATGTCATAATTAGTTTTCATATTTGAATTACTGATTCCATATTTTCTTCTTTTTTCAGGAGCAGTCAAATATTGGTTAGTGTCTTCTTCTTGTGATGAAGAAGAGCAATTACATATGTCAGTATTTAGTTGTGAAAAGAAAAGTCCGTGTTGTCTACGGCCACACGCCTGTTGCTTTGTATAATTTAAAATAAAAACTATGAAACTAATGTGCCAAAAACGTTGTGCTAAAGTAAAAAAAATAACTAAATTGAAAATATGATAAGAACTTACATAGTACTATGCATCCTTGAATATAGATTTGAACAACAGCAACACAACAAAATATGCCTACAAAATAACAGCTCGTTAGGTATTCACAAATGACATGTTAATAAGCAAGTGAATACACATTGTAGCATTAAATTTCTTCTTCTAAGTTAAACATGCCATATAATATAAACTTGTTTTGTTCGTTAACTTTTACTTTTAAAAACCTAAGTAATAGTAGGAATGTAGATAAATTCATAATATACTTTATATCTAAAGTGAAGATTATTTATTTATTTTTTTAACCATATTTGTTTAAACATCAACATTTTAACATATTTAAATATGCAATATTCAAATGTAGTTATTTTAATGTATATACATACACTAATAATTTAATTTTATTCATATACACACCAGATTAAGAGATTCAAATCGGAACGACACAAATAAGCACAGAGCTAATCATATAGTATAGAAAGTAACTATCCAAAAACATAATTCATATAAGCTTAAACTTCATACAATATCCAATCAGTAAACTAATTAATTCCCATATCATGCCAAGTATCAGATAGACTATCAAAATAACCTGCAGCTCATCTTTGCCTGGTAACTAATCACGATGTTAGTTTTTAGTATATTTTTTATACTATTCAAGCACCAAACCAAAATCTATTACATTTTTTTTATTGTATATCTATTTCTCCATGCCATCTCAAATATTGCCAACTTTCTAAATATAATATACTACTCCATATCAATCAAGCTTTTGAAAAGTATCAAAGGTGAGTATATAGACTCAATTTATATAAGCAAAAGGAAATGTTATTTGTTTAAAAATTAATTTTAACTTAAAAGCAAGCTATTATCAAGACGGATTAGTAGATGAGTTTCGTTAGAGATTTTGTGCATATACCTAATACAACAAAGATTAATTATCAAATGATATTCTTTCTACATAATACATCAGAGAAGTCAGAAGATATTTAAGAAAATAAAGGAAAACAGAATAAAGACGAAGGAAATAACACTTTTACATATCAGAAAGACAAAATGAACTTAATAAAATGAAGGCAAAACAAAAGGTAAGCAAAATGACATTTTAACATATTGAGAATCTCATTAGCCTCTTTAGAAAAAAATCAAAAACCAAAAAACTATTGACTAATAGTATCCAAAGTTAATATGAGCATATCGAATTGCTGAAGTGCAATCTCGGTTATTTCCAAATATCCAATAACCAAATTCAAATGAAGAGAAAATTAGTACTGGCTGAAACTCAACCACTCACATATTCCTAATGTCTACTATACTATCAGATGCATATTACGTATATTTTAAATTAGATTGATCCCTTTTAAAATCCAACCGAAATCAAATATTTGTCCTCTTGACAGCTCATGAAACTTTATTAGAACTCAACATATGTTAAAACAAACTTTATTGTATAAATTTGGACCATACTTAAGTCTTCAAACACCCTAGAATATAAAAAGTCGAACACAAACCAAGTTAAAATTCAATCTTATATCACCTTCATGACATTAAAATCATCTCATAACCCAATTTATATCGACATCATCTTCTTAAAACCTACATCTAACACAGAAATCTGACGCCACAATCAACGATTCTTGCCAACCTAATCTACGATAATATCTTCAAGCCAAATAACCATAGTTAGATGAAAGACTAAAGTAATCTCTCTCAAATTGTAACAACTAACCTATTGTATCTAATCAGTAATAATTTCTCCAACCAAGTATTTTGTAGGTAATTTATCATGTTATTTTCATCTTATACATAAGATAATGACCGGATATATGATCATTAATGAGTATAATGTATACAAATTAACTTTGGAAACGGAACCAATTGAACACATTTTAAAGCAAATAAACAATAATATTTTAAAGAACATTAATGAGAAAAAGCTATCACGTAAGACAATTGGCTTACAACCCACCAAAAAGAAAGAGAAGTCTTCATCAACCTCTACACAATTTGGTTCATATGCCAACTGCATTAATCCTTGCATACATAATCCACTACTTTATTGCTATATCATGCATTATACATGTTCACATTGAGCAAATAAAACCAATTTGTTTGTTATTTTAACTATTAAAAGTTTTCACGAATAGCCACAGTACACCATTAAACTTAACTTCTAAACCTTATAAACCAAACATTATACAGAGCAGAAACCACAGAAAACAAACATAGTAATAAAAAAAATTCTTATAAATACAAAGTAGTATCTGACACCAGCACCACCTACAATACCAAAAGACAACTTATTCACACAAATATTATTTGTTTTCATTCTTCCTATCTACACAAATCAAACACGATACAAAGTAAAAAGAGAAAACATACCTGATGAAAAGAAAACCAGAAAGTGGCAAACGATTAATCAGCTGAATTTCGGTGTTGTCAGTTTGGAAATACCCAGCAACTAACTTCAAGTGAAAAGAAAAATCAATTACAACTTAAATTGAAGCTCTCATATAAATATTAATTGGACCAAAATACAACTCATTCATTGAAATCGCTTCCGTACCTGATGAAAGGGAAGCAAAAAGTCACAGAACAATGAAACTCCTTTCCAACGTCTATTTGCAATGTCTAGCAACCAACTTCAACTTAGGGGGAAAACGACAGTGACTTAATAATAATCTCTCATATAAACAACCTAATAAAAGACAATCAATTCATGTAAAAGAGAACCCATACCTGATTAAAGAAAATGAAAGAGTTTTGTTTGAAAGTGAAACCCAAAGAGCAACAAAAAAAGAAAAGTGAAAATTGCAAACCGATTGTAACATAGAAGCATATACGGGAGGACACGTGGATAAAAGTAAATTCAAACAAAGACAGGTGTCAGCCGTTACTATTTGTAAAATCGAACACAAATCGTAATTATAACTAAGGGTAAAAGTGCGAAAACACTGTTGTAGGAATAGTTATAAAAAAAACCCTCAAATGTATATATCTTATAATGTGATTTTAACTTTTCGTCTTTTCATATTTATACTTAAAATGCATTTTTAATTTTTATAATCTAATATTCACAATTTGATCTTTTATCATGAGTATTTTCTTTTAGTCTCTCCATTTGTAAAATTGGTTAGTAGAATATATTGATATTTAACTTCTAACTTTTTAAAGTTTTAATTTTACGTAGTATTTGAATAATTGTTAAACTAGTCTCTAATTATTTATTTTAAAATATATATATAAATATTTCATAAAAAATATTTTACTTCTCTTCTTTTGATTATAAGTTAAAAGTAAAAATGATTTCAAATAGATTTTAAATATATTACGTATATATTCTTAATTTTCAAATATAATTATTAAAATATTAACTGTTTGTTCCAATAAAATGCGTATTTTGAGAAAATTTAGAATAGAAAAAAAGAGAGAAAAAAACCACTTAATGAAATATTAATTTATTATGTAATATAGCACTCAAATTACTAAACACGATACTTTTTTTCCAATCATATTCAACCCTCTATAAAAAAAAAATTATATTACTACCATTACTAACAATTACCCTTAAAAATATTATTAATGATAATAAAAGCAATCGAGTCAGACAAGAGATGATAAGAAATTTGATCTGTGAGAAGAGAGAACAGAAACTTCCGAAGAGAGAACAAGAAAAGAGAACGAAGATTAGTGGATTTTCGAAACTGCAAGGAGAATAGAGGACTTAAAAGAGGAGGAACAAGAGGAAGAAGTTGAAAGGAGGAAAATGTACATTTCTACCTATCTGGTTAGCGTTTAGGGTTTGATTTAGGTATATGAATGTGTTTAGGATTTTTGTATTTGAATGTGTTTCGGGTTTCATTTGTGTATTTGAATATGTTTAGGGTTTAAGATCGTGATGTTGAAATTTATCGTAGAAACTTCCATTACAAATGAATTAAGGGATAATTGAAATCAATTACTCTTTAGGGGAGTATGAAGAATGGGGTGAGTTTGGAACGAGATTGGTAAAACCCCTTACAAAATAATTTTAATTAATGACCATTTTTATTATATTTTATATATAAAAAAGTCATATACTTAATTATTTTTTAAAACGAGGTTATTTATCATCTCACCCGACATGAACTAGTAACATTTTTTTAGTTACTATACGTTAAATGAATTTAATTAAGTTGAAGGAAAAAAAAAGGCAAACTTGAAAAAATATATATATATATATATATATTTAGTAAGTTGGATATTTGACAAATTTGATTTCCTTGCATTATATTAAGATTGTTGCATAATTAGAATATTTTTTAAAAAATATTATTATTATGATATTTTTAAATTATTTTGGAATTCTTTAAACTTCAAATATACTACAAACCTACTACTACTATTATTCTTATTATTATTCACCATTCTAATATAATTTATTATTTCTATTGCGTTTTTATTTACATGGTTACAAACCCATATCATTACATATCCATGTCCAAACAAATAATTGCAGAAAAAATTCTTGCCTGTTAAGTTTGAACCCTTGTGAACACAGAAGAAAATATAAATTGAAAAGTCCATTGGTGGGGACACTATCTATACACCATGACAAACATAGAACATGCATTTCTCTTTTCAACAACACCTGCTATTACCATTTACTTACACTTTTTCCAACTTTGCCTTCTTGCTTATATATTCACACAATTCAATTATCAATTTATCATCTCTTTTGTATTCACACACATTTACTCTCAATTTCAATTTCTAAATAAATTTGATTTTTCTTCCTTCCATGTGCGAAGAAGATAACATCTTTATCTCTTCAAAAACTGTAATCAAACTAAATGACAAATCCACCTCTCATTGCTCATAAATGTTGAGTTTATAGTATTTATGTGTATTTATAATACACAGTCTATCATTCCACAACAATTCCAATGTTATTCCACCTATATATATCTTCATTCATACATGGCTTTTTATTTAAATTAAATGTTTTCACACTACCACTTCCCAAGTCGTCTTCACTAGCAAATAGTGGAGTCAAAATTGGATACTAACACTCATTATAAGTAAAAGAATTCTATTTTTAGAAGGATCTTATCCTTTTATCATTGTTTAATATTTATTCTATAACTCCAATTTATTAAAATTATAGATTATTATAATTTATATCATCTGATATTGTAAATATTAAATAATATTTTAATTTTTATTATCAATTGACTTTTATTATGATAAAAATTATAATTTTAATACCCAAAAAAATTCAAATAAATTGAATTACATTAAAATAAAATATCAGCCTTAAAAATAAAAATACAAAATTATTATTAAAATTAAAGTATAAAAATTAAATAAATACCAAATAATATATATGTTCAATTTATTATTGATGAAAAATTATTTATGAAATATATTTTTCTGATTGGTCGATTTTATAATATTTTATATATTTTTATTATATTTCTATATCTATTCTCCTTTCGAAATTATAGTTTATAAAATGATATAATAATATTATAAGTTGAAAGGTCACTATACTATTTGATATTTTTAAAATTTAGGTTTTTTGGATAACTGAAATTATATATATATTTTTAATACATCTTAAATATAAAAATATAATTTTAAAAAAATACTCAAATTAATAGTTTTAATTTTAAAAAAATTAAAATTTATTTTTATTAAAAAACTGCTGAAATTTCACACCTAAATGAAGGCAGTTCCAAACCTATAAAAATCAAAACGACATTTGTCACTTCTAATTAACCAAAATTTCAAAAATACCAATCCTTATAGTTTGTTAAACCTCA
This sequence comes from Cardiospermum halicacabum, assembly GCA_031304145.1. Lineage (NCBI taxonomy): Eukaryota > Viridiplantae > Streptophyta > Magnoliopsida > Sapindales > Sapindaceae > Cardiospermum > Cardiospermum halicacabum. The sequence continues at coordinate 27,245,998 of CM062391.1, read as the reverse complement.
ACCGTTGAAACATGAAAATCAGATAGAATGAGTCACATAAAAAAAACATAGGCGGTTGGAATAGCCTAAGCAAAGACAAGTGCATGTACATGTTACATGTTCTATCCATCTTGATTCACTCCAACTCCTTTTCTTTGTTTTGTCCTCTTATTATTTCCCTATAAATACCAATTCCAATTCTACCATTAATATCACATCACAACACCATGTCTTCTTCCATTCTACTTCTTCTCCTCCCTCTCATCTTTGGTTTCCTACAAGCCATCAATGGAGAGCAATATGCCCATGCCACTTTCTACGGTGGAGGCGATGCTTCTGGCACTATGGGTACGTCCATCAGTCTGTTTGGAATCACTTGTATAAATACTTGTCTTTTTTATTCATTGAACGAGTGTTTCTGAATTTTATTCATTGAACGAGTGCTTCTGAATTTCTAACGAGTGAATTTTTAATCAGACAGTGAATCAGTGAGTATTTCTAAATTTTTAATCGGTCAGAATATATTTTTGAATTTCTAATCAATCCGTGAGTTAGAATACAAGAGTATTTATTAATTTCTAACTCTATATTCTCCCAATTCAATTTACATGGTGATGAGGAAGGGTAAAATGGTAATTTTGTAGATATTTGTTTGTATTTATTACAGGAGGGGCGTGTGGATATGGAAACTTATTTAGTGAAGGATATGGAACGAACACAGCAGCAGTTAGCACGACGTTGTTCAACAATGGGCTTAGTTGCGGCGCTTGTTACGAGCTTCGTTGCGTTGATGACACGAAATGGTGCCTTCCTGGCTCAATTGTAGTCACAGCGACCAACTTTTGTCCTCCCAATTATGCCCTTCCTGATAACAAAGGTGGTTGGTGTAACCCTCCACGTCAACATTTCGACTTGGCTCAACCTGCTTTTCTCAAAATCGCCCAGTACTCCGCCGGAATCGTCCCCATAGCCTTCACAAGGTACAATTCAATTTAGAGAGAATAAAAAAAAAAATTATATTACTGAAGGGTATTTTGGTCATTTAAACAGGGTGGCTTGTGTTCGAAACGGAGGGATGAGATTCACTGTGCGTGGTCACTCGTACTTCAACTTGGTTTTGATCAGCAACGTGGCAGGTACAGGGGAAGTCCGTGCGGTCTCGATCAAAGGGTCGAAAACTGGTTGGCAACCGATGTCACGAAACTGGGGGCAAAATTGGCAAAGCAATTCTTGTCTTGATGGTCAAAGTCTTTCGTTTAGAGTTACGACCAGTGATGGTAGGACCGTCACGGTCAATGACGTGACGCCGCTTAATTGGCAGTTTGGACAGACATTCCAAAGTGGTCAATTTTAGATATATATGTAAATGTAGTAGCTTAGAAATATGGAGTTGCTGCTTCTCTTGTATCCCTTTATTATTTGGATATAAGAGAATGGAGTTATATGTTGTTAGTTTATTTATGAAATAATGGAATAATAATTTGAGGTATTACTCTTTTATAAATTATTTCAGAAAATCAATTATTTCTGAATGAAAAAAATAATAACAAAAATTCAGGAATTTAAATGGAAATAAATAATTATTATTTAAAACAATTATTTTATATATATATATATTTATTTATTTATTGTACGTAGATGAAGGCGTGAAAAAATATGGTGGTCTTAAAAATCATTATTGAGGAGTAGTTCTAATGGGTTTGATTTGATGCCAACCTGCTATATTTATTCGAGAATCGATATTTCCACCACACGACCTTAACATGTTGTTATTAATTAAATTTACAGTTTGTATTATAAATAAATATTATTTATTTTAAATATCTTTATTTATTTAACAAAAATAAATATTTAAATAATTGACTTTTAAATAAAGAAACATGTTCTAATTATATTTTTTATTTTTATTAATGGAGTTAAAATTAATTTAAAAAATCATTAATAATTATAAATATTATTAATTATAACTAATTTAATAATTTTAATTTTTTTAAAAAAATAACTATAAGAAATTTATTATTTTTGTAAAATATTTTTATTAATATAATTTATAAATATTATACCGTTTATATTTAAAAACCTATATTTAATTATAGGGTATAATTGTCTTTCAGTAGAGATTGGGGTGTGCATACAAAACATGAGGTGGCAACATCATCACTCTATTTCTTCATGTCCAAGTTTCATTATCCAGCCCGAGCCCGAGCCCAAGCCCACGAAAAATGGTGATTTAGTGTATTCTTCAAAGGGGATATCAATCCTCCGCTAACATTTCTCGATCCACCTTCAACTAAACCTATAAAATACAATTGTTTTAAAAATTAGTAATTGAAATCCACGTAATTTGCGGAATAAAAAAACAAAAAACCCTAAACGGAAAATTAATCCAAATCAGTGATTTTGAAAAAGAGTTTGCGCCAACTTTAAATACACTGAAAAATACAATATCCTCTCTTCAATTTAAATAGAGTTGAAAAACGATATAATCCTCTCCAGTTAAACCCTAGTCGTATTCTGTTTCTCGTAAAATCCTTCAAAGCTTCGCGAATGAACTCCAAAAGCAAGAAGACAAAAGCCAAATCGAAGAGCAGCAAGAGCGGCAATGGCCGCGAAGATGGCAGAGAACTCATTATGGATCCTCGATTCGCTCCCGTTTATTCGGATCCTAGGTTCAACAAGGTCCCGGATCCTAGGTTCCAGAAGGTCCCGAAGAAGAAGTTAAAGGTGGCTATCGACTCGCGGTTCGACCGCATGTTTGCCGACAAGGATTTCGGTGGTTCGTTTGCTCTGTCGGACAAACTAGGTAAGCCGAAGAAGAGGCCGAAAGGGTCCGACAATCCTCTCCGCCATTACTATCGCATGGACGAAGACGTTCAGCTAGAGAAAATAGAAGAGGAGATTGTAAAAGAAGTCGAGACTGAAACTTTGAGTACTAAATCGTGTAAAAGAAAATTTACAAATGATTGATGATGATCGTGATCAATTATCGGAAAAAGAAGATAAAAGAGTTGTATTATCGATAATGAAGCCTTCGTATGTTCTAAGCACGGGTCTTAATTCAAAGAATCTCCGCTCTGTGAATAGGAAAATATTGTGTTATCTATTGCGCAGGCTTGTGAGGCAGCATAATTGGATTGATGCTAGCGGGGTTCTCAGTGTGTTGTTGAAAGTGACTTGCAAGGAGAAATCATCTGTGGTTAATCGGCTCAAATATACGGTATGTTTGTTTGATAGATAATTTGATGGGTTTTAAGGTTTATAAATTGTGTTCAGTGCTTGATTATGTATGATTCAAAAGTTTAGTGATTAATTTCATTTATTATGACAAGAAATGATAGAAAATATGGAATATGGAATACTAAAACAGAATGATTGCTTTAGATATGGAATATGGAATACTAAAACAGAATGATTGCTTTAGATTGCTTTAGTCCGTTCATGCATATTGGAGAAAGACTGTAGTGATTAATTACAGTATTGTTTTGTGAACATTAAATTTGTGGACATTAAAATTATGTTTACACATTGATAAATCACTGGGAAGATGTAGTAGCACCTTAAATAATAAACTCGGTTCTATAGAATATGTGAAGCGTGGAAAATGGTGTATTGATGCTGAACCCACAGAATTTTTCCTTGATGTATTGATATATATATATATATATATATATATATATACACTATTTTAGGTTTCAATGGATCTCCTTAAGCATGCAGAGACTAGACCGAGGATAAAAAACATTTTTGACATTTGGATGAAAAGGATTGCACCGGTGAAAAATTCTCCATGGGAGGTATTTTTACTAAAGCAGTTATTTAGTTTTATTTTTTTTAGCTTAAAACTAAAACTTAATAAATGTGTGTTTAGGTTATTTTATTGTCATGTTTTCACTTTTAATCAGGACAAGTGTATGGTGTATTTGGAATTCATCATTTTTTGTCTGACACGAGGTGACATTGATGACGCACATCAAGCTGTTATGAGGTACAGTTTTTAATTAAGTTTTTAATTATGTTTTGCTTTGGTATGAAGGGGTTGTGGCATGATAAAAGGTGTACAGGGATATTTGATGGGTTATATCATTCATTTTTAGTATTCTCAACAATAAATTGATTAATATTGGTGAAGAATTTCTATTAGCATTTTTTTTGGACTTTGAGGGCATGGTTTGTGTGAATTATATTGTTTTGCACTTGCAGATTTGAAATACTAACAACGTTGTTGGTTTTCTTAGCCTGTTACAAGAACGTCAATTTGGGAGTCACCCGATGGCAAATATGATCGTGGCTTTGACATTCTATCAGCGGTGGCTATCCAATGTTCCTATAGAGATGAGGTGGAAAGATGTGGACGAGAGTAAATCTCCTACAATATATGAGTTTTCGGTGGAGAGATCAAATCATCAAGCAGAAAATTCCGAGGCTTGTGATTCAATTTATAGTAATGAGACTGACACTCACCTTATATATGATTCAGAGACCTCTGTCATGAATTGTAAAAGAATATCCGCTGCAAATTCATGTGAAAATGAGGCCTCTTTCTCGCAGCATGATGATTCTGTGAATTATGCTTCTATTCTTCCTACCCTTGGTGAGTTATGAATTCTGTCAATATGTTTTGCTTTCTGTTCGAATTTCAATTTGGATTTACTCTTTAGAAGCTTTTGTTACATAATATGTGGATTTTTTAAATTCTCACTGATATAGTGATTAGTTTATGGACATCTGAAACCTGCTTTTGTTTTACTGAAGATGGTTTAGATTCTTGGTTATTGCCTATAAAGTTGCCAAACTACATGGCGGAAGATTATGAAAATTTTGTCAGAAAGCATATGAAGTTGCTTAACGATGATTACAAGAATGCAATAAAGTATTTCCGTTTTGCGCTTCTTTCAACACCATCTGTATCAATAGCGTTACTTCCTCTTATACAGGTGAAACAGTTAATTGCAACATTCACTTATATATATTATCCAAAGACAGAACATTATTAGTTATTCAACTTCTCTCCTTTGTTCTCACATATCGTTATTATTTTAACATCGTTATCATTTTGTAACAGTTATTGCTGATAGAAGGTCATATTAATGAAGCTATGAATTTGCTTGAGAAGTTTTGTAATAATTCCGAAACAACACTTCCTTTTAGGTATAATTCCATTCCAAGCCTGAATTTTTGTTCAGTAACCAATGTAATCAATTTTTAAATTTCTCTATTTATCTCGCTTCTAGGCTCTCATTCTAATTTAAATTCACATTTTTCTCTGTAAGCTATTGCTTAATTACTCATATTTTGCTGGTCACAAGCCACTTATTGATTAACTTTAAATATATACTTGATCATGCTGTTTACAGATTGAAAGCTACTCTTGTTCGGCATCTAGATTGTAACAATTATGTAACCATCTCAACTTGCTTTGAGAATATCTTAGAGAAAGATCCAACATGTTGTCATTCTATGGCTAGACTTATCAACATGCATCAAAAATGGTCAGTATCAACTTGTTCTGTTCTGTTCATGTCGACACTTCAATCTTGCTTGTATTTGTTGCTCGTTTTATGTTTATGCCGGTTCATACATATATGCGAACATGTGTTGTTTCTTGATTTGAGTTTCCTCTTGCATTTGGCAGGAAACTATAGTCCTGAATCACTAATGGAAATGATAGCTTTGCATTTAGATGCAACATTTGCGAATGCAAATATATGGGAAGAGTTAGCTTTATGTTTCCTAAAACTTTCTCAATGCGAGGAGGACCGAATTTCAGTCTGTTTATATGGAAATGGAAGCGAACGAAACCAATTTTTCTCTCTATGTTACAATAGACCACCATCTATATTGACTGATGGAAAAGCTAGAATATCTTGGCAGCTACGCTGCAAATGGTGGTTGAGTCGACACTTCGGTAAGAAAGTTCTCACATCAGATATCGCAGCCGATAAGTTATGTAAAGCTTTTATTCCTTTGGATCAGTTTAGTTGGTGTTCTGGATCCTTATTGAGTTGTGAAAATTGTCATTCTTGTTTGTTGCAATAGGTGATTTGCAATTGCTGACGTATAAGGCTGCGTCTGCTTGTCATATGTACGGACGAGAGTGTGACTATTTTAGGAAGGCGTATACACATTTTGAGAAGGTAGATAGGAAAGATTTGTTGTTCATATTGCAAAAACACGTCCGTAGTTCCATGCATCTTCATTTAATTTTTCAACAGAACTCAATGATATATTATTATTTGCATCTTTTTTGCATCTGTTACTGATGCACACATTCTGAATATGATTGATGCATAATGCACTCTTCATATCTTTTCGAGAGGATGACCTCATTCCATCAATCTTGACCCAAAATAGAGGAGTAAATGCAATAATCTACACATTTGCTATTTTAATTCGATTTTTGCAGTGTACTATAGTGTTCCTTACTCACAATTATACAACAACAGTATTGATAAGGATGTTAGAGGTCCTCAAACTGTTGCTTTCAATTTGCCAAATGATGAGAGGATAGTTAAAGATAGGAAACATCAATGGTTATGCTTAAGAATATTTTAGAAGCAAAATACTGATCTTCTAGCAAGTTGTGTTCTAATTCTATTTTTGCAGTGTACTATTGTGTTCTTAACTCACAATTATACAACAGCATTATTGATTAGTTTGCATTAGTTCCACCGACGTCAGGCTGTGTTTGTGAAAAGCTTTCTATTATCATTAATACTAGCCTCATTTCTGAACTATTTTTTTGAGAAGTTTTGGGTTTTAAGCAGCTTACTAACCTTGAATGCTATGGGAACACTGGCTTTCACAAAATGTGCCAAAGAAGTGTATTTTTTTCTTTGCATCAGTTAAACATGCTTTTGTGAGTTTGACAAGATCCATAATGCATCTGGTGAATCTAGTAAAAGAAAACATCCAGTCAGGTTAATCAGTGCAGGGAACAAGACTGACAATTTGTACAAAACATGCAGAATAAACAAACTCATTCTGCACAAATGAAGAAAATGTCAGGGATGCTAGTTTTTTCACTGTTATCAAAAGGCAGAATGAATTTAATTTACACTTGCTGAAATAAATAATTCAGCAAGTTCTCACGATCTTTACAGTGTTACTTATTCTAAAAAAGAGCTGCTGTACTGATCTGTTGGGTAGAGCTGGAGACCTGACTACTTCACCCAGGTAATTTGTCCTCTGATTTTCTTATTGAGATTAGTTAATTCCTTATGAACTTTCCTGTATGATGTATGATTATGTTATTGGAATTGATTCTTTTTTGTTTCTGTAGTTGGAAGAGGTTGCTGTTATAGCAAGGCCGGTGCTTTTCCTTTCCAATGATTACTAGCCACAATTTTCAAATTTTAGGGCTTGAATGAAATAGATTTAAGTTTTGTGGAAGCAGAGAATTTGTGTAGCCTACCCAAATTGAATTGGCACTATGCATTTATTGTTGTTGTTTGCTGAACTGCTTTCTTAAGACAGCATATAAAAGATAATCATGAGAAATAATGCAAAAATTTACTTAATTGAAAAGGATGTTTTAGCTGTGTAATTTCTTGTATTTCCAGGTGAATGTCTTCAAGCAGCATGCAAGCAGACTAGCTGCGCCTAATAAAAGGTAGATCGGTATTCAAGTGGGTGACTGTTGAGGACTTAATTTTAGGGATTTGAATACTAATCAAATCTGCGTAACTTGACCGATAAGTAAAGCAACAGCTTTGACTTGTACAGCAAGTAAGCTCGGATTTGACCTAACTTCAGCCGTAAGATACCCAAATCTGCCCTCAAACAGTCCACACACGCTTACCGATAGATGTGAATTAGATCACCTTAATTAGGGTTCGCTAATTCTCTAGAGATTAGGTTATTAGCTTTCATCCTAGCCCAAGCACTTGGTAGTTAGCCAAGAAGCCGAATAGATAATCTAGAGTCAAGGTAGTTAGCCTTTCTTCTAGCCCAAGCAACTAGCCTTTCTTCTAGCCCAAGCAACTGGTTATTAGCCGAGAAGTCGAAAGAGATAATTAGAGAAAACTTTCAGTTTTATTGATGAATGAATTGATAATCTCTACAATAGACTAGACCTCTTTATATAGGCCAACATAAAAGAAATCAAGTCTAACTTGGAAAAGGAAATCTAATTTAACTAGGAATAATTGAATAAGGAAATTCTAAATCTAAATAAAACAGAAAACTAAAACCTAATAGGATTGAAATACTAACTAACCCTAATTTGAAATAGAAATAATTAAACCCTAATTATTAGGTTCTCATCATTCCCCCAATCTTCAAAAACATCCTTGCCCTCAAGGATGGGGTTCTGAAATCCTTTTATCTTCTTCCTTTCACGTTCATCTATCTCATTACCCCTCGCGTAGTTATCTCCTGCACTAATGAATGCGAAACCATGATCATTCTTGTTTAAGACTTCCATCATTTGAACACATTGCTTCTTAAGATAGAGTCCAATGACACTTCCTTCTTCCTAACTTCGGATCCGTTGTCTTTTTGAATTCCATGTTTGCCTTTTTAATATTGTTTCTCCACTCATCGCCAACACACAAATCTACTCCCAACACTCGATAAAACATGTAAATCAACTATAATTCCCACATCTTGCACATTTATCTTTTCCTCACGAACAATCTTCTCTTCATGATTTACCTTCTCCTCACAAACAATCTTCTCTTCATTGTCACGAACAATATCATCTTCATTGTCACGAACAATCTCATCTTCATTGTCATCACTAGTATCAGCTGAGTTAATTTGAACTTGATCAATTGTCAACTCCTTTGCTTCCTTGCCTCCTTTTTTGAGGTCTCCTTCAATATCCTCCTTCTCATCACCTTTGTGAGTTGATCAGATCCTTTCCATAATAATGAATTTTTTGAGTTTTTAAATTCTCTGCTTTCCTTGAATGGCTTCTTCTCCCAACGATAACCATCTTCTAGTATTTCAGCAAGTCTTATTGCCTCGGTTAATCGTTGCGGTTGCTTAAACTTCAATTCTCGACATAACCAAGGTTTTAGCCCTTCGATGAATGTTCCTAATAAAGTTTCTTCAGACCATCCTCTAGCTAGGGTTTGTAACCTTCGAAATTCATCAATATAAGTTTGTACCTGTCCTTCTTGTCTAAGTTTTGCGAGCTGTCCGTGATGATTAACCACGGGTGAAGGACCCCATTGTCTTAGAAATTCTCTTTCAAAGGCTGTCCACCCTAAATAACTCTCTTCTTCTTCATATTGTGCCATTAACCATCTCCACCACCTATTAGCCTTACCATCCAAATAGATACATGCAGTGCTAACCTTATCCTCCTTAGGAACTTCATAAACTCGAAAGTAGTGATCCACTTCATCAAGCCATTCATGTGGGTCGCCTCCACTAAATCTAGGAATATCCACCTTTGGTTTTCGCGATCTTCGTGGGTATTTATGTGTTTCTCGCCAATCGTTATCAAAATCGTCATCTCTCCATCGATCCCTTCGTCTCTCTTCATCTCGCCATCGATTGCGTTGTCTCCAATCATATTCAAAATATTCATCATCATCCCGTTGTCTCTCTTGCCATCGATTGCGGTTCCTCCAACCATACTTAAAATCATCCCATCCATTGTCATTATCATAATCGACCCAACAGTCCCTTTGTAATGGGCATCTTTCAATTCGACCTCTTGTTCTAAACCATCAAGATTCTCATATCTTCGATCATCTTGTCGATAATTACTTCTTCTTTCCATTCTATCCAACCATGAGTTCGCCATTACCACTAATTTATCACCTCTCAATGAAAGCACCAATTGTTGAGGACCTAATTTTAGGGATTTGAATACTAATCAAATCTGCGTAACTTGACCGATAAGTAAAGCAACAGCTTTGACTTGTACAGCAAGCAAGCTCGGATTTGACCTAACTTCAGCCGTAAGATACCCAAATCTGCCCCCAAATAGTCCACACACGCTTACCGATAGATGTGAATTAGATCACCTTAATTAGGGTTCGCTAATTCTCTAGAGATTAGGTTATTAGCCTTCACCCTAGCCCAAGCACTTGGTAGTTAGCCAAGAAGCCGAATAGATAATCTAGAGTCAAGGTAGTTAGCCTTTCTTCTAGCCCAAGCAACTGGTTATTAGCCGAGAAGCCGAAAGAGATAATTAGAGAAAACTCTCAGTTTTATTGATGAATGAATTGATAATCTCTACAATAGACTAGACCTCTTTATATAGGCCAACATAAAAGAAATCAAGTCTAACTTGGAAAAGGAAATCTAATTTAATTAGGAATAATTGAATAAGGAAATTCTAAATCTAAATAAAATAGAAAACTAAAACCTAATAGGATTGAAATACTAACTAACCCTAATTTGAAATAGAAATAATTAAACCCTAATTATTAGGTTCTCATCAGTGACTTATGGTAATAATAAGTGATAATTACATTGTGTTCTAGTCTATTGCGCATTTATGTTACTAATTATTGATAAACTTGTTATCACGGTATTCCAGTTTTGTAATGGAGTGACTTATGCTAGGTCAGCTCTAAGGAAACCGATTCACAACTGCATTGCGGTAAAAATCCATGCATCTGTCGGTATCTAATTTTTGTGTTCATATACCAAAAGCAGTAGTGAATTCTTATTTTCCTCAGTCTCATGATTTAAGTTATCTCCATAGAGGAGTTGTTGCAGATCCTAAAGAGGTCATCAAAACTGCTGCAAACTCCTTGGGAAAGCGTGGGTTCATCAACTACTTTGGTTTGCAAGTACTTCCTTGATTCTATCCCTCTCTTGTGTATGTTTTCTTTCTTTATCTATATTCTCTGTTGTTTCTAGGAATATATTCAATTCTATAAGCACACTACCTTATTTTCTTTTCTTGGTTGTGTGCGAGTACAGTTTAGTAATGTGTTGAAAAATATATTTGTTCATGATAAATGAGCTAAAAGGATTAAATATATCAAAAGATTGATCCAATTTTTTTGCAAGAATAAGATGTTTCTTGTCTGATATTTTGTATTATTGGAGACATAAATGAAATATCCCAGCATTTTAAAGAGCTGCTAATTTCTTATTGGGGACATAAATGTTTGTCTGATATTTTGTATTATTACACAAGTATTCTAATGTTTGTGTAAGACCTTGGATGAGTTGTTATTACACAAACATTTCAAGAACATAATTTCTAGAAAATTTAAGCAAGTACATAGATAATATGATGCTAGTCCAAATGAAAACTTGTAGTTGTATCTTATTGTTGTTCATGGGATATTCACATTGAATCTACTTGTAGAATTCTCAGCGGTTGGAAGTGGTTCAGCTACTCATCTCATTTGGAGCCACATTACTTCGAGGAGAATGGAAGGCTGTTGTAAGCATGATTCTTGATCCAAGAGATGGGGATATCCTATCTTGTTCCTTTTTCAAAGGAAAGTTGATCGTTTTATGCTTGCTATTAATTATTAAGCAAAGTGGTCTACTGGTTTCTTTCATTTTCATGAAATAAATATAATCACTTGTTTTTCTTAACTCGGAGCTTTAAATACAAAGAAATGATATTAGCAAGGCACAAAAGATTATAAACAAACTGACAATATTGATGGGAAACTCAAAAAATTAGCTCGACATTTAGTTGCTAAAAGGTCAATAGTAAGTTTCTATGATGCAGTATACTAATGGTGAGAATGGATTTCTTAATTTAATTATATGTGGCCTTATATCTCGTGTATCTGTTTTCACTTTACTCTCAATTTACTGCATGTGTTTTGTTACTGACAAAATATATATTTTTTCTTTATTGATCTTGTGCGGCTGCAGTGTTTGAAAAAAATGTTTTGGGAGCTACTTGCCAGGCCCTAATAGCTATTTCTAGGACTTTGAGTGATGTAAGAGAATAAATTTTGTATATAAATGTATAATTTTAAATTGGTAGTACCTCTTGGTTTCAATAATCAGCTCATGTTGCTAGAGTAATTTCAACTTCTAGATATAAAGACCTATCTGCCTCAACTTATCGTATTCTTTTGTTCACTAATGCAAGAAGTTCCACGCATCATTAGAATACTTTGTTGTTTTGACTAGATCATGTGAATACCTATTAGCCATCAAAAGAATGAATTAAATTTTGTGATCTTAACATAATTGCTGCTCTATTTCTCGAGTGTATACATAATTATAAAATTTATTTATGGAAGTAAGTATGCGAGTGCAAAAATATGGTAAGGATAGTAATTTCTTATGCAAATTTTTGGGTCTCTTATATATGAATATTTGTATCTATTATCATATTAATCATACTACATTTTCTTGAAGTTTTATATGCCAGTAAACTTTCTTGATCATCAGAGTTTGTTCTATATCTCACTGACTGGGAGGGATTGAGCCAATGGTGCAAAGTACGGATACGACACACGTATGTATCAGTACGGTTGATACGGACCCATAATACGGAAGAAAATGAAAGCCCATAATACGGAAAATGACTCAAAATATAAAATAAAAGAAATAAAAATACGTGATAAGAACATATCAATACGGTTGATACAGACCCATAATATGACTCAAAACATAAAATAAAAGAAATAAAAATAAAAAGTAATAGTAACGATAATAAGAATAAGGTGTTCTAAATTATTCTTCATAATACATTTATATCATAATAACATTCATAACTAAAATTTACCTAAAAATAAGCTTAAGTTCAAATATCTTGAAAAAAATAATAATCCTAGTCCAGTTAAGTTCAACTTTTCTAGGTTTAGGTTTGTTTTCTCACATTTTCCTAAATTAATTCAATAATATTTAGTTTATATTTATTATTTCTTTATTTTTAAATATATTTTTTGACCGTATAACCGTATATACGCCCGTATATACGGTATACGGTTCGTATTACGAATTAAGACGCTAATAAAGAATAACACTTTAAATACGCTGTTTCGAAACGGATTTTTATTCATACGGCGTATAAACCGTTTAAACCGTTTAAACGGCCGTATCACACCGTATTTTGCATCAATGGATTGAGCAAGTTGTTGTGGGGACTTAGTATATGGTAAAGGAGATGTTGTTGAAAAGGGGATAGAGATTGGTAATACTGAAAGTGAAAAAGATGATGCAAAATTGCTGCTCTATTGCTCCTCCAAAAATTAGCATAAGAAATTACTATCCTTACCATATTTTTGCACTCGCATACTTACAGCATGGTTCCATAAATAACTTTTAGGGTCATTTACACTTTTAAGCTTTTTTATTAAAAAAAATTATATTTTTAGACCAACATTAAAATTTTTACAAAACTAAACTTTTTCAAAAAATAGACCAAAATGACCATTTTACCCTTCCATACGAAGAAAAAACATATCCAGCAGCTTTCTGGTATACACACCGGGAAACAGGCAAAATTCAAGCCTGTTTCCCGGTGTGTAACACCGGGAAGCTAAGATTTGCTTCCCGGCGCTACACACCAGGAAACAGGCCAAATTCAAGCCAGCTTCCTGGTGTGTAGTATCGGGAAGCAAATTTTGGCTTCCCGGTGTTACATACGGGAAGCTGCTCACATACCAGGAAGCTCACTTTTTGCAATTTTTTTTTAAAAGTTTATAGGTATTCACATAATTTTGAATTTAAGATTGCTGAAAAAAATTTAAGATTGGTCTAAAACTAAAAAAAAAGTTTATAAAGTCTAATTTTGATTATTTTCACTAACTTTTATAACTATTTATACACTCGAGAAATAGAGCAGCAATTATGTTAAGATCACAAAATTTAATTCATTCTTTTGATGGCTAATAGGTATTCACATGATCTAGTCAAAATTTAACTTCAACCATAAGTGAATAATTAAATGTACCATTATATTATGATTGCCTTGTGAACGTTAGTTGTGATGTAAGTGACTTTTACAAGACCATGTTAAGTGTATAAATGACATGATAGTAAATTGTTTCGGGTTGTATGACTTGTAATTGGTTAGTTGTTTTTGTAAGTTCAAAAAGAGATCATTAACATCTTTGATTTTCAAACTCCTTATAGTCTACAAACATTTTTTAATTATGTTGTCTAAGTTTTGTAAGCTTGGAGATTATTTGTGTAAATGTTGTGAACTTATCTATGAATTGTAAAATCGATAATTGCCTTCATGAATGTTAAAAATATTGAATGAGATCAATTATATGGCTTGTTTAATTGATTGTAAGGATTGATTCATGGATTGACTTAAGAAATTAAGGAACTTTAGTAAGTTCACTAGTTGCATTTCTTGCCATTTAATTAAATACATTGGTGTGTTTGAAGACTATTATTTCAAATTGTATTCGAACCAAAGGTGAATTTTGAATTTTTAACTGTTCATTTAAATTGTCTTCCTACCAATTTATTTTGGCTATTCTAAAACGTTAATTGATAATGAACATTGTATAGGTAAAAATGTTTTGAACATATTTGAACATACTTGAGTTTTGTAAAATTGGAACATTGTAATGTTTTTTTTTATTGATTCAATGTCCATGTAAGAAGATTTTATTGTGTATTTTCCTATAAACATCGGAAGTATTACATTAGTCAAAGGTCTTCTTAGAGTCGGGTTATTAAACTAAGCACGGGGTTTTGGTTATTGATCGATTATTCGATAAATTGTTGTTCGATTGATTGATCGATTGTATGATCATATGATAGTCTCTTGATTGATTGATCGTTTGATTGTTTATTGATTGATTGAATGATTGCTTGACTGTTCTTAATTGATTGATCGATCGCTTGATTGTTTCGGATTGATTGATCGATCGATCGATTGGTTTCTCTTGATTGATTGATAAATGGAATGTTTGATTGAATGTTGACACATTGCACGATAAGGTAATCCTTCACCTTGCATGTAATTTCTAAGAAACACGAAAGATTGATTAATCTTAATGAAGCGGTAATTCATGCATTGAATATGAATATGTGAAATGACATATTTATGATTGATATGCTAGCATGAATGGATGCTATGAACTGTGTGTGGTTGCTTTCTATGTAATAAGTCGAGTTTAGAGATGCTCACAATAGAAATGCATGATGTGTGTATACATTGCATATCGATGGAAAGGTAAGAGCATTTGCATGTGCTTATTTGGGACATGGAATGCGAACTAAGCGTGTGCCTGACCTTTTTTCTTTTTCTTTTCCCTTGTAAATTGTGTTTTTAGGTTCGATCGAGTAATGCATGTGGTATTTGAGCTCTCATGGTGAAGTCCATTAATATTGTAACCACCCATACATGTATTTTCGATTTTATCATGTTTATAAATAAGCTCACATGTATTTGAATTACGATTGGAAAAGATGTTTTATTCATTTGGAAATTTAAAGTATTTTATGTTTAAGAAAGTAACATCTTTATTTGAAATTATGAAGTTAATGTGGCGGTCTGGGCAACTGATGCGATTGAAATTTTTTATATATATAGGGAGCTAGCATGTGGGGCATGTATCTTATGAGATTCGAACTCGATACCTCTTTTATACACATAGCAATTTTAACCACCAAATCAACAATGTTCTTTGAAATCAATGGTATACCATTAAACATATAAACAAGTTTCAAGAAGCTGGGGCTTGTATATATATATATATATATTATTTTCCTTACATACTAGAATTGATTATGTTAATAAACTATTTAATTCATTACATTATTTAATATAAAATTTAAAAATAATTTCAATAATAATATTATTATTTAATTTATTTATATATTATTTATTTATTATTATAAATTGATTTTATTTATAAAATATAAGGATTTTAGATTATTATTATTATTAAATTATTTTAGTTGCAATAGGAAATTTTCAAAATGGTGTACAATTTGAATGGGAATAAGAGCCACTATTAAAAAAAAGTAAAAAATAAATAATATTTATTATTATTATTGAAAATTTAAATTTATATATGTATTTACAAAATATTTTTTTTTAGACAATCCGCAGTCTATTTGGATTTCGGTGAATTTATATAAAGTCCTATAATTTACTAATTCAATATGGAGAGGGGTTAATCCGGATTTTAATATTATTATTATTACATTGATTAAGTTTGGCATAAGTTGTGTTCGGTTCCAATATTTTTTTTGTCAAACATTTTTTTTTCCAAGTTATATTTGGTGTTTTCAAGCAACCTTTTTTTTTTTTTTATTTTTTATTAGCGGTTTAACTAGCATGCTTAATAAATAATATTCAGTAAAATTAACATTTTAATCAGTTTATTAAACTCAATAAAATAGACAGATATAATGTAAATAGATAACTATTTTATGATTAAAATTTGATCAAATCAATATTCAAAACCATGTGAAAAAATAAATAAAATCAATTAAGTTCTTTTGTTATTAAAAAAATAATTATCTTTTACTTTTTAAATTAAAAATAATAACTAAAGAAACTTTTAATAATTTTTATTTACATAGGCTATGTTTGACTGCATCAGCGTTTTTAACCGTATTTAGAGGTTATTATTATTATTATTATTTTTATTGTAGTGTTTAGCTTTTTTTTTTTTTTTTTTATTTTTTTAAATCTAGCATTTTTCAATAGTGTTTTTACCAGTTGTTTAACTAGCATTTTTAGTAAATAATGTTTGGTAAAACTAGCGTTTTAATTAACTAATAAAACAACATGAGATAAATGAACATAATAAAAATTATTTATTTTTTTAATTAATTAGTACTTAAAATTATATTAAAAATAAATAATAATAAAATCAATTAAGTTCTCATTTTATTAAAAAAAATAAATGAGTTACCTTTAAAAATACTTATTAAATATAATAATAATATGATTTACAAGTTGAATTTAGATAGAATAATGTTGGAATAATTTTACAAACTTCTATTAGTGTTTATAAGATGCTTTAAGAGACTCTGAGACAAACACCAATTTTAAAAGTCACTGGAGTTTTGATTGAAAAAAGAAAACTCTAAACTCTGATAAAAACGCTGATACTAAACACAATAGTTTATTATAATAAATAAATAAATATGATTAACAAATTTAATTTGGATAGAATAGCGATTGAATAATTTTATAAATACTCTTAAAACGTTTTTTGAAATGTTGCTTTTAGTAGTATTTGTAACATGTATTAAAAATTTTAAACACTAAATTTTAAATTCTTAAGACAAACACAAACTTTAAAAATTATTTGAGTTTTCATTGAAAAAAACTTGTACCAAACATACATATATTAAATTTAATTAATTTCAATAGTTCTATAATTAAATTTTTTAAATAATAATACTATATAATTTTTAAAATAAATAAAATATTTATATTTATAAAAATTGTTTCAAAATATATGATTTAATAGTATTAGATGGATATTATTTTCAATTAATTTTTTTAGAATTATTCAAAATTGATTAAAATTTGATTTTTAAATAATAATTAAATTCATTTAAATTTAAATATTGAATAAAATATGTAATTTTTTTTATAATAATTAATAAAATGACACACGCCTTGGGTGTGCAACCAACCTAGTCTATATCTTTACTATCTAATAAAAGTGCCGGTAAGCAGCTCACGATGTCGTCTCACATTTTTCTTTCCTTTTTTACCTTTCTTATCCTTACAATTGAAGTTATTTTAACTTATCTGACATGTTCTATTAAGTAATTTCACCGAATTAGGATTTAAAGGATAAACGCCAGGGTATGTAGAAGTAATTGTCCATCTCTTTCTTATTCAGATCTTGTTTTCATCAACTTCCTGATTAGGTTTTGTGGTATGCATTTATAGACACATCACCGACAAGGATTTAGGTTTCGTTATTAGGGTATCTGCCTATTAACCTTTAAATCGGGAACAAGAGTTGGAGTTGGAGTTGGAGTTGCCCATCTCCTTTTAGTTTTACCTGTCTTCTGTTGTCGAATGATCTACATGTATCACCTCACTTTCTCTTTTCTTTTCTTGCATGTTAGAGGTAATCATACTGCATCTTCTTTTGTTTCCCCTTAGTGTTGAGTGGTAAAAGTTCCATTTCATCAAGTGCTGTAGTTTCGTTCTCTCTTTCAATGGATGTGCTTGGCTTGTCTTGAAGAGGGTTCAATTTGGGCAAAGGTTTTAAATTTCCATTGGTGGGTCTGCAGGTTGAAGAGTCACTCATTGTGGTGTGATCTTCTAACTTCTTCTCTCTTCTTTGATGGTAAGTATTTACTGGATTGTTGGTAGTTATTATTATCTTTATATGTACTTTTTGTTCACTTCTTTGAATAATGATATTACATTACAGATAATGATTCAGTTTTCATGATTTGAGTTTAAATTTTACAAAACTGAAATAATTTAAATCTTATTCATTTGAATTAATGATTCCTTTTTGTCAGATAAATAATTAGTATCTGATGTCAATACTACTGTCTAATTTTACTACAACTTAGGATATACAATTTAGGTTTTGAACTTTCAAGTTCAGTGACTGCTTAGAAGTTTGATCCAAAACTAATAAAATGATACATTAAAATTGGACTTTTTACTCTTATGACTGTGAAAAGGCTCTCATTAAACAGATATCTATATAAGTTCATCTATATTGTATAGAGCTAAGTTTGAGAAGTTGCATTAGAATATGTTCCCTTTGCTAGTTGCGGACTGTAACTTTTAAGCACCCTATCTTTGTTTCCAGCCCGCCAAGCTACTGTTTGACGTTGATGAAACCTTTATTTACTGCAGACATTAGAAAATCAGTTTTTAACAGGTTGCAAGCTCTAATTGTAAGATGTATTATAAGTGTTGGTAGAGTTAATGGTTAGTTCTGTATTGTATTTGCGCGCATACTTGCTTATTTAGGCAGCATCATAGCTATTTATGTGTTAGAATTTAGAAATGGATAGGCTTCCAATGAGTCTGCAGATGTGCATGTCAGCCATATCGGAGTATTTGAGATACACGCTTTTGAATTTTGTGACTCTGTTTTGATTATCTGAAATATGATCTTTCCAATTGAATTTTTAATATAAATATGTTAATGGTCTTCCTAATTCTATGGTTATTTGCTTTCAGGTGTCTACTGTTGAAGCTGCTTCTACGCAGTTTGGAATATTTTGGCAGCACTATGGGGCATTGATTTTCAAAGGTATGGTGTTTTTCCTCTTCTAACAGTACTGAACAAATTGATTTTCCTTATTTGCTTGCAAATGATGGTTCAAATTATGTCTGAAATCATTTTAATATTGGCTCCATAGTTGCAGTTATTTGTTTGTTTCCTGGGTTTTTATGCTTGTAGCTTTTCTTTTTAATGTTGTACTGTATTTTATTTTGGATTTTCCATAATGTTATGTAAATTTGGATTTGTGATTCAAAGTATTCATATTTGACGCGTTTCTGAAGTTTGAATATATTTAGGTTCAGCTCAGAAAATATTTATATGTAAAAGTTAACCTTTCTTTTAGCAACTGCGGGTAAATCTGTGGCTGATTCTTGTTCCTATAACTCGAGGCGTATATCAAATAATCATGACAGAAGAAAGTTTTCTAGATGCACATTTGGAGTAGGAACTGGTATACATCTACCTTATGTCTTTTTTCCCCATGAAACTTATTGTAATATGGTGTTTCTAAATGATTAATTCTAAGGCAATGAGTATTTCATGCAAATGAAGTTCCAACAAGCTATTGACTATTATTCAAGAAGCATTTCTTGCTCACCAACTGCAATAGTATATGTTAATAGAACTATAGCTTATCATAAAATTAAACAGTAAGTTAGTAGTTATGATTAAATTTTGATCTACAAAGGAATCTATAAATAATAATCTGGTTTTTCTGCACTTAACATCTTATTGTAATTACAAAAATTGATAAATGTTTTTCTGTTCTTATCATTAGATTTGATAAAGTTAAAGAAGATTGTACAAAGGCCTTAAACCTCGATGATCGCTACACTAAAACATATTCATACCGAGCAACAGCTAGGCAAGAAATTGGGAAACTAAAAGAGCTCATTGACGGTTTGTTTACTCCTTTCTACATCTATTTATCAATTATTATTATACCAGGTGCTATGATTCTAATATTATCGTATTTGACATAGTTTTATAGTTGACTGCAGATTTAGAGTTTGCTTTGAAGTTGGACCTCAGAACCAAGACATGAAGAAACAACATGTTGACGTCAAATCTTTGTAGGACAAGGTCATAACTTTCCTCCATGCTTTCATGATTTTCTCCTAATATACTTTGCTCCATGTGTTCTTCTCCTTTATATTATTATTACACCCCTTGGCAATGAAATTAATAGACTATATAAGATCACTCGGGTTCACCATTTAAAATAATGATAAGATTAATGATATTTTTGACAATATTGATTCTGAATACCTTCCATAGGTTCAGACCTTATTCTTTCCTGTTTTAATTTTTATTTCCAATTTTGTTATGTTGGTTCCAAAATTTTACATTCACGCTAGCTTCATTTGTTGGATGACGCCAGCTTCATTTGTTGGATGACGCCAGCTTTATTTATAGGATGACACTAACTTGATTTGTAGGATCAATTACTTGTTCATATATGACAGTAGGAACTCTCTGGGGAACTGGCAAGCTACAGATGAGTCACCTTATCAGTGGACAGGCATTTCTTACCATCACCATGACAAAAGAGTTTGCTTTATGTAAGTTACTTTATTTTACTCTTGTGTTTCATTTTTGTCTCTACAATGTCCAATTTTCTATTTTTTATTTTTGGCTTTTGTGGTTTAAATAAGCTGGTCCAAGTGGAAATCTACAAACAGAAATGTTACTTCACAAAGATTCAGATATTTTCACTTTCAATGATGGATGGGTTTTTCCTAAAAGAATTATGTTCAATGGAAATGAATGTTTTATGCCTCTTCCTGATGATTTTCCAAGGCTTCCAAACTCTGTTATTCACCTCCATTCTACTAATGCTCTCATCATTCTTCTGTCTTTTTTCTTCCTTGTTTTTGTACTTTGAATTGATTGAATAGTTTAATAAAATTTGTTAATGCCTCTTCCTTGTTTTGGTTTCTTTAGAAACTAACCCTACATGTAATTAGAACGGATCATATCTCCCGGTATTGGTAAACTCAGTAGATTGCAAAGACTGTAAGTTTATTGTCCTTGTGCTGTTGCTTGTTTTACATCTTGGAAATATTCTGATTATTGATTTGGCATAAGACATGACACTTCTTTAGAATAGTTTACATGGTTTTATCCCCAATGAGATTACTAATTGTTCTGAGGTAAAAGTTGTGTAAGTGAACTTGTTTACTTGCTTGTGTTCAATTTGTAATAGGATCAATTCAATCCAATGTTGATGATTTTTCTCACTTGTGATAATAGGTATCTGAGAGCAAATTATCTTCAAGGAGGCATACCAGCAAATATTGGAAACCTTTCTCTGCTAACTATTTGTAAGATCTCTGATTGTGTCTCTGCCTACTTGATTTTCTGATCTTTAAGTAGATAGTATGGTGAATGGCCTAATGTTGTTCTTATTATTGAAAATGTATATTTGGCCGCCTGACACATTTGCATCAATTATAAGTTCGAATCCTATTTTGAATTCCACTAAAAGCAGTTTCAGAAATTTGCCTTGATTATTTGGTGTTAACTTGATGCAGAAATCTGTCAACTAACTTTTTCTCTAGACAAATTCCGAATTTTGTATCCTTGTGTAGCTTTGGAAATAAGTCGTGAGTATATTTCTTAATCCCAGTTAGGCTTGTGCAATTTCGATAAGATATTAAATGGTATAAGTTCACCTTCTTTAGATGACTATTGAATATGTTTCCTTCCATTATACTTAGGTTCATTGGAAATTTGGATCTTTGTGGACGACAAGTACACAAGCCATGCCGAACCTCAATGGATTTTCCTGTTGTTTTACCTCATCAAATGTTAACAAGACTTACAACTATATTTTAAAAATGATTATCACAATACGCACATGCCTTGCATATGCGTCAAACCTAGTACTTATACATAAAAGTATATAAAAGAATGAAAAGGTGAATTAAATAATGAACAGAGGTGACCAGGCATTTGTTCGACTTTTACTGTATAGATATATTTACATGTTGATTACTATTAAGTTATAAGTAAAGTTAGTTATTTGAAGGTTTAAAATGTGATTTCAACAACTAGGATTTATTCTAAAATCACTAAAAGAACGAATGGTTATTTGCCATCCAACATTTTCGATTTCTATTTTGACTCGCTCTAGAACTCTTTTCTTGAATTGGGCACCATTGATGAACCTGCTATATATGCATTCATCAAAATTAACAACAAAATAAATTAGTGGAAAATTTAAAGTAGAGAATGGTTCAGAGGTTCACTGTAAACAGCTGTTCCAACTTATAGGGTGACAGTATGTGTAATGTGTTATATCATATTTGTTATTCTATTTTTGGCAGAATACTTTGTACAAGTTATGGGTCATTACTTGTTTGGTATAAGGCCAATGGGCCCGGGCAATATTAATAAAGCCCAAACCTATTTGTGACCTAACCCGGCCCACTAACCTAAACCTAACTATATATTTTCTTTTGTTCTTCTGCCGAGCACTGTAGCTCTTGGTGTTTGTTTTTCTTCTTCTATGTGACGACTCTGGAACTAGGGCTGTTTTGATCTCTTGTGAACTAAGAGGACTTTGTGTTCTCCATCTGTTGTAACACCACCATTGATAGTGCAACCGGGCCACTGAGCCATTTCCCTGGACGTACACCTTTGGTGGCCTTTGTGGCTGCCGGTGGAACTACGTAAACTCTGTGTCGTTCGATTTTTTTGGTTGCTGTTATTTTGCGATTCATTGTTGTCTCGATTTACAATAATTGGTGTCAGAGCGAATCAGTCTATCTCTTAAAACCCTAACTTTTCTAGTTTGTTTGATTTTGATTCTTTAATCTTTTTCAAGTAATGACTTTGGTCTCTTATTTTTCTGCAGATGGCCGGCCAACCCCTCTGATGTCGAAATATCTGAGTCAAATGTTGACTTGAACCGAAACCGACGAATCCATTCAATAACATCTATTGAAACCCTAGTTTTTTGCTTTGATATTTTTCGCACTTGTGGTTTTTATGTGTTACTAACTCTCTATTTTGTATAGGTACCCAATCTTTGAAGAAGAACAAAGGAAAAATAATTTTAAAAAAAATAAGAAATAAGGAAACAAGTACAGAAATAGCTAAATTTGGAATACTAGAAGATATTGTGGCTTTGGTATTCAGCTAGGTAAACTCTCTACTTTGAAATTAGGTTTTCTAAATATTATTATATCTGATAGCTGCCTGAGTGGGGTTTGGTTTATGCCCTCAGGGTTGATCTGTTGGTTTCCTGTGTGACTTTGTGATTCTTGGTGTTTGTTTCCGGTTTGGATATATATCTATGATAGCTGAGTGTTGATTGATCTTGATATAGAACTGTGACAAACTATTGCTGTTGCTTTCTTAGTGATTGCTTACTGAATCTTTGTGTTATCTTGCAATGTTAGTGAGTGTAAGATCTGTTTTTGTGTTACCGTATTAGCTTAGTGATACTAATACTATTCTTTGTGATCCAATGTGTAATTACTTACCTCTTTGTGATACTTGTCTGATTGTGTTGTGTGTTCTATTATTTGTCTGGTTCTCTGTGGCTGGAGTGTTTCATACATATATTGTCATATCATTTATACATCTGCATATTAGGATTAATATGGCTAAAGCGCCTAGCTCAAGTCATATTAATATAGAGGTCTTTGATGAGAGTCAGAATTTTGTTCTTTGGCAAAAGAAAATGTTATCTGTTCTTGTTTATCATGGGGTAGAAGGGGCAGTAGACAAAGAATATCCTGAGGATGCATCTGATGCTGTAAAGAAAATGCTAGATAAAATAGCATATCATATGATCCTATTGCATCTTTCTAATGATGTCATGACTAATCTTGTTGGTTCTAAGACTACATTTGATTTATGGACTGCATTAGAGTCTAACTATCTTGAAAAAGATGTTCAAAATAGGCTGTTGAGTCTGCATCATCTGTTTGGTTTTAAATTTGATTCTAAGAAAAAGGTTGCTGAGAATTTAGCTGTCTTCAAAAGATTGGTGTAGGATTTTAATAGTCGTACTAAAGAATCCGATAGACTGTCTGATGAATATCTTGCTATGATTCTATTGCATGCCTTGCCTGATAGTCACAATGTTGTTAAGGAATTTATTTCATTCAATAGTGCTGCTTTGACTACTAAGTTGATAATTGATGCTTTGCTGTTTAGAACTGCCTCTGAGGAAAAGATTAAAACTGAACTTGAAGGGTTAATGGTTTATAGTTCCAGTGACCATAAGCCTTCTAGGAACAAGAATAAGAAACCTCATTCTAAGAATAATAATGGTAATAAGACTAAAGGTAAGAAAAATGGGAAAGCCAAAGTAGGAAATGATAATGTTATTACTGTAGAAAGCAGAACCATCTTGTCAAAGACTGTTTTCAAAAGAAAAAAGGATGAATCTAATGGTGTTGATAAACCTGTTTCTTCTAATTCCATTACTGTCTTTGATGATGATGTGTATTTTTGTGAAGGATTGACTATCATTGCTAAAATGTCTAATGCATTAGTTGTGAATAAGATTGTTGATTCTGATTGGGTGATTGATTCCAGTTGCACTCATCACATGATCCCTAATAAAAATTGGTTTTATAAATAGGACACTATTAAAGAAGGTATGGTTTTGATGGGTTCTAACCATAAATTCTTGATTGAAGGTGTTGGCTGTGTAAAATTAAACAATTTGATAGAACTATCAGATTATTGAATGATGTGAAATATGTGCCTAATTTGAGAAGAAATTGGATCGCTGTTAGTGCTTTGGATGCTCTCGGTTTTGAATGCATATTTAAAAACCAATCTGTGTGTGTGATTGATCCTAACACTGAAGAGACTGTAATGAAAGGCATGAAATTTAGTAATCTTTACAAACTGGATAGTGAAACTGTTGAGGCTCTTGCTGTTAAAGATAAATCTGATGAGTCTGTTATTATGAAATGGCATAATAGATTAGGCCATTTGGGTGAGAATGGTCTAAAGGTTCATATAAAAAGGGGTTTAATTGAAAAGGATGATGTTTGTAAACTTGATTTTTGTGAATATTGTATTCTTGGTAAGCAAACTCGTGTGTCTTTTGTGAGATATGTTTTTAGAGTTAAAACTGTGCTTGAGTATGTAAATGCTGATCTGTGGGGTCCTAGAAAGACCAAAAATTTTAGCAAAAGTATTTATTTTTCTATCCATTATTGATGATTACTCTAAGTTTTCCAGGATTTACTTACTTAAGAGTAAAGATGAAGCTTTTGATCGTTTTAAATTGTGAAAATTGCATGTTGAATCTGAAACTGGCTGCAAAGTTAAATCTCTAAGAACTGATAATAGGCATGAGTTTTACAATGAGATGTTTGATATGTTTTGTGCTAATAATGGCATAAAAAGGAATAGAATTGTTAGGTTCACTCCTCAGCAGAATAAGGTAGCAATACGCCTGAATAGAACCTTACTTGAAAAAGTGAGGAGCATGTTGTTTAAGGCCAAACTGCCTAAAACATTCTAGGGGAAGCTTTAAACACTGCTCTGTATGTTACAAATTGTTCTCCTTCTGCTATTATTGATTGGAAAACTCCTTATGAACCGTATTATGGTAAACTGCCTGCATTGAAGCATATTAGAATTTTTGGCTTTAGGGTATATGCACATCAATCTGTTGGTAAGTTAGAACCTAGGTCTATAAAATGTCTTTTTTATGAGATTTGTAACTGGTACCAAAGGTACCAAACTAGTCTATAAAGAGGGATCATCTTATAGGTTTATTATTAGCAGGGATGTGGTGTTTAATGAATCTGAATTTCCTAGTTTTGCCTCTGATGTTGATAAATCTGAAGCTTGCATTCCTAGTTTTGCATTGTCTGATTACAACATTGATTGTGAATCTGGTTCTAGTTCTAATAGGGTTGATGCTGGTAACTCCAGTATACCTATTCATACTGAAACTGATATGCCTGAACTTGGTTTACCTAAAACTGATTTGCCTGACAGTGTTCTTGTTGTGAATGAACCTGTTATTGATGAACCTGACAGTAATGTTAATGTTGATGAATCTAGTTTTGATCAGTTGTTTAATGATGATGATTTGCGTGATTATTCCCTTGCTAGAGATAGGCAGAGGAAAGTAATTAGGACTCCTGGCCGATATTTAGATGCTAACTTGACCATTTATGCTCTAGATGCTGTTGTTTGTGATGAATTTATGCCTATTTCGTATACTGATGTTGTGAATTGCAAGCATGCTAATAAGTGATATCTACAATGATTGAGGAACATAAAGCCTTGTTGAAAAATCAGACTTGGGAACTAGTTGAAAAACTAGAAGGTAAGAAATTGATTGCTTGTAGCTGGGTGTTTAGAATAAAAGAAAATCTCCCTTTTGCTTATCCTAATAGATATAAAGTTAGGCTTGTAGTTAAAGGCTTTACTCAAAAATCTGGAATTGATTTTGATGAAATATTTTCTCATATTATTCGCTATATAACTATTAGGATCATGCTTTCTATGATTGGAAACTTGAACAAATGGATGTTAAAACTGCTTTTCTGCATGGTTATTTAGATAGAGAAAATTTTATGGAACAACCTAAAGGTTTTTGTGAAAAATGGAATAAAAATAAGGCTTGTTTACTGAAAAGGTCTCTTTATGGTTTGAAACAATCTCCACAACAGTGGAATGAAAGATTTCATAAGTTTATAACTTTCATTGGTTTTCATGGAAGCATGTTTGATGCCTATTTGTATTTTAATTCCAATGATAATGCCATAGTGCTTCTACTTTTGTATGTTAATGATATTTTGCTAACTGGACCTGATTTTAATGTTATGAAATCTGTTAAACAACTTTGAACTGTGAATTTGAGATGAAGGATTTGGGACATGCATCTAAATTCCTAGAATGAATATTACTAGGAATAGAAAGAAATTTCAGCTTTGCATTGATAAAAAACAGTATCTTGAAAAGATTTTGAAAACTTTTGATATGTTGAATGCTAAACCTACTAGTCTTTCTCTTGCTGGTGGTCATGGTTTGGATACTAGAAATCATGAATCTGAAAATGTTTTGGAAAATATTCCCTATGCCGAAGCTGTAGGTTGTGTTATGTACGCAATGGTATGCTCCAGACCTAGTATTGCCTATGTTATTAGTGTACTTAGTAGGGGTATGATGAAGCCTAAAATAGCTCATTGGAAAGTAATGAAGGGATTGCTTAGATATTTAAAGGGAACTATTAATGTGGGGCTGGTTTATGGGAAGCATTCTAATTCTGTTGATATTGTTGGTTACTGTGATTCTGATTATGCTAAAGACATTGAATTTAGAAAGTCCATTTCATTATATGTTTTTACAGTGTGTGGTAATTGTGTTTCTTGGAGGTCAAGACTCCAATTTGATGTTGCTTTATCCACTACGGAATCTGAATACATAGCTCTAATTGAAGGTATTAGAGAAGTCATGTGGATCCAAGATATATTTAAGGAGGTGAAGTAGTTGGAAGGTAAGGCTACTGTCATGACAGATAGCCAAAGAGCCTTCCAGCATAGCCGCAACTCAATATACCATGACAAGATCAAACACATAGATGTGAAATACAACTTTATCAGGCTACATGTTCTAAATGGTACTATTGATGTGGGGAAAATCTCCACTGATTCTAATCCTGCTGATATGGGGACTATGGTCCTCTCTACGAAGAAGTTTCTATTTTATAGGGACAGTCTTCACATAGAGTTGCTGTGAACTCAAGGCTGAATGGCGGGCTATGAAGACAAGGCCAAGGATGGCACTGATATAGATCAATGGTGTTCAATAAGGTGGTTTTATTCTAAAAGATATGTAAATATGATCCAATTGGGAAGAATTGTAATGTGTTATATCATATTTGTTATTCTATTCTTGGCAGAATACTTTGTACAAGTTATGGGTTGTTATTTGTTTAGTATAAGGCCAATGGGCCCGGGCAATATTAATAAAGCCAAAACCCATTTGTGACCTAACCCGGTCCACTAACCTAAACCTAACTATATATTTCCTTTTGTTCTTCTGCCGAGCACTGTAGCTCTTGGTGTTTGTTTTTCTTCTTCTCTGTGACGACTCTGGAACTAGGGCTGTTTTGATCTCTTGTGAACTAAGAGGACTTTGTGTTCTCCATCTGTTGTAACACCACCATTGATAGTGCAACCAGACCACTGAGCCATTTCCCGTGGACGTACACCTTTGGTGGCATTTGTGGCCGCCGGTGGAACTACGTAAACTCTGTGTCATTCGATTTTTTTGGTTGCTGTTATTTTGCGATTCATTGTTGTCTTGATTTACAACAGTATGCTCAGTGATGTTTTGATTAGTGATGTTTTGATTGAAAGAATGAGAGGGAGAAAAAGTTTGGTGATATTATGAATGTGCCTTTGATTTCTATGTGTTATAGTTTGGTTGAAAAATGATAGGGAAAGAAAGATGTTATGCTGTGTTAAGAAGATGATTTTGGAAAATCTATTCATCACAATAGAAAGTTGTGGGTGGGTAGAATTATGAATATGAGTGGGTGGTATCTTTATATTTGGAAAAACCTGATAAATGAGATAATCTCTCCAAATCTACTGCTCTATCGATAAATTATTAAAAAATGTTTATAGATTTTAGTAAATTATAAAATAAAATATTGATTTTAACAAAATATTGAAAATTATAAAATTTACATAATATATATTTTTTTAATTTGGTAATTTTTAAAATAAAAATGAAAGCTAAAAGTTATTAAAAAAATATTGAACCAAACATTTAAAAAATAAAATTATATATTAATTTATTTTAGTTTAGTAAATTTAAAAAAATAAAAAAAATATTTAGATTATTAAATAAAATATTTAAAATTTAATTAGATAATTTAAAATAAATAAACCACTCAAAAATACAAAAATCACTCACACCTCATCAAAACAAACCGCAAGTTGTTTTGGGTGTTGGGTGGTTTAGTAAAAATTTGTAAAATCAGATGTCAAAAGTAAATTATTTGGGTGATTTTCGAAATTAACTTAATATGAAAATATATTTAATGGTGTAAAATTAATTATTAAATTTGTGGTATTTATTATTATATAATATTAAAACTAATAATGTATGTTTTAGTTTAAAAAATATTATAAATTTTCATTAAAAATTACTTTCATTTAAATTAATGTATAACTGAAAATATATAATATAAAATATATATTTAATATTAATGACATCAAATTTAGTTATTTATATTTATTAAATATAATATTGACATTAATGATGTAATTTTCAATTCAAAAAATATAATGAAATTCTATTCCTCAAATAATTATTTTTTATTTAAAGTAAAAGATAGTTAATTTATAATATTATAAATATATATAATATAATATTTATAATGTAAAATTATAAAATTGGTCATATAAGCTTAAGTAATTACAATACTAATTACTTGGAACTTAAGCGAGAAATACAAATGAGATCAAAGTGCCTCCATGAAATCAAAGTTATTTAATATGTGAAGTAATAAACTCACATTTAGGACTAAAAATGGATTTGTTTTAGACAGATTCTTGACCTTTTAATGTAAGATAGTCTTCAATAGTTTGATTTGGGAGTTATTGCTTGAACCTGCTCTTGGCTTAAATGGTTCCTCATCTTATGGTCAAGGGCTTGGTTCGAGTGAATTGAAAATGGGGACATTGATTATGAGGGGAAATTCATTTCATTGCAATTTCCCTCCACCAATATGAGGTATTTCTAAATACCTTTTTCCCCTTATAAATTAAAACATTAATTCTATTTTTATTTTTATTTTTCAAATTCATAATGTTAAGTTCTCTTCACATAATTTATCCAGCTTTAGAATTTATGTTAATATTTTGAAATTTGAAATACACTTTGATGTTCAATTTGATAGTTTCAGAACTATTACAAAATTTTCAAACTTTTTGACCGTGAATAGACACAAAATTTTACGTGAAAATTTTAAGTAGAAAAAAAAATCACACCCGTCAGGATGATGGGTAACAATAGATTAAACGTTGTAAATAGAATATCATTCTCACACTCTTCAACCCAATTACATTGATCTCAATCTCAAATATAAACTCGACTCTCCTAGGATAACAGAACTCCTAGACGTCAAAATCTACATGGTTCCCAAGCTCCCATCAAGCACATTCTAAATCTAATCAACAAGATCTATATTATTCTCTAAGAATACCTAATAATAGATATAAGCATAATATATATAACATTAGGTTATTTAGTCACAAAATAATCCTACATTATTCAGAAAACCTTTTCCTATATAAAATCCTGAATGATCTATTTTATTAGAATGCACTTTAGAAAATATTATCTTTAATAAATTATGATGCTTTCAAAATAGTATTCGAATCCTTTCCAAATTATCAAGCCCGTTGATAAGGGTGGGCATGGTCCGGGTTTCACTGGACCAGAACTGAACCGGTTAATATAACAGGTCCCAAAATTTTGAATCACACCGATTAAAATGTCGGACCGATCGGTTCGGATCCGGTCCCACCAGTCCAGGTCCGGATCCGATCCCAACTGATCCCACTCCGAATCCGATCTGATCCAATCGGGTTGAGTTTTTAATGGGCTTTTCATCTTTTTTTTAAATATATTAAAAATTATATATATAAACCATATCTAATAAAAATTAAATAAATATATTTATAATACCAATTTATAATATTATAATTAATCATCTAAATTTTTTAATGCCTAGTAATTCAAATTAATATAATCAAATTCCATCAATTTAGAAAATAAATATATGTAATTATTTTTGTTTTAAATTTTTATTTTTATTTTATAATATATAAATATATATATATATAAATCAGTAAATATATATTTATTTTATTAATTAGTCCGGTCCTGTCATAAGAGGCATGGGATCGGACCGAACCAACAATATAACCAATCCTAATTTTTTGGACAGGGACGAAACCGTTTGGACCATGGACCGCAAAAGTTCAGTCCAGTCCGAAGTCGATCTTGGTCCGGTCCAAATCATTCAGGATTTTATGCCCATCCCTACTAGTTGAATTTCTAAATCTTCCGAAATCATGCGCACCACGAACTTCCATATCTAACTACTGATGAAACTTGCAAAAGAAGGTGTGAATGTTCTGGTCTCCGATCAGCTGTTCTTGGATTCATCTCAGAATAAGCTTTGCAACAATATATGGCTTGCCCAAATCAAAGTTCTTTTGCCTCTCCAAATGACTAAAACCGTTCTGGATTCTAGAGTTTATTAGAATTCTCATGACGGTTCTAACACTAGTCACCGCTCTAAGTTGTTATATTGTTAGGAAGGGGTCAAAGGCAAAAGCAATCCAATCTACTTTGTAAAGTTTCTCTAGATTCAGTTGTTCATCGCTGCTATTTATCATTTCAAACCTCATTGCTTTCACTTATTATTGGTGGACTTTAAATCACTTCTCCATTGTTATTCTAGCTTTCACTTCTATTCCCAATTGTTTATGGACATTAATGACAAGAAATAGTGGCAAACAAACTACGGAGGGAAGGAAGAAGAAGAAAAATTTTAATGTTAGTTTTACATATTGCATTCGGTTAAAATTTGGTTTTATGTCATTTTTATTTTGAATTTAGTTAGGATTGCTTATGGTGCTATTTTGTTGCTAAGAGTCAGTTATAGAGTATTTAGATGTTTGAAATTGATTGATAGCATGTATCTTATTAAAATTATTGTGACTGCAATCGAAAAGTAAACAATGGTTTAGTCATTTTTTAAAGTACGAACATAGACTTTGTGTAACTGTCTGAACTAATTCAACATTTATAAGCTACCATTTCGCAACCGTATAGAATCCATCTTCATGCCTAGGAGATGCCAATATAAACTGAGTTGTTAATCGTGGTAGTCCTTTAGTTTTAGTCTAAGAGACAAAACTCTTAAAATTTGTCTACACGATAGAAATAATGAGAAGGCCAATATATTCTCCTAGGAAATAGGTTGTATTAGGAGCAACATTAGTGAAAGAGGGATTTAAATTTACTCTATACCAAAAGCTGGTTTGTAGATTATGTTATGTGCAAATTTTAGCGATGGTAAATAAATTATTATAACCTTTAATATTTTCTTTAACATCTCATGAAAATTTTAGACTATAATTATTCATCTTAAAATGCTAAAAGTTGCTTCCTTATCGTATCCAATAGGAAGAAAAAGTCTAGTTGAACTGCTTCACAATGGTAAAAATTGAATATCAGATCCTTTTGTTTTCTAGTTTCACAAATCCGGAAGTTGGTGCCTATTTTGAATTGCCTTCCAGGTTACCATGTTTCACGAACTCTGAAGTAGTTATATTTTTTTACTCTTGTTTCTTAGTTTTCTCGAATTTAAATAAAAATTTGAGTTATCTCTCCATACATACTAGCATTAAATGACATTTAAATTATCATTTGTGCATTTTTATTCATTTAATGTGAAACTATATGACAAGACAATATTTTTTAACACTTATAAGTATATTCCATTGGTGGTTTAAGTAGAGTCAATGGTGTCAGGTAGATATAATAACTTAAACTTGAAATTATGAATTTTTACATTTTAAATATCATAACTGAAGTAAGATTACTTCACATTTTAAAATTCAATCGATGTAAAGTATTTATACCATTTAGAAAAGTGTTGTACCTAAGACTTGCAACCCTATTTTTTTTGTAAGAACTCTAAAAAATTTTTTAATCATTATTACTTTTAATGTAACACATGACATCCCATGACAAGTTTAGTCTATCAATTTTCATATTAAAATGATAAAATTTACTTCTTTTCATGTCTACTAAAAAGACAAAACCTATTTAGATTTTCTTTTTAATATGGAAATCCAGTAGCAAATTCTTTTGCTTCCATGTTTCATATACTTCAAAACAATTACTTTTTTTCTCTGACTTCCTAGTAGACATGACCTAGAAGCTAATTCTCGAGTTATTTCTCATTTCAATCCACATTAAATTATATTTAACTTATTAATTGGAAAATTATATTTATTCCATTTGAAACTTTAGTAGTTGTAATTTTTTGTCCACTTATATCTCATTAGTTGTTTAAATTGAATTAAGAAGACTTTAAACATGAAAATCTTAAATTCTTACAACTTAAATATCACAATTAAAGTAAGATTGTCTCACATTTTGAAATTCGATTGACATGAAGTATTTATTCCCTCCAAAAAATTACATATCCTAGAACTTGCTACTCTTACATTTTCATGAGATCTCTAACAAAATTTTTCCTTTTAAACCATTACTACCTTTAATTAGTACCGTCAAAATGGACTCAAAGTTTGCGGACTATCCGGGTCTGCTCGTAATTTGTACGGATATGGACTTAGAAAACTAGTGTCCATTTTGATCGTGGGCTTTTTTATCCGCTCCGTACGGATAACGGACTTTAGAGAACTGGAGTGGATATATCCGCGGATATCCACTATTTTCAATATAAATTTTTTAAAAATTAAAATTTTCTTAACTTGCTCTACTTTAATAAAAAAAAACATCAAGATTCACAACTAATAAACCTCTAAACTTCACAGTGTCGATACCCATATCTCTTAGACACCCACAGTTGATAACTAGTGTACGGATATAGACTTAGAAAGCTGGAGTCAATCTACTCCAGTCCGCTTTAGAGTGTTTTTTTTTTCAAAATATTTGATAACTATTGTTTCTATATGTGATAGTATTTTGAGATAATGCAAGTTACAAATTTTTAGACCATAACTATGTCGTTTATCTCATGTGACATCTATACTTCTTGCTAATGTTTTAGTTTTAATCTTTTTTATTTTGCTCGATTCTCTATTACTTTGGTAGTTAAATCAATATGTGATGGAATATATATATATATATATATATATATATAATCGTAATTGAATAAGATGGATGTAAAATAGCTTGTAAATTGAGTAACAAAGGCCATAAAAAATATACAACTCTTCAACAAGATGCATTAATAAAAAAAAAAGTTGAAAATTAACGGACATGTCCGGGTCCGTCCGTATGAATCCGCAGATGGACTAGGACTTGAAAAATAAATCCGTTTTAGAAAACGGACATGTTCGCTCCAGTCTGTTTTTATGAAAAAGTCCGTATGGACCGGAGCGGACTGGATTGTCCATTCTGACAGTGCTACCTTTAATATAGTCCCTAACATCCCATGAAAATTTTTGGTTATATTTTTATTTTATAATGATAAAATTTGCTTATTTGTTGGGCTGATAAGTTAGATGAAGCCTATTTTGAACTAATTCCTGATGTGAAAACCTTGTAGCGATACTTTTGCTTTCGTGTTTCATAGACATGAAGAAGTTAATTTTTGTCTCTTGCTTCCCGATAGTCATAACTTGAAAACAAATTTCTTTTGTTATTCTTGTAACGGCAAACCCCCTCTCTAGTAGAACCATAGGATGGGAGTCTGACGCTACACACCCAATGCAGTATATAAAATCAGTAATTGTTTGTAAATGCAAAACCAATTCACTAAATTATAACCTGAATCATTCATAAGACATTCAAATACATCCCAGAAATCTCAATATCCAAAAGTAGTAGTAGCCCAAATGTGTTTGCGAGTTCCAACATACACAAGCAAATGCCTTAGACTCAACTCTAATCATGAAATCACACAATGCAAGTCTCTACGGATTCCCTAGAATCTGCTAAAGCAAATAACATACCAAACAGTTATACCAACCAGCAAGTTATTGGTTTAAGTGATTAGCCTCAAACATTCATCAATTTTAATTCTTGTTACTGAGTTCCTTAGGTTGCTATCTATAGGTTCTAGACTAAGTGATACTATACCGGCCAATGAAATACAAGTCGCGCGCACACGGCGAAACCTCCCTCGCGAGGTCTAGGGGCAGCACATTAGGAAGAAAAATTTTCATTGATAGATTTTGTGGCAGTTTCAACCCAATTTTTCTAGATTCTCCCTGTTTTTACCATGTTCAGTTCCTAGCATAACTACTTAATTTATTAAACAAAAATAGTAGCAACACAGTAGATTATATGGCCACTTTATTATGTATAATTTCAGCATACAAATAGTATAATTACCAACTTATTAAACAACTCAAATGATTCAACACAACAACCACAAATCAGACCAAAACAGCACACTTAACTCTGCTGTTAATAGATTTTAGTTTAACCAAAGTATTGCCCATAGTAGCTAGCAGAAAGTGGAATATATCAGTTTAGTATGGTGTTGGACGAAGCCTAGTATTAGTAAATTCAGTATGGCCGAAGCTAAGCAGTTCAGTAACAGTATTGACACTTCAAACCGTAAATTCAGTGTGAGGATCCTCTATTCTTAGGCATGTCATGGATTCTACTAGGTAGCTATCATAAGGGCAATAATTTGTTCCAATTATTCAGTTTCCAATTTTTTTATAGGTTTCAGTCCAGTTATTGGCCTTATCAGTTATCTCACTAATTCATTAACAATTAACCTATACCATCTACATATGCAATTCGTATACAACGTTATAGTATTCATACAGAAGACATGTAGTAATAAAAAACAATACACCAACCAATCTGTGGGACTTAAAACCGCTGCAAACCTATAGATATGCAGAACACAGCGATAAACTTGTCTTACCAAATTAAACCCCAAAGCGTTCCAAGCGAAACCCTAACGAATGACTCTTCAATCCGCCGGAAAAATCTAAAAGAAACAAAACCCTAATGATTAAATGCCAAAACAAAAACAGGGCAGCACTGAAATTAGAGGGAGAGAGATGAGCTTACCGAAGCTTTCCTCGAATAGTGGCCAAGAAACCCCCAATTGAAACCCTAGCAACAAGGTTCTGATTTCTCTCTAGGGATACTCATACATGAACTCTCAAAATCGTGAATGAATGAGTTATGAGCATTCTAGAGGTTATTAGGTTTATATATGGTGGAAAACTCAGGATACTGCCCCCCATAGACTTAAGAAATTATAAAATTTACTCTAAAACTCAAAATATACTAAGAATACCCTTTAATAAGACCAAAACTAACGACCCGACTACCAAGCCCGAAAACCATCTGTTACAATTCTCCTTATATGTCCACATTAAATAACATTGAACCTATTAACTAAAAATTTACATTCATTCAATGTGAAACTTCAGGAGGATACATATATATTTAGATATATATGTACATCTCATCAGTTTTTAAATTAAATCAATGAGATTCCGGTAAATAAGAACGTCTTAACATGAAAATCATGAAATACGTACAACTTAAGTATCACAATTGAAGTAAGCTAGCTTCATATTTTAAAATTTGATAGAAAAAGCTTACATATTATCTCTCAATATGCATCGAAAGAGCTCCTTTAGAATCATGACTGGCTTAGTAGGTGAATTATGCAAGCGGATTATGAAACATAATCGGATTTATAAGAGGGTTAATTCCAATGGTAAAAAAAATTTTTTATTTGTAAAGATCTCCTCACATTTCATTAAGCTTTCAAATGATTATTTGAGATTTCATGTTTGATGTGTTCAAGTGTTTCGTAGTTGAAGGTTATCAATGAAGAGATTTTAGCCGAGTTTTCAGCCGAATTTTTATTAAATTGTTAATTTTCAGGAAACTTTTTAATTGGCAATAAGTTTTGACTTATATAACTAATTTAGTATGCATGGGGGAAAATCTAACACTAGTAATGATACCTCTAAGACAATGTCGAATAATGGTCATGCATGAGATGAGTAAAACCGCTTGAGTGGGACACACATTGATCTTTGATTATAGATGATATGAATCCTTATTTTAAGTAGTTTACCTCGTGCCTAAAAGAATATTTGATATCTTTTCACACAAAATCACATTTCCCTAGTTTATTGCTAATAATTATGCATGTCATTGTCACATGAGGCTTAGTTATCATTATTCATGATAATGTTGAATGAAAAATTGTTATGTCTTTATATATACTCAAAATAACCTTATATAGTTTACTTTTGGAAGTTCTCACATTTCCAAATCTGTTAGTTGATATTTTTTCAAACTAACACTTTGGTGTTTTAAACTAGAGTTTATGTTTCATTTGGATCCTCTTGAGGTCCTCTTTCATACTACACTTTTCCTAGTCTATTACTATAGGCTCTATTTTATTATTTTATATTTGTCTAATATGCCTTTAGGTCTCCGGTGGATTTTGTGATTTGTCTTTTATCTCATGTTAATAGGTATCGTCACTCATTTATAATTGTACCTATACATGTTGTCCATATTTACTTGTTTGACTTTACTAATTTGAAATTTTTTTTCAAATTTATTTTAGAGTTAGATCAATATTAGGAATAATATGGTGTTATTTAATTATTTGACATGGTTTCAAGTTTTTATGTGCCTAATTTATGGTAGTATTATAACGTAATCATCCTAATTATTGGTTTCCAAAATTTATCCTTTCATATGCCCTCAACTTTATTTAATATAATCCCTTCACGAGACTTTATATCTCTTACTTTTTCTATCTTTATAGGCAAATCCAGTTCCGTTTCTTCTCTTTATCGATTCTTTTCCTTATC
This sequence comes from Cardiospermum halicacabum, assembly GCA_031304145.1. Taxonomy (NCBI): domain Eukaryota; kingdom Viridiplantae; phylum Streptophyta; class Magnoliopsida; order Sapindales; family Sapindaceae; genus Cardiospermum; species Cardiospermum halicacabum. Next base: position 27,208,368 of record CM062391.1, on the reverse strand, counting down.
AACAAATCTTTTTTTCTTTATGCAATATGTAAAAGTTATTTTAATTCCAAAAATAGATTTTAATGATGGAAATTAGTTAGTGGACAAATAAAATTTTTCAAAATAGCGAGAATAAACAAAAATTGAGAATTTGAATAATTGGTGGAAAATCGAAATGGATTTAGAAATTGAATTGGGCTAAAACTTATTTAAGTCCAAGGCATTGGTGAGAGGCATCCCATGCAACTCCGACCAACACCTCATATTCTTTAATGTTACCTCCATATTTATCATCTTCCTCCATTATTCTTTACAACTACCAAGAGATTCATCAAATTAATAGCTTTACCAATCTATTAAGAGATCATTTAGTGTCTTTTAAATCTTTTAAGCTCCATTGTTTCTACTCTTGAAGCTAACAAAAAAGCAAACCATAAATTGTAAGAAATTAACTACTTTGGTTTGAGTTCCAAAATCGGTTATGTGATATCATGATGATATTATAAGCTTCTAACCTGGTTCTACATGATTCAAAAACCCTAACCTCATGTATTGCTAATATCTCTAAGATTTGAATAGTGAAATAAATGTGTGACTGTGTGTTAAATATTGTCTATTGTAAGTTGTGACATCCGATCCCCCACCCTACTTGAAACCAAAGCCTGAATCAACCATCACCAGCTACCAAGATTCAACACATGGATGGCTTCTGCTAGATAATGCATACAGATGTACAAAATAATTTATATACTAATAATTCTATTATATTTCAACTATTTACAAAATTCAACTTCCGTAAATCTTCTTAATTGGCATATATATATATATATGTATATATATACACACACACTCACACGAAACCTTATAAGTTATCCATCAATTTACATTTCAAAATATCCTTACAAATTGAGATATATTTCCCTAACACACATAATACTTGCTCGATCACCTATTCACATTTCATTTAAAGAAAAGAAAAATAAAAAGAGAAAAATCAATGGGTAAGCTACGAAGCTTAGTTTGTAAACTATGTCCCAATAAAGACATACAAATGCACCTACTCGACTACATTGATGTTTAACACACATATGTTCATTATAAGGTATCGCTATTACTTCTCTAGTTCATGGAAGTCAAACAATCAATCACCCTTAACCAATAATTCGAATGAAACCTATCAGATGTATTCTAATATTTTTTAGGTTTATTAGTTCTTTAGTCCCATTAAATTACCTGAAAGAGTGCTTATAATTAAGTTACTTTTTCTGCAAGTAACCCCATAAAATGTTTCCCGCAATTTAGGACTAGAGAATTTATCCTCGAAAAGGACTCCAAAATGAATAACAGTGATAGAACGGATATTTTGCAATGCCTCAAAACCGAACAGACTTGTCGAGACTTAATAATAGAAAGTTTTAAAACTGGGTCATAAATGACTTGCAGTGCGACTAGGGGTGTCAATTCGTGTTGGCGAATCGGGTTTGATTGGATTCCACATCACTCGATAACGTTTATATCAAACTCGACTCGACAAGTTTAATAAACGAGTTACAATCTTCAACTCGACACGAATTCGTTTAATATGCGTGTTAACGTGTCGACACTATTAATTTGGTTACATAACTCAAAATTTGTAATCGTGCAACTTGATTACACCTTTAACCTGTTTATCTGTTAACTTATTGAACCTGATTGTGCATTAACCCATTTAACCTGTTTATGTGTTAAATCACTTAACATGTTTATGCATTAACCCATTTAACTTGTTTATCCATTAACCTGTTTAATCCATTCAACTAAAACCTATACACCTTCAATTTCAAATTTGATTAAAATTGATAAAAATCAAGAACAATATATCAAATCAAATAGAGACACTGACTCCTAAGTTAAAGATAAAAGAACTAGGATTAAGACTATTAATGTTATAAAAATATACCATACGATAAATTAACGATGTGTGTTATTGACAACGCTAACAATAGATAGTCATCGAGAAGAGTTTTGTTTGAGGCAAACCACGAAGAGGGGGCTGCGGAGGTGACATTTGTGTAATTGTTGGTTGATAATGAGATAGAAGGTAGAGGATAGGAAGTCGTGTCGGGCCGTTGGTGGCGAGAAAAGAGGCAGAGAAACGGAATAACTTCTAATTTTCTAAACAAAAAAAAATAGGGTTTTGTTAGATTGATAATATATATTATAAAAATTATTATTTAATCCTTCAAAATTTTATAAATTTTATTTTGACCCCAATTATGCGGGTCGATACGTTAACCTATTAGTCAAACCCGACTCGACTCGTTTATAAACAGGTTAAACATGTCGTGTCATAAACAGGTCAAAATCCATTTAGCTTAAACCCAACCCACTTATTTTTCGCGGGTTCATGTCAACTTATCGAGTCATGATCCATTTTGATTTTTCCTTCTTATGGTCACGTATAACTTGTTGGGCCATATGTAAGTCACATAGTTTTAATTTTTATTTATTTGTGGGCACAGATGACTTTCTAGGCGATATGCAAGTCACAAAGATTTAATTTTTTATTTATTTGTGGGCACGACTTGCTGGGCGATATGCAAGTCATGTGGTTTTAATTTTTGGTTATATGTGGCACAAATGACTTGCTGGACAACATGCAAGTTGTACAACAAGTTTGTGCAACCTTAAAATCCAAAAAAATCATATCGTTTTGGAAGCAACCCTTGATTGCCAAATGGTGAGTTGTTTGCCCACTTAGCCTACTAAACACTTGCTTAAAACAACACCTACAACCCATATAAGTCAAAAAATTAACATATAAGACAATTGGAAGGTTTTGACCCATCGAAAGAAAAACATAAAGATAATAAGATAAGTCTCAAGGTCATTCTAGCCATCATGCGTTTACTTTTTAAAGCCAGACTAATTCATTATGGTTACTGGCTTAAATTACCAACCTTTTATTCTATTAGATTAAATCTATAGTGAGTAGACCAAGTGACAAGCTTAGTTCCCCTGACATAACCATAATTGATGCCTAAATACTTATATAGAATTAAAGCCAAAGATCAACTAATTGCCACACATAACTAACATCACCTATTCTCTTGTCCTGACCCCCTCGACATAAGAGATCAAGCAAAACAAACAACACAAACCGCAGAGCGTAAGTATAGTCACAAATGTGACATAATTCAAAACTTAACACCCCAAACATCCAAACATAACACAATTATAATCGAGCATCAAGTACAACTAGCCTCCAAGGCTCACGACATACCAACCAAGTACCACCAATTATTCATATGACACATTTTGTCGATCAAAACAACATCAACTAGATTACCATAGACAAGCTATAAATAATCACTCAAAAACATATCCATAACAATACTCAATTAATAAATTAAGGTTCATTGTGTCATTTAAAGATTATAACTAAAGGTGCAATGGGATAATGACTAATGGATCGAAGCCCTGACTATGGACTGAAGTCCTAACTACAGACCAAACTCCTGACTAATAGTTTTAACCTAACATTTCTTTATTAATTTATTACACCAAAAAGTGGTTCCAAAGTATACTTTTAATCCTTAAGGTGCATATACATCACCTACTCGTTTTAAGCCATAAGAAACAATTGAGATCCATTTTTTATTAATCCGATTTACAATTAATATATATATATATATATATATACTATTTCAAATATACCAATGGCATTATACAACTAATCCTACTCTTTTATTTACATATAAATTATATTAACCATCCATTACCATTAAACATTAAGCCGATTTACAAACATATCAAAAACACTATCAGCAACACATCAAATGCATAAACACCAACCATTACTCATAAACTATTCCTTAAATAGCTCAAAGGAATTCTCATACAACAACACACTAAATGTGAGGGTAAAAGACGATTTACAAATTTGAAAATCGCTCCAATACAAGTCATGGTTTGGCTATTTGTTGTCCCTAAATAGCTTGGTCACATAAGACCAATGAGAAATCCATTTTTAGTTTCTAAACTACCTTGAAATCACTTTTATGCTTTGAAACCAAAATAGAGCAATATTTCTCACAACATTAATTTTAAAATCATTATTTTTAATGCCAACCCTATAAGCCAAAACAATAGTAAGTTTTTATAACTTATAACTTACTAATATCCTAACGTTAAACTAGAAATGAGAGGTAGATTAAAGACTATTACTATACTTCTCAATGATCGAGAATTCAAAAAAAAAAAAAAAAAGAAAACAGCACCCTATTTCACAAAAGAATCAACTGGAGTTGGAGAAGACATAAAATGACATTGATTTGAAGGAATTTAACCTAAAACTTATTAGTGGCACGAAATATGACCAGAATCGAACACCACCTCTTGGGTTCCTCAAAGAACCAATTTGGATTAAACATACCTTAATTGAAGTGAAATTCGACTAGCACTAAAAGACTACCCAAAATTAACGTGATTGTGAGAAATTGAAGAAAATCTTACCAATTTAGGAGAGTTGAGTTGAACACAATCAGATCCCTACACACTCTTGATGCAAATATGAGGTGAAACTGAGTTTAAAATCTAGTAATTACAAATGCTTGAATGAATTCAAATAGAATTGCATGAAAGTAAGTGGAGTTAGTCTTTAGTTGAATTTTCAGTCGCTTGAAAGAAATGAGAGTGGAGTGACCACGAGAGGAAAAGAAAATTTGGGCTAAGTTTTGATATTGGGCCTTAGATTGGTCTTAGGTCATTCGAGCCCAATTCAATTATATGTTCCATTTGAAAGTTTAATAAATTTTCCAAAAAAAAAAAAAGTTCATTTCCAATTTTAAAACCATAAAAGGAAAATTATTTGAAATTCATAATCTTTACATATAAAGCAAAACACTCAGTGGGTCCCGTGAAGCTGACATGGCGCGCTGAGAGTTCTGCGTTGTGTGGAAAAATAGTCATTTTTAGCTATTTTGGATCTAAACGATAATTTGATGAGATTTTGAGGAAAATGCATTTTAACATAATTTTTTTTTATCTTTATTTACATATCTCTCCTCTCTGCCTTTAATGACTCATGACCCACATATAATATACTTGTATTCTAAAATGATTTATGGCCAATTCTATATAAATTGTATATTTAATTTTTTTTATTCAAAATATATAATAAAAATGAATGTGTTTTTATAATGAAAATTAATTTCTATTAAACTTTCTCTCTTCAAATAACGGTACATATATCTATCATTCAATTCGTATATCTATGTCTTTTCATCTTCCTCCCATCAATTAACCACCTAATGAAAATTATATAAATAGATATCTCTCTCACCCAATCTTCCCTCACATTCTCCTCTCTCAAGTTCTACAAATTTAGTTTTAAATACGGTTGTCTTTCCTATCTTCTGAAAAATCGAGAGGATCAATTTTAGAAGCGAGAGAATTTGCGACTCCAACCTCACCTTCGATTATGCGAGTGAAGATGTTAACAGCCTAGTTTAGGTCAAATTTCGGCGGCATCTTAATGGATGGTTGGCGAGCTGGAAATGATAGGATTTGGAAGGTTAATGGTGGTTGCACAAATATCGAGAACCATACAAGAAGCATAATTTAGAATTGTTTTTTCTAAAAGAAATTACTAAATGGACGTAAACACATATTATCTATTGTATTTTTTTTCTTGATATATGTACCAAATTATCATGTTTCATTTATTTTTCCATTATAATTAAAAAATAATAATGATTGTCATGTTGTCTTTGTTCATATTTTATTAAATTGTAAAAGTTTTATATTATTTTTTAAAATCATAGTATTATGCATTTTATTTAATAAATATAATATTATTTTAATGTAGAATATCATTCTACAAATATATTTATTTTAATTTAATATGTATTTATTAATTAATTTTATTGTTTATATACATATATATATATGTTACAATTATCCAGATTGAAGTTCTTTCAAAATAAGAGAAATGGAAAAGTAAATTATACTATATAATATATTATTATGTATCTTAATATAATTGTTAAAAAATAAAATAAAAATAATATAATTTTATATGAAAATCATGAAAAAAAAATTAAGCAATTTGAATAATTTAAAATTTGAGATATGATTTTAAGACATACAAAATAATAGTAATGAAATGAGTTATAAAGTATACATTTTCTTAATGTGAAATTTTTTTATTATATGTTTATGTGAATTATTTTTTTAAAATACTATATTATACATACTTTATATGTCATCTTCAAAAAAGTATATATTTTCAACTTCAAGAGGCAAACAAAATAAATAATTGCTCTATTTTTCAAAATCATAGTAAAATATAAGTCTTTTTTTATTCATTATAATTTTAATTTATTATAATTGATTGTAATTGTAATTTAATTTTTTCATTTTTATTCTAATTTAATATTGTTAAATTAATTAATTGAAATTATTTTAAAATTTCTATACTTAAAGATTTAAGTTATTGGGATTTGATACTTATTTTCATCATCCAAATAGTATTTATATATTTTTAAATAAAATTAATGAATATCATATTGGTGTGTCTATATATATATATATATATATATATATATATATATATATATAATATTAATATTCAATTAAATTAATCATAAATAATATATTTATTGGTTTCTTTTTTTATGAAAAAAAGTGCAGATTAATAATTTTAAAAAAATCTAAATCTCCAATTATCTTCAAATTTTTAAAAATGAATAAATATTATTTGCTTTTACTATTTTAATGAAATACTTATTAATATTATTTCGTATTTATGTGAAATAATTTAATATATAATAATAATTTTAAAATTATCAAATAATATATTTATAATTTTTAATAAAATTTTAATTAATTATTAATATATTTAATTATATAAAATTAAAAATATAAATTATTATTAAATTATTTTATATATGTATAGGTATTTGCTACTTCACGCATCGCGTAAGTAATTTCACTAGTTCGATAATATGTTTTAAATTTAGAACCTTTTTAAAATAAAACTATTTAATTTGAGCTTCAATAGAGGATTTTATGAAAACTCGAATTCCTAAGATCACCTCTCTAACCTTCTAGATTTACTGATATTCAACAAGGTCAAATAATCAACTATTGTAATTGATGACTTACTAAACAACATTTTCTAAAGTTTAAATAATCAACTACAGCTATTTATCTCTTTTTGTATTTCCAAACTGGACTTCCAAAAGTGTTATTTTAAAAGAAAAAATTATATATGGAAACCAACAAGAAGGAACTCATGAGGAGTTGATAATCTAAAAACTAACCGTTAAAAACTTTAATATTTAACAAGTTTATAAGCTATCTATTTATTGTAACATAGAGTTACAGATATCATACTCAAGGGATTGTAACAATTTTAATGCAATGAGTTTAATTGAAACTAATATTCTAAGCTAAAAGTGATTATTGTTTTAAACTAAATTAACAAATGAATGTAAATAAAAAGGAAATTAAACCAAACTTTAGAACTTAACAAAGATCAATGAACAGAGTATGATTGAACTCATTTTCCACCTAATAGTATTTTGTTCATTTTCTAAAGCATTTAATCAAACATATGCATTGCATGAATAAGGATAGGATTTTCTCAAGTATCAATTTAATGTTCTCTCAAACAATTATATCAATTTATATATCCTATAATCTCTCATATTCTATAATATGATTAAGAAGATCAACACAACATAACACAAATTCATAAGTTGGAATGAATATTAATTATTATGTCTAGTATCAAACTAATCACTCAATTTTCTTGAATCTAACTCAACATAACTATGTCTAGTATTAATCAATATCAAATCCATGTATCATATAGCTTCATCAATTAAATTAAGAAATTAAGCACCCAAATATGTAATATTCATGAAATCACCATTAAAGCACATCAAAAGTTCTAGAATCACAAGATCTACTTGGATCTATATGAATTCAATAACATAAAGTCTAGTCTACCATAACCAGGTAAATATTAATATGAATCAACAGAAAATCCATATCAAAACTCAAGTATGAAATGAAATGGGTAAGGGAAAAGATGAAACTAGTCTTATAGATGATGGATCTAGAGTCTTGAAGATTAATTCATCCATTCAATATTTTTTCGTCAAAAAGTTCTTCAATTTTAGAGAGAAAAAAAAGTAAGATATCTCTATTTTCTTCACAAAGTACATAAGTTTAAAAAATGAACAAAAAAACTCCTTTCTTCGAGGGAAAGTTTGATATTTATAGTATAAAACAAGCTCCTCATGAAATGGCTTAACTCTATAATATTATTTTTAGATTTTAACTAAGTTGTTAAGTTATAAGGTTGGCAATAGTGTCGACATTAAGTTTGGTAAGGTGCTCTATTCCAATTTTCTTCATAAGTTGTCGAGATTAAGTTAAGCAAAAAGCTCAGCTATAACTAAACTAAGTAGCACCACTGACCCTATTTTCTTAAAGAGATGTTGAGCTTAAGCTTGGTAAGCAACACACTACAAGCTCGCAAGTGGTTATGGTTTGACTTTCTTCATGAGTTGCCAAACTTAAAACTTAGAATGTTTCTCGGCAACAACTTGGTTAGTCCCATTGTGTTCTTATTTTCATCCTTGTCAAGCTCCAAAGCTCTATAACTTTATCCCCAAGCTCGGTAACTTCTCAAACATATCAAATTTTTCCTATTTTGGTCTTTTTCCACTCCAAAATTTTTGCATCTTTTAAAATACTTTCTAGCATCAATAAACACTTTAAACCCTTAAAAGTAAACAAAAGTATATCAAAGATAGGTAATTCTTGCAAGGAATCATAACAAAAATAATATAAAACATAACAACTTTTTGAGTTTATCAAGAGCAAGAATCCCAAATCAAGATCTTTAGAAGTGAGATTTGTAATTTTTCTCTTCCACTCTTCATTATTAGTATGTTATTGGTTTATGTTTGTGATGGTTTTAGCATAGTTCTATGATGTTTACATGCTTAAAATGTGAAATGTTGATGTATGATGAAACTGTGAAAATTATGGATATGTGTCTATTAAATGATATTGGTTGGTTGAGAAATATGTAAATTTTGATGAACTTCACATTCAAATGCTTATATGATGAATCAAAATTATTAACATGAGCCTAATTAGATAAATGATAGCATTGTCTATTGACATTATAATGAAATTTTGACCTAATACTTAAAATGAAATTTTGAAGTTTGACATGATGACAAATTTTTGTAGTTTGCACACTTGCTATTTTTCTATTTGACATTATAGGTACCAACCTGACATTTTAGACCAATTCTTAACTAACCATTCTATTTCTTGCAAAATCATTTTTTAATTTTAAAAACTTATCAAAATAAAAATATATTCATAATTTTATTTACAATTCGCCAAGAATATGGCATCACACTGTCACACAATACTCAAATTCATTAATTGGTTTAAGAACCACTCCACCTTAAGAATTTTCACTCCAATAACATATTTCCTATTACTCAAATAACATAGTTCCTATTTATTGAGCATGTAAAGGTGACAAGACAAGTCTAAACATGTCAATCCACCAAACACATATTTAATTCATTCCAATTACCCCAATTGATTTAATATACAAATAAACTCAACATAGATAGTGAAAACGGGGTCAAGATGGATACAAGCTCCATAGATTTTGACCAAAGTCTCAATACAAACAATAGGTCCGTAGGTGCACAAAAGTTCTAAAAATGGTATATTTATCTCATAATAAGTCGGATGATAGATTCCAAGACAAGATCGTAATCTCATAATGATAACTAAGTTTGGAATTTAAATTGAACAACTAAGTTCAAAAGGCTACTTTAGCCTACAAAATATGACAGAAATAATCTCGAAAGCGTTTTTATACCCTTAAAGCTTGCTTTTTTATTCGACTATACTAATGTTAGCTAAAGGAAATTTATTTTCTTTTAATAATTTACTCATAATCAAGTAATTCCCATTAGTTCTATGTTCTCTAACCTCAATTGGGAGTACAATACCTTATTTAAAGTTATCAAATCATATTCATTAACCCATAATGAGTTTTTTTTTAGAATGTTTAACACATTTTTTACATATCATATTCGTCCAAAGCATATCACAACTTCATCAAGTCATAAAATAAACAAACAAGTCATGCTTAGATAATGGTAGATGCGTTATTCATCCAACCAACAAAAACATACAAGTATGGAGGTTGTAAAACAAGTGTGCAACATTATAAAAAAAATTTTGAAGCTAAGTTGATTCCCTCTATTGTACCTCCTCTAATTGGTGCCTAATGTAACCACATAGTGCACACTAATCAATACCATCACTTATCAAGACACAATTTGACAAAAATTCAAGTTAGGGAAAAACTAACAATTGGGCTTAGAGTTTCAAAATCACTATATACATACTTGAAAGCTATAGCGCGCAAACCCCCACCCTATAGACAGACGCAAGGAGATAAACACCATGACAGACAAACGGACAACTGATCTTGTAGATAAAGTAACAGAGTATATGTGTGTGTGTGGGTATATCTAATCAAAACTGTAAGGAATATCAATCTGTTTAATGAAAGAAATATTTTTGAAAAACAAACCAAATGTGCAGTGGTACATCATCCAAAAACTTTTCTTAAAACCAATTGAACAACTCATCTGAAAATGTTATTGAAATTTTGGGTTTACAAATGAAATAGTATAATAAAGCATAGAAATCCAATACAAAACTGCAGAAGCAATCTGAAAATCAATGTCAGAACTAATGCATGGAGTGATATGTGTGTGTCCTTACTACTCCACCTGACTATCTGAACTCAACATTTTTCGTCCCAATCAGGAAAATTAAAATACAAAACAAAAATGAAGATACTGTAACGCCCAACCCCCGGCCACGGCGGAGCCGCGAACGGAAGTCGGAGCGCCACATTAACAATCAATACATTCATTCTTTAAAATGCGGAAAATATACAGAAAAGCTAAATGTAAACAATTTATCAACCTGCTTTGTAAGCGATAACACAATATACATTCATTTGAAATACATATATATATATATATATATTTTTGAATAATTCATTTGATAAATAAAAATAATAAACCTGTCTTGAAACCATAAACAGAATATCTAATAAAAGTAGAAAAATCTCAATTAAACTGTTTAAACCCTCAAAAACTCAAAAATGTCTAAGTAAACGAATTACAATCCTTCGTAAACATTAAATTTAAAAATAACATCCGAGTTCATTTGTAAAATTTCTAAATGCAAGGAAAATCAACATGCTTCGATGGAAATGCTTGAATCTTTAAGCTACTCGATCACCCGTTTCACATTTCAATAGATAGACAAGAAAAATGGAAAAAAAACAACGTCAGACTATCGATGTCTGGTTAGTAAGTCATACTCCAATAAACACACACAATACTTCTGTTTAAATATACAATGATGAGGAGGCACGCAAATGCACCTAAATCTAGCAATCACGGGAAAAGAAATACAATCTCACCCAAGTCTAAAGCCATTACTGTTCAATAAAGTGAGATAATCCACTAGAAATAATTATGTTCATTAGGTGTGTTCAATATTATCAAATATCCGATTACGATCTCAGATTTCGTTTAAGAATCCCCCAAACAATCAACTAATCACTAGCAATCATCACACAATATCAATCAATTTATTTATTCCAGTTTTATTTGATTGCCGCTAATTTAGGATCAATAATGAAATGGGGCCAATTAGGCCGAAGCCACCAATATGGTCCGAAGACCGAGATCCGAAGAGCCGTTTATTCTCCCTCGGAATGGACTACTACCTTAGAATCCCATCAATTAGGTCCGAAGACCACCAATAACAATAAGCCCGCAGGCGTCACTCAATTTTGCTCAATAGGAGTCGTCACTCAATTTTTCAATAGGAGTCGTCACTCAATTTTTCAATGTGGTTAGCCAAACCAAAAGGGCCTATTTTGCTCAATAGGTTGAGATATCTCGGGTACCCCTAATGACATGTCATTCCATCACTACATTCAACCATGACTAGGGCAATCAATAATTATTCAATTAGGTGATCAAACAACGAATTTCCTTTAACAATAAACAATTACAATATATCAATCCATTGGTTTTCAATCAATCAATTGTCGGGTACTTTACTAGTGTCTTATCCATTTATTTCTAGCTCTAGCTAACCAAAGCATAAGTCTAACATGCAATAGACTTATCATTATATCTAAGCAGCAATATACTAACAATAACGCCAATCAATATCCACTCTATCAATCACTATCTAGCTTTACCGATTACAATTCATGTGGTTATCTTGTTTAACCGTATTAATGCACATTCACAAAACATACAACAACCAATGTAGAGTATAAAACGACGTTGCTAACCTTTCTTCCGACGATAAGCTAAGCTAAGCGTCGCCGACAAGATCCTCGGCACCGTCCGCTTCGCCTAACAACAAGAAAGAACAATATTGGTTTAGACAATAGGTCAAACATGTGACGCGCGAAAAGCGAAACTTCGTCCAATCGTGAAAGACGACAATCTAACCACTACGAAGCGATAATACAAACGATTCCTACTCGAAAACCAATCCGATTACATACTTAATCATTCAATTCCACCTTCCACAAATCCTAGGGTTTCCAACAAAACCCTAATAAATTCAATACCTAATCAACCCTAAACCATCCATAAGAATCCCCAATTCCATTGATACTCATGCTTGAAATTAAAAAGGAGGAGATTAGGGTTGATAAGAGACTTATCAGGGATACCCAAACGGAGAGAAAGCGACGAAGTTGAGAGAACAAACGCTTGCGAGACGAGAGAATTCGAGAGAATGAGCGAGAATGAAAAGAGTCGGTCAAAATAGGTTTTAAAAACCCGATTTTGGTGGTTGGCGACAAGGCTGGCGACATAGGCCTTATGTCGCCAAAGCGCACTAAGAAGAACACTTTAATTTCGCAGAATTCACTCACTGGCGACAAGGCTGGCGACAAGGCTGGCGACATAGGCCCTTGTCGCCAGTGCTGGCGACATAGGCCCTTGTCGCCAGTGCTGGCGACATGCCTGGCTAAATAAAGCTTAAGTAGCCAGCACAGCCAGTGCTGCGCACTTCCATTCCTTCTTTTGTTCCGCTTTGTTTTTGCTTCGGTTTTCGAAATATAAATATTACAATACCAATAGACATTCCCATAGCAATCCAAAGAAGATAAATAGCATTTCAATAATCGATACATTCATGAGTTCCAATAAAGTTCAACACTTCAACAATCAACTTAAAATTCAAAAACCGGAAAACGTCTAGCCCCAAAATTTGAAAGTTATAGAAACAACAAGGTCAAATTATCGAATGTCTGGTTAGTAAACCTATGTCCAACATCCACACACACACACAATGCGTCTTAGATTAACAATTTATCATGAACACATAACAAATGCAACTTACCTGACATACCAGTGTCATGTAGATTACAGAGCTTAACAAATTATGTAAGATTGTATGCTCAGAATGCTTCAAGTTTTAGAGTGCATCAGTGTATACTAGAACATTTCAGATTATTATTATCATGTATTTCCTTAGTTTAATAACGAAATTAGGAACATAAATAGAGGTTGAGCAAAGCTCTAGAAAATAGGTCAGATAGATTGAGCAAAGCTCTAGATAGATGGATCAAAGATCCTAGAAAGTGATGTCGTCACATCTAAAATGCATTCAAGGCATGTATATTTTCACGTATCGATGTATACATCTATCCTTACGGCATACGCTTATCGCTATCATATTTTGGGTAGAGCTTTGTTTTTCAGATTAAACAGATTATAGTTTCAGCATTCAACAGAGGTTATAATAATTCACATAACAACCAATTAACAGCATCATGAACAGCAGAATCAGAGGCATCAAACATATCAAAGATTACAGATTCATGTTTTATTATACGTTTAGGTTGAATCCATATTAATGCAGCATCGAATAGACAATAACATATATAAGTGAGGGGTTAAACATGGCTACTAACCGTAATATGTTAATCCAACAACAGGACTACTCTAGGTGACGCTGACCCACTCTGTATGCTAAACAACAGATATGCCAATATCAATAATAAACTCAACAAAAATAGAAGTTTAAAAGTTAGGGTTTTAGAGCCGTGGTCAGAGACCTCAAGAACCGATTCTAAAATAATTTGAAATACCTCTATTCGACAAACACTAACTCAAATAAAGAATACACCACAAAACCCACATTGCAATGCAGAAGACAGATGTGAAGACGGACAAGCGGGATGGTCTAAGAACACTCTCCTGGGAACGAATTGAAAATAATTGAGTGAAACTGAGTGTTGGCTAGGGTTTGGTTTACAAAATTTGAAAAAATAGAGATAGAGCACAAAGAGGCAATGGAACATTGTTTCTAGCGGCTATTTGAAATATGAGAGTAAAAACCTAACTTTTCACCTACCTAGTGTGAATTTACAAATAGGCTCGCTGAATTCTTTTAAATCAAATTTTTACCAAGTGTAAAAATAATTACAAAATCGGCCAAATAATAAAATAAATTTAATTTAACCCTAGTTATGGACGTGACAAAAGCTATTATATAGGATTAATGTTTCTCAAATACATCATTTTCATAAATCAACACAATTTTAAGATTTAATCCAAAAGAAGAGTTTGAGTAGAACTGAAGAACCAAACTTTGAACAATCCCAAAAATATGATAAATGATCTTCTTAGGGGTAAATGGAAATATTTACGATTTTGATTGAGTAGGTGTAGGTGATAAATGAGGAATGTGAAAATTTAGCGTTCGTAAAGCGATAAAACATGAAATGCGAGGGTAAGGAAGATGAGTAATGTGGTGATGACGTGCTAGAGATTTGGTGTCCACATCCCATGTACATATGAGCTTTCAATTGGATTGGGTCATTACCCCATACAAGTTTTAAGCTAACTTCAATCAAAACAATTTTTCACCACATTTGAATTCCTCCTAAATTTTAGGTATTAAATTATTTTTAAATTTTTCAATTTCATCATAATTTTAAAAATTCATTTTCGATTAATTAATAGCTTTCGAAACCAAAATCTCATTTTTAAATTTTTAAAATTGAATCAATTTTAATTCCAAACTTCTTCTAGTACATTCAAAAGTCTACTAATCTCAAATTTCACTAGTTAAATTATTTCAAAATATTTACCGATTGCATTTTTTAATACGAAAATAAAAATACTGCTTTAAAATAATAGATCCATTTTCTAAATTCTATATTTTTCATATCTATAAATTCATCATAGTTATTCAAATGGTTGAACCACATCACAACATTTAAAAAGACGTCACCAAACACTTCACATATGTATGGAAAGATTACTAGAGTAATATCGTGCTATAATGTGTTTTTAAATCACAATGAAAAATAGAAGTGGAAGAAAATACAATGGATTAAAGATCTGAAAATACAAAATATGAATATGAGTCTGAGATGAAGACATCATAATTAAATAGGAAGAGCAGCCAATAACTAATCTTATTACATTTAATAAGCAAGTTAATAATAATAATTTCATATTTAGATTTTAATATTTGAGGTGCATATTAAAAATTTTCAAAACTCATTCACAATAAAGTTATAATTATTTTGATAATTGAAAATTTCATTAAAAATAAAATGTATTAGGCCATTTCAAACGCGGGTCTGGTAGATAGCCCAAAAGTGCCTAGTCCTGTGGCGTTGACGGCCCATTGCTTTATGTCTTGAAATTGAGCAGTTGTGAGGGAACCTGTCCTTGGCTTAAGTGGTCAATCAGCTGATTGCGCACCTTAACTTCAGGGGCGTGGTTCGAAAGAAGAGAACATGAGATCTGAGGAAACGTTGTCAATGTTTCCCCACCAATAAGAGGTATTTCTAAATACCTTTTTTTTTTATTATTTAGGAATAAACTTTACTTTAACTATTTATTATTAATTATTGTAAATTATTAAATATAAATCAAAATTTGAAACTAGAATAATAATTAATTTTAAAAATTATGAACAATAATTTTAAGGTCTAAGTATCTTTTTATTTAAATAAAAATTGATAAAACAGATAGAAAATTAATTCAATTGGGAAAATAAAATATTTATTCAAACTGATGTGATGAAAAATTAAAATATATATTATTTAGTGTGAAATAGTAGTTACAGTATGAATTCTCTACCTCTCTAATATAAATTATATTATTAATTTATTTAATGTCTGATATAATTTTGGTATAAGTGAAAAGATGATAGGATACCTTCGCACAAAAATATTAGTTTGAAGTAATAAAATATTATTTCTATCTTAATCCATTTCAAATGGCCTTATGAAAAGCCCAAAAGGTTATGAGTGAGCCTTCATAGTTTATAATATGTATTATTTTAAATTTATATTTGGAGGTGATTACATTGTATTTTTGAAGGAAGTCAATCTAAATGTAAAGTGATTTTTAAAACAAAAATGGAAGAAAGAAAGAAAAGAATATTCGAACGAATATGAAGGATATCAGTGTCTATCATAAGTATTTCGACACTCAAGTAAGCTATGAGTTTTAACAAGTACAAGTAAAAGAAACGAAAAGATAGTAAAAAGAATGACTTCGTGAAAAGATAGTAAAAAGAATGACTTCGTGAGTATAATGGTTGTTATTAGAAAGGAGTAACTAAGTTAAATGACACCGGGAACATTGGGCTCTAATGATCAGAATCATCGTGGTGATAGGGATTAGAATAGTAACATCAGAGTCTGATTATAAACTTGAGTATAATGAATAGTAATTTTAGCAGAATTTCTGTAATACAAAAAACGATGCCAATTGGAAAGGGTCAGGTTCCTATTTATAAGAACTTGAAGAGGCTGTTGGTGGATCGGTCGAGATCTTTGCGGAAAGATCTCTACAAAATTCGAAATTTTCCCAGCTAGCATATGTAGCCATTGAGGAGATTAGGAAGGGAATTGGGCTGATTGGGCTGTGCGGACAGTTTGGGCCTAAGGCTTAGGCTAGAAGCCTGCTAATGTCTTTGACTTGAGTCTTTCTATCTAATCGGGCTTGGAATCACCAGCCCACTACAAGTGCCATGTTGGCGTATATTTTTTACCCTATTCAATAAAATTTTAAAAGTTACAAAAATTTGTCATGTTGTGAAACAAGGATACGATGATTATTTTCATTCATTTGTTAAATTTCAACTTTTGAAAGTTTATAAACTTAAGTAAAGTTTATGTGATCTATTAATTTAATCCGAAGTTTCAAATGACTAAGAATGAAAATATTCTGCCACATATATCTTTTCATGCACACCAATATTTTTATTTGAGTATTATTTTTTTATGAGTACAAATAATTAAAATATATGTAACGTCCACCATTATACTTTCTAGGAAAATTTCGTCACCTATCCATAAATTGCTACAAGTCAAGAATGTTTAACTTTAGAGTTCTCAAAATTTTGGCTCCCGAAAAGTAATGTGCACATTGGTGATATAGGTAATAACTTCAAACATTTTAACATTTATGAATTTGGGATGTTACTATATATATACATGAGGATTGTATCTAATGAGAAATTCATCTCTCAATGAGAGATGATAAAGTAAATTTCAACCGTTATAATTTCATCCAACGGATGAGATTTATGCATTTTTTCCCTCTCTTCTACTACTCATTCATTAAGAATTTTTGAACTTATGTTTCATGTTTAGAAATTTCTTCCTAGAATGTTCTGACTTATGAGATTTTTTAACTATTTACCTAATCTTTCTAACTTGATTATTTACAAATGGGTTTTAATAATGATGCTCTTGTTAAGACCTGATTATTACTATTCTCACTTTATTTATTGGAGATCTTATTTTTGGATATAATAAGTAGCTTAGTTATTATTCATACTTACGGAAATGATTTGTGTTTCCATGGGGTGTTTAGACCAATGTTAATCTTTGGAATGATCTATTAATTTCTTGTACTAGGGCATTTATGTGATGCCAAAGGATCTTATACAAGTGTGATTTGGAAAAATTATTCTCTAACGTTGTGTTTGGTTGATGTCCCAACTAGAGAAGACGGAGTACAAACACATAGGTCTCTGTCTCCGAACCTGTTTGTTATCCGTCTCAATTCCATTTTGTCTCGTCTCCGGTGTACAAGACACAAAATTTTTGTACTCTTTCAAACTGAGGTACAATTTTTCGGAGACGCAGACAGAGACACACACAATTCTGGAAGACCAAAAATACCCCATCATTTTCATCAATTTGAGATGTGTAATAAAAAGAAAATCATCTTGCATCACCAACGTTGGGAGTATATTAAAATTTTGGGGTAATTTGGTCTTTTTAATAATTTTTTCAGTTTTGTCCCCCTAACCAAACACTGATTTATTTTGGAGACGGATACAAACTTTCAATTTTGTCCACTGCAACCAAACACTCCACTGTCTCAAATTTCTGTATCGTATCGTCTCCAAATTTATGTATTGTCTCCCGTCTCCAACAAGGTCACTGGAACCAAACGCAACGTAAGTATTATGAGTCATTAATTATGAATTATTAACTCTACAAAGGAAGGGAGGGACAAGAGAGTTGGCTTCAAGAATAAAGTGAGCGACTCTACGAGAAAGTCTAGAAAAATGCAATAAACATTCAACCTCCTCTCAACTTGCCTTTCATATGTACCTATCATGTTTAATTCAGTGTCACGTCCATAAGTTGGGGCTAATTTATTATATTGTTTGACTGACTTTGTTCCGAGGATAATTTGAAATAAAAAGTAAATTTTCAAAAATTTTGTAATTATTTTTTTTTCAAAATGGGTCAATTTTTTATTAAAGGAATTCGAGTGGGGTTTGTTGAAAATTTACAGTAAGTAGGGTAAAAACTAGATTTCACATCTAGAACTCTCAAAACCACCAGAAACCCTCGCTTTCTTTTCTTCCAAATTTAGATAGCAAACACTAGCTGAAGTTTTCATCTCATTGTTTTCGTCCAAACAAGTCTGTCTATTTGAAAGGGATTCTGTGGCCTGGTCATCGAGTTTATGTTCTCTCAAATTCAATGTAATCTCATAAGTATAAGTTTTGGTTTATTTGGGTTTTTGAACTACAAGTTTTCAATATAATTCCCCGAATCTTTTATCGGATTCTAATGTCTCTAAGGTCCATGAATTTTAAAACCCTAATCTATGAAATTCTGTCTGAGCCTGTTATTGATTTTTGACGATCTGATCTTTGTTAGGCTACAGTGTTGGCAAGTATCGGCCGCAATAGTCTTACTGTTGGATTAGCAAATTACCATTAGTAGCCATGTTTAAGCCCCCACAGTTATATATATATTTTTTGTTCTGTGTTACATCGAATTGGAAGTATAAACATATATCACGAATTGAATCTAATTAGCTTTGTTATGTTGAAATATAATACTAGTTTGTTCTATTATAATATGATGATTATGTAATTCTGTTGTATTCTATATTAGAGTTTTCTCTATGGAATTGCCAGAATTAAATTGCTGAGATAATCTATATATTCTGTTATTGTCTGAATGATTAATTAAAAGTTGTTATAATTTGAAACTCAAGTCCTATCCATAAGATAATAGCAATAAGACCAACATATCATAGGAATAGATGTATACATCAATACGTAACCATGTGCAGGCTTTGAATTGCCTACTTTCTATCTAGATGTGATTATATCAATCTATCTAGGGTCTCTGACCTATTTTCTGGAGCTCTACTCAATGACTATTTTTGTTTCTGCTCCTAATTTCATTATTAAATTAAAGACGGGCATAACAATAATCATATGTACTCTGAAATCTAATATATATATATATATATATTATGGACTGATATACTCTGAAATCTGATATATATTCCGGACTGCTAATACTCTGTTTGAGTTGTTTATTGATATTTTATTCTGTTCTGGAATTATGCTATCCGTTTTTATTGTTGATTTTTTAACTGAACTACTTTTGGTGATGGTCTTTACCACTCACTCTCTCATTGCCAAAATCTAGGCGACACCCTTCTAAGTAGATAAGTTATCACCAATCAGTTTTACCAATTGTTAGGAGATGCCTTTGAATTGCACCCTACTACCGCTACATATGCTTCGCCTTGGCATGGTATTTCTAGCGATAGTCATCCTAAACACTTTCTCGCATCGCTAAGATTCAAACGACACCTTCTTCAATTGACATGCTGTCGCCAATCAGCATCGGTAGCTGTTAAGCGATACCTTATAAATGCATACTACTAGCATCACAAATGCTTCTCCTTGGGCATGGTACTTTTGGCGATAACTATCCCAAAACACTTTCCTATCGCCAAGATTCAGGCGACACCTTCTTAGGTAGATCTGTCGTCAAATAACTTTGCCAACTATCAGGTTGTTTTAAACTGTTTTGATTTTTTAGACTAATATAATTCTGAGCGTAAGACAAACTGTAGGAACTTAGTATATGGTTTAGTTATGTTTATTAAGAGGTTTAGAAGTTAAAATTGCCTAAATAAATAGGACTAAGCTAGTTTAAAACAGTAATTAGCTAATTTGACCCCCTAAACGTAGGAATTTGAGTTGTACCTTTTTAATTTTGCCCCATGTGGGCGCAGTCTCACCTTTTTAGTTTTATGTCTCGTAATTTCCTTTCCAAAAAGGTATAATAGACTTAGATCAGACTTGTAATGAGTTTTAGAGCATTTTAGGGTATTCGGCCCCTGTAGAGTGATTAGTTACTGCTAAAAAACAAATCTACATAGTTTAGATTAATTCTGAGTTGTTGGATTTAGAGCTTCTTTGTTTACTTCCATTTCACATTACTTGTGTGTTCAGTTAGACTGCATTTGATGTGTATTCATGTTACTCCTATTTAATTAAGACGATAGTGTATGTGGCTGTTGGGCATTGGCTTACTAACCAGGCATTTGATAGTCTGACTCTGTTGTTTTTACTTTTTGTTTTGTATGTTAATTTTTCTAATAGGGATGGAAAATACTAAGTTTAGACAGTCAGATAAGGACATACATATCATTCGCATACATCAGCTCTAGGATTTAGTTTTTACATTTTGGTATTTCATTTCAGACTTGTCACATGCGGATTTTGTATGGGGTTTTCATTTTATTTTCGGTTGTAGTCAGAGTTAAACTAATACTCTAAGCTTATATATTCAGTTGATTTAGAATAATTTTTGGATAATATAACGTTGCACACCAGATTTTGTATTCAGATGAATTATATTTTAGCATGTTTGGTTTCAATATTCAGGTTGATATTTTAGAGTTAACTTTACGTATAAATGTCGTTAATTCTATCCTTGTTTTCTGTTGTATGTTTGTTATGGTGTCCACCTTCCTACATTTGTCTATCGGGCGGGGATTTGGGTGTTACATTCGGTGTGTGGGCAACTTCTTCTTTAAAATTCTCTAGGCTTGTAGAATTCTATTTGAATTTTTCATACTAATCTTTGTATCTTTATAGTTTCCTCAGAAGCATTATAGTGTAAGTCATTGTACTAACTGTTATTAACATTTGTTTATCCAAATGATATTTTTGAATTGTTACGTGATTATAAGTCTTTCTTTTGATCATTTCATATAAACATTATTCCCTTTTAGCATTATTTTTTCTCTAATATGATCGCAGTTCAAGTTTATCATTTCTTAAAGTGAATTAACTGAGTATTCGATTAAATTTTGTTATTTTATAATCTATTAAATGCGGTTAAGTGACAACCAACTAATTTTCCAAAACAAAATGGACTTAAAAATAGTCACTTCAATACTACACAATGTCATAGAAAAGTGTGGTCAACCACCATTGAAGGACAAAAATGGTATTTTCACAAGTCAATAAGGTCACCATATTTTTTAACTGTTAACATGAGGTGAATTATGACTTAAGGGATTTATTTATCAATTAACATAAAAAAATATAACCACCTATAGTTTACAGACGTTTAGGTATTCTAATTCAAATTCAAATAAATAATTAATGTAGCTCGAATTAAGTATTCTAATTCAAATCAAAGTTTTTCCATCCTTCTAGCTATTTGTCAACCAATCACGAGGCAACAACTACTAAGAAATCCGGTCTCAAATTATTTCGAGTTCTCCGAACCAATTGAGCCACCTATAAATGGAAGCGATCACCACTTCTACTACAAAAATTTGTGAAAATTATAATTCGAATTATACTTAAGTTTATTTGAATCTCCGATGAACCTTGTCTTGATCGCTGGTGATCAAATTCACTAACTCCAGTCATGAATAACTTATTTTCAGTTGTAAACATCTCATTGATCATATTTGTCAGCATTGATGCTATAGAAAGAAGTTCTTCCTTAATTTCCTTTATCTTTTAAAGTGTATAGCTTAGTAATGTCTAACTTTTGGGCCTAGAATTTTTTTATTGTTTTGAGTGGGTTGACTTTTGGTCAACGGTTAAATTTTCGGAGATTTCCAAGTAGGAAGGATCCGAAAACTCACTCTAAGGGCAAAATGATAATTAGAAATTATTATATGGAAGCATAAGGTTAAAACAAATTAATTAAATCATTTTCGAAAATGATTTTGATAAATTGAGGTATTAGGGGCAAAACCGTAATTTTAAAAAACGGTTAAAAGGTATTTCAAGTAAAAACGTATTTTCGGGTGTGGGTAAATGAATTTTAATTATTTTGACACAATAAGGACCGAGGGGAGTGGAAAGTTAACTGGTGGGTCAACGAATCAATTAGTGGGCCCAAGTCCATTAATTTCCTAAAACCCACCAAATTCAATTTGAGCTCACACTACTAATACACATGCAACCACACTCCAATCAAACTCTTTTAAAATCCTACCTAAATCCTTCTTGTCAAGACAACTATTCATCTTCCCCCTTCACACACCACCATATGTATAAACTCACAAACCTCACCTATCACTTTTTTAAGTCATAAAACTCACTCCACACATCTCCAATCCAACAATCTAGAACCTTTGTCAATACTCTAAGAAGGTCTCCACTCATCCATTTCATCCTCCATTCTAGGTAAGAGCATAACTCACTCTAATGGTGTTTTAAATGGTTGTAATGTTCAAGCACCACTTAGTATTCAATTAGGACTATTAATGTATTAGATGCTTCCATAGAGTAGTCTTGTTTTGATAGTTTCCCTAATCACCATTAAGTAGGATCCTAGAGTAGTGTGTTTCACTAAATTAAGATTTTGGTGTTATGTTTGTGGCATGGTGTTATTAATTTTATTGTGTGTTGCCAATAGGCAATATTGGTGACAAAGCTTACCCATCGGAAGCGAGTTACCTTTTTCGTATTCGGAGGAAATGTTAATAAGCTCTTTTTAAGCTCTATATGTTAGGTGTTCTATGTTGATATTGTGATTGCATAAATTGGCTAAAAGCACGCTCACCATGAATGTTATTTATTGCTGTGATATGGAATGATGAGTTGTAGATATTGGTGATTAATGCTAGTGTTGCAAATAGGAATGGTTGTAGAATATTGATAAATTGGTGTTTATGGAACTTTAAATGCTTAACTTAAAAATATGAAACTCTAGATGGGTGCTGTGTAGAAATGGTTACATGAAATTAGTAATGATATATTTTGACTAAATGTGTTGGATTGTTGAGCATAAATCCAAACTTGTTGAAAGGCTAAAGAAATGTGGTTTGAACCTTAAACATTTGGTTGACTCATTAATGAATTTAATTCCCTTATCTGTAACTAATTAGTAAAGGTAGTGGCATGTTATAGGGTAGCAATAAGAATTCTCAACATGCGTAAACATGAATGATAAATTGGAATTGTGGCCAAAATGAATGAATTGAGTGACGACTCCTAGTGGGTGTGATGGCGCCACCGCCTTCGGGCCTAACGAAAGAATCTAAAGGTAGATGGCCTACTCGAATGAGACATAATCGACTCTACGGATTTTGGTCTTGGGACTCTAATGATAGTTTGGCTCTAAAATGATGGTGTAACGTCCGGCCCTCGCCCCTAGATGAACCTGAGGCGCAGTGGCAGGGCGTCACGTCATTACATGACCAGTCTAAAGGCTGATCACTAGCCCCACAGACCACCATTACGCTTTCCAGCATGCTTTGTCCTCACTCGCATGCTTTCCGAGAAAACTTTCCGGAAGGTCACCCATCCTAAGATTATTCCAAGCCAAGCACGCTTAACTTTGGAGTTCTCAAGTTTTGGGCTCCCGAAAAACAATGTGCACATTGGTGAGATGGGTAACAATTCAATTCCTTTTAACCCTGTCTCAATATGGGATGTTACAATCCACCCTCCTTAGAACACGATGTCCTCATTGTGGTTGACTCACATCATTCCTAGAATCTTTACCCCCGCTAGATGAATGCCTAGGGCTCTTATGTCCACAAGCACACTCGCGGTCACAGGGTTGCTCTGATATCATTTCTAACGTCCGGCCCTCACACCCGAATGAACCCGAGGTGCGGTGGTAGGGCGCCATGTCATTACATGACTGGTCTAAAGGCTGACCACTAGCCTCACAAACCACCATTACGCTTACATTGGTTTTTCGGGAGTTTAGAACTTGAGAACTTCAAAGATAAGCGTGCTTAGGCCCTGCCACCGCGCCTTAAGTCATCCGGAGGCGGGGGCCAGATGTTACAGATGGCTTTGACCTTAACGACCCGATTTCACTAAATATGTTAGAACTAAGGGCAAACTACTAAAAACCAATGAACTATGTTATGTTTGACATGTTTGGCTTTTTTAAATGTTTAGAGAGAATATCAATGGAGAATATAGGTTGGTGGTGAATCATACTTGGTTTTGATTGAATTGTTATATATAAGTAGACTAAAAAAAACATTTGAATTATGTTTCTATATGGATCTTGGAAAATGGTAGGATTTGTTATGGTTTTTGGTTAAAATTTTCAAGTTTAATATGCCAGACCTGAGCAGAATTTATCCATCACTAAGCTATAACTCGATACTCAGTTTGGTATTGAGTTCAACTAGAGAGTCTGTATCAGGGTAAGATCGTATACCGAACTACAGTTCGGTGTGTAGTTCGGTATGTATTTCGGATAAAGAGACTTTATTAGAAGGTGATCGTATACTGAACTACAATTCGGTGTATAGCTCGGTATATAACTCGGACAGAGAGTCTGTTTTAGTGTGCCATCATATACCGAATTACATTTCACTATGTAATTTATTGTACAATTCAGTCAGACCTTCCACCTAGCCCTATTTGATAATGTCGAATCACATTTATCCTCGTAATCTATTGGATTAACTAATGTTAGATTATCTAATGTTGGATTATTGGTTAAGGTAAATAACTAGAAATGCATTCTTGTGTGATATGAATAGTAAACTAAAGATACATCTTATGTGTGATTATTTAAGTACGGGTTTGCTAACTAAGCACCGATAGCCTAACACTTTTTCTTTTTGTCTTGGTTTCGAATTTGAATTTGAGCAGGTGATTGAGCGAAATAGGGCTATACGTTATATATGATGGAGTGTCTTGGAGATCATAGTGCATCTTCATATTTTTTCATACTTGACATATTTTGTTTATGTTTAGAATTGAGATCCCACTGATGCTAGAATAATTTGCAAGCAATTTGTGCGACTTGTATATCAAATGTTATATCATATTTTTGAACTTGATTACTTATGATATTTCTTGAGGATTATTTGAACATGGAATTGGAAGTAATTACAAGTGTATGTATGTATTCCCTTACCATAGTTTCAAATGTCTATACGAATGGATGATAACTTTATGGATATGATTGTATGTGCATGTAAATGTGTATGTGGCCTTCCAGGCCTTGCACCGTGGTTTGCCATAGGCGGGGGTTGGGACGTCACATATTTGAGCGTTGTATTACCTATAACAAACACCCGATCAATGAGGTTGGCAAAGTGGGTAGGGTTTTTGAGACCTTACCCTCACCCAACTCAAAAAGGGCAGGGTAAGAC
This sequence comes from Cardiospermum halicacabum, assembly GCA_031304145.1. Lineage (NCBI taxonomy): Eukaryota > Viridiplantae > Streptophyta > Magnoliopsida > Sapindales > Sapindaceae > Cardiospermum > Cardiospermum halicacabum. Next base: position 27,182,344 of record CM062391.1, on the reverse strand, counting down.
CCTACCCATTTATTTGAAAACACCCATATAACGAGGTTTAGAAAAAATCCATCTATTTGAGGGTAGGGTAAGGGTATAACTTAGGGTCTACATTTTACCCTCTTTAAACCCTTACATTTAAATATTTCTTATCCAAACCACACTATTTGTTTTATCTATTATCTATTTACATTTTATTGGTAGATCTAACACAAAGAGTCATTTTTATTTAGATTTTACTATCTTTTTTATTTTATTTTATTTTTTATAAATCATAAATCTATTATAAATATATTGTATTTACCATTTATCCTTTTTTATTCAATTTAATAAAATTATTTTAATATATTAATTTATGCTTCTCTCTTGAATTAATAATTTTTTATATATTATTTTATTAATCTTAATAATAATATATATATATTAATGCACAAAATGTATTAATTACTCATTGAAAATTTAAAAAGTGAGTAAAAATATAATTAATAAATGCATTTAAAATGAATTTTTTTATTGTAAAATATTGAATTTTCAATACCAAATAAATAATTAATGCATTAAAAAAAATAAGAATAAACAATTAATGCATGTTATTTTTTAAAATTAAAAAAAATACTATTTCTTAAAATTCTTATGTGTTTTTTCCTTTACAATATTATTCTTTTAATTTGATAACAAGTGTATTATTGTTTTATTTTAAAAATAATGTTATTTTGAAACAACTTTTTATCTATTAAAATTGTAAATATAATTTAAAATACATGAATACATGTTATTAATGTTTAAAAGAAAAAAGAATAGAGTATATAGGTAAATGCTAGTGCTGTCAAAATGAACTAAAAGTCCGCGGGGCAGTCCGGTCCGTTCCGGTCCGCGCGGATTTGGACTCTGAAATTGAAAGTCCATTTTGACAGGAGACTTTAAAGTCCTGTCCGCGCAGAGTTCTAATCCGCACAGACTAGATCGGACCGGTTCGCGGCCGTTTTTTATATATTCTTTTATTCTTTTATTTATATTAATCTTATATTTTTATTAATTTTAACTTTTAAAATATTATTAATATAATACTAATGAATTTTTATTATTTGATTTTTTAATTTAATAATTTTATACAATTTATTACTCCGCGTGTCTTGGTATTAAATTTATTTTTAAATTAAAAAAGTAAAGAAAAATAATTAAAAAATTAAATGTACTGGTCCGTGTCCGTCCATAGGTCCGTGCAGACGGACCCAGACTCTGATTTTCTGAGCCCGTAAAAAAAACGGACCGGTCCACTCCAGTCCATTATGTACAAAGTCCGCGTGGACTAGACCGACCGGACCCAATAGTCCGTTTTGACACTACTAGTAAATGCATTTATTGTTCATTGTGAATATAAGGTGTGAGTAAAAATGTAATTAATATACTTAAAAAAAAATCAAATTGCATTTAAAATACCACCTTTTAAATTCTAAATGAACAATTAATGCAATTCTTTAAAAAATACAAAATTAATGGTTATTATAATTGTTTAAAAAACATTACCTCTAATTTTTTAAAATTATTATTTAATTTGATAATAAGTATATTATTTTTTAAGAATAATTTCAATTTTTAAATAATTTTTATCCATTAAAATTATAAATATAATTTAAGATGCATAAAAATTTAAAATTTTTTTAAAAAATAAAATAGGATAACTTTTATCCATTAAACCATGATGATTTTTTTTCCTAATTATTTATTGTAAGTAATCATAATAGTATATTTTAAATTTCATTTAATTTATTTCATCTATTTTATTACTAAAATCAAATCAAATTGAAAATAGTTTAAATTTTAATATGTTTAACTCGAACCAAAATTAAAATTTAAATCAAATTAATTTGATATTCTTAATTGAAACTTTGATCGATTTGATTCTATTCCGTTGGATATTAATAGTATTTTAAATAAATGTTTAGTTTTTTATGTTGCATTTACTAATATGTAAATATATTATGTTCAAACAAAATATACAAATTTGAAAACATAATAAAATAAATAAACTATTAAAAAATAAAATATCTAAATAACAAAAATAAATAAATAAATAAAAATATTTAATAAATTTTTTAATTTTAAAATAAAATAAATTTCCCCATATATAGATGATTTTAATAAGTATATCAAATTTAAAAGGTCTTACTAAAGGTGAGGGTTTACTCTTTTATTTTGAGGATAAGGGTCTACCCTTACCCATATCTTTCTAGAAAAGGTAAGGGTAGAATTTAGACCCTCGAAAATTTTGAGGGTCTAATAAAGGTTTGGGTAAGGGTAGACCCAAACCCTTACTTTTGTCAAGCTTACCCATCAATACTTCAAATTATTTTCCAATATGATCACTTTGTTTTCTCTGTACATCAAAGTCACAATTGAGTTCCATGTCATCATGCAATTAAGGGGTAAAATTAGTCCCTATATATGCTTTGGATGGGCAAGTCCCCCTCTTAAAATCCAATTTTAATATTTTGGATGGTGAATCTATGACTTGAATATGTATTTAGCTTAAATGTTCTCTAGAGTCACTACTTCAACCTCGAGTATATGATTCGAGTAAGATGATGACCTTGATTGATGATGAATCTTTAGAAATTAAAATGGTTATAAAATAATAATCAAAATTTAAGGGTCGGATCTAATTGTGAATTTTAAAAATTTCTACAAACGTTTGTAAACTTTAAAAAATGAATGACTTTCATAGACTTATATACTTTATAAATCCATCGATTACTTTCAAAGACTTGTGAGAAAAAATCTTTTCATGACTTGCGTAGACTTTGATAAATTTCTAATGACTTTTAGTGGCTTTTTTAAGTTTTCATTGACTTGTATAAATTCAATTTATTGATTTCGAGAGAATTTCAAATACTTTTTAAGAATTAATGAAATTCATTGATATTGAGAATAGTTGTTTTGACATTAAATTTTGTGGTTAAGAGTGGGAAGAATTCTTTTTCAACAACAATCATACTAAAAAGGTCATTAAATAGGTCATTGTTATTACGTCATTCACGATTAGTGACATCAATTACGAGTTGTAAAATTTGTTACTTTCTTCTAATGTTCATGCTTTGTAACCTTTTTTATTTTCCTTTACATCTAATTATTGTGTATCTTTTTTTTTTTTTTTATAAATTTACTCACTAATTTATTATTATAACTAATCGAGTGAGACAATCATATTTTTTAAAAAGATATATATATATATATATATTAAAATACAATAATATGAACAAAAATTGCAATGATAAATATGTTATTAAAAGTGAAACCATTTTTATTTTATTTTCCAATTAAAAAAATTCAAGTAAATCAAAAATAGTTATCAAGAAAAAAAAACTATAAACGATTTCAAAATATTTCACAAAAATTAAAAATAAATAAATAAAATAAATAACTAATGGGGTGAGATTGAATTTTCATTCGTTAATATTTTAAATTTTTTGAAACTCATTCATAGTTTATGAGAAAAGAAATCTATAATTTTTAAGTTTTAAATTTACTTAATTGTTTAAAAATATTGTATAAAAATCTGTTAAATTTATGAAAATTACAATACTCTAAAATTTTTATAAAAACCATAATTAAATATAACGAAACTTTTGAACACATTTTAAAATTTTATAAAAATTATGACTAAATACTCCGTAAATTATAAAATATTTAAAAGTTACAATTAAATACTTACTGAATTTTGTCAATATTTAAAAATTATCAAAATTATTTATGATACTCCATATAAATATATTATTATACATGTATAAACTGTCTATCTCAAAAACTAAAATAATAGTTTCCACTATAAAATAGGTGGCACGTGGTATTATTTAATTTATAAAAATCTTTAAATTTTAACCTATGTTAGTATGTTAAGCTCTCCAACTAAGTTCTTTTTAAAAAAAAAAAAAAAATCCCCAGCTAATTTACTCATAATTTTTATTAATATTTTGAATGTGTTTATGCCCGATCTAATAATGCACACTAGTCAAATTTCCAATGCAGAATTGTGTGTCTGAATCCATATATTCAAATCGCTTCAAGTCTAATGCGGCTCACGTACCATTGACTCCAATATATAAAAATGTATGAACATAGTTTGACTTGTATGCCTAGTTGCACGAAATTATGTAATTTAAAAGTGATTATACAACACATAGTGATGGGATGATATTATATTATATTAGTCATAAGCTTGTAAACATTTCAGGCAAATGTGGAAGTATAGAATATTTGGTAGTAAAATAAGTTTAGATTTTGTAAAATAAATAATTTAATTAAAGATCACTCTTCTATTTATTTTTTTATAAGTTGAATGACTAATTTAATTAATTTAAATTATTTTTGTTAAATTTTTTAAAAAATTAGTAAATTAATCTATTAAATATTTTATAATTTTAAAATTACAAAATTATTTCATTTTCAATTAATTTCCTCAAATAATCAAAGACTAATATGTTTAATATATATATATATGTAATATAATATAAATATAAACTATATATATTATGTTATATTATATTATATTATATTATATTATATTATATTATATTATATTATATTATATTATATTATATTATATTATATTATATTATATTATATTATACATATATTCACTTTAATTTAGGATCCATTAATTTTTAAACGAAAATTTTTTTCTCACTCAGTTTTTTTACATAATGCAATAAATTTTTTATTTTATTATTTAATATGCAAGGTCTTAAAAGGCGCTAGACGGTCCGAGACGATCCTGATGCCTAACGCCTAAGCGGTTAGGTGGAAGTTTAGATGGTTTTAGATGTCTTGCTCTAAGCGGTGAAAAAAAATATACATATAATCAAGATTCATAGAAAATTTATGATTGTAATATTATCTATATAAAATGAATGAAAAATACACGGGAAAATGGTAAAATCTAAACCATTTAAAAAATCAATTTAAATTAATGGGCCTCAAAAAGTTTAATTAAGTTTTTTATCCATCTCAAACTTTCATTCCATGGAATGAGCCAAAATTCCATAAATGCCCTTAATGAATAATTTTATTTACATTTATATTGATAAAATTCAAATAACAAAAAATTGAAAATAAAATTACTAAACTAACCCTAATGTTGAAATCTGTTTGAAACTAGATATCAACGTACAATTAACATCACAAAAATCAAAACAACTTCACAATCGCCTTCACAATCATCGATTTTCAAAGTGGTGATAGGCGACGAGAACGTCTGGCCGTCGTTAGCCTGTAGTTTTCGTCCAATTTAAATCCATATACGCTGCTTAATCAGGTACCCAAATCGATTGATTGTATGTTTCTTATTTAGGGTTTTTATTTGTCGATGTAGTCTTTTGTTTCTTATCGACGGTGTATTTCTGATTGGTTAGCGTTTTGACATCGATGTAGTGTTTTGTTTTTGTAGAACATTTCCTCCTTTTACAATTACGTTGTTCCTTTGGCTATATTGTTGTTCTTTTTTGTTTAGATTCGTATCGAATCTATTGCTCATATATTATTTTCCAATTTCGTCTAGTGTTAATGAGGTAGTAGATCCCATGGTTGGAGTGTCTTTACTATTGTTAATAGAAATATTACTTGAGTTTGTTGGTTAGTGTTTGTGTGTTAATGTAATCATGTTTTAGAATTTTTTACTCCCGCTGAAACAACCATTTTTGCATTACATGTTTCATGTGGCTTCTTAAATGTTAAAGTCACATGAAACGCGTTTTGTTATGCATTGATGATATGAAATATGTTAATTATGTGGTGGGGTAGTTTCAAGGTGTTTGACTTTGACAATTGAAAGGGTTTTTGATTTTAGTATTGAGATAACGCCTTGTAGGTGGCACCATGTACTTAAGGCCTGACATGTGTTAAATTTTTTTACATAAAATTCCACACAAGTGGCCAACACATTATTAAGACCACATGAAAGACGTTTTTTTAAGTTGCTGTCTGATGACCATATAGTGAATTGTTAATTTAAATTGTTTCTGTGTGCACGAGTATTTGGTACATATTGGCATATCTCATGCGAATATGTTTCATATAAGATATATATGTGGAGAATTAGTAAGTTTAAGCATTTATAGTTTCATACTAATTGGGTGAATATTGTTATTGTAATTAACATTTCAAATTATGTTTAACTTATGTCAGGTTGATTGCAATTCAGATTATAAGTGGCAGTCTCCCAGAGTGATATCTCAACAAAGAGTGAACAACAAGTGTAAACTAAATGTTCTTATTGATCTTCTCAATGGCCCTGTTCATAATTATAGTTTAATTAAATTCATTCATAGCTACCCTTTCCATCATTTTTTTTGAGTTAATTGCGCAAGCAAGGGGGAAAGATCAAGTTTTCTATGGGAAACTTGTTTTGAGGGTGCTTGCATCCAAGATTAGCGTTTTTAATCAAAGCAAAGATGAGGTGGGGTTCCATGTTGAGGGGGGTTGCTTATAGGATTGGAAAGCAGGAGTTTGCTCTGGTTACTAGTTTAAGATTTGGAAAGATACGTAGGAGTGATTTGGATCTGGAGAATGAGAAGGTAACAGAATCCAATATTTGCATGAGACTATGGTCTGACGAACATGGTAAAATCAGTCCGAATGAAATACTGTCTTTGTTGGAAGAGATAAAAATGGATGTGGAGGATGTTAAGAGTTAGTTTTTGTAGTTATCGTTCATGTTTTGGTCATGGGAAAAGCAATGGAGAAGGTTGTTCCAAGGTTGTTATGGCATTTAGTTGTTGACATTGATAGGTTCAAGTGATTCCCATGAGATACATTCTTATTCTCGCGGACAATATCTAATTTGCAGAGGGTGGTCACTAGGGACCTTTTGGATAATCCTAGAAGGGGAGGAAAATCTATGGGTGCACGTTTGCGTTCATGGTAATTGTTTAATTTCTTTATTATTTTTAGATGTTTAATATCCTTAATGAGCAATGGTTATAAATATTTTCATGTACTGGTGGTTGGTTGAAGCATTTCCCTATATGAGAGAAGTTCTAAATGTTGAAGGACTGAACATGAATGCCTCAACTGATCCGAGATGCTTGAGATGGTCACTACATGATATTAATGGGAAGGACTATGATGAAACAGTTAAGGAGAAATTAGAATTATTTGTATCATACATTGTTTGTTTATAATTTATTGTAACGGTAATATATTTATGGTTTATTAACTTCAGCTGAGTGGGGAATCCACACTAGAGCCAACTAAAGAAGAGGCTTCTAGCTGATATTTGAAGCATTTTGACATAAATAAGTTTATCAGTGGTGATATAAACCAACTTGGGGAGGACAATGTCGATGAAGAAGATTCCTCTACTGATTGGGACGATTTGTTTGGCGATGAAGGAGTACAGGAAGATATGAGAATAAGCACAGTGATGATAGTTCTAATGCAAGTAAACCAGAAGTAATTTCGTTTAATAATTTGAAAAGGAATTTCTGAATTTGAGTCTATTTAAAAACTTATTTTGTCCTTGTATAGATTGTTATGTCTGAGATAGTGATAAGACTAAAAGAACTAGAAGATTTTAAGAGAGAGGCTTTGGGGAAATTTGAGGAGTTAGACGAGTTGAGAAGGATAACAGCTGATCAAGAGATTAGGTTAAGGCGGGTTGAAGAGTTTGCTCATGTCGACAGATCAACACAGAAGTTTAGTGATGCCCAACAAGGTAAAGCCTATAGGTTTAATGATAATGTTAAAGAGGAAGTCTCCCATGACCAGCCTGAGGATAATACCAATATAGATGTTAAGGTGAGATTGTATATTGATGTTGTTTTTTTTATTTAAACATGTTTATTTTCACTAATAGTGTAGATAACACAGGATCTTGAAGGAGAAGATGCAAAAGGGCAGACTGATGATATTTCCAATGCCCTTGGTCGAGTTAGATTGTTTATTTTCGTACTCGAATGTTTATATCTTAACCAATTGTGATTTTAAATATGTAATTTGGTTTGGAATTATAGGTAAGGCGAAGTGAAAGATTGAAAAAGAGACCAACTGAAGAAATGCCTTCAGACATGCATAACAGAATGAAAAAGATTAAACAAGTTGAAACTGAGAACTTTGAAATTAATGGAGATGATGCTGAGCCGGATGATTGCACTGTAATTGGGATTGTTAAAGGAGATGAAATTTCCAATGTTGTATGTGACTGGGCTGATAGTAAACTTCCTGTTCTTAATGATTTAGCTACATTACTCATTGGGCGAGTTATTCCTTGCCTTGGAAACTCAGTTCCCTACAGTAGAGTCGTCGAACCCCCAACATTCAAATCATTCTTAAGAAGTGATAATCATACTAAGTAAGTACTTTTAATAATTGTTATTAGGGAACTAACATTATGAGATGTGTAATGATTATTGTCTGAACCATCTAATTTGTTTATATTTTTATAGATATTATCTCCTAGGTAATATAGAGATCAATCCGATCAGATTGAAGAAATTGCGTGGCAAGCATGAATGGTTTTGTGTTGGGACATAAATATGATCTTACTTGCAATAAAGCAAGATATTAAGTAGAGTGTTGATAATAGGTTTGGTATTTTGGGAACACACTTTTATCAACAAATAAATGAGGGTTTTAAGTTGTGTCATTTTAAAGGTTTGGGAGTAGAAAGCTTGGTAATAGATAAATAATTAAAGAAATTTGTTGTAGGGTTAGGGACAGATGAGAATGAGTGTCCTACTTTATGGGATCTTGATTACGTAACTTTTTTGAAACCTCTATTGTACATTATTTCTTAAATTAACATTTTATGTTGTTTATTAATTTCTTATTGTTGGTTATTTAGGTTATTTTTCCTGCTCATGTTTTCAAGGGACATAAGGTTGTTGGCTTGTTGGATATGTACTATGAGAGGATTATAGTGCTCGATCTTAAGGCAACCACAGACGGAGCTAGCCTTTTAGCAGACCAGTTCAAGTCAATAGCTCAAGTGATTCCTCGACTATTGAAAGAGGCAGGGAACTATGCTTATAAGGATGGAGGTGAATCAGCGAGAACAATAGAAGACTGGATAGTATATGGGCTTGATGGTTCTCTTCTGCCAATTAAAAAAGATTCGTAAGTGTTAATAATCGATTTTGCCTCCTTTTCTTAAATTAAGATGGATGTGAATATAATGATAGCCAATGGCATTTTCAGTGATTCATGTGGACTTTACATGTGCAAGTTCATTGAGGATATAGCTAGGGGACATAAAGTTTGGTTGCTGAGCAGTAATGACTCTCGCTAGGCTGTCCTACTACATTTGGATATTGTCTTAACGATATTTAACCACAGTAAGACTGAAGAAGGTTGATAAATTTCATTTTCATGCAAATAGGATGTTGCCAGTTTGTTTTATATGAGGTCTTCCAAACTATTAGATGTTAGCATGGTTCTTAGGAGTTAGTTTGTTATGTTACTCCTACGGTCCTCAAACTAGTTTGTAATCAGGTTCTTCAATTCAACATTATAGTACAGGTTTAGTGCTATTAAATGTCTTTTGCTATTAATTCTTTGGTTGATTAACAAGGATGCAGTATTAAATTTTTGGATTTGGGGTTTACAAAGATAGGCTTTGGTCACATTTAATGTAACTTGGTTAGTGAAGTCTGTTTTTCTGGTTTAATACCGTAGGCGTGTGATGTGGCCATCACTTTGGAGTGATCACATTAGGCTCATATGATCTATGGAATGACCAGAAATACTATGAATAGTGTGCGTCTAAGGTAGCTTCCTCGTTGCAAGGGCCAAGAGAGACTATTTTAGTTAGTAGATAGTCTCATTTTTTCTTCATATGTTTTGCATTTTAGGTGGCCTGAATTATAAAGAAGTCACATGTGCCACATTCAGGCACTAGACTACTTCAACAAGTGTTGTGAAAAAGTTTTACGTATCAGATAAATAGTCTCGACCAAAGCCACCGAAACTCATTCAGGAAGTGGAATTCAACTAGTGTTATGTCGAAGTTTAGCGTGTCAGGTGACTGAGTCTCTACCAAAGCCATCTAAGACTCATTTAGGCACTAGAATTCAACTAGTGTTTTGCTAAAGTTGTGCATGTCAGGTGGCTTAGATTCTACCAAACCCACATGAGACTCATTGAGGCACTGGAATTCGATGTGTTCTTTAAAATTTTTACGTGTCAGGTGACTTATTTTCTACCAAAGCCACCCAAGACTCATTCAGACACTGGAATTCAACGCGTGTTATGTCGAAGTTTTGCGTGTCAAGTGACTTAGTCTATACCAAAGCCATCTGAGACTTATTCAGGCACCCGAATTCTAGTAGTGTTCTGTTGAAGTTTTGTGTATCAGCTGACTTAGTTTCTACCAAAGCCATCTTAGACTCGTCCAAGAACTGGAATCTAATTAGTGTTCTGTAACTCTATTACGTGTCAGGTGGCCTTTAAGTTGGAAAAACCAAATCGCGTGCATTCACACTCTAAAATACTTCTCAAGTAAATAGACGATTTTTTGTGTTTTAAGGTACATGAAAATCGGGGAGACCAATTAACAGTTCCATTTAGTCGCTTGATTTTAATTTATGTTCTTTATATGTTTTGTGTGTCATGTGGCCTTGACTAAGATCATATAGGAACGCATAATACAATTTTAAAGAAAGCAACAAGGAAGCAGAAACGATTAAATTAGTCAAGATGGTTGTACAGACAATGTACCTAAACCCAATTTGACTCTCCTTAGCCTCCATCGAATGACTACATTCAAAAAGAGGATCTAAATTAACAAAAGTGAGAGCCAGATAATAGTAATACATATTAAACCTGATAAAAGACTTTAATCAAGACAAATGTGAATGCCAGAAACACAATGGTTGTTGCTATGGTCCACCAGAAGTTGTTCTCATGTTCTTTACCTTTTCCTTCGTACTCTCCAAATCAATCTTCATTATTGCATTTTCAACTTGTAAAGATGTTGAAGTGTTGTTGATTTGTTGAATCTTATTGTTCAATTCAAAACATTCTTGCAGAATATGGATCACCCTTGAAGTTAACCATTCATCCTGCCATTCCAAATAACTACAACGATCTCCCTAACAGAATATGAAAAAAATAAGCATAGATAATACCGGTGTAGAAGGCTTTCAAATAAGTGTTCACTTACATTTTTCCTGCACTTCTAGTAGCGTCTCCCAGTATTAAGGTCAGTTGTTGACACGCCGCTAGTAGGCCATCCTCCATAGTGGCATCGGTGTCCTTGAACGATGTACTCGCCTACTTGAAACTCGAGGAAAGATCGAAAGTACCGGTTTTGGTCGTACTCGTCAACACTTTCAGACGAGGTGTTTGAGGAACTCATATTTTCTGTTGTTTGGGATAATTTAGGGTTTAGGTGAAAAAACAATTTTATATAACCAGGTGGCTAGGTTAATTTTCAATGGGTGTTATAAATAGTTATTCCATTTAATCCATTTACCAGCCTCTAGTAGCATCACAGTTTTGTATGACTTTAATCACAGAAACATGGCATAGTACATCACATACATACTTAATTATTCACTAAATAGCTTGTGAGTTAGATGTGATTATTTAATGAAATAACCATTATATATGGTGCAATGATGAATCACATGGCATAGTCATAGCCTTGAATACAAACATTCATTCTTCACGTAACATTTTTTTCACTTTCACTAAAATAAGACACCCTTCACAAAATTCAACTCATTGGTCCATGAGGTGGTATTGTGCTTAATAATGGTTTTGGTCTCCTTAATATTTAAGTTTTATGACAAACAAGTAGGATATTTTGACTACTGAGTTCATTATTAAATTGTACATCCTTCATACAAAAGATACAACAGAGTCATGCCTTATATTGTTAACCATTACACATTTGTAATAAACTGAAATTATGAACCTAATTATTGATTCAGATGGTCAGTACATATTTGACCTAATTTACAAACACAATATATGGTTTTACATAATATCATTTATCTTGGTACAACAATAACAATAGCATGATCTAAGATTTCATGAATAACAAACAAGAGTTATTCAGTAAAGGTATTGTTAATTTGATCAGCCTTTTCCTTAGATGAGTTGATGGTTAAAGCACGAAAAACGAACAACGAAATAAAATTAACATATAAATTCTTCTAGATTATATTAGAACTAACCATCACTATATTCTTATACTGTCACGTACATTAAACAACCATTACATAGATGTATATTTAGGCAAGTGTTGTTGCGTGTCAAGTGATTAGACGATGTAGTTTTGGGTAATACAACACACATTATAGAAATCCACAACGCCGTTTTTACAAAACGATGGGCTTATGTTTACATCATTTGAATTCAATGCTATCAGAATACAAATAGTCTAACTCTAGACCTAATATGTTTTTAAAATTAAATCCATGTGTCAAACCGTCGCTTGATCCATCCACTCCATTTGAGTTTGTGTATTCCTACCCTAATCAGAAGACAAACAGTTGATTGTGTTCTAGTGCGCATTCAGGACCTCAGCCATGGACAAAAGAAAGAAGAAAAGTCAAGCAAGTAAGAAAAATGGAGAAGAGATAGAAGTTGAAATAAGGAAGAGAGGATGCGAAATTGCCAGTCACAATGAAATTGAAAGACCTCAGTCTTCAACGCGTTAGTGACACCACTCATTTCTTTGGCTGTTGTTAAATAACTGACTAGCAAGTTCTGAATTTAGGATTTTTGTTGTAATAGGTGCGAAGTGAACCAAAAAAAATGACCCACTGATAGGCAACATTGAGCCATTACACCCGAAGGTTGGGATAACTAGTTCTACCTCTTCAAAATCTGGAATGAGAGTAATATTGGCTGAACAACCGATTGATGCAAAATCGAAGTTCTTACGTGTTTTACCAATTCTGAAAGAGAAACCTGTTGTGCTAAAAGAACTTAAGGAACACCAATTCCAACTCAAGTTGATGAAATGAGATGTCAGAAGATTGTTGAGAAGCCTTGTCGTGTAAATCTGAGTGAGGTTTATGAGTTTTATCACAAAATAATATCTCAGAACTTTATTGAAACTGGCGTAAAGGTGCGAGGAATTATCGTCCCATTCAACCCGAAAGTGCTGAATGATTTTTTCGGAACCCCCCACTGTGAAGAGCACACTGATTTATTCCCACCAGATAATGAGTACATAAGTGACATCACTCCAGGAATCGCTGAAGAGTTAAGGAAATACCCCATAGGCAAGTAGAGGGGAGGTCAGCAGAAGATTGACCACAGAGAATTGAGTGCCAAACTGGCCTTCTGGAATGTGTTTGTTAGCATGGCAATATCTCCTCAAATGCAGCATCAAAAGCTTAGAAGAGACCATCCATATACCATTCTTAGCATAAATAGGGCAAAACCAACGAATTTAGGGTTACTCATATGCAGGAGCCTGGAATACCATATCACAAGGGCAAAGCAGTTTGTCTTCCTTTTAATAATAACAATTATGTGTCAACGTGCATGGGTGAATGTGTCTATGGAAACCAATATATTTTGAAGAGCTGCAACGCTACTTGGTGTCAGGGCTTTCAACAAGATGGCTTTGGCTTGAGACGAAAGACCAATACCTGACGACGTCTCTATTAGCAAGATACGTAATGCTTCTCTCATAATGCTATTACTGTTGCCCCTGATTTTGGAGAGATGCAAAATCATTTGTTTTAAAGATTACTTGAAGGCCAGTTAGAAATTATTGAACTGCTCAGACGAATTGACAATCGAATGGGTGACGATAGTAATGAAGGTACCATAGTTATTCATAATGCTAATATTGATTTAAATAACAATTTGGGCATGAATGAACACGATGTGAATGTTGTAGATGAGGTAGGGAATGCTAGGGATGAAAATGATGCTTCCCAAAGTTTAGGCGACTATGAATTTGAAAATGTACATGAGATAGGGAATATTAATGTAGATAAGAATGATGGTTGTATTAGTTTGGATTTAGTGAACGAGTGGACTAATGTTATAGCATTAGGTGCACAAGCTATGAATGAGATCAGTGAGCATTTAGAGGCGTGGGAAAATAATGTTAAGGATGAATCTGCTTTAACTAAGACCCATCAGGTTGTTGATGTAGGTGTAGTTAGGTTAGATAATGCAGTAGCATGATCTAGGGCTAATGACAAAACTGAAATAGGTGATGCTACTAGCGAAATTGAAGCAGCAACAAGTTCTGTGGTGATTGGTACTGAAGCAGCTGATAACTCAATATCAATAGGTGATTTTGTCACTAAAAATATGGATTGTGTTGCAGCACTTGTAGAGGTTAGATGTGTGGAAAATGCTAATATACGCGAAGAAGACAGTTTGGTGAATGAAGATGCTTCAAATATAGATGCAAGCAATGATGAGAATGATGTAGCGGTAGCAAGTTCAGTTGTCAATTTGGTTTGAATTCGTTTTTTCTTATAAACTGTATTGTTGAAATGATGTTTTTGTATTTTTGCATTTTCGGTTTTATGTTTTAGATGATGTTAAGATGGTTGTTTGTAGACTTTCCATAAAGAATATGTGTTTATTTCTCTTCCATGCCCATGATATTGATGATTATGGCTGATATATATGGGTTTTTTAAGTTACATTTATTAATGAATACCTAAATCCTTTCTAGAAGATCACCGTATTATAGTGGCAATATGAAATGCATAATTTAAAATTTCAATCAATTAGTTCCAGTGTTAAAATGCTTCTCAGGTGATCGTCAAATAGTAACGACCACCTAAGAAGCAAACAAAGAAATTAGGAGCCAGTGACTTCCAGTGTTGAAATGCTTCCTAGGAAATCACCTTGTTATGGAGGCAACATGAAACGCATAAATTTGCATTGAAAAACAATTAATTCCAGTGTTAAAATGTCTCTCATGTGGTCACCAATGACTAATGGCCACCTGAGAAACAAATTGAGAATTTGAGAGCCAATGACTTCTAGTGTTGAGATGCTGCTTAGGAGATCACCGTGTTATGAAGGCAACACGAAGCGCATAAATTTGCATTGAAAATCAATTAATTCTAGTGTTAAAATACCTCTTAGGTGGTCGCCAATGACTAATGGCCATATGAGAAGCAAACTGAGAATTTAAGAGCCAATGACTTCTAGTGTTGAGATGCTGCTTAGGAGATCACCGTGTTATGGAGGCAACAAAAAGCGCATAAAGTTGCATTGAAAATCAATTAATTCCAGTGTTAAAATGCCTCTCATGTGGTCGCCAATGACTAATGGTCACCTGAGGAGCAAACTGAGAATTTGAGAGCCAATAACTTCCCGTGTTGAGATGTTGCTTAGGAAATCACCGTGTTATAGAGGCAACATGAAGCGCATAAATTTGCGTTGAAAATAAAATAATTCCAGTGTTAAAATGCCTCTCAGATGGTCGTCAGTGACTAATGGCCACCTGAGAAGCAAACTGAGAATCTAAGAGCAAATGACTTCCAGTGTTGAGATACTTCTTAGGAGATCACCGTATTACGGAAGCAATCTGAAACGCATAATCACTAATTGCAGGTATCTCATACAAGTGACAAAATGCGTCTAAAAGGGTCGAATTTCTTCCTGACCACCTGAGACGCATACTCCTAAATTGAAAGCAAAAAAATATATTGGTCGCCCCTTTTAAAACGCCACCTGACATACAACACCAATGTATGGTAATTTTTATGCTGAACTTCAAAATGAATTTACTAAAATATAAATAACCATAACATATTACATGAGATGAAGTAATGAAAACAAATAAATGTGCAATTCAACATACGACAAGTACAGTACATTCAACAAACAGTTAACTAGTTGATCTAAACATTAGTTTACGGATTATCGTTCAGTTCAGAAATTTGATGAGACTCCTCTAGAGATGGATGAAGCTGCGGACAAGTACGGTAATTATGACTGGCACCACCATAATATCGGAAATGCATGACTCGACGTCTCTTAGAAGATGTTGAAGTTTCTGACTGTCCTCCACCATTGCTGTCTAAAGAAGTTGGTACTGGCGAAATTTGGCATGCTACTTCCGAATGGTCGGTCATACCACGGTTACAACATATGAGTGCAGGATTCAGACAAGAATCGAAAAAATGGTCGATCATAATGGACATTTTTAAGACACATTACGAGCACTCCGTTTAGAAGTACTATAACCGTGTTAGACACTTTTTGGGATACGACGTGTCACACACTCGATTGAAGTGTCCTTCATATATTTTAGGACTAACATTTCTAAGGCGCTCCACCAACGCTTTGTAGACACTCTTATGATACTTTACGATATGTTTTAGAAATTCCATAAATATTTTAATTATTTTTTAAATAATAATTTTACTCATAATATATATATTGGTTTAAATATTATATTTAATAATATGGAAAAGTTAAATTTATTATATGATTTTTTTTATTTTTTATTTTTATAAAGACAGAAAAGTCTCAAGAGCCCTCGAACTTGATTATATTTTTCATGTTAGCCCTCGAACTTTAGGAAAGGTCAATTTAACCATTTTTTCTGTCAGCTCAACCTTCTCATCAGTAAAAAGAGTTTAATTGACCCAGTATTTGTAAGAGGAGTGACTAAATTGACTATTCGTAAAGTTGAAAGACTAACTTAAAAAGTATAGTCAAGTTAAGGGGGCTCCTGAGACTCTTTATATCTTACCAATTTAAATTAGATGTGATCAAAATATACGATTCTATATTTTTATACTCCTATATAATATGATTTTAATATCTGTTAAAATATATATATATATATATTAATTATTTTTTTAACATAATTTTTTATTTTTATGTATTATTTTCATTTTAATTATAAAATAATAAATTTTATTATGGTATTTTGCATGTATCTAAAATTAAAAATAGTTTCCATATTTTATATTCTACAAAATTATATATTATATTAAAATTTATATTTTTAAAATATTTTATTTTATTTTCGATTGATTGATTAATTTAAGTTCAAATTTATATGAAAAATATATTATTTTTAAATATTATTATTTTATAATTTATTAACTTTGTAACTTTATAAAATAAAAAATAAATTTTTTATTTTTGATACGTTGTAATTTTTAAAAAATATTTTTGTAGTTTTAAATTGGTGCGGTGATCATACATATTATAGGCAGGACTCGATGTAATGAATCTGAACGCTGAGATGTTGCATTTAACTTCTAAAAGTTTCTTTAAAAAATAAAGTAAAAAAATCTGCAGAAAATTTAAAAATAAATAAACTTCAGGGCATCTTTTTGTGAATTTCCTTTACTACTAATACACATATACAATAAATATAATTAAATACAGGAAAACTCTCGCCTCTCTCTCTCTCACTCTCATTTACCAACGTCACCAGAAATAAAATAAGTAAAAATAATAATTAAAAGAAAAAAGAAAAAATCACGAAAACACCAACTCTATATTTCTCAGTTGCTCTCTTCTCTGTTGATTCGTTTTCAGTTACAAACAACAATTCTCAGGTCAGATCTAGCGTTTATCAATGCTTAATTTCACTCTACATACAACAAACAATCTCACAATCGGTTTCTATCACATCACACTGTTTCGCGTTTTTGTCGTGGTCAAATTTATTTCTCACATGTCGGTGTTTGTATTTTGTCTCATTTCACAGTTGATAAAAGCAGGAGCGAGAGAGGCGGTCTCGGGAGGAGCTCTACTCGACGAATCGCTAGCTTAATGAGGTAAAAAATTCCGTTTGCGTGAAGTTGTATTTTACAGTGTGTGTTTTTGGTGTAATTGTATTCATGATCAAATGCGTGCGGTGATTTTGTTGTGGCGATGTAGATCCGGATCGAGCGGGTGAGTCAGCTAGCGAGATAGTGAGTCGGTGAGAGAGCGTTGTAGTGAGTGATTTGGCGTGCAAACGAGATTGGTAGAGGAAGGAAAATGAGTGACGGCCAGAGGTTCCAGTTAGGGACTGTTGGAGCTCTGTCTTTGTCGGTGGTTTCGTCAGTTTCCATTGTGATTTGCAACAAGGCGCTTATCAGCACCCTGCGTTTTACTTTCGGTTTGTTTTCAATTCCTTTTAGTCATTGTTTTTTTTTTTGTTTCTTTGGTAATGAATGCTGTTAACTTGTAGCTAGATCTAGGAAAATTTCAGAAATATCAGTGTCATAGGAATTTTTTCTGTTTCATACTCGATGTTGTTATATTGTTAGATCTTTTAGAATTTCAGGATATTCATAGCTAATTTTTTAGTGTAAGTTTGTTAAATTGGTTAACATAGTGGAATTGCTGTTAGATCTTTTGAGTAGCTGTGTGTTGTTAGATAGCAATCAGCTGATTTTCTATACTTTACGTTACTTGTTTATTTCGGTTGTTGATCCTTCATTTTGGGGTATAAGCTATATAGTCATGCACACATGCTTGATTTGAAATAATGGGGTTGTTGACCTATATATTGTAAAAGGCATTACTTGCTTGTATTGACTGTGTATGGGTGTCATATAGCGACTACTTTGACAAGCTGGCATCTTCTGGTCACTTTTTGCTCGCTTCATGTGGCTTTATGGATGAAGTTGTTTGAGCACAAGCCTTTTGATCCAAGAGCTGTTATGGGATTTGGTATATTGAATGGTATATCTATCGGGCTTTTGAATCTGAGCTTGGGGTTCAATTCAGTTGGCTTTTACCAGGTCAGATTCTATTTTCTGTTGATGAAGATGTATAATGTAGGTTTATTAATACACCATCATATGGTAACATTGTTTTTGTCAAACTGTCTAGAACTTCACTGAGTCTCATTCTAATGTTGAGCTCTGCAAATGCAATATCAAGCGTTGTTTTGCTTACTTTTTAGAAAATGATATTGATGTTATTTTGTATGGTGTAATTTATCTAGACCATAAGTTTGTAGTGAAACTCTAGTAACAGTTCTTTGTAAACAATAAACCTTTTGTACACCATGAATGTCACATGAGAATTTGATGAAACCATGTATTCTGCTTAAACCTTGATGCAGTGCATTTTCAATTAGTATATCAATATATTTGCTAGAAGTCTCAGTTTCTGAGGACATCTTTATTTTTTTTCCATTTCAGATGACGAAACTTGCAATCATCCCCTGTACTGTTCTCTTGGAGACTATTTTTTTCAGGAAGAAATTCAGGTTAGTCTTAAACACAGTACTTACTGTATACTCGTTCACATGTATGCTATTGTTGTGCCCATCCTAGGTGTATAGTTGGCTGCTCAAATGTGTCAGATAGGACTTGAGTTTTGTAGCTTTTGGTCTGGAATCAAATTCCTTATTGTTCTTGGTGTTGATATTATTGTGGGACTGGCTTCAAATTTACTATCCTTAGCATCTGGTGTGAGGAAGAGAGGCTAAAATTTTTCCAACCAAATTTCAAATACAGCTGCTGCGAGTAGATTTGTTCAGTGGGTTGAGGAGTAAGAGTGCATTCCGGCATGTTAAAATTCATTTTTCATTGAGAAACAGGATGCTGGAAGTCTACAGTTCATGATTTTCATAATATTTATTTAGTTCTACTATTGTAGTCTTTAGATGGTCTCTCAGTTTTGCCTTCGATTTTACATAATTTACTTGTTATTTCGTCAGAGTGACCAATTTTTCTTTCTTCTTGTTCCTACATTCGTATGTATTTTTTTCTCCTTTTATTTTTTCATCTTGTTCTCTTTTTAAATTGTGGAGTTGACAGAGTTTAGTTAACTGACCTATTATATATGTTATGGTCTATGACAACCACTACATTTTATAATATGTTTTTTTCTTTCTACACTCTTGAAATTGTCGTTCTGTCTGCATGTGTTTGTTTCTTCTGGTTGGGTGTGGTATGCAAATCTTCCATTTTTAAAATTTCATATTTATGTTGTTTTGCTATTTTACAGTCAGGAGTCAGACCCAGGTCAAAAAAAGTCATGTTCTGCTTATATTAATAGTTTTTAAATCACTGCAGTCGGAAGGTGCAGCTTTCACTTGGCATCCTTCTTATTGGTGTAGGAATTGCAACTGTGACTGATCTTCAGCTCAATGTTCTGGGTTCTGTCTTGTCGTTGCTTGCAGTTATTACAACATGCGTTGCTCAGATTGTATCCTAAAAACAATCATGTTACTTTTTACCTATCTTTACTTTATAAATGTTTCAAATTAGCATCAAAACAAGCTGCATATTGATTTCTCATGATTCGTTGTTGCCTTGTTTAAATCTTAACTAAATGCTACCAGATGACCAACACCATCCAGAAGAAGTTCAAAGTTTCTTCGACCCAACTTCTGTATCAATCTTGCCCCTATCAAGCGATAACCTTGTTTGTCATTGGTCCATTCCTAGATGGGCTTCTCACCAATTTGAATGTTTTTGCCTTCAAATACACACCACAAGTTCTGGTGAGTATCAAAGATATTGTCCCTCTAGATTTTACTTGTGCATATTTCTGCCACTAATAACAAAATTCTCTCAATTATATTGGCAGTTCTTTATTGTTCTATCCTGCTTGATATCGGTATCTGTAAACTTCAGTACATTTTTGGTAATTGGAAAGACATCTCCAGTAACCTATCAGGTCCTAGGACACCTTAAAACGTGCTTAGTTTTGGCATTTGGTTATGTTCTCCTTCACGACCCATTTAGCTGGCGCAACATTTTGGGCATTCTGGTTGCTGTAGTTGGAATGGTACTCTACTCTTATTATTGTACGAATGAAACTCAGCAGAAGGCTAGTGAAACAGCAACTCAGTTGCCTCAGGTATGCACAATACTTCATCTTTTCTATGTTTATATGTATACTGCGATAGAGATTTTCTTCAATAATCCCCTCATCATCTAAACATAATTTAGGTTGTCAAGGAAAGTGAAGCTGATCCTCTGATAACTGTTGACAAAGGGACTGGAATCACCGAAGGTGGTGTAGCGCCTGGATGGTCCTCAAATAAAGACCTGCATGCATGAACAGAATATTTTGGATGTCAACCAATTCAGTCAACCCTAGATTGGGAAAAAAAGGTGCAAATTAGTTTGTAAAACCATTCCAGAGATGGAAGATGTTGCTGGAGATGTTCATTGTGTTCCATAACAGCAGCAGATTGTGGTAATTCAGAAAAAAACTTCATTATAGGAGGGTCTTAGAGGAACAAAAATGTCATTTTTACATAATAGCAAATTTTGGTTATTAGAATTGGTATGAACACAAGCAGTATGGGATATGCATATATTGGAATCTGATATGTTAATTACATATTGTTCCCTACAACTGGTATAAAAATTTCTTTTATCACTGCTTTTCATATTTGTTATTTTCACAAGTATGGAGGTATAAGCAAGGAGCAGCATTTGTTCTTAAATTTCTTGCTGATGATGTCACCACCAATATGGCGACAATTCGGAGTGTAAATGAGCTCGACCTAACTTCTATTATATTTCTATTTTATATCTCTGTTAATAATAATAACAAAATATGAAAACTCAAGTTTGAACTCTAAATTTAAATTTGAGTGTAGTAAATTTAGTTTATAAATTTAAATTTTAAGGTTAAATTTAGGTAGTAAATTTAATTTGTAAAATTAAATTGTAAGTTTAAAATGTATAAGCTAAAAAACATAGGATTATATTAGTTTTATTACGTTAAAATATATTTGATGTCATATTTTTAATTACAAAAAAATTCTAGTGATAATTATTATTAGCATACAACTTCATTCTATAAATTTTTAAAAACGTTATTGATAAAAGTTTATAATATGATAAATACGTGATTTGGTGAAATGAATTCGATTTTGAATAATTTTTTTAATCATTTGAAATATTTAGAGGTAGCTCATTTCATTTATTATTTTTTTTCAAAACTTTCCAAATATATACATATATATATATTTATTTATTTATTTATTTGTGGATAACTTTAACTCTTTATATTAGAAAATTATGATTTAGTTAGAGAGAAATAGAGCTATAAACTAAATCTCAGACTTTTAAAATTCATTATAAAATTGTTCTAATTCCCTCACTAAAGTTGTATACTAATTCAATATTTGTTAAAAGTTGTAGATTCAATTTTAATTCGGTTTATTAAAATTTTATCATTCAATTCAATTCATTTATCGAAATTTGCTGTACACGCTACTTACGATAGTAAATTTATTATTAAAATTTATTTTTACTTCAAATACTATATAATAAATAAATATATTAAATTTATTCATCAGTATTATAATTTTATAATTTTTAAAATCAATATTTTATTACATAATTGTTTTATATATTTTATAATTTTTAGGAAGTTATGACCAATAACATATAGCTACTAGCTATGCAAATAATTTATAAATAAACTATAAGTTTTTTTTTCGAAACAAATAAACTATAAGTTTTATAAATATTGATAAATAGTAGGATTTAAATTTTAATTATTAAAAAATTAAAAATACTTCTTATACATGAAATGAAAAAATATATATATATATATATATATATAATATTCAAATTAATTTCACTATACTTTTTTAAATATTGTAATTAATAAAATATCTATGGAATTTGCAAGAATATAAAGATCTATTTACTTAAAAAAAATTGTTTGAGAAAATTAAAAATAAATTAATTGATAATTATTTGTAACATATATTTTTAATTAATATAAATTAATTTGAAGTAAAGAAAGATAATATAAGAACAATGAAAGAAACATATTGATTTTGGGAATTGCAATCAGTCCAAAACCTAAGCCCAATCAAAATCTGGCCCAATTAAACATAAACCCTAAGCAAAAAATATATAAATTGAGACATCACTCACTTTTGGAACCCTAGAGCATAGATCTTTCAAGTGGCCGTCGAGACAACAGCACCTCGGAGTAGCCCTAGTCTGTCGCCAAGATGGTACTCTCGTATTTCCTTAGATTTCAATTTCAATTCGCTCGCTCTCTTCATTGCTTTATTCTCGGTTGATTTACACGTTTCGGTTGTGTTCTTGTTGAAAGACTTTCAAGCGAAGGAATGGAGGAAGGAACAAGCATGGACGTGGTCACGTCAAGTTCATTCGCTGCTCTAACTGCGGCAAATGCTGCCCCAAGGTTTGAGAACAAGTGTTTAATTGCTGTTATGTGTAATTTTGGTTTTGATTCGGTCATCTGTATTATCTTTTAATCAATTTTGTTGAGTTTTTGTTTCTATGTGCGAGCAATAGATAGATATGATCTAGTTTTTATTTTCCTAAGAAATTAGAGTTTGGATTATTTCTAGCAATATAGATTTGACTGTGGTTAGATTACATGTATTTTTATTAATACGTATATTGTTAACAGCAAAAGATAGATTTGTGATTTGTTCTTTGATTTGGTTTTTTGAATGGAATGTTGATTTGTATGTAGGTTGATTGTGTCATTTTGTTTTCTATGGTTAAATTTTATTATTTTTGTTTATTTATTTTTTTAAATGTTTGGACAGGACAAGGCCATCAAGAGGTTTTTGGTGAGGAACATTGTTGAGCAGGCTGCTGTCAGGGATGTGCAAGAAGCTTGTGTCTATGATGGTATTGATAATACTGCAATCTATATAACTTGTTGCTGAAATTTTCTTTGTTGAAATATTTTATAATTTTTGTTTGTGCTGACTTGATGTTTTTTATGTAGCCTGTGTTTACATGTGTTAATGACTTGTTTCTTGTTTACTTTATGTTTAGGGTACACTCTACCCAAGTTGTATGCCAAGATGCAATACTGTGTCTCTTGTGCCATCCACTCTCACGTTGTGAGAGTTCGCTCCCGCACCAACAGGAGGATCCGTGAGCCCCCACAGCGTTTCAGACGCCGGGTATGTTCTCTGAAGCTTACTTTTTCCTGTATTTGATTTTTGTTGGTACTTGGTTTTCCATTCTTTGCTTTCCGTGTATTGCCTGTTCATTTCTCTTGATTGTCTGATGGAGTTTCTTTGTCAATAGTATGATCACAATGGACTAGTACCATTTCTCTTGTTACATACTTTGTTTCTAAGATTCTAAAGTTTGTGCATTATATTTTTAAATGGGTATTATGGTTTGTTAAGATAGTGTCATTGCTGCATTGCTCTTTTGATCTTACAATAAAATCTATGATGTCATGTTTGACGGAGGTTTCTACCCAGAAGTCCGATACTTGACCGGAGCAAACCAGTCATGTTTGTAAATTCCCAAGTAACCGTCACAAATAAATGCCCCTGGACGTTGAGGTCCTTTCGAGCTCCTCCATCTTGCTGGGCAGGTCTCATATTCCATTGCCTTGGGGAGCAGCGTTGTTGCCTTTACCATTTGGGACTGGCCATGAGACATACATTTTCGCCATTTATAATTTGATGTTCTGTTACTCTGCACTCCTCAAATGAATTGATTGGTTTTCTAATTTTTTGTTTGTCACAGGAGGATATGCCCAAGCCTGGAGCACCAGGCCAAGGTCCACGACCTGCCGCCCCTGGAGCAGCAGCACCTGCTCGCACTTAAGAAATGATGGATTTAGCTCCCTGCTTTGTTTGAAGTTTTGAACTTAGGGTGCTGGACACTCATTTTGCAGTCTATTATTTATATATCAACTTAGTTCGTTTGCAGAACTTCATGTTAGTATTTCGTTATGTGCTTTTATTGTTACAAATTGACAAATTTTCGAAGTTAGAATCAAAATCCTTTTAAGAGTTTAATGTTATTGGTTTAATTGCAAGTATTTGGAAATACAGTTGTTTCTGCACTATATTTAAATTCAGTATATATCATGCTAGAATTCTGTTTGAATAGATTCAACTTGTGTGGAAGCCGTAAGACTTCAGTAAGACATTAATTATGATAATGGTATAAACTATTAGCAATTAGATAAAAGTTCATTCGATCTGATCTGTGGAAAGGGGGTCGAGTCGGAGGCGGAGCAAGTTGGAATTTGGATGGGTCCAAATTGACATTCTTAAATGCAGCAAAGCAGTGAGGGTCATATTGCTACCCTTAAAAAATACACGGGTGTCGACCCTCAATCGTACATTATCTTTAAAACATCCATTACAATTTTATATTTTATAATTAATGAAAAAAATTAATTATTTAAAAGGAAAATAAATTTTCTTATATTAGCAGAGTTTTTTAATATTTTGACAAGACATTAATAAGATTTATTATTATAAAACACAAAATATAGATTAGATTAATGAATTTATGTAAAATATTTTTAATATTATTTTCTTACAAGTTTATTATATTATTTATCACACTTTTTAAATAATTTTAAATATTATCTTTTAATAAGCGATCAACTATCATATTTTATAAAATTCAATAATAATATAAGAAAATTTTAATTTATATGTTTAAATTATTTTTTAACTATCATATTTTATCTTTTTTAGAATATGTTAGAAATTTATTAAATTTATGAACATTTTTAATAAATTTATCTGTTTCCACATTTTTAATATTATCTCTTTTTTTTTTCAAATTTATTATTTTTATTATTTTTATAATTTAAACTGTTATTTATTATAAATAAATAAAAATAATTAATTAATGGAAAATATTGAAAAAAAATGATTAATAAATATTAAATTGAAAAATAACTAAAATACCAAATATATATTTGTTTCCGTCTTTTTTAATCCGTAAATATATATTATAAATTATATTAATATAATTAAAACTATTTATATTAATTAATATAGTATTGTTTTATTTCTTTTCAATAATTATGATGCGGTGAGATGAAATATGGTATTGTTTTATTTCTTTCCAATAAATATGATATGGTGAGGTGATGAGAACATTTGATTTTCAAAAGTTAAATGGAAATTGGGGTGCGAATATAGATGGCTCGGGTGACAATATCGCTATAAAAACAAGTTTTTAAAAGTTTTTAAAAGTTTGATTTCCACTTCATGGGCTAAGTTTCTTAAAATGTCCCTGAATTTTTACAATTCTCAAATTCTGTGAATTATGCTCACAGTTTGTGAATGGCCTATGGAGTGAAAATTAAAGTTTAGATTTGAAAACTTTTCAAAACAGGTCTATAATTGTATACTAAACTTTTTATGACCTAAAAACAAAATTTTCACATAAGAGAAAATTTTATTTTTAGGCCATAAAAAGTTTAGTATACAATTATAGGCTTGTTTTGAAAAGTTTATAAATCTAAACTTTAATTTTCACTCAATAGGCAACTCAAAGACTGTGACCTTAATTTACAGACTATGAGCGTAATTCACATAATCTGTGAATTGTAAAAATTCAGGGGTATTTTGGAAAACTCAGCCTATGAAGTGAAAACCAAACTTTTAGAAATTTACTTTTATATGTTTTTCAGAACAGGCCTATAAAATTGTATTTTAAACTTTAAAAAACCCATTTAAAAGAATTTTCACACAATAATAGTAAAAGTAATCAATAAATTAAAAATAAATATAAATTATTAATAAACTATTAAAAATAAAAATTAAATAAAAAATTAATTAATGTTGTTCCTACCTATTTAACTCATAAATAAATTTATTATAAAAGGAAAAGACTTAGGTGGTCAGGAACCACCATGTAGGATTTAGACTCGACCAACCACTAAGCAACACGTGGACATGAAATGAGGAAAGAGACAAATAATATTATAAATTATATTAATATGATAAAAAAATAAATTGATGCATTAATTGCCATTACGCTAGTTTATTCATTAAATTAATTTTGTATTCTTTCCAAAATTAGAATTAAATAATCTCTTATAAATATATGGTTGTGGATAGGGGTGTGAATAGACCAGGCTAGACTTTTGGTTAAACAGGTCCGGACTGTATTCAAATAGTCCGGTTTAAGCCTAGCCTACAAGCCTGTTAGAGACTTATTTTATAGGCATGTCCTGACCTAATTAAAGGTCTGAAAGTCTATTTAAAGGCTTGTTAGGCTTGAAAGTCTATTTAAAAGCATGTTAACAATTACTTGTATTAATAAAAAAGATAATGAGCTTTATATTTATAAACAAACTATTGAGTTTTAAATTTATAAATAAACTTACTAATAAATTTAATAAGTAAAAGTATATATTGATAATATATGGGCTGGCCTGTTTAGTTTTAAAGGCTTTTACCAAAGTCTAAGTCTGGCCTATTTAATTAAATAGGCTTTTGAAAAAGTTCGAATTCAGCCTATTTATTAAATAGGCTAGACTCTATACAGACCAAGGCGTAGGCCCCTGAAAGGCCGCCTGACCTATTCCCACCCCTAATTGTGGAAATGATTCAAAATGGGTCTAGGAAAGTTTGAATTATTTGTATAGGCCCAAATTCAAAATCTTTCAAATGTAGGCTGTGTTTCCAAATTTTACTAAATTTTTCTAAATTTTACTTTGCACCCAATAGGCTGTGTTTCCAATTACACAATTTTCATAAAAAATATTAACAAAAATGTCATTTAGATAAGTTTCATGTTATGTTCAAATGTGAGATGACTTTCCTATCCCTAAGTATAATTAACCATTAAAATATATTTTTTTTAAAAAAAAACACACAATAGAATCTACAAAACGATCATTCTTCAATATGTGATCTCCATCGCTCATCTCTCTCTCTCTCATCTCTAAATCATCCTCGCAACTCCTCCTCTGAATCATCATTATTCAATTTCGTCGACATCCACCACTCCGCCGCCTCCGCCTCCTCCTCACAGCTCATTCTCTAACTCCAAATTATCATTCTTCAATCTCATGATGAGTGGTGTTTAATACAAGTATAGTTGCTACTGTTATACTATGTTTTGATAACTTTATATCTTGGAGTTGGAGGTACATGTGATGATCTGGGTTTTGCTTCTTTTGATGTGTATCTACTTAAATCTAAGTATTATTTTGTTTAAATGATGTGGAAGTTTTGATTTTTTGCTGTAAATTTTGGTAATTTTTTTTTTTTTTATGTTGTGTAATTATATGGTAGTGTGTTTCAGATTTATTGGGTTATTTTTATTACTTGAATTTTCTTGGGGTTGGGGTTGGAGTTAGATTTATATGCATTTGGTTTATAGTTGAATTAGGTTAAGATTTAGGGTTTTGTTTGTTAGGATTTGGTGATAGTAAAATTGAGTTTGATTTTGACACGGGAGTGTGTTTGGTAGCTGATTTTTTTTTTTTTTTTTTTTTTTTTTTTTTTTTTTTTTAAGGAGAATCTTGTTATGAGAGTAAATGTATTGGCACCTTAGATAGTAAAGATGATAGGATTTGCCTTTTGTGTTTGGAGAATTTTCTTTTTGGTTTGATTTAGGTTCGAAATGGAAGTTAATATAGAAGAAACATTTAAAATGAAATGGAAGTTAATATAGAAGAAGCACTTGCCTGTTTGGTTTGATTTGTGTTGTTGTTATTGTTGTTATTATTATTATGGCATAGTTTGCATATGACTTAAAAAATTTGCACATATTTTCATAACCTGTTAAAATTGTGCGACTTCACATTAATGTGAACTGAATTGGAGTTACTTTGTTTTTATGGTGTTAATATTTTTGCAACTATGCGCTAAGACTTGTTGATATGTAATGGAGATATGTATATTTTGCATTTAATTAATAGATTTGTGGACTGAGATTTAATCTACAACAATGTGCTGTGTCTTCACATTTTGTGACTAAATTGAAGTTCTTTGTTTTGTTTGTTATTAATATTCTGACATGTTTTATATTAGGCCATTGATCAGTGCTTATTGTTGTATTTTTTTCATTTAATTAAAGGTTTTGTTAGCTGGTTTTTCTAATATGTCAAAAACGTGATGTGCCTTCATATTTTTGTGAATTGAATTGAAGTTATTTTATTTTTATTGTTGCTATTGTTTTACATTTAGACCGTTGATCTACAATATTGTTAAAGTAACATAGTTTAATGTCTAGTAATTTTGTAAAAACAACATAGTTTAATGTTTAGTTATCCATTGTGTTTATTTTTATTCTTTTGTCGTTTTTATCATTAATTCAATTTTGAATGTAATATGATTGTATATTACATAAGTGGTGTATTTTCTTGCCACTATAAATCTATATCATACAGTTGGTACATTTTTTAGTGATGATTAACAAACGTGAATTTTTCTTTACCATAATTAAAATGATGTAGTGTATAGTTGAGGTTGATGAATAATATATAGTTGCACTCTCTTTGTTTAGACCTTTATTAGTTTAGAAGGCATCTTCACCGTTATGAGGTACACTTTCATTATTATTTTATTTGTATTCACACTTGAGTGGTTTTTATTAACATACTAATTCTTTGACGGTGGTTGTTAATGTTGCAGGCGGTGCAATTTAGGAATATTTTTTTGAAATAAGAAAGTTCCCATTTGTTTTAGGAAATAGGAGTTTGCATTTGTCATGAAGACCTCTTACTCGGTAGTGCAAAATGGTCCACATTTAGGCACAAGAGGTGGTAAAAAATAATGCGTGAATAGATATCAAACTTTACGTACCAATTATCTATTAATGTTCATTCTTATTGACTATGGATTAATAGTATTTGTAAGTCATATGAATTATCAATCTTATGCAATTAGTTATCTTATACAGTCAATATTTGATCTCATACTTGATTCACAAAATTTTGATCTCAGCTTACAACTCTATTAATTTCAACTTACAACTAAGGATATGAGGCAGCGTAGGTTGTTATTCTGTCCATTTTTTTTGCATATGAGATATCACAAATTGTAAACTATTATCAAATTATTATGATCTCATATCATAGATGTAATAAATGGCCATAAAATGAATGAATGTGGATACTTAGAGCATAGATGAGATGCCCGTAATAAAAAAACCACGCTCATGAAAAAAAAAAAACAACTTCAAAGATATTCGAATTTGAAAGTGTCTACTAGGTTGGAATATAAGAGTACATTGTAACATAGAACTGAACGTTGAATGTATCTTTCCATATTCACGACTCGGATCACTTAAGCCCTATTATAGGCCAATATATGATTTCAAGACTGCTAAAATGTGGGAGGGGGTGTCTGATCTCAGATCAAATTTTGGATGTCAGATATTTGTGTATGAGATCACCTTAGAAACATCTTTCCCTTGCCTTAAGGTGCCCCAAAAGCCCCCTAAAGACACCATTGAATTTCTTTCACTCACATTAATCACTTCATTAGAAAAAAAGAGAAAAAGTTAGGAGTCTCAATTTTTTGCCCATCTATTCAAGTATTGGAATGTAAGAGTCCTTGTTCTATACTAGCACACTCACACCTTCCACTAACATGAAACCGAACGTTGAATGTATCTTTCCGTATTCTTGACTAGGATCACTTAACCCGTATTACACGCCAGTATATGGTTTCAAAAATGTTAATGTAGGTGGATGTGATTTCTGATCTAAGATCAAATTTCTGATGTCCGATATTTGTGTCTGAAATCATCTCAGAAACCTCTTTCCCTTGCCTTAGGGTGCCCCCAAGTGACCCCTAAAGACACCACTGAATGTCTTTCACTGTTATTGATCACTTCATTAGAAAAAAGAAAAAAAGTTAGGGGTCTCAATTTTTTGCCCTTATATTCAAGTCTAGGAATGTAAGAGTGCTTATTTTATACTAACACACTCACACCTTCCACTAACATGGAACCGAACGTTGAATGTATCTTTCCGTATTCAAGACTAGGATCACTTAAGCCCTATCACACGCCAATATATGGTTTCAAGATCGCTAAAATAGGGGGATATTTGATTTATGATCTAAGATCAGATTTCAGATGTCAGATATTTATGTTTGAAATCACCTCAGAAACCTCATTTCCTTTTGTTAGGGTGCCTTAAACGACCCCTAAAGACACCACCGAATATCTTTCATTGCCATTAAATACTTCATTAGAAAAAAGAAAAAAAAATACAAGACATAATTTCAGTTGATTCGTTTTATTTGTTGTACATTGCAAATTTGATATAACTCACAGTTTTTGAAGTCATATTTTCTCTGCCTGACTAAAGCTGAGAGTTCTAGTTCTAACCAAATTTCTACTTCCTAAACAATAAACGATTTAAGCTAATTTACAGTTTTTGAAAACCATAAATTACATGCACACAAGTACAACAATTACACAACTATGAATTTGCTGCTTCCTCATGTCAGATCGTTAACATTGTCCTTAGGTACACCCTTCTTCGAATATCTCCCAAGGATCTGCTCATAGGTCGTAGCACATTCAAATACCTCATGCCTGTTTCACCACACACATAAGAATTACCATCCTAAACGGAATCATAGTTGATAATATCTTTGAAAGACTTCATTAAACTGTAAAAACATTCAAAGACAGCAACCATATAAACATACATGTAAGATATCTAAAATCATAATACCTAGTACAAAAATCAACTCATATAAATTAATTAAACTCAAAAAGGTAATAATCTAACCAATTAAGATCAAATGAATTAAAAAAACAACTCATATAAGAATATACAATCAAATCAAACTAACTTAAGAAAATAAACAACTCAATATAAAAAATTAAATTAATTAAACTAAAAAATAATAATCTAATAAATTAATACCAATTTATCTAACCAAAAAAAGGAAGCAACTTATCAACTTATATATATATATATATATATATATATATATACAAATCAATTAAACTTAAAAAGAAAACTATCTAACTAATTAAAACTAAATAAATCTAACAAGGTAAAAAATTACTCATATCATAAAATCGAATTAATTATAAATTCAAACGGAAACAATCTAACTAATTTAAACTAAATAAATCAAAACAATTAAGTGTGTGTTTGGTAGGTAGATTTTTAAGTAGTGATCGGATTTTTCATTAGCGATTTGACAATTTAACCGTTTGGAAGAAGCTTTTTGATTAGCGATTAGATTTTTAATTAGCGATTTCCAGAACGCTACTTCAAGTAGCTTATCACGAATCGCTAATAAAAAAGCTCTCATTTTAGCCTTATCAATTTATAAGTATTACTAAGCTACCCTTATTAATATTAAAAGCTTCTATTTATATTAAATCAGTTAATTTTAATAATATTTTTATTTATTAAATATGATTAAAAATCTTTAAATAACTTTTTTTAATTAGTCTATATTTTATTTATTTTTTAATTAGTTGATAACTTGATAACTAAAGGATTGTTGGTTTTAAATTAAAAATCTTGAAAGGAAAAATTGTTTAAAAATGAATACTCACGCTAATAAATTATATTGTAAGGTAAAAATAATATAGTGTATTATTTACGTAATTTTACATCTAACAGCTACTTCAACATCTAATTGTTATTACTAAACACTCATGCCAAATCGCTACTTCAACATCTAATTTAACAGCTAACAGCTAATCGCTACTTCGATAGCTAACTCAACATCTAATGTAACATCTAGTGTCAAACATACACTAAACTAATAAAGAAAGAAACAATCTAATTAATTAAGATTAAACAAATCTAAAAAGATAAAAAAAAAAAAAAAAACAACTCATATCATAGAATCAATTTAATTATTAATTCAAAAAAGAAAATAACTAATTACGATGAAATCAAACCGACAAAGAAATAAAATGACTTATAACTAGGGGTGTCAATTCGTGTTAGCGAATCGGGTTTGACTGAACCCGACACGACTCGTTTACGTTTATGTTTGACACGATTCGACACGTTTAATAAACGAGTTGGAATTTCTCAACCCGACACGAATCTGTTTAACACGCGTGTTAACATATCGACACGATTAATTTGGTTAAATAATTCAAAATTTGTAATCGTGTAATTCGATTACCCGTTTAACCTGTTTATCTGTTAACTCGCTGAACCTGTTTGTGCATTAACCCATTTAACTTGTTTATGCGTTAACCCATTTAACTTGTTTATGCATTAACTTATTTAACTTGTCTATCCATTAACCCATTTAACCTATTATATTTACATTTTTTTCTAATACAATAATCAATTTAAATACAAAGTAATAAATTAAATAAAATAAAATAATTAAATTACAAATACAATTTAAATGAAAGTGTTCAAATATTAATATAATTTTATATAACCATAAACTTAATTTAGCTACGATGAAAGTTTTTACTACAAATAAAATTGTGCAACAAATTTATTGAAAAATTCTTTAGTGACTACAAACACAATGAAGACAGATAAAATATCTTAAGAAATTAATCTTAATCAAGAGATTCTAGAGTTGAAGAAGCTTGTAGAGTTTCATAAAATCAATCAAAATCTATACATCACACTCAAGTACTAAATTAATCAATCAAAATCTATACATCCTCACTTGTAAATTTGATAAAGCTAATAAAATCAAGAACAATATATTAAATAAAAGAGAGAAGCCGACTCCTAAGCTAAAGATAAAAAAATAGGACTGAGATAATTAGTGTTAGAAGAAACATACAACACAAGAAATCGACAACGCTAACAGTAGAAAGCCACAGATGGAGAGTTTCGTTTGAGGCAAACCACGAAGAGGGGACAACAGAGGTAACATTTGAGTAATGATTGGTTAATGATGAGACAAGAGGTAGAGAAGAGGAAGTTATGCCGGGTGGTTGAAGGCAGGAGAGGAGGCAGAGAGGCGGAATAGCTTCTAATTTTCTAAAAAAAAAATTAGGGTATTGTTTGATTGATAATATATATATATATATAATATATTAAAAAATATTATTTAATCCAAATTATATAAATTTTATTTTAACCCCAATTATGCGGGTCGACACGTTAACCTGTTAGTCAAACCCTACTCGACTCGTTTATAAGCAGGTTAAACGTGTCGTGTCATAAACAGGTCAAAACCCATTTAACTTAAACCCAACCCACTTATTTTTCGCGGGTTCGTGTCAACCCATCGAGTCATGACCCATTTTGACACCCCTACTCATAACATAATAAAAACAATTAAACTCAAAAGGAAAAAAAATAATCTAACTAAATAAGATCAAATCAAGTCATAAAATTGCTAAACTAAATCGCCAGTAGATCTTACTCATAGCTACAGTTGATAGTCTTCGATATGTGATCATAGTTCACAAGTCTGTGAACATAGATTACACATGTGTGAACTGTACACACTGTCAACTATAATTTAATAGTTTTCATTATTTTTAGTTCACAGATGTGTGAGTTATATTCACAAACCTATGACCAATGATCACACATTTTTTTAATTGTAAAAATAAGCATACATGACACTTTGGGAATATTGTTGTTTCTTTTTATTTTTCTATTTTTAATTTATTTTAAAATAGCAAGGTATAATAGTCTGCACAGCTTATGGAGTGCAAAGTTTACAAAGCTCATATGTGAAAGATTTTAAGATTAGGCCTATAAACATAATTTTAACTTTCTAAAACCTATATGTCAAAAGAGCCTGATATGATTAGGTTATTATTGAAATTTTGAAAAAAATAATAATAATTGGGGTGTTTATACTGACTCCATGGGCCATAATATTTTTGTTAATAGGAAAAGAAATTATTTAATAGGTCAGATCGTATTTTACAAATGATGTATAAGTCTAATATGTTTATCTTATACAAGCTTTTTTTTTTACGGGCTTGACCAGATTCTTTTTAAAGGTTGGGCTTGGAAATTTATATAAAAGTTTTCTTTAAATCTATCTTTTAAGATTAAAAGATAATAAAAATAAAATCTACTCTACTAAATAAGGAAACAAAATAAAAACATAAAAGTTCAAATTATTATAACTTAAGAGATAAAAAATTATGTGATTTGATTTTATTTTTTAAAATAATTAATCGTCTCTCTCCTAATTTTATACTCACGTGTCGCTTAATGGTTGATCAGACCCAAATTATACCTGGTAGTCCCAGACCACCTAAGTCTTTTCCTTGTTAACATATTCTCTAGTTTAATGATTTGAAGTAGGAGCGGAAATGAACCAAGATGAATCGAAAACGGTTCAGGCTCGGCTTGTTTAAAACTCAGGTCGAGCTCGAATTGAAACAAACTTCTCAAGAGTCGAACTTGACCCGAGTTTAAATGAGCCCAGCCTGGAGTCTTAAAATTTAAAGCTCATGAGTTTGGTGAGTCTAAACGAGATTATACAAGTCTTATATATTATTTATTTATTTATATTTTTATGTAATTATATTAGAATAATACATTAAATTAATATTTTATATTATTATTTAAACGAGTCGAGCTCGAACCGAGCTTGGATACAAGGGCGGGCTTAGAGCCGAGCTCGAGATCAAACTTTTGGTAAATGAGGCATAGACTCAATTCGAATACACCCCAAACCTTAGGTTAAATGGACTAAGAATTGTGTCAGATCAAACAAAGTTAACGATTGATAGTACGTAGATGGACAATTACGTGGTAGGATAAAAGTGTATATTTTTACTTTAGTAATTTCATTTGAGTTAGAACCATATTATTCAAATAGGACTTTTCTTCTCGACCACTTCAAGACATGATCAGAGGTGAGCTTGGAGTTTTGACTTCCATCTTCTTCCTTGATGTGTGTTATCTAACATCATTGAGTTTCTTCGGTCTAGTATAGTTTTCATCGATTTTGTTTAAAAGGGAGACTTTGATTTTCAAATGCCGAGTGACTGTGACTCTTGCTAACTTGCTATACAATGAATCTCAACTAGGTAATTTGTTGCTTTACTCTTAATTTTTAATTCTACGAAGTATAAGTTATGATTAATTTTTTTAGGGTTTGTAAAACATCGATTTTGGGTTTGAAAGGCTTCTAATGACATGAATTTTGAAGAGTCAATTTCTATCTCTCTAATGAATAATACTCTATTTTCTTGTATATTGATGTTGATATTTTTGGGTTTCTATTTCCTAATCATCAATATTTATATTTGTGTTATTTTCACTGCTTATAGAATGATCTGCTCTGTTCAATAATTTTTTTTTACAAATATAGTTTTCAAATGAATTTAATGTCTCATATTATATTTCTCAATTACTTATGGCATGAGCGGTAGAATATTTCTTGTTATTTTTTTAGTGTCGATGAAATTTTTTAATTTGAAGAAATTTATTAATTGTTGATTGTTTGATCTGTATAATTCTTAGTTAAATGTTTATTTGTATGGTTCTGTATATGAATTAGTCAGAATTAGTTGATTATAGTATTCATGTTTTAGACTTAGATGATTGTAGATTTTTTTATAATATTTATCATTGATATATTGTGTATTTCAAGTTGAATGGATACATTCGATGCTTTTTGTTTGAGTAATGCATTGACGTATAAGGTGATTACCTTTGCTTTGAAACTGTTTGTGATGCTAAGTATTTTGTGTTGACAAGATACTTTGGGTGTTGGTATTTGCCCACTTTTGTGCCCTAAATAATCAGAAGGTATTGAATTCGTTTGAAACCTATATCATGATTATTATCATGATTATAAGGAAGTCACTTGACTTGTAATTTTGTCTGTTTTTGTGTTTTTATATTTGGTGATGTAAACAACATATATGGAAGAAATTGCAATTATATAAGTTGCTCTATTAACTATTCTGTTTGTGCATTTATGTTGTATTGAAATTGGTTTGTGGGTTGGCAAGACTATTTTAGTAGCTTTTTGAGTATCTATAACTCAATAAATTCATTTTTAAGTTTAGTGGTACTCAAAATTTGACTATAATTTATTTCAGAACTATTAAATATATGAAGATCAATTCCTAATTTATGTTGCCAAATAGAATAACAAAAAATAGGATTGTAATGAATGCATTAACGCATATGTTTTGAAAGTGAATTTGATCCTTCATCCTTAAGATATTGAATTCAATATGGTGAATCTTTGATGTTAGATATTGGGAAGAGCTATCTATTCCACCATCCCCATACCTTCTCGAGGATGTTTCGATGTCATCGCAGAATAATAGTCTGATACATCTTTCATGTCAATGAAGTTAACCTTGTTAGTAAAATGCTCTAGGCCCATATGGACCTTATTTCTTTAGTTACATTTTGATTGATAATAAAATTATTTGTTATTATTAATATTATTATTATTATCATGTTTGCATGTTATACATAAAATAATATTTCTATAGTTATTCTATGTAAAACTAGTACGAGTTTGATAGATAATTATGTGATAATCATGTGTATGATAAAGATCAAATTAGCTAGTATTTATTGGAGAAAAAAATATTGGACACGCCCACTACGAAATTACTACATGGTGACATTTTTAGTAATTCACGTAATAGTTATGATTATTGAATCTTTAGACCTGAGTATGTCACAAATCCTACACAATAAGTATAATGTTTTAATATAGTCAAACATTATCTTTAACCGAATAATCATAAAGGCTATAATTGGACATCATATGACTTATGCAGTAGGAATGATGCTAAAAGATATGATTTATTCCTCTCTATAGAGAGATATATCTATTTGGCCACTCGATTAAGTGAAATTGAGAAAATACATGGCCATGCTAGAATGAATTAATAAAAAGTTATTAATGTCACTTGACTTTTCAATTTACTTACAGATCGAGAACATAATATTTAGTCGAAATATGATTGATCTGTAACATATCATATGTGCAAATAAAATATCGTGAAATAAAGGAATTATAACATGAACTATCAATAGGTAAAATAAGTTTACATTATTTGGTTAATTATAATGTCTCTTGCTAGAGACCAATTATAATTAGTGAGCTTTAATAGTGTATTGAGCCCACAGCTAAATCATAGCCTATTGGCTTGCACAATTAAATTATAAGTGAACAAGTTAGGGTTAGTAATATTAAATAAGCCCATATTTTACTAATTAGTATGGTTATATAAGATAGTATCAAGTCATTAAAATATGTAGAGAAAAATAAGATTTTCGTAAAACCTTAAAATATTAGAAACCCTAGTTCCTCAATTGAGCAAATGTTCCGTTCTTGGTGATCGTGTGTGGCGTAATAAAAAGTGTATTAAATTTAGTTGGTATCTAGGATTTATATTGAAAGTGTTTTGATTTTGGTGTAGAAATGAATTGTAGAGTTTATTTGAGGATTTTGTAGAAATTTTGTAACTTTAGACATTATTGATGGGGCTTTTATTATATTAATGGTAGAATTGAATTTAGTTGCTATTTAAGGTATATAATGATAATGATAATGATAATGGAGTTATAATATAGAAAATGATAATTTATGTATTGCAAGCATGGTCATGAGGCAAACCATACAATTTGCACATGCAAAAAGCCCATGGTTGTGATTAATGAAGTCCCATAAGAAGCCCAAGGGTGGAAAAAAAACCCGAATGAAACTAAACTGACCGGCTTGTTTGGTTTGATTTTGATGATAGAAAATCAATTATTTTCTTGTTTAGTTCGGTTCGATTTTGATTTGAACAAAAAAATTTACTTAATTAAATCGGATTTTTTTTCCCGGATTTGGACAGAACTTAACCGAATTGATATTTATTGATTTGGTTTGGTTCGATTTTATACCTCGGTTATGTTTGATTTTACAATTTCAAAATAAAAAAATTTTCGATTCAGTTCGGCTAAAAACCGAACCGAACCAAACTGTGCCACCCTTACCCAAAAATATTGAAGTAAATGAGTTCGAAAAACATGCCGATTATGGAATTTGATTACAATGATGTATAATTTATTTTGTCTATGAAATGTTTGTACTTTATTTAGTTGTATTTTTTTACATGATATAATTTATTTTAAATGTTTCGATGTTAATTTAATAACAAGTAGGTTATGGTGAACCCTATGTACTAAAACTATTTTCGTTATTTGTTTACATCTTTAGTATGTTTTTTTATTTTAATTAATTTTTTTTTTTATGAATTTTAAGATATACATATGATCCAAGTGATATTACCCAGGTTCTAAATTTTGGCAGTGTTAGAAAATGTAATAATTTGAGTAGATTTTCCAATTTGCCATTAGAGGAACCAAAATCAGGTTTGTGGCCTTTTGAAAATAGTTTCAAATTTAGTCTGTTTTTTAGACATTTGATTTTTTTAAAAGTAGGTTTTTCAATCGGCCAAAAGAGGAACTAAATTTAATTTGTGGAAAATTAAACAAAAAATATTAAGGTTGAGTTTGTTTTTTAGACATAAAAATATTAGGAAAAAAGAGAGAGTAAATTTTTTATTCTTCCAAAAACTATACACTGAAATCTGGTTTATGGTAGTTCTAAAAATAGATTTATGTTAAATCAGTTTTTCAGACATCCGAAAAATAGAAATTTTTTTTTAAAAAAAAGTATTTTTTTTCTACTCAACTATATATTGAAATTTGGTAGATTTATGTCAACTTTGTTTTTCAAACATCTGGAAAAAAAAAACTGAAATGTGGAAGCCTAAATAACAATATTAGACCAATTCAATTTTTCATTTTTTCAAGTTTTTATTAAAAATTCTCAAACATAGTCGTTTTGTTTCATGTGATGGCCTATGGGAACTACAAATTTCCAACTCTCAGTTCTTAAAAAAACTCATGCACGATTGCTTGGTTTCTCACTCCATCATTCTTTGATACGTTTATCACTCCATCATCCTTATATGCCACGTCCTAAAGGTCATTTATGCAACTCCATTTCCTAAATCTTTATATTTAAAGTTAAGAAAAATGCAAATAACATATTATAGGGAACTCGTGATTGGAGCCATGAGAAGAGGCAAGCGATAAATATTCTAAAGAACTCACAACTCCTGTTATTTTTAATGATAGTTGTTTTTCTTCTATGTTGTGTAATTAGGATGAGATTAATATGAATATTTGAATCTTAGAATGGTTTGTTTGTTAATAGTTGTTAAAGTATTGGGTTGTTAATAAATTGAATGAGTAGGACACATTGAATCCCAGGAAGTCTGTGAGGTTTATGTTGCTGCAACCAAAGTTGAGTTTGGTAGGTTGTGATATTGGTACATTATGGTTTATCATTATCCTTTCAAAGTTTAGTTGTCAAGCATTGTTAGTTAATCTTTAGGACTGTTAAGAATACTAGCACAAGGCTCTATTAAAATTGAGATCTGGTAAATTGGTTTTGTTGTTTATTTTTCATCTATTATAACTATGATTAATTTAGGATGAAGATAATCTATTCATTAAGTTCATCATGAGCCTAAAGTTTTTTTTTTTCATAGGACGCGCGCAAAATAATTTGATTATAGTCTAGATTCACCAAAACCATTCGTGGTGGAAAAGGGTAGAGTGTGTAGTTCTAGAGTGCTGGCAATCATAGGGTACCTCATGATCTATCTTCCAATAATGAACAAATGAGTGAAATTGCCTTCAGAGTCATAATTCAAGAAGAGACGATTGTGGTGGAAGAGCTCACAAATACACCTATCCTGTAGCAGATACTAGAAATGTGTTGGGATCACCTAGTCGCTCCTCATATGAATGCAAATATAACTATTGTTCATGAGTTCTATTACAACATTAATTAAAGGACATATATAATAATATACTTTAATCCACATGTATTGAACCATCTACTTGGAACTGCAAACGACCAAGACTACTATAAATGATTTCCTTAAAAATAAGAGTATTTGATTAGGATAGGACTTGAAGTGTATGAGCAATTGAGAAGGGTATCCTATGCCAAATAAATTTTAAAATAAAAGTGTGTGGGAATGATCATAAGGAGTTGGGCATTGATCTTGCATTTATTAATGATTTCATTAGTCGTGTTGTGTCTTCCTAAATTTTTTCTCAAAAGGTGCAAGATTATCATTGTCATATCATAATAGTAATTAATCGCCTAGAGTCATTTGAATTTGGAGTTTTCATGTGCTTAACTCTTGACTTATGTCTTAGGGAGAAGAAATTTATTATATTTCTATACATTATTACACAATTATTTCAAATGAAAGGTATTGATGTAAAAATATTTTTGAAGACATTAGAATCAACCATTCCATTGGAAGCAAAGATTTTTGTATGGATGACAGATACCAGATCTGATCCTGGATATTTCAATGTTGATGTTGAGCATACAATAGGTGAAAATGAAGATGAGTCTAGTGAATATGAGTTTGCTGATGAGTATGATGATACCGAGGATGAAAAGGAAGACCATGTAAAATTGACATGGTGATGCAATAACTTCTTTCTAGTGAGCAACATATCATTGATAGGGTTGATTGTTTTGACACCAAACTAGAATCAATAGAATCAAGTTTCCATGAAATTGGTACTAGAGTGAAGGAAATTGAAGAGCATCTGGCAATTAGCAAAGAAGATAACCAAAATTTCTCACAATATAAATAAATTTGCTGCTTTACTATTGTTTAAACAATATCAACTCTAATAAGCTTAACCCATTGCGAATCTTTGCTGCTTAACAACCATATTAAGTTCCGTACCACTGTACTTTCAACAAGGTTTCATATAAAAGGACCACATGAACACCTGCAAAAAATAAACTAATAAATGTTGTTTATCCAAACACTTGTAGATATATACTTATTGTATTATATACATTAAAGAATAAAATTTAACTTACGAATCATTCTGAGTAGGCAAAATAGATATTTATCTACAACATGAATGATCCAGTCTTCGGTCTCTTGGGGTTCTCTTTCGATATGGTTTTAATAATTTATCGCTTTCAAAATCATGGTATTACATACGATAGACACATGCACACTTCTACTATTAATGGTTGATAATGTTTTTGTGCCCTGGGTCTATGATAATAACTTGTCATGTAGTCAAGTATAACATTACGACTATCCAATGATTTTTCTGCAGAAAATATTCACAGGAAAAATTACCTACACCAATAAATGAATTATAATAATTATATGTGAAATATATACAATTAGGCGGGTAAGACTTACATGTGTTAGTTCCTATCAAGGTTAACATTTTTTCATCCTTGCCTTTACCTTCAACCATATCCTTCAACTACCTTCTATTTTAAACTCGGTAAGGCCACTCTATTTTCTCAGAAAATACTCAAAGTAAGACTTGATCTTGTAAAATAAAGTAGCGATCCTATATTGGAATGGACCTTATTTAGCAGTTCTAATTTCAATGACATTATAAAAGTATTGATTTCTTCATCTACAAACTAATATAATTTGTCAACAATCTGCTTTAATCTCACTTCGTTCACTATCATATTTTCTAAAATAAGGAACTTGCACATTTGAACCAATAGTCAGTATTAACAGTCATGAGTATATTAATCATGTTGACAAAGAAATTATTCAAAAATCTAGCTGAGTAGATTATGGCATGCTCATGAAATCTTTAAATTGTGGCGTTTCTTCAACAACATAGTTCTAGGTTCTGTTTCTCAAGCATTGGTATGATTTTACCAATAAAATCAACACTATGATGGTCAATAATTGAGACCTAACCCTTCGACCACTCATACTTTACACAAATTTTGTTTGGAGTTAGATTCTCACAAAAAGTGACATTCTTCCCCTACATCATTTACCTCTACAATTTCTACAGCCTTTTATTTCGTTTCCTTTTCCCCATTTACTTATAGTATAAGGAGTATTTTTGTCCAGTGCAGATTTCATTTGTCTCTTACAACAATAGGGAACTACAACTATTTTATTTGAATTAACACGCTCACTTTCAGATAATTCATCCTCCTTGCCAATAGCCATTTTATTAGCTTTAATGTGAGGACTGATGTGGACTTCATTTCCTTCCCGTACATGAAAATAAAATAAAAAAAATAACCAAACTAACTCACTTATTAAAAAATACTTTTTTCTCAACCAATGATTCTAGGAACCCTCTTAAGTGTGAATTAAGATACTCTCCCCCATTGTCTATTTTGAAATTGTGTGTATCATATGGAAGAATTTTTTGAATATTTGGACAAATTCTGATTTTTCTTTCATTAGAAATACCTAAGTGACCCTTGTATGATTATCAATAAATGATAAAAACCACGTAGAACTAGTTATGTTATTGACCCGAGAAGGTCCCCATATATTACTATGGACTAAGGAGAAATGTTATTAGTGTTTATAGGAAGGATGATAATAAGAACTTCTCGTGTGTTGGCTAACAAACATGTTTCCCATTGAAAGGAATCTCTAATCTCATTGACTTGAAAATCTAGAAACAATTTTTCTAGGTACATTAAACTTGGAGGACCTAACCTAAGATGCCACAACCCAACTACATCTTTATTTTGTGAACAAATATAGAACACTGAATTTACTCTCTCTTGAGGTTGTTTATCAACGAAAGTACAAGCTTCTAGTAGGTAAAACCTGGAGTGACATTTAACACTGTTAATCATCCTCTCAGATTTTCGAACCTGAAATACACAACCATCTATAGAAAAGTTAACAGTACAAGCTTCATCTTTTATTAATTTACTCACAGATAGAAGATTGCAATTATGTGCAGGAACAAACAAAACTGATTCTAAGATCAAATCCTTAGAAATTCTTCCTTGACATACTCATTTCACACAAGATGTTGTTTCATTAGCAATTTTAACCCTCATGTTATTGTCATGATTAGATAATGACAAAAACAAACTTTTATCTCCAGTCTTATGATCCGAAGTCCCCGAATCTATAATCTAAGGTTTCTTGATTTCTTTTCAGTAAAAAGCGCATGTAAGAAATTACCTCTGTGAGCAACAACACCTATACTAGCTGCTGTAGAACTTGGGTTTGATTGAGCCATGAATTTTTGCATCATTTCATGTAGACCTTTGATTGAAGGTTCTGCAATGTGAGGTTCTCCAGTAACAACAACATTACGTTGAAGATGTTTGGTCGGTCAATGAAGTATCAACCGTGATCATTTTTTTCTTCTTCTTATTTTACTGTAAATACATTCAGACTTCTCTTTGACTTTTTCTTAAAGTATAAACCTTTTTCTTGTAACAATTTCAAATACTTGAGAACCTGATATAATTCATTCATGTGTTCTTCCTTAGGACAACTCATAAACTGATTTAGAATATGTATAGGGTAATTTATATCTAGTCTTGTATGTGAAAAGGTAAAGTAGTATCCCTTCTAGTCGATGATATCTTTCTTTGTCTTCTGGTGCACTACCACTTTGAGCTCTAAATCTCATACTTTGTTCCATTAGGGTCTCATATGGTTTACATCTTAACTTTCTCATTTCTTTAAGTAATTCTAGAGTGTTGTACCGTAAACATAAAACTAATGTATTATAAATATCATACCATCTTATTTGTTAGGATTATGTTATCACCTGTGGTTTTCTAGTTTATAGCTTCACCAACTCTTAATAAGTGTTCATTCTCAAACTGCTAAACATCTTCTAAAACATTTTTAGTATACATGTCATGAAAAAATTCATTCATATTTTACTTTTAGACTTACGAAATAAATTTTTGAAGATAATTCGATGCAAACAAGATCTAAATGAGATAAATGGAGCAATTTAGGGATAGGTGACTTTGTAGGAAGCATCTTTAAGAAATGTTTCAAAAAGCATGAGATGAAGACAAAACATATTAGAAAGCTAGGTGAGGGTTGGTTTGTGAGACTAGTAGTTTGCCCAAAAACCTTCTAGATGAATAATGATCCTTCGTAAGGGAGAGCCGTCAACAATAACGTCTCCTTTTGCTAGGGAGGAGGGACATTAAAACATGTGTCCCTTAACCCTAACGTACATTCACCTTTAGAGTTATGAATTTGAGTTTCTTAATTTGAGAATTCCAAATATAAATCCCTAATAAGCAACTTTATTAATAATTTTTCCACTAAATTGGTGTTAATACTAATTCTTAAATATAATATATATATATATATATATATATATATGTTCTTGTTTTGACTCAAACCATGTACATGTGACTAATAGTGATATCTAGAAGGTTCACATTTCCACTAGGCTTTTCCTAGACGTGCATATTTATTATTTGATACATGTATTAAAATCGATGGTTCATTGATAAAATAGAGATTCCTCTCATGTTTTATATTGGATACTATTGTGATAGAATATATTTTT
This sequence comes from Cardiospermum halicacabum, assembly GCA_031304145.1. Taxonomy (NCBI): domain Eukaryota; kingdom Viridiplantae; phylum Streptophyta; class Magnoliopsida; order Sapindales; family Sapindaceae; genus Cardiospermum; species Cardiospermum halicacabum. The sequence goes on along the minus strand of CM062391.1, from coordinate 27,137,440 downwards.
CTAATGACAAGATGGATTCCGTAATCCAAATATTCGCTTAGATGGCACAAGCAAAAGTTTAATGTAGAAAATAATATTAGAGATGCTATAACATATGTACCTTTTTTTTTATAATTTTATTCTTAAATATTTTACTGAAAATTCATTTATAAAATGTCAAAATTAAGATCAAAAGTGAAATCTACCTAAGTTCACTAGACTTCTAGGATTTACTTCTAATCGAATTATATACTTTCCATGACTGACAAGCTTGGTGACAATATATGTAAAATTAATAACTCAAATGATTTGGTGTTTAATTACTGAGAATATTAACTATATAGAAACACTAACGTAACACCATTCTCATATCCTTCTAATTAGAAACAAACAAATCATGTAAAGAGGAAAAAAAGGAACTTACAAAGACATGATAATGACACTGATGTTCTGCAAGATGAAAGAGGAGAGACTCACTATTAGTGGTTGTGAAAATCAAGTTTTATTGACTGTCAAGCTTTAATCAAATGGTTGGTGTGCAGGCTATGTTCTTCTCCCATCTCTGCAACTTCTAATAAGTTTCCACCATTAGTCTCACTAATCATAAAATACTACAAAATAAAAACACTAACCTAAACATTCTTTTCACATTCAAATTAAAAACAAAAATATCATATAAATAGAAAAAATAAGAAAGTTATAAAGACAGATAATAAGACATTGACGTTCTAAGAGATGATGGCGACACTGATATGAGCGAAGGAGGAGGATGTGGTGGTGTCACAGAAAGGATGTGGTGATGATGTCAGTATTTTGTCGAAGAAGAAGAAGTGGGTTATTGAACATTGACTGTTTTCTTATGCCGAGAAGTTTTGCACCGTAAATTCCAAATTGCCCGTCTTAAAATGATTTATTTTTCTTTTTAATTATAAAAATAATTTTAAAGTGTAAATATAAATCAATTCATAATTGAAAATATCTTCAGTGGTTTTTTAATATAATTAATAATTTAACTATAAACCACGGGTTAAAAGTGCGCTATATTTATTAATGACTTTAAACTATGTTTTAAAGTTGTGGTTTAATTATAAAAAAAATAACTACTGTTTAAAACCATTGACTAATCATCAGGCTACAGTTTGAAATTGTTGGCTAATAAATTTTTGAGTAATGATTCTAGTCATGCAACTCACTTTTGATTCCTACTCATACGTGATTGGATCATTTTAATTTGTATTTATTATATATATATATATATATTTGTTTTTATTAATTTATCATCCAATCATGAATTGCCACCTATGAGTAGGCAATAAGTGTTAGGATTGTGACGAGAATTCGGGTATATTCCGGTATCCATAATTGGTTTGTAATTAGGAAAAGACTCAAAGACTATTTTGGAAGTGCAATATTTGATTAGGAATGGTATTTCCTAAAGAGGATTATAATTAGGAAAGAGATCTTGGAGAATCCTAAATAGGAAAAAGTTTTCTTAATGGTTTAGGATTACTATGTGACTAAGTAACCTAATGCTATAAATATGGTGCTTGTATATATCATTAGTTATCCTGAGAGAGCAATGTAGATCTAGTTGGTAAGGTTTGGGAGGTGCCCCATGAGGGTCTAGGAACTATGGAGACCATAGAAATCTTGAGTACTGGTATCGAGTCTTGTTATCCTGTGAGAACCATATTAGGAGAGCTTGTGTGTGAGACTGTAACCAATGTAATTGGATTGGGGAGTGAGAGAGTAGTATTCAGGTTGTAACTGTTGCTTTATTGTTACATAATGAATTAGTCTCTCGTCGTCCTGACGGTCGTGGTTTTTTTTCGTTCTGGGTTTCCACGTAAAAACCTTGTGTCTTATTTTCTATCTTTATTTTTTACCTTGTGTATGTTGTTTTACTTTGTGGTTACCAATACTCGTCTCCGTTGCAATGGATCACCGATTTGTTCAACAAGTGGTATCAGAGCTAGCCGTGTTTTCTCTACAACCGGTATCAGAGCCCTTGGTTTGTGAGCTAGCATTGGTGTAATCCGTGAGTTTTGGTTTGATCAAAGTAAACATGGTTTTAGGTAAGATGAAAGCGAAAGGTTTTGAAAGATGGGTAAATCTCCTAGAGTCTCTAGAAGTTCTGGAAAAATTATTTTGGTTTCTCTTATCGAGTTTGATGCTAGTTGCGTGAGGAAAAAAAAGAAGTCAAAGCTAAAAAAAATATCTGCAAGTGTTGTCAAGATCTGGTCTGTGATAGTCGTAGAGATGAAAAAGTTTCGGTGGTAGTTCTCTGAGCAATTATGACGGTGATCTATGACATGTATGATTATGATGGTAAGGTAGCTTTGAGACTTTTGTGCTTTTCTGTTAACGCAGGTAAAGATCAAAATATATAGTCAAAGATTCAAGCCTGGTCAAATAGTCAAAATAAAATTGAGGGTTTGACTAGTGTTTTGAGATCTTTGTGGGCTGGTAATTTTGATCAATTGGCTGGTGAACTTGAATAAGGAAAGAGTGTGAGGAGCGGTTCGGTAAAGGCTCTAACTATACGCTAGGATAAGTGTCCTTATGACATATTTTGAACCACAAATGTTGTCTTGATAATGGATGGAATAATTCTAGTGTGTCCACAATTGCACGAGCATCTGGTCAATACGGATGTGGGTGTGGTGGAAAGTACGTCGATGGGTGAGGAGTTTCCTGGAAGCTGATGAAGGAAACTGCACCATGGTTTCTTCAGCAAGTGTTTTCGACATGTGCCGAGAAAAGAAAATCTTGGGTTGATGGTTCCTAAGTGATTTGACTTGGGATGAATTGTACTTGAGTCGGTATACCTTCATGGTGGGGTATGATGACTCTGGTTTGAATTGTAGTCGTCAGAAATGGACAAAAGGAATTCTCTTTAAAGGGTGGTTTGTTAGGATTGTGACGAGAATTCAGGTATATTCCGGTATCCATAATTGATTTGTAATTAGGAAAAGACTCAAAGACTATTTTGGAAGTGCCATATTTGATTAGGAATGGTATTTCCTAAAGAGGATTATAATTAGGAAAGAGATCTTGGAGAATTCTAAATAGGAAAAGGTTTTCTTAATGGTTTAGGATTACTATGTGACTAAGTAACCTAATGCTATAAATATGGTGCTTGTATATATTATTAGTTATCCTGAGAGAACAATGTAGATCAAGTTGGTAAGATTTAGGAGGTGCCCTATGAGGGCCTGGGAACCATGGAGACCATAGAGATTTTGAGTTCTGGTATCGAGTCTTGTTATCATGTGAGAGCCATATTGGGAGAGCTTGTGTGTGAGACTGTAACCAATGTAAATGGATTGGGGAGTGAGAGAGTAGTATTCTGGTTGTAACTGTTGCTTTATTGTTACATAGTGAATTAGTCTCTCGTCGTCCTGACGGTCGTGGTTTTTTCCCGTTTTGGGTTTCCACTTAAAAACCTTGTGTCTTATTTTCTATCTCTATTTCTAGTCTTGTGTATGTTGTTTTACTTTGTGATACTCGTCTCTGCTACAATGGATCACCGATTTGTTCAACAAGTGGTATCAGAGTTAGCCATGTTTTCCCAACAATAAGAGTGGGCTATAAGAGTAGATTGTGTAACACTACTCTAATTTTTTTTTATTTACAACGGTTTAAAACCATAATTTATTAATATATTATTGGTTATCGTTTCAAATAGTAATTTATATAGCTATAGCAATGATTTTAAAATGTTGTCTGAAAAATATAATAATTTAAAAAAAAAAAGGTAAGTCACACTTTTAAAAACTGTGGTTCTATGATGGCTTTAGGCCAACTGTTGACAAAACTAGTGTCGGTATAGAGAAAAAATACTATAGTATTTAAGTTATTTGATGTCCCGAAAATGAGTATTAAAGATGCAACCATGCACATTCTCATGTAATAAAGAAAGTTATAATCCAAAAGAGATTGTATCCTAGAATTAAGTACCAAAATTATCCAAAACTAATATATCTAAGCAACCTAAGATGAGTTTTAATTGTAATTAATGATTAACTACTAATTATACCAAACAAACAATTTAAGATCTCCTAGAGAATCTATGATTATTTGGAAACTGCTTCATGGAGCTCTACTAACTCAAGACCATCTTTGGAGGAAAGGAGTCATTTTAGTGTTAGCGTGTCCTTTTTGTCTCAAACATTTGGAAACAACGGATCACCTTATGTTGGGTTGCGATTTCAGCAGGAAAATTTGGGATTAATGTTTGGAGAAGTTGAACATCCATCTAAACCTTACCGTGGGCATTATGTCTCTAGTTTATATGCTTATGCATTGGAATTGCAGTCCGGGGGCAAAGGCAATTTCGAAGACCCTTTCTAGCTCAATCTGCTCAGAAATTTGGATAGCCAGAAACAGGAAGTACTTCAACAACAAAACGATGCATGTCTATTTTGTCCTTTTCAGAGTTTGGTCGACTGTCCACAACCTCAAAATGTTCAAATTCAGCATCATGTACAATACCCGCTTCGACCTTAAAACCCTTTCCCTTTTCAAACTTAGCAGCTACTTTTATTGTCTGAAGGTGGTTAAGGAAGTGTGGTGGACTGGCCCTTCGTCGGGATGGACCAAGGTAAACATAGGCAGTAGTACGGGGGAAAGAGAGGGAAGACTGGTGGCAGCAGGGATCTTCCGTAACTCACGTGGTTTTTTTAAATTTATTTTTAAAGGTACATGAGGATTCAGAGACGCGTACGAAGCTGAAATTTTAGCCTTCATCATGGCTATTGAATATGCAATTGAGAAGAAACGGACTCATCTTTGGGTTGAATCTGACTTGACGTTAGTAGTTCATTTGGTCAAGACACACTCAGATCACGTTCCATGGAATCTCTTGACTACATGGCTCAACTGTCTTCACCACACGCAGCAGATGGATTTTGTCATCTCTCACATTTTCAGAGAAGGAAACCAAGTAGTGGATGCTCTCATAAAGCTTCACATGAATGGTGTTCAAACTTGGACTACCTTCCCAAACTTCCTTTGGAAATTCATATGCATGGACCTCCAAGGTAAACCTTTCTTCCGATTCACTTGATTCTAGCCCTCTTCATGATTACAACAACATTTTCGGTAGTCCTCTCGACTTCTCTAGTCGGCGTCAAACACTGGAGCTCCTGGCAACAAGGCCTTTTGTCACCGGCCTTGTCGCCAACAACCGACTCTCCAAGCAACATTGATGTCCAATATGTTGTTCATGTTGGCGACATGGCTCCTTTGTTGTCAGCCATGTCGCCAATAAATGACTCCCAGCGCCACAATCATGTTCAGTCTAGCGACAAGGCCTCTATGTCGCCAGTCTTGTCGCCAGCCCGCGATTCCAAACTCGCCTCAGCACCTTTAGGCACACAAAACACTGTTCATGCTAGCGACATAACCTCTATATAGCTAGCCATGTGGCCAGCACGGTCAATATCTGACTCCTACTCAAGTTTGACTTTTTACTTAGTTTTCTTTATTTTCTTACAGGCCTTGTTTGAGCCTTTGCTTCTTTGGACCAAGTGATTAGGCCTTTTCTTTCTTTTAGGCCCAGTTCTTTCATTAGGCCACCTGTTTAGGCCTTTTTTGTTTCTTTCTTTTGGGTATGTTCTTTAGAATCTTTTTTCTTTTCATTTTAATAATGTATGGCTCGGTCTTTAGGGGTGCCTACCTAGTAGGGATTTCTACTGGTCATGCCTATTTCATTGCGAAGAGAAAAAACCTAGAAATACGACTCACCTTCTACATATCCTATGTTATTAAGTTATCTATACCTAATTGCATTACTTATCTCTTGCATAAGTTTATTATTTCCTCAAATAAATGAAACACTAGTTAATTAATTTAATTGCATATTTCTACGGGTTAATCAACCACACTAATATCACAATCATTAATGAGATCATTTTATGATATATTTTTATTATCATTCCATCACTACCTAGTTTTCCTAAGTTCCAATTTAATCTATCATTTTAAGTCTCAGTCAAACCAACATAACAATTAGTGGGACATGAATCCAACTAAAGCATTAAAATAATAAATTAGAGAAATAAATAAACCGTTATTCATAGAATTAAAAGCTCAATAACATATTATATGGAGATGCTATATCGTAGCCCTAGAACGAAAGTTTAATTCGCCATAATTATAAAGAAGTAAACACTAAACATAGAAGAGTTCATTGAATACAACTAAGGAATCAAGATGAGAGAAGAAGTCATATTGTCGAGCCCTAGGTTGAAGTCCTCAAATCTTCTCTTCTCTTATAACTCTTGGAATTTTTACTTTTTACTTTTTTAACCCAACCAATCTCAATTTATAGCACTCCAGCATCAAATACCCCAAATACCCTTTTGAATTTTTGAATAGAAACTCAGAGAAAGCAGCTAGAAGATGTGCAACTACATGGCACATCTTCTCGCACAACATGTCATTGACAATTTTAAATTCAATCTTTAAAATTTTGGTGAGAAGACGTGTGACTACATGAATTTTTCTAGCTATACAACTTTTCACAAGAAATAATTTGATGTGTTAAAATTCATTCGACTTTACACTTTACTTTAAGTGACCACTTCCTAACTTTAATAATCTCCCGAAATCTTTATCTTCCATATTTTTCCTTACGATCGAACAAAACTTGAACTTTTTTCTCCAAAATTAGCTAAACTTAACTATTCACTCATATAAACAACTTTCCTCAAAATTCTTCATTTAAACCATTAAATATCATACATTAGCTCAGAATTCATTGCAATTAACCTATGAATTATAGGAAAAAAATAAACAAAGATTTCTATTTATCATTATTCTTACATTGGAGATAAAGAAATGAGATTTGACAAACAATCAATATCTGATAATTAACTCTTATTAAGATATTTTTTTTAAATCTTATTTTTTCATAAATCATGTCATACCGAATCATTATTAATGAGAAAGTGACATCTAAAGGGATAAAGCTTTGTACATAAGTATGGTTGAGTTTGATTTTCTTATAAGAAAGTAAATATTAAATGATAAATCAAAGATATATTTTTTCTATAAATCTAAGTCTATTTGCAATAGATTCCAAGTAATATTATTCCCACTAATATGCTTATTGAGAAATTTTAGATCTTTAGATGTCTTGGACAAAGAAAAGGTTAAATACTCCATTTTTGACTAAATTCTACAAGTAGTTGTCCAATTTCACTATAGGAATGTCATGCCAAATTTTGAAATCATAATGAAATGTGGAAGCAGTCCTAACTCTCCATAGAATATTTGAGATTTTTTTATTATGAGATTGTAACCATGAAAATTACGAATCAACAGGTGCTGACAACATGTCAATCATAGTTCGGGAGAGAAAGTTATGGAGGAAAAAGAACTCCAGACTACTGACACCGATTTACTCTATTCCAGAGATGTCGCAATCACCATTCTAGATTATTGTAACTAGTTCTATAACACATGAATTCCTATAGTATATAAGAAAAATTGGAAATTTCAAGATTTATTTTCTATTTCAGGGTTCTATTAATTTTCGATGTCTGTAATTCTCTTTTAAGATTTACTACTAGTTTCTGAACTCTTCGAAATCCTATAAATACACATACTAGGTGTTAAATTAATTATATTTAGATTTATATTTCCCTTTTGGTGTCCTAATTAGATTCCTAATTAAGTTTTTAAGAGAAAGCAATAATAAGTGATAATGTCATGATCGATTGGAGATGAATTATTGAAGGAGAAGTTTGAGATTGAAGAAAGAATTCAACATTCAACTATCAGTTTCATCTTTCCGTTCTATCTTGAACTTTTTATATTGATTTATTTTATCTATATAACTTAGTTATGATTTATTATATTTTTATCTATGAATGAATTTTCTTCTTGAATCCTTTAATTTACTTGATCTTAATACTTCCATGATCTTATTACTTTTGGATGATTTATTAGCTTGAAAGAGATTTCAAAAGTAATTTTGAGTTATAGTTAGGGTCATTGAATGTGAGTGGATGAAAGTAGTATTTTGTTTCTTGATGACATATGAAAATGCTTCTATAGTGAGAAGTAAGAGTTTGAAAATATCTATTTATGAAACTTACACTAACCATGACTGTTTTATTTGTGTATTTGATTAATCTATTATGATAAGGATATACAATTAGATTAATTGGATAAGTCGCTTATTGAATTAGGAATATTGCATAAGATAAAATCCATGAATTCAATGAATTAATATATTAACTAAAGGTTGGTGTCAATGAATTCTCATTTTCTTTTTGATGTTATGATTTTGATAATATTAGTTGTTTATCAATTTTTAGACTATTTCCACCGCAAAGTCTTTTTAAAAGTCTCTTGTAGGGTCTACACATAATAAATAAATAAATAACTCTTTCTGAAAATAGAAAATATAAAATAAAAGCAAAAACTAAAATATAATTGGCTGAAAACTCTCTCACTCCCGCCTGTCACATATTTATTGATTAAAGTTAACTCTCTCAATCGAGAGACAAGTCTCTCCAAAAACGTGCTCTCTTAATAAAAAATTATTAAAAAAAATAAAATATTTCAGATGAGAGATCAGTTAGAGACCTCGCTCTTATCTTTTTATTTATTAAATCACCTCGAGCGAGTCTCCGACCAGTCTTTCATCTTACATAATTTATTTATTTATTTTTAATAAGAGAGAGAAGATTTTTGGAGAGACCCCTCTCTCGATCAAGGAACTCTCATTTCTTTCTATTTTTCCCCCATTTTTTCTTAAAGGCATAAAAACTCAATTTTAATCCATAAAAATATAACATGCAAGAGTGAGAGAGTTTTGAACTAATTATATTTACTTTCTGCGATTATTTTTAATTCTTTCATTTTGAAAAAAAAAACTATTTATTTACTTATTATATATAGACCCAAAACTCTAGCCAAAACCTCAGATTAAATTTATGCTTTCTTAGGCCAACTCCAATGGGCCAACTCCAATGCATTAACTTCAAATCTTCATTTCAAATGGTTTGTACAGATATTAATAATAATAATGATTGTAATTTATTAATATAATACAAATAGAGCTGCTACAGTTCACCTCTACAATTGATGCTGTTTCTATCTCTACTTCCGTGCATGTTTCATATTAATGTTTAGATATCTGTACCAGTTGAAATGAAGTGTAAGATTTGAAGATTTAAAGGCTTGAAGGCCGATTGGAGTTGACCTTAGATTTAAAAGTTTAATACTACTTAATTTATAATATAATCCTTATACGATCAATAATTTTTTTTTATATTATTTGATGATATATATTTACTTATATTCTTAGTGTTCAGCTATGGGAGTGGATTACCTGCATTGGTTTATCTTGACTCCGGCAGGGACATTCGGTTTTAACTCTTATTTACCAATTTACTAAAATTAATTCCTAACTTCGTATAAAAATAAATTTCGGAACATATATTTTAGGGAAAAAAAAATCCATCCAAAGAATAAAATCAAATAAAAATAAATTCATGACATATTAATGCCGAACTACCATTCCATTGTTTCACAACTCCTTGATAAGATGACAAGATATTTGAACTATTCTTTAAATAGTACAAAAACCAGGACTCGTTTTGTAAATTTCCGCAATTTAAATTACGTAAAACCTATCTTCTTCCTCGTATCTCCATTACTTTGTCCAACGGCTCTGCGTCTTATTATTCAAAAAGAAGAATTTGCTCTGCCTCGCCAAAACAACAAAAACAGGGGATTTCTATGTCCATATATGCATCTATATGTATATCTTTATGTATTTAAATCTCCTGTTTTGGCATATACATAAATATATGCATATATCTCCATATATGGCATATGCTAGGTCTTGTGAGTTAATTCATGCGTTAGAAAAAAATACTCCAGAAAAGGGAAAAATAGGGGCTAAAATTCAGAGAGAAGCAAAATTCTTTTGTGTTAAGTTCATAGTTTCAAGTGAGACTTTGGAATTGGAGCCCCACAGGAAACGGTGTCGTTGCTGTGTGGTACATTGCAGGGAATTTCATGCTTTGGTGAGACTTTGAGCCGTTGCTTGCTTTCTTTTATATTGTGTGATTCTCTATTGCATTTGATTTGATTGTTTTTGGTCTTTTGGCTTGTTGTGCTGTAGAGCCTTTGTATTTTAGAGGATTGTGGAAATGGCGGCTCCTGTCCCGATGGCGGTTAGTAGAGAGGTTTGGGAAGTTGCTGAGCAAGCTTCCGAGTTGATACTGAATAAAATCCGGCCTACTATTGCTGATGATCAGTATAGGAGAGATGTGACTTCTTTTGTTTCTGGACTGCTCAAAAGCCATTTTCAGTGTGAGGTTGTTATCTTTGTACTTGCTGACCTGATTGGATTAGTTTTTGGTTTGTGATTGTTGGATTTTTATTTTATTATTATTATTTTTGTGTGTGTTTGTTTTGTTCTTTGTGATTTTGTGGGAATGATGTGGTTCTGGTTGTGAATGTGGATCTGTCTTGATTGGTTCTGAAGGACCTTCAATTTTGTTTGATCAAATCGAGGTTGATGAAATATGTTTGGATCCTTGATTGCTGCAGGGTTAGGATGATATAGGTGGGTTTAGGATGCTATTCGCGCATCTAGTGAAATTGGGTCGGTAGATATTGTTTGTTTTGGCGCGAAAAGTATTGCTCTGATTGTTTGATATAGGAGGTCCGGAGGTTTTAGAACTTGTTTTGAAGGTTGCTAGAGGTACTGGCATGAATGGATTCCGTGGATGGTATGGATTCTTTATTTGTGTTTGTGTAGAAATAGATTTTGATAACTTTGGTTTATTTATTTCTGGTGAGTTCTTACGTTTTAGGTTTTGTGAGATGTTTGGTTTGAACAGATAATGATAAAATGAGTAAGTTTCGAAAGAATCTTTTGGCGCGAAAAGTAGTTATTGAGGTTTCGCATGGGGTAAAGTAGGTGTTGTCAAGGTTTGAGTGAAGAGGTTAGGTGTATAGGGAATTAGAGTGGAGCCTCTTTGAGGGTTTATAGAATTAATGAAATGGGGGAGTTTTGCAGATGATTTATGTCACATAGTGCTATAATATACTATTAGATTTTAGTGATTGTGTCTAGTGCTATTGTTGCTTGGTGACTGTCTTTTAGGTTGAGTTTGATAGTTTCCATGGAGGACAATCTTCATCTTTTATTTATCAGGATGACACTTGTTTGGAAAGTTGAAAGAGGTAGTGAAATTTGATCTTTCGATGGGAAAATGGTGTTGGTGTACTTGTGTTTATTTCTTTTTGTATTTGTCATCTGGTGTGATTGAGTTGAGCGTGCTTTTCTGCTGCAACTTTCTTGGCATTCATGGCATGTGAACGTCAGTGATCAGGCTGAGTATTCTTTTTCATTATCAGCTTGTCTTTCGATCCTGTCAAAGCTTCGGTAGTAAGATTTTGCTACTACATTGTGCTTATTCCATGTGAATGACAGTGATTCAGATAGGATGTACTTTGTGCGGTGGCTTCATCCCGTGTGAGTATGATTGGGTTGAGTGTACTTATGGTTCATTCCACGATAATTTGTTATTCATTCCACGTAAATGTTGGTGATCAGGTCGACTGTACATTGCGCAGCGACTACTATCTTCCATCTTATGTGAAATATGGTAATGAAATTATACTGCTTTTATTCGGTGACTGTTAGTTACTGATGTTGAGATATATTTTACAGGGTTAATAATTTTTGTTGTTGGTCTTCAAATGGTTTATGTATGAATATGTACACTTCAGTTTGGTCCTATTTTTATATATGATATACGTAATTTTTATTGCTAATTTTCAGATGGACAACTTTTTATTTCCTTACAAAGGATAGGGTTTCTGCTCCCTTGTTTGTCAAATTGTCAAATGTCATTCTTACTCGTTATTGAGTTAATACTGTACACTCTGGGCACACACTTATTTATTTAAGTTTCATTACTCTATATCACCATTTCATATATTTCCTTTTCATGTTGCCATTTTCATAGGTTTTTCCATATGGGTCAGTTCCACTCAGAACTTACCTCCCCGATGGAGATATTGATCTCACTGTCATTTTTACTTCGTATGATGAACATAGATTGTCCTCTGATGTGTTTGCTCTCCTGATGGAAAAGGAACAAGACAAATCTACAACATTTAAAATAAAAGATGTTAGATTGGTTAACGCGGAGGTTGGTTTTCTCTTAATGTTTACATGCAATCTTGCTTTCTTTGCATTTTCTTTTTTCCTTTCTGTTTGTCAGTGTATGTATTGTAAGATGCATGTGAAATCGAAAATCGAAAATTGCTAATTTCATACTGTTATGCAAGATATGCTTATAAGGGATGGACTAATACATAAATGACCTATGAAAAACGTAGAAAATTATCTTATTAGGAATATAGAATATTGTAAGACTTACTGAGGACTTATACAAGATTTCAGTATGGTCTATACAAATGCTAGGCAACTAAACTGGCTTAACCTTCTTAGACTTTATAGAGAAAGTTGTTGCTTTCAGACAAGATGGTTGTGGCAAGTGTGCAGTTATAGCTGCCATGTAAAGTAGATGAATTATTTGTTGGAAGAGATCATGATCTTTTATGACAACGGCCACCGACTGGAGCGAAGTAGGGATCTTTCTTTTCCTGTCTCGAAATTGTGAGGACTGGGGTGTTGGTTCAGTTATACATTGGCTTTAGAAAGATTGAATATCCTTTTATTGAATACCAGTAATCTGTAGAAACATCTTGAAAATATTGTTTCGTATGAGCTACTGATCCTTGTGTGGTAGTAGGGTATCCTGGATTTCAGTACCAGGTTGAGATAGGTTATTATGATAGTAGCAAAATTGAAAGAAATCATAGGTTGAAAAGAACATGATAAATCTAGTCACTCAAATAAAAATTTCAAGCTTGAATTCAATGATTTGGTGAATCTATTGATTGTTATCTTATCAGTTATTTCATGTCAAATCACTTTCTTTGAGATTCTTATGATAGTCAAATCGCAAGTTCATTATTTTCTTTTCCTTTTATTCTTGTTTCATTTCCTAAATTATAATTTTGTCATGGTTTAATCATTCACTTATCAATATCTGAGCGCTAATATTTTCATGCATGTATTGCATGCATTCCTAACATTAATGATTTGCTTTTTAATGCTGTGGCCTCTGGTGTTAGGTAAACATTGTAAAATGCCTTGTAGAGAATGTTGTTGTTGATATCTCTTTCAATCAACTTGGAGGGCTCAGTGCACTATGTTTCCTTGAAAAGGTAAAAGTTGGTTCTTTCCGTTAAATTATAAATGATGATAGCCTACATTTTGTCTTAGCTGTCATATCTAGTTTTGCACATTCTAACTTTATAATTAACATATTAATGTTTTATATAGTTGGCAATGAATTAATGTGGTCATGTGTTATAATCAATCTTGCTATGATTGCATTGCATATTGATTGCGATTGCATTTTCATAGTGTGTATGTACGCACATATTTTAAGTTAATTTTTCATGGCAGTGATAGTTGAAATTTATTATGATCCTCATTTTATAGGTGGATGAAGTTATTGCAAACTATCACTTCTTTAAACAAGCCACCATAATGATAAAAAGCTGGTGTTTCTACGAAAGCCGAATTCTTGGTGCTCACCATGGTTTATTATCCACATATGCCTTGGAAACTTTGGTCCTGCATATTTTCCATCTATTCCATTCTTCATTATATGGCCCCTTATCCGTAAGTATTCATAGTGGTCAAGCTTGCAATATATACTGTCGTGGCACGAGCTTTGAATCTATTTGTTTTTCCTTTTGTCTAGGTCCTCTATCGGTTTTTGGTTTACTTCGGTCAATTTGAATGGGATAATTATTGTGTCAGTTTAAGCGGAGCTGTTCGCAGGGATTCACTTCCAGCTATAGTTGGTAAGAATCTCATCATGTTTATGACATTCAAACAACTTGAGGTTGCTTGCTTAAGTAAATTCTTTATTTGCAGTTAAAGAACCTGAAAATGGAAGTCACAGTCCATTGCTTAGCGAAAATTTTTTGCAAGATTGTATTGAAAAATTCTTTGTACCTTCAAAGGATAGGAAGAAGCCATTTCTGGAAAAGGACATTAATATAATTGATGTACTAAAAGCAAACAACAATCTGGGTCGAAGCGTTAACCAAAGTAGGGACGATTTCTTTCTTGTGCAAAGGCTACATTTTGATGAATATTCTCTATCTGTCTATTTCTCCTTTCTAATAAACCTTTTGTTGCCGACACTTGAAAATTTATTGTCTACACTTCTTATATGCCCTTTTTTCCCATGGTTTCTTGATGTTTATTGCAGGCAATTTCCAGCGGATACGCAGCGCTTTACGATATGGTGCTTGTAAACTTGGGAAAATCCTTTTATTGCCTAAAGAAAGAATAGCAAATGAACTCAACTCTTTTTTCGTGAACACTTTGGAGAGGTGTAAGACTTCAGCATTCCATATTGAACATTTTGATTTCTGCCATGCCAACAGTATGCTTTTTACGTCAACATCTGGTCACCAAGATGCTAGGAGAGCAGGATCTGGAAATATTGAAAGAAGACAATCGTTAAAAATGGACTTCTCTGAGGATGGGCCAGAAATGATGAGTGGAAAATATCTTAATCCTTCTGATGCTAAAAAATCTTCTTTGTCTAAGGGAAGTAGTGGTTATAGAGCTTCATTTTCCAGTCAAGGAAATTGCAAGGCTCCCCAAGGTAATGAAATAAGACATGCATGCAAAAGAATGCCAGCAAAACCTGCTGCTAATGATTATGTGGGTTTTACTCGGCCAGAATCCCATGAGAAGAGGCCAGAATCCAATGAGAAGAGTTCAGTGGCTAGAACCATGGTAGTTACATATGGTGCTCGTGAGAATATAGTTCCTAATAGGTTGGTTTGTTCTGGTCCCAGTAGTTCAGGCAACTCCGTGTCATATAAATCCTCCTTATTGAATCTCCGCGGTCACTATGATAGCTACTTGCGTAACTTCATGTACGGTAAGCAACATAGATTTGCTGCACTGTCAATGCCTGTTCCTCTGTTATATCAGTTGCCATCTATGGCAACTTGGGAGTATATTCAGCAGTGCTCCAAGTTGGATGCCAGAGCTCATGCTGGAAGGAAGGCATTTGACAATTCTGGCTCTGAATGTTCCAACGTGAATTCTCCTATCTTCGCAAATGCTTCTATTCGCCTTGAAGAACAGAAAAGTCGTCATCGAGCCTCTAGGGTACTGTTAACTATTCTTGTTTGAGTTGTTACTGAATCATGGACATTTGAGCTCATTATATACTCATTTATTTTTTAATGCAGCACAATCGCTCAAGGAGGAATCGCATGTCACATAGAGAAAGGTTTGTGATGCCAGAAAAAGAGCCTGACAAAAGTAGTTTGGAGGTGAAAACTCATGAGTTCTCTCCAGAGGATTTTCCAGTTCTGGGTAATGGAAAGTCGATATCCCCAGATCTTCACCAACGTCTTCCTTCTGTGTGGCATTCATCAAATGTCAAAACCATTGAGAAGTTTAGGTTCGGTAACGTGCCCTTGGTAGATGAAAACACATCCTTGTCTGAGCCTGCTGCAAAGCCTGAGGATCCTGAGGCTACTATTCGGAACACCCCACCTGAAACCAATGAGAAAAGGTAAAACTTATCTATTACACATCCTGGTTTTATTTCCATACAAGTTCCATTACTCAACAGAAAATGTGTTCAAACTTCTTCCTTTTTGGTTTCAGGGATCCTGAGAATTTGTTCCATTTGACTTATGAGGTAGAATTTCCTCCTCTTTCTCGTTGATGAATTGAAATAGAAATCGCAAGAAGTTTAGCCATAGGTGATATAACATCTAGCTCGAGCATTGCAAAGATCTTCAGTTGGTTTACATTCAAAATAAAAACAAATATTTCCATTCATCTCTCTGATCTCTCCATTCATATTCACAGAGTATGAAAGTTGATTCGAGAGGATGTACAATAATTCCATTGCTATACCTGCATAAATTCTCTTATAATAACTGTTCTAGGAAATTTTGAGAATAGTTTTAAAGAACTTATATCTGAACACCTTGAAATCCATGGAGAAGTTTATGGTTTGAACAATTTTGTCTTCAAGTGGTAGATTGTCTTCCATTATGATCATGTTTTATGTTCTTTGCCCTTGACAGGTTTATCAGTATTTTGCTAGGGGTTCAATTTCATTTGATACAATGATGTGAACCACCCTGACATGGAATGGAACAAAGGATTGAAAATGTTCCATGACATGAATGATGGAAGCAAGCTATTGCTCTTATAATGTGAGATGAGAAACTAATTGAGAGCCCATATATATGAAGGATTACCATGGTATCTGCGGTTGGTAGACTGTCTGGACTGAGCAATTATTTATTTTATATAGAACAGATTGCTATTTCTTTTCTAACTTTTGCAACTTTCACCGAGAACTAGATGTGGCCGTGAAAATATTTGGATAGATAATGTTAAAACCTTCCATATTGTAGTCCATTCAATATATATATATATATATATGTATATATATATATATATAATAACTTATATATATAATAACTTGAAATTATTTTTTAAAAAAGAATTTGAATCGAAAATGATTTTGAAACTTCGAAATTATATTAATTCTTCTCAACGGAGATTAAATTTTAATCAAATCTTATTATAAAAATATCCATGAATTCACAATTTTCACTAAATGTGAATACATTCGTAAGTGTGTCAGATTATTTGTTTTGTTGGATAATTTATATATATATATATATATATATATATATATATATAAAAGTCTAATATGCGGACCGTCCGCATGTGCGGACATAAAATCTTCCCCGTTTAATTTATTTAATAGAATATTCGTGTTTAATTATCTCACATCTCTCATCTCATTAATTGCTCGTTAAATTTATTGTTTTTATTTCATTAAATGTTTTTGTTGTCTTCTATTAATTCTTCTCTCTCTCGTATTTTTAAATTCAATTTTATCTCACTTATTAATTGATTTTGTTTTATTTGATTTTTTATTTTAATTTTCTTTAATTGATAAGGGAAATTAAATATTAGTAGTTATTTGCAAATTTCCTTTCTTTATTTCTTTTTCTCTCTTTTGTTAATTGGTTTCTTTAATTTTTATATGAATGTTTGAAGTAGATTTTCTTAAATTAAGGAGTCAACAAATTAGAAATCTTATACGAAAGAGATTAAGGTGATTTAATATTCAAATTCATATATAAGTATTATTCACCTTATATAAATTCTTCACTCAAACATATTATTGTATTGTGTATCTCTGCGGCGATCTTATTCTATTACTCACCATGGTAATATTAAGCGACGAAGAACTTGTTAGTACATCCAACTAAAGAATCAATTTGATATGTATTTTTTTCTTTTGATGCTATTTTACTCTACATTATTTTTTTCTATTTTCTTTTGATGCTATGTTCTCTTTCATACTTTTTATGTTTATAAATTTTAACTATGGTACACAATTGTTATTTAAATTATTTCTCTTATTTTTTAGATTGATGATAAAAAAATCATTCGGAAGATGACTCCGAAACACTACAAGAACAGTTATTGAGTTGCAATGAAAATTCTCTATACTTGCCTGAAGTTAAACTAGAATCTAAACCTATTTTAGGACAAGAGTTTTCTTCTATCGGTGATGTTTATGTCTTTTACAACAATTATGCTAAGGAGGCGGATTTTAGCATTCGAAGCTACTCTAGTAAGAAGAATAAAGAGACGAATGAAATTTGTAGGAAGGAATATGTGTGTTCTAAAGAAGGTTTGAAGAAAGAGGTCAATAAAGAAAAAAAAAGGCGTAGGGGAATTACTCGAGACGGATGTACTGCAAAGTTAGCAGTTCTGAGGTCTAAAACTGGCACATATACAGTAACTGTATTTGTAGAGGGTCAAACTCATACTTTAACGACCCCTCGAAAAGTGCACCTATTAAGATCTCATAGAAATATATCAGATGTTCAAAGATCATTGTCTCAGCAATTAACACAAGCAAATGTCCCACTACATCAACAATTTAGTATTTTTGAGTTATAGGCAGGAAGTGTACAAAATATTGGTTTTATAGGCAAGGATATGTATAATTATGATCATAAAATTCGTAATGAGATGAAAGAGCATGATGCAGATTTTTTATTTCAGCATTTTTCACTAGAGAAGGAGAAGAATTCGTCCTTTTATTTTGAGATAAAGACATCAGATGAAGATCGTATTACTCATTGTTTTTGGGCTGATGCAATATCTCTACAGGCTTATAAATTTTTTGGTGATGTTGTTATTTTCGATACAACATACAATACTAATCGTTATAGCATGATATTTGCACCATTTATTGGAGTTAATAATCATGGTCAATCGATAGTATTTGCGTGCTCTTTTTTAAGTAATGAGACAACTGATTCTTTTATTTGGTTATTCGAGCAATTCAAGAAAGCAATGCCTAGTAATCCTCTGGAGATGATTATTACTGATCAAGACCCTGCAATGACAAAGGCTATAATGGAATGTCTTCCAGGTACATTTCATCGATATTGTAGCTGGCGTATTTTTGAACAAGTTTTCAGAAAAGTTAAATGCAATAGTTTATAGAGATCATTACATGGATTTTAAAAAGTGCATATGGGGTTCTTATAGTAGAGATGAGTTTGATTCTAGGTGGAAAGAGATTATTGCATGCAGTAATTTGGGTGAGAATGGATGACTTAAACATATATTTGAAATCCGATCGCGATGGGTTCCTGTATATGTGAATCATATATTCTCAGCTAGAATGTCAAGTAGTCAAAGAGCGGAAAGTTGTCATGTTTTTTTTCAAAAATGTGTCCAAGAAGGACTCATTGTTGGAATACGTAGTTAGATTTAATAGAGGACTTTCTCATCAACGTCACGAAGAGTTAACTGTAGATCATGTTGATATTAATGAAAAACCCATTTTAAAGTTACCTTTGCCCATAGAAAGACAGATGTCTGAAATTTATACACGGAAAGCCTTTTATGATTTTCAAAGAGAATTATGGGATAGTTTACTCTACTCGAGTGAGTTAGTTGAGGAAAATGTTGATCGTCATATCTATAAAGTTAGAAAAGAAGAGGAAGGCAATGACCAAGCAAGAGAAATAACATATGATAACAACTTAGATCATACAACTTATATCATGCATATGATAGCAACTTAGATCATGCATCTTGCATCTTAATCTCTTTCGTACGAGATTTCTAATTTGTTGACTCCTTAATTTAAGAAAATCTACTTCAAGCATTCATATAAAAATAAAAGAAACCAATTAACAAAAGAGAGAAAAAGAAATAAAGAAAGGAAATTTACAAATAACTACTAATATTTAATTTCCCTTATCTATTAAAGAAAATTTTTTAAAAATAAAATCAAATAAAACAAAATCAATTAATAAGTGAGATAAAATTGAATTTAAAAATAGGAGAGAGAGAAGAATTAATAGAAAACAATAAAAACATTTAATGAAATAAAAACAATGAATTTAATGAGCAATTAATGACATGAGAGATGTGAGATAATTAAACACAAATATTTTAATATGTTATTAAACGTTAGATAAATTCAACGGCGAAGATTTTATGTCCGCACCTTACTGATATGCGGACGGTCCGCATATTAGACTCACCATTTATATATAATTGAATTATGTGACATTTATTAGTGTGTCCTTGATCAACGATAAATAAGTTTTAGTGTAGGTTTGGCACGTATGTTAGATTAGATGTTGAGTTAACTGTTAAAGTAGCGATTAGCTGTTAGCTGTTAAATTAAATGTTGAAGTAGCGATTTGGCATGAGTGTTTGGCAATATAAATTAGATGTTGAAGTAGCTGTTAGATGTAAAATTACGTAAACAATACAATATATTATTGTTTACCTTATAATATAATTTATTAGTGTTAGTATTTATTTTTAAACAATATTTTTTTTTCAATATTTTTAATTTAAAATCAACCATCTTTTAGTTATCAACTAATTAAAAATAAATAAAATATAAATAAATAGAAAAAAGATATTTAATATTTTTAATTACATTTAATGAATAAAAATATTATTAAAATTAACCTAATTTAGTAAAAATAGAAGCTTTTAATATTATTAAGGGCAGTTTAGTAATACTTATAAATTGATAAGGGTAAAATTGGAGCTTTTTGATTAGCGATTTGTGGAAAGCTACTTGAAGTAGCGTTCTGGAAATCGCTAATTAAAATATAATCGCTAATCAAAAAGTTTCTCCCAAACGGTTAAATTATGAAATCACTAATAAAAAATCTAATTGTTACTTAAAAATCTATCTATTAAACATACACTTAGTGTGTGTTTGGGAAAGATTTTCAATTAGCATTGTAGATAGCGTTTAGATTATATATTAGCTTTTAAAAAAAATACGTGTTTGGCAATAGCGTTTCAATTAGCGTTTAGCGTTTTAATTACCATTTAAGATAGCATTTTAAAAAGCTATCAAAGATATCTTTCAACCCAAACGCTAATAGTGATTTATTTTATTAACATTTATATTATAATTAATTATATCATTATCTTTTGAACTATATTTATATCTGTAATAAATTTTAGTAATTTTATATGTAACAGCTAATTTAAAAACTAAAATTAATACCAAACATTCAATCAAACAGCTAACTTTACAGCTAATTTAAAATCTAATCTATCAGCTAACTGTTAACGTTATCTAAAGCGCTGATCTAACAGCTAATTAAAAATCTAATGCCAAACATACACTTATTTCAAGAGTTATTTTATATTATATTATATTATTTTTTTAAATGGAAGATTTGGTTAACATTTATCCCATTAGGTCGTTAACAATCAATAAATGTACCCCATTAAGTCGTTAATATCAAAACTAGATTTTCAATACTGAAAATAATTTTCAATACTAAAAATAACTTTCAATTCAAATTCAAATCCTATTTCGATTTTTTTTTTTTTTAAATTGGGATAACTTGGTATTATTTTTATAAAATGGATGTAACTTCAAAAATTCTTTATATATATATATATATATATATATTTATTCATATTGGTGTAAAAATTTAATACATTATATAAGAGCAGCTCCAATATCATGCGAATTTAGGATGTCTTCATAGCCACACTAGCGATGCGGAATTCTTTTTAAAAAAATTAATCTTCAATAGTAGATTTTATTTCTGATGTCCGATGTGAAGTGAGTGATGCTGACGTGACATAGACTTTAAACTCGAACTGCTATTTCTGAATGGTGGAATTCATAATGAACTCATCTAAATAAATATTTTTATATTATTTTATCAATTTAATCTTATCATCTCTCCTGTTTTTCGGTAGAGATTTAATTTAATTAAAATTCTAATAATAATAAAAATAGAAAAAAGAGAATAGACGGAAACTACCGCATCACCATTTTAATAAGACATTACTATTTCTAAATATTCAGTCACATCATTATTCAGGCTCTCTATTTTTATTTCACGTTCATATTCGATTGGAGATGCTGTAATATTTATATTAATACTTTTTTGTTAGGATTTTCGGTAACCAATTCGATGATCAAGATCAAAAATAGACAAAACGCACAAACGATATATCGTGGTTAGCAAATTGCTTAATCCATGGAAGTCAACAACTTTCTATTACGAAATAATCTTACAAACAATCAGACAACTCTCTCTCAATAATCTATCAAACAATCATATTCAATCAATCAAAAAAATTGATGAACAGATAACTCAACTCATAGACTCTCTGTGCTCTCAACCAATATTATCTGTCATACCCAAAATCTAGAGTACATCCCATATTTATAACTAACATCAAACCTAATTCATATGGGAGTATCTAACTCAATAAGAAAATAAAATTTAAACCAAACTAGAAATCAACCCTAAAACAAGAAAACTAAATCCTTCTCAAATAAGAAACAAACCTTTAGGAAAAACACCTAAAACTCAAAATAAGAAGTCTTTCCTAAAAAGAAACTCTCGTGATTCAAGACAATCTTAATTAATTAATTAATATATATATATATATATATTATTTTTTAATTGGATCTAGTTTAATTTTAATTTTCAATTAAAATTTAATTTTATTTCGGTTTTAATTAAAGTGTATTTATTTATACTTAACTAAAGTGAATAGGAGAAAAAATCGCCTTTTTAAGGTTTGAATCAATCTGATAATTGTCCCACACTACATACAACAATCTGTGTTATGCGGATCAAGTATATTGGCCAAGTAAAAGTTTCACTTAAACACTAGTGTGTTATTGATTGTTTCTTCCAGCTACATTCTGATTCATTAAGTATAAACCGGCCTAACGGATACCGAACGTCTCAGGTAAAAGGTGTCAAACTATTGGTTTTTAAGTTAATGATCCACATCTATGCATCAATAAGCACCAGTGGTCTAGTGGTAGAATAGTACTCTGCCACGGTACAGACCCTCGTTCGATTCGCGGCTGGTGCATTCAGAGTGGTGAGGTCACATTCTAGTGATTACAGGTGCATCTGAGCTCTGAATTTATTACTATTCTTTTAAAATTAAAATTGTTTTGAAAAAAATTATACAATTTTAGAGTAATTAATCATGTTATTAAAAAATATCTCATTTTATATTATTATTATTATTTTTCAAAAATAAACTTATTTGATAGTGCATGTTTCCTGATATTTCCATATATTCATAATAGATATATGTTACATTATATCCAACAACCACAGTAGGGTTTAATTCATCATACAATTTGTACTATAGCAATAACCAACATTCACAATATTTTATTATGTCGTTAATTCATTTAATGGATAAACATCCGACAATTAACAAATAATCATACAGATCAATAATGCAAATGCTAACTTTTCCTTTAACGAATAGAGCTAGGTTGCGTTAGGTTGGTTTCTGTCCACCCCCCATTCACCTAATTCAAATACCGTAATAATCAATCAAACACACTACTCTATCAACATCAAAACCACCTTGAATCTATTTTAGGGTTTGCTAAAGATGATAATTAGAGGACATTTCTACATAAGACCATCAACCGAAAGTTCTAATAACATTCAATCATCCTACTAATATCTAGAAGAATATAACACAAAAATCTGAAAGACACCATAAGAGAAGGAAAATGGATTTCTTACCAACAAGAAGATGGGAAGGGAGAGTTTGGTTCTCCTCAATAGTGGGCTTTAAGAGAGTAAATTAGGATGGTTTCCTTGGTGGAGATGAGAGTTTGAGTGTTAAAGGAGTGGTGGTGTAGCGTCGAACCCCTGCCCCGATGGGGCCCGAGCACCATAATAGTTCAATATAATAGCAATAACAATACTTCCAATCAGTACTTTATCAATAAGCAAATTGTATTTTGATTCAAAAGTAATAAACAATCCCAAATGTATATAAATTCATATTACTGATAATATTCAGTTTAACATAAGAGTATTGAATGCCTCATTATTACAAAACATATTCAATGCTTTAGTTAAACATCATTACTCAATTTGAAGTCCAAGGAGTTAATGAATGTGTGTAAGTAGTTTATAAAATTTCAAAGACGATTACATGTGAAAGTTCAATTATGCTAAAATGACATGAATGAAACAAAAAGTTCTTCAAGGGAAATCTCATATTTCAACATTCACTCGATCATTTGGGGA
Source organism: Cardiospermum halicacabum (assembly GCA_031304145.1). NCBI lineage: Eukaryota > Viridiplantae > Streptophyta > Magnoliopsida > Sapindales > Sapindaceae > Cardiospermum > Cardiospermum halicacabum. The sequence continues at coordinate 27,113,737 of CM062391.1, read as the reverse complement.
TTACAATTCGAGCAATGATAGTGATGATGATGATAGGTTGTAGTGTCAAGGGATAGGGGTGATGAGGTCGAATTAGATTGTCTATTTTGTATGGTATCCACCTCGGTTAACCTCTTAGGTGTTGTTTCGGTTCTTTAGGATGGCTTTTCCTTTCTATCATATATATATGTTCATGACAATACATGCTATAATTAAAGGTCACAAAGTGCAATTATAGGACTTACTATAATTCATAAATAAATCAATATGACCTCTTATTCAAGCTATCAATCAATCAAGACCAATCATGATATCAAAATAATCATTTTTTAATTAGTAAAGTTGTTAAGCTATGTTGAATAATTGTCGAGATAGGAGCTCGACATTACAATGAGAAAATAAAACATGAGGATCTTGCTGAGGTTTTGCCGCAATATTTGTCATGAAGGAGTTCAGCATCTCAATGAGGAAAGCTAGACCGAGACCTTTGACGATATATTGCTAAGCTTGTAGCTCGGTAAGACACTCTTGAAAGAATGCACAATCGCTATCGAGGTACTTGTCGAGTATAGCTCAACAAGTTGCTAAATATTTACTCCAGAATGTAATATGCATTTCTAGTGAGAACTTTCTGAGACATGCCTAGATGTTGCCAAGATAGGAGCTCAATACCTCAATGAGAAAACTATGATAGTGAGCTTTGCCGATCTCGATGCCGAGATGTTTTCGGGCTATGGTTGGCACCCTATAGAAGAAATCCAACTCGATGCTGCATACCGAGCTAAATGTTAAAATAGAAACTTGAAAACTTGTTAAAAATAGAGATTGTCGAGATAGTTGCCAAGGTAAGAGCTTTGCAACTTGCGATAAGTGCTCTATTTTAACCCATTCAGCTGTAATTTCCTAATTCTCATCTGAACGATTTGCTCAATTTGAAAAAATGACCAACTAATCCAAATGTAATCAAATTTTATACACAACCTCAATGGATATCAAACAAACATTTTAACCATTCACATGCCAAACGGCCCACCCATTAGGACTCATGACGCAGAATGAGTGACCAGTTTAGTTATTTTGTTGACATAATGCCAATAATGACCTAAAAATATACAAGGCAATAATTAAATCAATTAGTGTCCAATTTCATGCATCAATAGACAATAATATATCCCAATCAATTTATACTATATCATCTCTAACCTCGCCGCTTCCCACTAATGGTAAGCATCACTCTAAAGAAGAGAGACAAAACCTTTCAACTTCTCCTTCTGGGTGCACTACACTTCACCAAGCTTTCTGTCGGTGTTGGCAAGCTAATTCTTCGCCATCTCAAGAGTGTTACTAGAAGCACCCTTGAAGGTCTCCACTTTCATCTTAAAGATCTTCTCCGTTACTGGCCGCTCAACTATAGTTGGCCTCTTAACCTCTCTTTGAACCACTCGCTGCACCAATTGGTTCATATCAGCAATAAGCTCCATCTGTGTTGCCATGGAGTCCTAGGGCGTTTGGAGTTTGGAAGATTCTCGACAGAATAGATGCTTGGGTTTCTAGGTCTTGGACCATTTGTCTTGTTAGCCACAGGATCATGGTCGTCTGGGTTTGGATTACAGCGTGTACCAATCATAATCAGACTATATATCTGAAAAGTTCCCATGTAACATCGAGCATTAGAAAATATTTAGTTCATCTTATGCAATGCCATCTTTTAACCAATGTAAATAAATCATTAGTCTAATGCAAACAAGCATACAGACAAAAGCGACCAGAACTAGTTCTCAAATACTAAAAAAATATAGCATTGAACCCCTATCTTGGTGGGACCTGAGACGTGAGCTCCAACACCACTTAATTGACAATGAAATATTTTTAGTTGAATTAAATTGACAATGTTCAATATACATTTCATTAATACAATATTTAAAAAAAAACAAATTTCAATCATAGTATCAATGCATATTCCAATATTTGCCAATACAAATATATCCAATACATGGTTGCATCCATATAGAGAGTATTAAGTTATCTCAATATTACAAATATAGTTTATAACTAGGTGGAAGTAGAGAAATCAATGCCTTAACTCAACATATCACTAACAAGTAACTACACAATTAATGGTAATAAAGTTTCCAAAACTTGCTAAAATATTAATGAGTACAAAAATCTGATGATAATGTAAAACATGAAGTAAAAGATGGGTCTTGAAGGTAATAACTTCCTTCAATGATTTTCTCGATCACCTGGGGTTGTCATTCACGCACAAAAGAAATAAACAAAAAAAAAGAAAAGGAAAAGAAGCAACATTAAGTTATCGATGCCTAATTTGCCACTAATCGCCCAAACAAGCACATACATATGTTCATACCAATACATCTTATATTTAAAGGCCACATAATGCGATTATAGGGCTTACTACAAGTAATAAATTCATCAAGGTAATCACCCATACAAACAATCAACCAATCAATTCAAGTCATGAAATTAAAACAATCAATGTTTTTCCAACTGTAGAGAAGTTACCGAGTAAATCGAGTTGTTGCCGAGCTAAGAGCTTGTAATCATAATGAGAAAAAACAACCCTAGGACCATTCCAACAGACCAGTTCATCGAGTTCAGTGATTAATTTCTTATTTCTGTCATTGTATAATTTTAGTACACATATAAACTTGCATTCAGGTATACAACAGTAGGCTAAAATCTCGGGTAAGTAAACAGACATACAATCAGACTCATGAATCAACCATAAAGTAGTACATCAGGCAGTGTATCAGACTAAAAATGAACAACTAACCGACGAAGGCAGAATTAACAACAAAACAAATGGCAATTGACTACTCCTCAGCCCGAGCAGTTCCAACCTCCTGACCTTCTGCAGAACGAAACCAGATACGTTAATCGCAGAATACGAAATTCCAATCAAATCAGAACCCGACAAAATACAACCGTAACCGAACCGGAAAGCCCCTGAAAATATACGAAGCCAACTTTACAGAACGACGAGACTTACTGAACGACTTAGACTATAGCGTCACTGTAATCCGCAGTGCCTACCGAACAGAACCCTGATGGAATAACACCTGATTGACAGAATCGCGAGATTAGTAACCTGACTAACAATATAAATCCCAAATTCGAGAGTGGGGCAGAAAAGAGTTACCGGAATTCGAGACCTCAAATGAAACCCGAACAGAACCCCAACGGGAATTCAAAATCGCAAGAAGGAACACCTACATATAGATTTCAACGAGCTGACGTTAGAATACGAAAAGGGAAAACACAATCGGCACAGAAGCTGACAAGACTTACCGGAACGAGACTGCGGCGGGGACTTGATCAAACGATCGTTTTGACTCTCAACGATTTCTCTCAGTTCTAATTCGTGAAAAGAGGCACAAATGAGAAATTAGGGTTAGCTAATAGTTTTATAGGGTGACAAATAGCAAAAGCTCCCCTAGACTCAGAAAATTACAATTTAAATCAAGACTCTTGACAAATCCCAAATAAACCCCCAAATTACGAAACCAGATACTAGGCTCGAAAATGGTCCGTTAGAAGAATAGACCTAAGTCCCAATGACTCCATGTAAAAAAATGATACTTTTGTGCCAAAATACTTCTAATTCCTAGGAATACCTTATCTCCTATCTTCTAAAGCAAGACTAAGGGCTTTACGGTCTCTCTACCAAATTTTTATTAAGTCAATCTTATTCAATGCTCTAATCTATTTATATATATATATATATATAAAAAACAGAACTCTGGCGGGTCCACGCAAGTTCAGTATTAGGTTGAAAAACATCCGGAATGAGCGATTTTGAATTTGTTAGACATTTTACCAATCATAAACTTACACGTGGCAATCATTGGTTACAAAGTTCTTCTTCCCTTTCTGTTATTTATCAGTTCTCACGGACTCTATTCATCTTCCTCTATCATTCATCACTCCTATCTCTCTTCGTCTTCTCATATTTATTATTTCTTTTATTGTCATAATAAAGGTCGATGGGCTGTTGAGTCGGAGACGATAAAAATTCTAGTTAAACACTATATAAAAGCATAAAAGCAGAGAGAACGTCTCTAGTTGAGAGCTCCAGCAAGTGAATCGTTGGATTTTGCCATCGTTTTCTATAGTCGAATAACCACTCACAACCTTTTTCTTTCATCGACACAATGAGAGGATCTGATGCTTTGGTGACGGTAGTTCTTGCAGGTATACTATCTTTCATCCTCATCATCCGCCGCCACAACAAGTAACAGTCTGGTACTTTTCTTAGATCTAGGTTTTATATTCAATCTAGTGTGACACTTTCAGAATTGAATTTTTTTTAGCTTTGATTGAGATAACCTGGTGATTTATTGAAAAATAATACCTTCGCTATATATCTTCGTATTTCAATATTGAGCTTTTTAAAACCGTGTACAAAGAGTTTGGGTTTTGATTTCAAGTTTTGAGTCATTTTTTCGAATTTGAATCTGTAGCTAGGGTTTTCTGTTATGGGAAGTAGAAAAGAAGAAGAGATGGGCGAAAAGATTATTCGAGGACTCATGAAGTTGCCTCGGAATCATCGCTGTATCAACTGCAGTAGCTTGGTATATATGTTTATATTCTAAAGCTTTGATTTCCGGTTTCAGTACTGAGCCAATTAGTTTATGATGTTTGGAGATGTTGTCGGTGATGATTAGTTTGTTTGTTTTTTTTTGCTTTTTTTTTTTTTTAATTTTTGGTTCCTCCTGTCTCTGAATACTTGGATTGAATTTATATTATGTTATGTTACTGTTGGGTGTTAGTTAATTGATTCTTTTTTTTAGTTAAGAAGTCAGGGTTTTTGATGGATGGTGAAGAAGAGTGTAAGGTGTGTGTGAGATAGAGAGGAGTTTTGAACCTACAAATGATGGGATTAATGATCTTGCTTGATTCCACCAGTCTATAAACACAAGCAAAGCAAGGATTTTTCCACTGGAAACAAAATTAAACGTGAGGCCTTTGATAAAGTAAACAACTTTAATACTAAAAACTGCATTACAGATGTGCCCCACTCTTTTTCATAGTATTCTCACATTGACCTTTATTAATGTCTGTCATATATTTATCTTCTATGCTTGGTTGATACTTCGATAGGATCTCAGGATATTGACACAAATTTTCTTTTATTGTAGGTATATGGAAGTAGAATGTCACTATGTGTAGACTATTGGAAAGCTTGATGATGTTTTGTGCGGCCTAAGAATTTATGTGTAAGAATATTAAGGTTAGTGAATGAAAATCACTTGAGCAGAACTAGAAAGTTATCTTCTAAAATATCTGGTTTAAGTAGATCCAATAGAGAAGTAGATCCAACACAAGCATTTCCAAATGTGGGGGCAACATGTTGGGTTTATTTACTGTCATTCAAGTAGACATATGTTCTGCTTATTGTTTTTTCCATATCCTTTTAGTTTAGAATAAATGTTGACTTTGAATTTATTCTTTGGATTTATCATAAGCAAGGTTGTCAAAATCGCTTTTTCACACCTGAAATCGGTAGAGGCCATACGAAATCGTATCGTAAAATCGTAACGCAAAATGTAAGATTTTACATATAACTAAACTAGGTAATATTTTACTTGATTAAATATACGTTATTCACAATTTAAATACAATAATAAACTTAATTCGACATATAAAACTCTACTAAATCATTAACAAATTCCTTATCAAATGATATGTTACCGGAGTATAAAACTATAAAAAAACTATAAAACTGAAGTTAACAGAGTATACAGACTATTACAAACAACTGTAATGTATAATCGAACACAAAAAAAACATATACGGTGTTAACAAATTCCCAATCAAATGATTTGTTTATAACTTTTAATCAACTCATCAATCAGATGTGTTTACAGCTTGAAAAACTTAATTTAACAGCATTTACTCACTCAGCAATCAAATAATATAGTATACAATAGAGGAGAGATAATGGTGATAAATACAAAGTACAGGCAAAAGCAGTGATGAGACTGGGAGATGCCGATGACTGAGACTGAAATTTGCCGGTGAGATGCCGCTGACTGAGACTCGGATGCCACTGATGCCACTGACTGAGACTTGGAGATGACTGTGATTGAGAAATAATATCGAGAGAGGCTGGTGGAACCTTGGAGCACGCTGTCGGTGAGCGTAAGTGGTGACACTGCCGCGAGGAGAGAGGAACGCCGATGATAAGAACGCCGACGAAAGGAGGAGGAGGAGATGTAGGAACGTCGATGATATTTTAACAGAGCATCGCTTGTTATTTTGGGGAGAAGTAGATGACTCTCGCAATTGATTTTGGGGTTAAAAACCCTAAAATTGCCTCTTAAATGACTGCTTCCAGAAAACGCGTAAACACGCAATTTTGAGCCGATTTCAAACAATTTTACTTCGATGTTACCCACGATTCCAGCCTACTTCAATTTCAAACACGATTCGACACGGTTTCGTGGATTTGACGATCATAACTCGCGTTTTTAACAACCATGATCATAAGAAAAAGAATGATTCAAAATTTTAATTTGTGCAGGTTTCGCTGTACTTGGTTCTTCGAGCTCTAGACACAATTGGTAGGTATTATATATATATATATATATATATATATATATATTACATATATGTATACATATTGATAAGTAATATGAGTTTTTATTTATTATTTATGGTTTATATTGCAGAAGATGATACATGCATATATTTTGAAAACAAAGTACCTATTCTTTTGAGTTTTCAACATAATCAAGATTAGCTGTATATATAATTAAATCTTACTTTTAGTTCACTAATTTTTGTGGTTTGTTTCAGTAATGGTCTTAAAGAACTTTTCTTTTTTCTTAATTATGTTATGTTTTCTATATTGATTTGTGAGCTGCCCTAATCTTTTAGGAATAATTAGGTCCAACCTTCTGCTTAGAATTACTTTCATCTTTGAAAGATATAATAGACTTAGCTGCTGCTCTACTAATCACTTAGTAGAGGAAGACGTTAATTATGAAGAAGAGCCTCATGTTTCTGATTATTTTGTAAATAATTATATGGCACATAATGATTCATTAATTGAATAATTATATGGTAGAGGAGTTCCTGAAGGATCTAAGAGCTTTGCTTGCCGAATGTTTGAGAATGCAGTGGTGATAGAAGGCAGCAATTGCAGCTCCGATAAAGGGTCCAACCTAGAAAATCCATTGTAACCATTCCAAAACCAACATACATTATTAAAAAAGGTTGATATAACAAATTTCATCATATAAAGATAAGATTATTTATGTATAATCATTCCAGAACTTGTCCTCATTGAAAATGATATCAGCTTCTAGCAGGATTGATACCAGTTTCAGAGATTGGAATTATAGTCAAGTGAACCATGAATATAACAAAGTGATTGAAATTCTAGCCAAGTGAACCATGAATACAGCAAACCCAATTAGAAGTGGTGTCAATACATTTTAATTCAAAATCAACACCTTAAAAATAATAAAATGGAAAGATAGTTCAGATGTAGATGAACGTGAGAGTCTCTAGAATTTCTCTTACGATCAATAACAGAGAAAACAACGTAGACAAGAACAAATGTACCAATAGTTTCTGGAGCTAATCCCTGTAACCATCGAGAAGTGAATTGGCTCCATCACCATATTTTACATAATAAGCCTTCACCACCATATTTTACATATTAAACCTTTTAGAACCACTACCACATATAGCTCTTAATCATTGAGCCGTCATGTACATTATTGCTTCGATTATTGACACCTTCCTTCCTTGCCAAGAGCAGTCCAAATGTCGTCAAAATGTCACAGCAGGGTCGGCATGTCCACTTATACAGTTTGTTTCTATTCATAAGTCACCAAATTCATGATACATAAAAAAAAAAAAAAAAAAAAAAAAAAAAAAAAAAAAGAGACCATGTGGAGGATCATGGTAGTCCTTTGCCTTGAAGTCGTTGTGCCCATAAACCTCAATGTCTCTGGCCATTGCTAATCACAAGTCAACAAAACTCTCAAGCAGGAGGAGGAGATGAAATTGGTAGTGATGATGGAGAGGGGATGCGTGAAGAGGGGTATCTATGGGGTCGTTTTGAAAGCAAAATGTGAAATTAATAAAACTTAGCTTTGTTGTCCCATTTCATATTTCTTTTTATTATTACAATATCTTTCACTGTTATAAATGTTCGTGAATCCCATTCAATCTCCAGTTTTGGGATGTGGAAAATGTTAGTGTGTCTTATGGTACCGTATCTCTATTATTTGTCTAATTAAAAAGTGTAAAGTAGATATTGATATATTTTTAATAATTATATAGTAAACTTTTTTATATCCCAAAACAAAAAATTTCTCTTATTTTTAATTTATTTTAAATTTTAATTTATTTATTAAATTTAAAAAATAAAAAAGTCAATGTAACTTATAAAATACAAATAATTTTTTTACAAAACTAATTTTAAAAATATTTCAAAATAATTTATTTTTAAAATTAAAACTTTTAAAAAATATTTAAAAAGTTTTACCCATATTAAAATATAATATATATATATATATATCAAATAATTCTATTCTCGCTTTACTCGAGAAAGGAAAATAACTATTATTTTCCGATTATGACAGCAATATATCAAATCATTTCGACTTAAAATAGTAAAAGATGATGAGGCGTGTTGGGGATGTGAGCCATAAATACATTTTATCAATTTCTTGCCTCTTCTGTTATTATTATTATTATTTATCTTATTTAATATTATCTTTCTTTTTTTATTTATATTATTTTTTTGGGAGTATTATTTATACAATTTATATTTTATAATTATAAAATTTCAACATCAAAACACATAAACGTGAGGAGACGTTAGATTCCCTATTTTAGCCCTATCCCTCTTTTAAAATATTGCCTCCGAACCTTATAAATACACCCCCAAACATGTCATCTTTTGAAAAAAAAAAAAAAAAACAGAAAAAACAAAAATAAATAAGTAAAATATTTGATCCAACATAATTGCCTGCACCACCATGCCTTTTGACACCAAAAACTTCTCCGTCTCCGGTGAAACCGTCTGTGTCACCGGCGCCGGTGGCTTTATAGCTTCATGGCTCGTGAAGTTTCTTTTGGAGAAAGGTTACACTGTAAAAGGAACAGTTAGGAACCCAAGTAAAGCAATCATTAATGTTAATCATAAGCTTAATTATGAGTGCAAATTAATGTTCAATTATGGTATAAACTTGGTTTTCTTTGTTTTACATAGATGATCCGAAAAATGGTCACTTGAGAGCAAATGAGAGACTGACATTATGCAAAGCTGATCTACTGGATTATGAGAGCCTTAAAGAAGCTATTAGTGGTTGTCATGGTGTTTTTCATACTGCAATATCTTTTTATTATTGCAGTATGAGATTTATTTATTTTTTGAGGTATTTTTAAAAAACTTACGGCAGGTTTGGATTTTTTTTTAAGTTACATTTAATTTATTATTATTATTATTATTATTATTATTATTACTTTTTACCATTTTTAATTCACTCTGTCATGTAAGAAGTATATAAAAAACATTTAATTGAATATATATATATATATATATATTTTAATCAAGTAGTTATACATATTTGTATGAAGTTAATTTATATAAAATTAACGCGTAGTAAAAGTTAGATGGAAGTCTGGAACTTATCACTTTGATGGAATTTTATTAGATATTGATATATTTGACAATTAAAATATATAAAAGAGAGAATAAGAAATTAGCATATTTTATTATTTTATAATTGTTAATTATTAATATTTATAAATTAAATTTAAATATTTAAAAGTATTCTATTAAAAACTGCATTATTTATTTAAACCATAATATATAAGTTAACATAATAGTATATTCAATCTCGTGCCACGCACGAGTGACTATACTAGTTAGTTCAATAATCAAGCCAATACAAATAGGCCATTAATTCAATTTAATATGCTACTTTCACTATAGCAAGCCAATTTTCATAGGCGATTCAATATTGTTCAGACATACTAGTTTAGACCAATTCCATCAACTTTTAATAGTATCAATTCATCAATTCAACAATGTCAATGCATATCTCTCAATAACATCAATTCTTCCAATGATCACAATTATTCCTCAATCAATACAAATATTCATCAATAACTAACAATAGTATCAATAATCCTCTAATAGAATCAATAACCAATAATAATCATCAATAATCATACAATGGAATCAATAATCATTAATAACGTCAATTCAACATAATTCTCATCAATAGTCATTAATATTCAATTCTATTGCGAAAACCCTATTCAATCATCACACACATCAAGCAATTAATAGAGGATTTAAACAAAGTTGCAAACCTCAAATTCCAACCAAGAAGTTAGGTTTCCACCTCTTGATTTTCCACTCCACGTGCTCCTCCTTTTTTGTTTCCTAAAGGAAATAATTAAGGATGGCAACATTAATAATAATATTTTCAATCATCAATATCAATTTAATAAACTCATGAGCATTATCGAGTTAGAAGAGACATTTAAACATGACTATCTAGATTTATTTGGAAACTCTACTACAAGTTTATCAATCAAATTATTTGTTAACACCTTGAAACCTTTAAGAATCAAACTCGCCAAAATTTTAAAATCATCAAGAACCGATTTTGAAGACCTATATTCAGACATGGAATTAAAGAGAGAATTAAGAGAATTTTTTACCTTCCCAAAGAGCTTCCTAACCTTACCAAAATTTTCTAAGATGATAAAGAGACTTAAGTGGGTTTCGTAGAGACAATAAAGTTTGGTTTTTGGTGGTTGATTGCTGGTGTTCAAGGTTAGTGGTGGCTAGGGTTTACGGTTTAACAAAATATGTATTTTTTGCTTAGAGGGGTGTGAGTAGAGAGAGTGTGAAATGTTTATGTGTTGCTAGGGAAAATAAATAGTACATGACGAATTTTTAGTGTTTTAGTGAATGGATATTCATGAGACCTTTGGGCTTGAAAGTGGATTGACTAATTTGGGCCCAATCCAATTTCGATTCTGCTCCTCGCCAAAATATTTTCCGTCACTTCTATTCATTTCGAAAAATTTATTTTAACACTTTACACCAAAAATAGCCACTAGTTTAAAAATTTGGATTTCCCGCTTAATAAGGGTAAAATGGTAATTTATCAAAATTTGACATTTTAAGCTAAAATAAATATTTTTTAAAATTTCAATTTAAATAGATTTTAATCTTCCAAGATTATCTAGTGTCATTAGTCTCTATTTGCTTAAGTTAAATTTCTCTTATTTCTAAAAATTTTATTTCTCTTATTTATTCCAAGTGGAAATTTTAATAAGAGAGAAAATAAAATAAATTGTAAACATTTATGTTTTTTTAAAAAAAATATATATATTTCAGTTAAACAATTTGCAAATTTTTTGACCCAAAATTTGGACGTTACATGTAGTCAACCAAGCTTGTCTCTACATTGCATATCCAAAAACAGAAACCGCGTTTGAATTGAAATCTTGTTTGATTCACTTACTGCTAACCTTCCACGGTTGAAAAATGAAGACCCTCACAAATACTTGAAATTATTTCATATGATTTTCTCTACCATGTAACCACAAGAGGTGACTAAGGTAGCAGATCAAACTCTTGGCATTTCCATTTTCTTTAGCTTATGCTGCTAAAGAATTGTTATTCTATCTATCGTCGGGTTCAATCACAACTTGGGATCAAATGGTTCAAACATTTTTGGACAGATTTTTTCATGTATATGGAGCCCAATACTTAGAAGAGAAATTTGTAACAGTAAGCAGAGAAATTCTAATTCTCTACATGATTACTGACAAAGGTTTAGAGGACCTGTGCCAGTTGCCCACAACATTAATTTTCTGAGGAATCTTGATACTGTATTTCTGTAACGTCCACGATTTCAGTGTAGAAGTTAGGCCTAATATAGCATAGTTCTTTAGGGAAAAAAAATAGGAATTTTGACATTTTGTACTTAAAAATACTTGAATATTTATGCACCGAACAGACCAATTCAACAATTTTTTTATATTTATTGTATTTTTCGGATTTTTGAAACCAACTTGTTTTGATCAATTTTTAGGTATAATGATTTGAAAATGATGCTTAGCAAATAAAATGATGATATTTTACCACAGACATTTGTTTTGACAAAAAAAAAATCATTTTTGACCAAAAACATCATTTTAACCAAACAAGTTGACTAAATGTGACTTTTGACCAATTATAACCATTTTGATCACATTAGGCTAAATGATTTTAAATATTGAATGCCTAAAAAATCAAAAGTATTTAAACGAGTTTTGCTATTTCAAGGTGTCACTGTAATTAAAGATCAAGTAATGGTCTTTAGGAGAGGTAATGTGATAAATTGCCATCGAACCATAAAAGCCATACTATAAAAGTCCTTTTTTCTCATTCATCCATTCTTTAAAGTTTTATTCTCTCACTACCTCTCAAATTCTCCCAAGTTACATCTCGTCTCCCCAAAACCACACCAAACTGTAACCCATGTTCACTCAATTCCTTATTCTATCTTTGATTTTATCATTTTGGAGTGATTTTGGCTAGATTGGAATCATGAATCACTCCTTTATCCACTTTTACCATTTTCCAGAACTAAAAATAGCTGAAGAAGGTGTAGTTTTGGTGAAATCTGATCAGCTTGACAGTTCTGGTGGCAGCTTCTGGTGTCATTTTCAATTTCGTCTTCTAGTGTTCGATTGACCTAAAATCAACTATTTTTTTATCTGCCCTCTACAAATTTCATGAAAACTACTTTTCCATATTTGACCATCTTCTAAGTCATTTTTGATCAACAGTGTGCTTTGATCACTATAGTTAGTTTTTTGATTTCCCGGGCCATATCTCCGTCGTTCGACATCTGATTAATGTCAGACTAGAGGGGTTTCTTTCTCTTCATGTCCTTTACAAATATCATGCAGACAACATCACTCTTTTTTTCAATTGTTTTTTATTTAGTCAATCATGTATGAAATTGATAGTTTTGATGGTATCTTGTGATAGTTTAATATTTGAAAATTTACTAAGGTGTTAGTCACTTACTAGAGTATTTAAGTTTGAAGTTTTGCAATTTAATTGGTCAAACCAAATGTGTTCAAGTTATGATTTTTGATAAAAATGATCTAAATGTCCAAATTTCCTTAGGATGTGTTATTGCCTTAAAGAAATATATGTGAGAGTCTTTTTAAGGAGTATATCTATTAATAGATTGTCATTATGTAGATAGATGCATGTATGAGCACTTATATTGTGGATTCATGTGTTGGAATCGGACTACGGAGCTCAATTTGGTTTGAGCGAAATAAAGTTTGTTTTCTCATACCTTACTTCAAAATGGGAATTTGTGTAAAGTTTGTTAATCAAGTTGACTTATACATAAATATGTCAATTACATGCATATTTCCATGATTAGGACGTTAGACCATACCACAATGCATTAGGAGCATATTAGGCGTTGGAATTTGGGTATTGAAGTTTTGGATAGATTGTTGTCCACATTGTTTGTAGATATTGAAGGGCATAGACAGAGACTTAAATTTTCATTTTGCATTCTTGTATGATGAGTTTCTATTGGATGAATGTTTAGGTTGTTAGGTTATAACTTGAATAAATTGTGAATGATCTAAAAATCTGTGAATGATTTAAAAATCTAGAAATACTCTATATTGTATGTGTTAGGTGATGAAATTTTGTGGCCACATGAACTATTTTAATTGAATGATTAAATTGAATTACCGTTGCATTTTGAATATTCAAATATGAACGTATTTTTTTTAATAAAAGTCTTGTCCTGTAGTATAATAGCGATAAGACTGACATGCGGTAGGGATAAATGTATACATTAATACATAATAACGTACTGGTCTTGATTGCCTATATTTTGTCTGGATGTGACGATATAAACCAGTTTGGGTCTATCACTTATTTTTGGAGCTCTACGTAACTTTCAGTTATCTGTTTCTATTTCTTGATTTCGTTATTAGACTACAGACGAGGGCTACAATCTATTCAATGTTCAGTAAATCCGTGATGTTATGAACTGTTACTATTCTGTATATATATATATACATAGATTGTTGTTTTCTAGTTTGATTGCTATGGTTTTGGTTTGATTGTTATAGTTTTGATTAAATCAGTGCTGCTTTGTTTTAACTGCTACTATTTTAGTTTAACTGCTGCTATTTCAGTTGAGTTGCTTACTGGCCAAATTCTGGGCTTCGGCCAAACTTTGGGTTTCAACAATCTGATTCTGACATATTGGTGAGATCTCATTTTCGCTTATAGCTACTTTGGACAATGATGCTTTTAATAATAATCTAGACTAAAGTGCTTGTATGATATATGAATTAATCTGCAGAAATCTAGAAAATGTCTAAAAATCAGTTATATAAACTGTTTGGTTGATTAAATTTGATGTAACGAAGTGATCACATAAATATTGCTTGATTTGTGATATTTTATAAACTATTTAGACTCATAAATAACTAAAAACTGAAACACAGAATGAGATGACACCATTACGACACCCAGTTGACACGCCAATGACACAACCCAATCCTAATTTGTTACTTTGAACAAGAAAATATTTCATTTTTGTTCTCCTTTGTTGGACTCCAATTTGGACACTGTTTGCGGCCATGTATTTTTTAAAATTCTATTATTTAATTTTGATTTTTTTAATAATTTACTAGACTAGTCTTCCCTTCTGAATTTTTTTTGTGCTTGCTAAATCATTTAATTGATGACATATTAGTATGCATCTCCATACATGAGTCTTGAATTGATAACTTGTGATACAAGTAAGCCAACATTGATTTTGTGATTTCCTAATATGAATTTGCTAAATGAAAAATGAGTTTAAAATCTTGTATTTGAAAGGAAAGTGGATTTTTCGAATAAGATGCATTTCAACCTTTGAATCGCGAAAGTCTATGTAAAATATTTTGAAAAATTATGGGGATTGAGTACTTTATTAGATAAGAGTTTGAATTTCAAAAGTTTTGATAAAATGATTTTGAAAATAAAATTAATTTGGTGCGTTAGGAATGGGAATTCAAACTAAGTATTTTTGCTTTTATTTTATTTTATTTTTTTTAATGTTTTCCCCAGATATGAAGGAGAGATAAAGGAATCAAATTTGAAGAAAGTTGTGATGATATATTCCATATAGCTATGAGTATGCTAATCATAATTTTTTTAATTCTTAACTATGTATCTGTAATCATAGTTGTTTGAGATTTTATTAACGCTATGTATGTAATATTATTATTTTGCCATTTGTATGTTTGAATGGTCTGCAATATTTGAAATTATTTATTTGACTTAGTTTTTATAACAATAAATGGCTTACGCTATATATATATAATACGAAAATTTTTAATATAAAATTTTATAAGAAATGATTATTTAAAATTAGAAACGTATCGCCGCTACTCCAGTTTATTTTTAGACTGGGGTAGCGACGTTACAATTTCTACGACGGTTTACTACCAATGGAGAGGCACATGATTGATGCTGCTAGTGATGGATCCATTGAAATTAAGACCCCTCTGCAAGCTATGGATTTAATTGATACTATGGTAGCAGCACCGGGAAACCATAAGATTTGCCCTGAATCTTCCAGAGCAGTCAATGAAGTAAGCTCTTTTACACTATCAAATCAAATAAAAAGAATTAATAGTTTTGGTGCATCAATAGTTGTAGGGAAAAGTCAATAGTCATGCCCATAATAAAGGCTTTATGGAATTTGTGATGCGCCTAATCACCCAATCGATGCATGTTCGATTCTATAATAGGACACCCATGAACATCTCAATGTAGATAGATACTATGATCGACAAAGAAATCATGATCTTTACTATGATATCTAAGATAGAAGGATGATCTAAATTTGAGATATGGCCAGACAAACAATCAACAAAACCAAACATGTAACTATCTTGCTGTTATTGTTAAACAATTAGTCGTTAACACTCAGTGATTTAAATAGAAGACTCATAGATTTCAATAAGACGCTTATCAATTTCAGTGGGAGACCAAAACTAGCATCTAGAATTTGGAGAGACCGATGAGTCAAACTACGATTACTATAGGCAAACTAGAGACTCAAGGAAAACTTCCATCAGAAACCTAGACAAGCCCTAGGAATGTCAATTCAGTTAATGCAATCATATTGAGAAGTAGAAAACAACTACTAGAGTTACATCCACACAAGTCCTCTGCCTACAAAGATAGTTCAGAAAGAAAAGGAAGAATAAACCCTAACTCAAAGTCAAGAAGAGTGTTGTGCCCATGACAAAAGGTTAGGTGAGGAAAAAGAAATTAATATAAAAACTAACCATTTTCAGCACATGTGAACTATAAAAGTCAAGAACCTTAGAGACCTAATCGCCTCATCCTAGCAGATTTGAGGAGTCTGAATAGGCCAATGAAGAGAAAGAATTCTTTGATATTT
This sequence comes from Cardiospermum halicacabum, assembly GCA_031304145.1. Classification (NCBI taxonomy): domain Eukaryota; kingdom Viridiplantae; phylum Streptophyta; class Magnoliopsida; order Sapindales; family Sapindaceae; genus Cardiospermum; species Cardiospermum halicacabum. Next base: position 27,097,265 of record CM062391.1, on the reverse strand, counting down.
TTGCAAGGCATAACTAAACATCGCTTTGATTGATGTTATAAAACAGATAATTAAATATGCTAAATATTTGAAATTTTTGTGTAGCATATTGGGTGTGATAGAATGTTAATGGGGCAAAATGTTTCTATCATTTTGCAAAAGAAACTTTCCCCTAATAAAGATCATCCAAGATTGTTTGGTATATCTTGTACAATTGGTGGTTTAATGATAAAGAGAGCTATGTGTGATCTTAGTGCATCTTTGATTGTTATGCCTAATTCTTTTTATTTATCATTGAATGCTCGGCATTTGAAAGAAACTGATGTTATCATTTAACGTGCTAATAGGTCTCTTGTGCATCCTAAAGGTATTTTAGAAAATGTGTTAGTCAAGGTTCATGGTTTAAGTTTTCTAGCTGATTTTATGTATTAGACATAGGTAGGAAAGATATGTCAATAATAATTTCTAATTTATTGTTAGGTAGACCTTTTCTGAGTACTGTGAACATTAAGATAGATGTTAATAAGGGAAGTTGACCATGGAATTTGATGGTGAAGTGGTCAAGGAAGTCATTTTCACTTAGACAGATTGTGTTATTTTACTATTCGAAGTTGAAATTATTTCCAGGTAAATGGAAATCAAGGTGGGTAAGATCATTTGTTGTTACTTTTTTTTTTCTGTCATGGTACAGTTGGAATTCGAAGCTTAAAATCAAGCAAAACTTCAAATCGTATGGACTTCAATTTGATCCTTCGATTGCTACAACATAAATTGCAGGTGTCGAGGTAGAGACACAACATCAACACGCTGGTAGGAAGCAATACATAGAGTTTGATTATATTTTTATTTTCTTATTTTATTATTTTTCTCCTTTTCTTTTCTTTTTATAATCTTTTATTATATATATTTGTTTTGTTTTCCTTATTTTTAATTTATTTTTTCTTCTATCTTTATTTTTCAATCTCAATCTTTATTTTTCAGATTTAAAATAAAAATAAATAAATAATTTATCTTTAGAATTCCTATTTGAATTATCAATGCATCTTACTTATTATTTATTGGTTTGTGTGGGGAGGAAAAACAAAATAGGAAGAAGCTGAAAGGAAAAAAAATGAAAAAAAGGAATAATATCGTTAATCAAACCCTAGTCATCACACAACAGCGTCGACCTTCTCTGTATCCCAATTGAGAGCCCATAACACTACTTCTCAGCCGCCACCACAGCCCGCCACTCCTGCCTGTTGTGTCTGCCGCACCACTCCGGTCGAGTTGGCAATTCGTCAATTCTCTAGCATCGTCATTTTATTACGACTGCGAAGACTATCGCTCCGCTTAGTCATCTGCCTAGCCACCACCATCAACGTCTATCTCGCCATAAAAGCCACCAGTCGACTAATCATCCAGCTGCCATTGCATCCAGATTTGGTGGCGACTGCCGCTCTAGTCCACCGCTAATTCTTCACCGCCACTAATTTATGATCTAGTCACTAGTAAAATTTGTTATCTAAACACTTAACTTTGCTCTTTTTTCTCTGATACTGAAGAATCATCATAGTGCTCAACATTCGACTTTGTTGGCTCTAAGAAAAATTCAGTCGCATCCATATGTTCTTCAAGAGAGTCGAAAAGGAAAAAAAAAACTACGACCACAACCTGTGTCCACAGCTCCTACCTTCAGGGAAGTTATTATCACTTTTTGCATCTTAATTTTTGTTTTCAATTTGTTATTCTTACATTGAGGATAATGTCGAATTTATTTCTAGGAGAGGAAATATTTATTATTTTTCTTTTGTTTATGCTTTTAGGAATTTTTAGGGTTTATTTTTTCTTTATTTTTATTTTAGGATTTTTTCCTTTGGTTTATCTTTTGTTTTAATGTGTTTTGACTTTGTTGTTGCCTATAGGACAAACTTGTTAGATGCCTTTACTGATTCACTCTTACTAATGAATTTTTTGATTGATTAGGGATTTGTGCAATTGATGAGACTTAAATTTTTATGTGCTTATGACATTTGCATATGCTTCTAGAGTTTGTGTTAATTTAATTTAGAATTTAGTAATGCTAGGATACTTGTGAATAAAAAACCAGTTAGTTAGTATACAATATAGCAATTTAAAAAAAAGTATTTAAACATTGATCATGTGACTCAGTATCATCAGTTGGGATTGGTGAATTGGCACTAATTTCTCTAAAAGTTTTATATGTATGGAGTCACTGATGATAGGAGGATTTTCATCTTTTAGGCTGAATAAAGTCCGATCAAAGTCACACATTTTTAGTTTTTCTATTTTCCTTCACTGGCCGAAATTGGTGACATGACACTTGTTCCCCTTAAGTGGCTTATGTATAGAGTATCTAGTGATTGGAAAGGTTTAGTACCTTTTCGTGCTGTTTAAACCTGGAAATAAATAGAAGTGTTGATTTGAAATGTGCCGCTGGTTGTTTAGGGTTAATAAAAAATTTTAAGAAGTAAAATAAAAACCCGATCAATACGTATCAGAGTTTATTTGTATTATTATGTGCCACTTTAGTTGTGAATAAAATTAGTTGTCTTTCTTTTTGATTGTGGTGGTATAATGGATTCTTTTGCAAATTATCATTTATTCTATTTATATATGCTCTAATTTGAAGATAGAGTTAAAAGTGTGTACTTAATTAGATGACAAATTCCTTATGTTTTTAATTTTTCATTAGTTTGAGTGATTTAGGCTCTTTGTTGTGTGCACCAATTGATCATAGTTAATTCCTTTTTGCAAGTAGTTCCGATAGACCATTTTTTATTTGAGTCTTCCTTTAGAAGTTAGTTGTGGGCATACTTGAGGGCAAATATAAGATAGTGTGGGGGAATTATAGTAGGCACAAAATGCGCAATATTTATGCATTATTTTAGGACTTTATTGAATATCTGCTATTAATTTGCCCGATTTTTTTATTTTGAACAATTCAGAGGTGGTTAAGTAAATATGGAGATTTTTTAGACTAAGTACAAATTGTCAAAGTTAAAGTCAAAGTCAAGGAAGATATTAATAAGACTTTTCATCATAAAACAACAATCATGTTTTATCAGCATTTTGAATTTTAACTTTTAAACCCGATTTTGAGGGATTATGTTTTTTTTTTAGAGATTTTAGGAATTCGTTTTTGGTATCTTCAGAATTATCTCTGAATTTACTACAATAATTGGGTGCTAAACTAGTCTTATCTAATTAGGTGACTTAAGATTTTACATGTTGTTAGAATCCGTGCTTTGATTGCTATGTTAATTTAATATTTATGTGATCTCAGTGCCCAAAATAATGTTGGGATTGTGACGAGAATTTGGGTGTACTCCAATATCTAAAATTGGTTCGTAATTAGGAAAAGACTCAATGACTCTTTTGGAAGTGTCATATTTGATTAGGAATGATATTTCCTAAAGTGGATCCTAATTATGAAAGAGATCCTTGAAAATCCTAAATAGAAAAAGGTTTTCTTGATGATTTAGGATTACTTTGTGACTAAGTAACTAACGTTATAAATGTGGTGTTTATATCTATTATTATATATTTTGAGAGAACAATGTAGATCTGGTAAGTAATATTCGGGAGGTGCCTTATAAGGGCTTGGGAACCATGAAGGCCATGGAGATCTTGAGTTCTAAGATTGAGTCCTGATATCCTATGAGAGTCATGTGGAGAGAGCTTGTATGTGAGATTGTGACTAATATAATTGGGTTAGGGAGTGAGAGAGTGATATTCTAGTTGTAATTTTTGTTATATTGTTATATAGTGAATTAGTCCCTCTTTGTCTTGACGACCGTGGTTTTTTTCCCATTAGGTTTTCATGTAAAACATTGTGTTTTATTTTCTATCTCTATTTTCTTATCTTGTGTATGTTTATTTTACTTTTTTGTTATCAATACTTGAATCAGTGGTAATGGATCATCAGTTTCTTCAATAAGAGATATCAAAACTAGCCGAGTTTTTCCAACAAGTAATAGGTAAACTTAGTAGTCTATTTGATTAATTAAGTATGCAATAGTTGATTAAATAGGTTAACACACTGCACGTAAAATAACTCGTAAATAATTTGACGAAGGTAGTATTGAGATTACATAATCATAATTCAAGAATTGTCACACTGATTCATTGGTTATGATTACGAGTCTTTTTTAGTTCTTAATGTGATCTACTTATATTAGTGAATGATTCGAAGAGTTGTATCTAGTCAATCTAGTAGGTAAGGAAAGATGGTTGTTAGGTACGTTCTCAATGACTATAGCCGTAATTATTAAACTACATAGATATATTTAGTTTGGATGATTAACACTTTTATTGAATAAGTTAGACTTAGCTGGATAATTAATATCATTCACTGTACACTTTATTAATTAATTTTTTAGTTTAATTGATTATTATTCTTAAACTCCTCTTTTATTTTTGATTTATTTTTATTTGTCTATACAATTTCAATTATGAATTTCCGTTCTACTTGAATCAACATTATTTACTTTAAATTTATTTATTTTTACACATTAATTTATATATTAATGGACTCGGGACCACCACACATACATTAATACCAGGCCCGGTATTTCATATGAGAAAACGGCTCAATGGAACAGGGCCCCAAAATCTAAATTTAAAAAAATAAAATAAAATTAATAATAAGATAAAATTCTGTAGTTACTCTTTTTTTCTCATTGCTTATTCATCTTTTTAATATCAACTCTTAACCTCAACCATTTATAACAAATTTTTATTACAGATTTGGTTGAAAAGTATATTAACTACCATCAAACAAATTTTGCAAATTCAAATAGGCTTGAAAAATAATAATTTTTGTATTATTTATTAAGTATTAATTACATAAACTTATTATGTTTTGTATTAAAAAAGTACGTAGTTTTTAAAATTAGTATCCAATTTATAGTAAGTACATAACCCCAAAATCTTTTGAGACGATCCGGATTAATACGTATTTGTATTGTGTATATCCCATATGTTTTGTGTTTCCTCCTTTATTATTGTCCATTTATTTAATTATTTTTCAAAAAAATTTCAGATAAAATTTAATTGGCATGATGTGCCTTTTATAGGTATATAGATAGAAAGTAGAATAGTCCTTAAGAATGGGAAAAATCATGCTCATGACGTGTCAAGGATATATGGTGGTAGAAATTCATCTAGTTTTGCTACAATTTGTATCATGTTGTAAACATCTAGATGCCACATTATCATGGCATTAACATCTGTCAACCATGTGTACATTTAGTTTTTATTTTGATGACGAGTGGCAACCACATTGTGACTCACTAAAATCTCATTTTATATTATATAATATATATATATATATATTGAAATAATATTCTATCAAAGAAAAATTATTCTCTCTTTATTATGGTTTTGCTTTGCTCGTGTATCATCCAATCTCAGTATCAATTTAGAGTTTTTCTCCATCATCAATAGTATCATTCAATTCAACAAGTAATATCTCCTGATCCTCCTTCATTTCATTTTAATTATATTATGTTATTTCTCTTCTCTTCTATTCTTTCACTTTATGTTTATTTTCTACAACACGTTATCAGGGACGAGTATGGTCTCTGCTTACCGTTTAGTCGGATCTTCCAAATCAGAAAGTGTTTGGTAGTTGTGGTTCTGGTTATGAGGAAACAAAAAATTGGAAAATAATACAATTATTCACCTGAAGTTGAATAGATGAAATATGGAAATCTAAAAAATTTAAAGAAAGTGTTCTTATCTTGTAGAAAATAAATCGCTTCAAGTTTGCACCATTGTTAGTTTCTAGAGCAAATTATATGAGATGGTTGAGTGAATGTGGAACAAGGTTGAAATCCAAAAATCTATATGAAACTCTAGATAAGGAAAATGAAATAATTGAGCAGCAGAAAATTAAGCTTTGATTATAATCCAAACTCATCTGACCGATGATTTGCAAAATTAGTATATGACTATCACGGATCTTGTAGATCTACGCAATCTCTAAACTCCAGATATAATCATCAAACTGAAATCATCCTACCTGAAGCACGAGACGAATGGAATAATTTGAGATTTCAAGACTGTAAAAACGTGAATGAATATAACTCTGCAATGTATTTGATTGTAAATGAATGGAATAATTTGAGATTTCAAGACTGTAAAAACGTGAATGAATATAACTCTGCAATTTATTTGATTGTAAATGAATCAAAAATGTATGGGGAAACAAAAACAGATTATGAAATGTTAGATAAAACATTTACCACTTTCCATCCTTCCCAGACGGTTTTACAATAGCTGTATTGGGAAAGAAAATTCCAAAAATATGATATTTGATTACCATTTTGGATATTGCTGAAAAATACAACTGGTTGTTAAAAAATAGTGAAAGGCTCCCTGTTGGTACCCAAGTATTCCCAGAAGTGAATACACATTATAATAAAAATTCAAGCCGTGAACGTGGTCGTGGTTATTGTGGCCGTGGTCGTGGTTCTGGGTGTAGGAATGACTATGGAAATGAGATATGGGAATGGTCGTGGAAATAGCTGCAGATCTGGAAGTGGCCGAGGATCTGAAAATGGTCAGGAATGAGTTTGTAATTCCAGTAGAAATTATGGATATTCATATAATAATTTGAATGTTCCACATAAGTGGAATGTTTACAATGACACTCCCAACAAAAGGAAAGAAGTTCAGGAACCGCTGAAGTTCAACCGTGGTCCCTGTTATAGTATGGTTCCCCCACTTATTATTCAAGGACTTGTCGCCCCCTACATGTAGTTGAAGCTTATCAGAAAATGAGACGTGAATAAGAAAAGGAAAAGAATAATGAAGCAAATATGACTGATATTTTTGGCGATGGTGATATTAGTCCTGTCGACATATCAAATTTGGAAACTGCTGATTTCTTTGAAGATCTTGATGGAATGATAGATTACCTGATTCGTGATGGAACCGTTAACTACAAGTGAATGTATTTCCTTATTTTGAAATGTAAATATAATGGAATGTAATTTTAGTTTTTGATTGTAAATATATGTAAATAGTTATGAATATATATTACATTTCCATTCAATTGATGTTATGTTTTCAATTTATTAAAGGTTATGAATGCGAATCAAGAATTAGTTATATTTGGAGATATATGTTTAGCTGATAGTGCAACAACTCATACCATTCTGAGAGAACCAAAATATTTTCTAGAACCAATACCAATTTAAATTAAGGTGAATACCATATCAGGTTCAGTAGATCTAATAGAAGGCCCCGGAAGAGCCTCAATCTTGTTACTAAATAAAATTAAATTGAATATATATAATGCATTATATTCTAACAAATCCATAAGAAATTTGCTTAGTTTCAGAGATATAAGAACGCTGGATATCATATTGAAACAGTTGATGAAAAGAGTGTCAAATATTTATGTATTATTTCGAACAAATCAGCCTAGAAACTTGTGATTGAAAAATTATCTATTGCATCATCTAGATTTTATTATACAACTATCAGGTATATTGAAACCCATGTTATCAAGAACAAAAATTTCTCATATCCCAAAATATTCCAACTTTGTCATGATCGCTTTGGGCATCCGGGATCCACAATGATGCGTAAAATAACTTCGAACTCAAAAGGAAATGCATTGAGAAATTATAAAATCCTACTGAATGATAGGGACTTATGTATTCCATGTTCCCAATGAAAATTAATAACAAAACTTTCATTTTCGAAAATAAGATTTGAATCTCCATGTCACGTCCGTAATCTGGGGCTATTTGTCTGCTTATTTTGAAATTTTTCTTAATTTTTATTTATTTTCGTTATAAGGGTAAAATGAGCATTTTTGGAAAATGTTGACTTTTCCGGTTTGACCAAATTATTTGACTAAGTTGACTTTTGGGTTGGTTTTGAAAACAATTTGATATTTGAGTTAATTTTGTAATTATTTTATAAATGGGGTTGTTTTTAAATTAATTTGTAAACATATGGGTTGGTGGAGATATTTACCACCCATATAAGTATGAAAAGAATTAGTTTTAATTCATTTGTCACCAAAACCTAGAAAACTACTTTCACGTATTCTTCAAAACACTCTCAACCAAAACCTCTCCGCGGATTTCAAGACCACGATTTTCAAAGCTTTAATTGTTGAAGTTGCACTTGGGATTTGGTTTTAGTCTCGATTTCTTCATCCTAGGTAATGATTTCTCTTCTCTTTTTGTTTTAAACCAACTTTTATTGATTTGTGGATTTTATCTATAATTAGGGTTTGATGATTTTGGAATTGATTTCCACGAATTGATTTGGGGGTTTTGCTTTATATGGTTTGGGTTTTGAAACCCTTGATTTAATTTCACTATTTGGGTTTTAATTGAATCTCAATTGATTTTAATTGTTCTTTAGATATAAACCCTAATTTGTTCAATTTGGGGATTTATGAATTATTCTTGATTTGGTGTAGACCAAGTTGAGGATCGCCGACCGGAGTAGATTCGGTTGATTTGGATTAGCAAATAAGGTTAGTAGCCGTGTTTACGCCCTCACTATTGTTTGTCATTGTCTGTTTGATTGTTTGCGAATTGGTTAAATTAATATAAGCTGAAATCTGTGATTGATTAGCTTAATCTGTTGCATTTGATATAAACTGCTTGGGTATATTGCTGTCATTTTATCCATACATTTTGGACATGTGAACTAGTGTCCTTATTTGTTTGTTATCTGTCTGTTAATCTAGAAATTGGAATTCTGTAATCTGTTAAAAGTCCTGTCCGTAGATTAGTACGATAAGACCAGCAAGCTATTAGGGAAAACTAGATGTATACATCGATGCGCGAAAGTATATAGGACCTTGATTGCCAATCACTATCTGGATGCGACGACATCACTTCTGGAGCTTTGCTTACTGTCTGGATGCGACGGTATCACTTCTGGGATCTTTGATCCATCTCTGAGGGTTTAATCTTATTTGTCTGTTTCTATTCATATTTTGTTATTAAACTAAGGACAGGCCTGATAAGTTAATCACCTAAATAATTGGGTAATCTGAAACTCTGTGATAATGATATGTTTCTGCTTCTGGTTATGTGTTGGATATGTTTTCGTTTGATTCTTGCTAATGCTAGTTGTTTTCTTTTGGTTTCTAACCTTGGGTAGTGTATATTGTGACTCCTAACTGGCTGTAAGTGTTATGATTAGACCCATTTGGATAGCTAGACTTTGATTGGCGAACGACATAATTCGAATTAGGCTAAAATTGAGCCCAGGGTCCGTAACCGGACTGTATACCGGACTAGGTACAAGACCGTCACTTAAAACTAGAAAACTGGACGTAGAATGGTCTCTGGACGAACTCTTTCCTGAGCTAGTTACCGAAATACAATTCGGTCAGCCACGAGATCATTAGATTCACTCTCTGGACGAACTTCTTACCGAAATAGTTACCGAACTGTAGTTCGGTATAAACCTTTGAAGACTGTTCAACCTTTCTGACCGAGCTCTTCATCGATCTAGGTACCGAATTACAATTTGGTATGTCTGAGAGATTTGAAACTCTCTGACCGAGCTTCATATCGGATTAGGAGCCGAACTATCACTTAAACCTTCCTTGGAATCGTATAATTTCTCTCTGACCGAGCTAGGTACCCAACTGCTTACCGAATTACTATTCGGTAACTCTGGTGATGCTCTCTGACCGAATAGCCTACCAGACTGCATACCGAACTCCTAATTCAGTATCGGTCTTCCTTCTGAAAATAATTTGACAACTACTAAGCCCTTTTCAGTCGGTAATTGAAATAATCTGTAATCACTTATCCTAGATCACTTAAAGGGGATTGTATTTGGGATAAATTGATTTGGTAATCAACTTGTTTGCTTCTGTTTGTACCCCTTTGGTTGTTAATTAACCTGCATATGTGTGTGACATGCTATTCTGTTTAATAAGACGCATCTGTGTGTTTGTGGGGCATTGGCTTACTAACCAGACATCGATAGTCTGACCCTTCGTTGTTTTTCCTTTTTGTTTTAAATATTTTGATCCCTTTTGGGAATGGAAATTGCTGAGTTCAGACAGTCGGGTGGGATAGCAGGATATCACTAGCATCGAGCATCACATGGCATCATCTTCAGACTTGGATTGCATTTCTGTTTCAGTGTTGCTAGACTTATTTTTGTATTTGAAACCGCTGCACTTTGTTTTGGATTGATTTTCAGATTAAGTACTTTTGAGATATTTTTATGTGATTTTCTTTCATTTGGGACTTGTAGTCAAACTACTATTATGTATTTGGATTTGTTTTGAACCTTTGACTTTGGAATTAAAAGATATGTCTTTTCAGTTTTGCTTACGATCTGTATATCTGTTTCTGTATCTGCGTATATATGTTTGTCTGTCTTTCGCACCGGTAGCATCCGGATTTTGCGTTCCCTTTCTGTCGGGGCGGGGGTTCGGGTGTTACACTCCATCATTTTTACAGAGAATTCAAGGAGATATATGTGGACCCATTCGTCAACCTAGTGGACAGTTTTATTATTTTATGGTTTGATAGGCGGATCCACAAGATGGTCCCATGTATGCTTATTATCAATTAGAAATATTGCTTTTGTTAAATTATTAGCATAGATTACTCGATCACGAGCTCATTTTCCAGAATACCCTATTAAGAGTATAAGACTTGATAATGCTAGTGAATTTACATAGAAAGCATTTGATGAATACTGTCAAGTATCTGGGATTGATATTGAACATCCAATGCCGCATGTTCATACAAAAAATGGATTAGCTGAATCATTGATTAAGTGCCTTCAGATAATTGTGCGAACTTTATTGATGCTCTCAAAATTACCAGTATCTGTTTGGGGACATGCTATACTGCATGTTGATGCATTGATTTGTATCTCCCTAACAACTTATTACCAATATTCCCCATTACAGCTAGTATTTGAGCATCCTCTTAATGTCTTGCATTTGAGAACATTTGGGTGTGCTGTATATCTACCCATTACTATAACTCAGAGAACGAAAATGAGACCCCAGAGACGTTTAGGAATATATGTGGGCTTTGATTCTCCATCAATTATTAGATATTTGGAGCCATTGATAGGAGATTTATTTACAACTAGATTCGCTAACTGTCAATTTGCTGAAAGTAATTTTCCATCACTTGGAAAAGAAAAGATTTCTCCTGAAGAGAAACTTGAATTAACATGGAGAGTGGAGAGTTTCCACTTTATGGATGGACTCCATTGTGAGGTTCAAAAGATCCTACATTTACAAATGATAGCTAATCAAATGTCAGATGTATTTAATGATACTTCGAAAATAATCAAGTCTTATTTAGAAGCTACTAATGTACCGGCAAGGGTAAATGTTCCAGAAAGACAATCTCAAAAGATAATAGCAAATGAAACTCCTATCCCATGCCAGAAGCTTGAAAGACCATCTGGTTCGAAAGATATAATTCCGAAAAAAAAATAAAAGAAAGAAAAGTGATCTAGATCCTAAAAACTCATCCAATGAAATTTCAAAAGTTGTTGATATCTCTGAAAATTAAAAAGTCCTTGAAGGAGGAAATGATAAAGAAATATCATAATAATAAATTTAAATCGAGAATTATGGAATAGAGATGGAATAAAAAATTGATGATCTATTTTCCTACACGTTGGCGGTAGATATTTTATATGATGATCATGAGCTACGTAGTATGGAAGAATGTAGAAATAGATATGATTGGAAAAAATGGGAAGAAGCAATCTAGGAGTTGAACTCTCTGAATAAACGAAAAGTTTTTGAACCCATAATGAAAACACCAGAAGATGTTCAACCAGTTGTTTAAAAATGGGTTTCTATTCGGAAATGAAATGAAAAAAAAATGAAATTATGAGATATAAAACACGTTTGGTTGCTCAAGGTTTCTCTCAAAAATCTGAAATTGATTATGAAAAAACTTATTCCCTAGTAATAGATACTATTACGATTCAATTCTAATCAGTCTTACCAATTCTGAGAAACAGGAAATGTATCTTATGGATGTAGTTACTGCACATTTGTATGGATCACTTGATTATGATATTTATATGAATCTCCCAAAAGATTGAAATTACCTAAATCACATCAATTGAGATCTCAAAACGTATATTCCACAAAACTATAAAAATCCTTATATGGATTAAAATAATCTGGGAGAATGTGGTATAATCGTCTCAATGAATACTTGATAACAGAAGGATACTAGAATAATACTATATGTCTATGTATCTTCATCAAGAAATTAGAGTCCGGTTTTACCATTATAAAAGTTTATGTGTATGATATGAATATCATTGAGACTTCTGAAAAGATCAAACAAACTACTAAGTATTTGGAAAAGGTATTTGAGATGAAAGATTTGGAAAAAATGAAATATTATCTTGGTCTGGAAATTGAACATAAATCAAATGGCATATTGGTTTATCGCAAACATTGAAAAGCTTCTAAAAAGATTCAATATGGATAATGTCCATCCATTAAGTACACCCACGGTTTTAAGAATACTTATCCCAAAAAGGATCCATTTTGACCGAAAGATGATGACGAATAGATACTTGGTCCTGAAGTACCATAACTGAATGCAATAAGTGCACTATTATATTTGGCTTATTGTACAAGACCATATATCCCGTTTGCTATGAATTTACTACCAAGATATAGTTCCACACCTACTCTTCGACATTGAAATGGAATTAAACATTTTTTATTTTTTATGTTGCCTAAAAGGTATGAAAGATTTGAGATTATTTTATACTAATTCAGATAAAATTTTGGGTTTGACTAGTTATGATGATGCTAGATACCTTTCGGATCCATATCAAGGATGTTCTCAACTGAATATATTTTCATGTATAATGGTATCGTGAGCACATGGAGATCTAGGAAAAAAGATTTGGTAGCCACATCTTGAAATCATGTTGAAATTTTAGCGTTACACAAAACCACTCAAGAGTGTATTTGGTTGAGATTAATAATCCAACATATCTAGATTTCATGTGGTATCTCCCAAACTTTGAATGGGCCAACTGTAATTTTTAAAGATAATACGACATGCATCATCTAAGTTCGGGAAAGTTATATCAAAGGAGATCAAACCAAACTGTAACGGCAAACTCCCACCCTGGTAGAACCATGGTTAGGAGTCTGACGCCACCCAACAAGTACAGGAATATAACAGTCGAATAATTCAAAATCCTAAAGTTTCAATAGCCCATAAAGTAGTCATATAGTGCAGAAATCCCAAGAAACATAACAATACTAATGTCCAGCAAAATCAAATACAAATCCAAATGATAAAAGTCCCAAATACAGTCCATAAACCAATGTACAAAAAATAACATAATAAAAAAAGAAATGAAATGCTGATGATGTATGCCGTGATCCGTATATGAGACAACACCTAATCAATCGAAGTACCTGCCCTCAACTTGGGATTTTATCCCCAGATTACAGAATAGGAAGAGATAAAGGAAACGTTAGACTATGAATTAGTCTAAGTTAGCGCTCACATTCCAGCACATACAGAGTGACCTAGACTCGACTCTAATCACGGGAGCACACAATGCAAGGCTCTACAGACTCCCTAGAGTCCACTATATTAGTCAACACACCAATCAACCTATCAATCAACAATTTATTGATTATCTTCCTTTAGTCAGAATTCAATTATCCGTTATCTATATATACATTCACGTTCAATTATCAAACTAAAAATAGGCTCCTAAAGTTCACGGTTTAAGGTCATATTGATTCTATAGGGCGCTAGGATTACGTCTTCGGAGCTTCCGCCCCAGGAAACCAGATTTTTAATTAAGGCTTTCTGTGGAGGTTCCGTCACTAGAATTCCGTGTCTAGTAGTTTAAGTCCGGTTATTTAACTTTCAAAATTATAGTTACAAAAGACAGAAACATCAACTAGTTTGTGGTCACTTATTTAAGTCTGATTCGAACATCAATCAAAGTTATTTACCATCCATTATCAGTCCATTAACAATATCCAGCAACCAGAAATAAATTCTTCATTAATTAACAGTTTAGCCAGTTAATTACCAGAATTATGCCCAAAGCAGCTAACAGTGCAAAACGGGATTACAGTAGCAGTAACAGTGTGGCCGAAGCCCAGTAAATAGTATCAGTATAGTAGTTTCAACTACAATCAGTATAGGCACTTCAAGCCAATTATTTCAATAGTGAGGATCCTCTATCCCTAGGCATGCCATATATTCTACCAGTCGACTGACTAAGGGCAAAAACTCATAGTTCCGTTCGTTTACTGTTTAAACTTGATTATCAATTTCAGTGTATAAGCGTTATAAAATCAGAGTACAGTTGAAGTCTTATTTTGTCAATTTATTATCCTTATCAGGCAGTTTATCATGTTTTTATTTTCATTGTTAAACAGGGCAGTTTGAGAGATAGTTTCACAATACAGCAATTCACGACACATGCATATAACAAAGAACATACATCAAACATCGTATTGGACAAAAAAACAAACTACTAACCTAACACAGAGCATGGCAATTCGAGCAGAATCCAACCTATGCCACTGCTTGATCAGCCTCTTCATCCGATGCTCCTGCAGATTGTTATACAAACATATGAATACTACCGCAGCAAAAAAGAAATCTTCTCAGACACCGATTCGACAGACTAGAACCAACCCTATCAAAACCCCATTACATCCCAAATTCGAACCCTAGACATCTTACCGTGATTCACACCACCGATTCCGACTACCCTCTCGAACTCAGAATCTGAGCGCTCAGAATCCCTAGATCACCCGAACCTATTTGATAGAACTCACTTAAGATCAGAATATAACGGATTCCATTCAGCAGAACCTGCAATGAAGCGAAGGGAAACTTACCGAGAATCGCTTGATTTCGAGTACAGAATTCTAATACTCTAAACCGGACAGCGAACCGAACCTGAACGTTTACCCGAAGTCAGAACCGGAATATTCGATAAGACAGACTATCAGAAACAGAAACGGGACGGATAACTTACCAAGAACACGTCGGAACCCTAAGGCAGAACACCATACCGATCGTCACATAGAAAACCTCTCTGTCTCTCAACTTATGTGACTGCTGAATAAGGCTAAAACCCTAATTAAAACCCTAACGTTAAACACTTATTTATAACATGTCTTATAACTAGCTAACCCCCTCTAATACCAGAAAATTGCAACATAACCCCCTGACTCAGGAAAATTGCAAAATTTAACCAGGACTCTAGACAAATTCCAAATAAACCCCTAAATTACGACATAAACTACTAAGCCCGAAAACGGTCCGTTACACAAATATTTTCTCCTAATTCTTTTACACCAACGAGCTTTAGATACCGGTCAAATCGACATAAAGCAAATTAGATCTTCCAGTAAGTGGATCTATTAATGAAATCATTACCGACATTAACGTTCGAGAAACAGGTTTATGAGATCGGAATGCAGAAACTTTCAAATTAGAAAATTAGGTTTACGGGTGTTGTCAACATGGGAGAATTTTTCTAATTCTGGATTCACCAACTATACTCTTTTTCCTCGTCCAGTTTTTATCTGACTGGATTTTTTTGGTAAGGTTATAACGAGACGGTCTAATATTAGAAATGATGAGATCCATGGGGAATATTGTAAACATCTGGATTCCACATTTGCATGGCATTAACATGTATTAACCATGTATACATTTAGTTTATGTTGTGGTACAAGTGGCAATCACATTGTGACTCACCAGAATATCATATTATATATATATATAAATGATGATAGTGTTAGGAAAATCGAGTTCGTCGCAGCGAATTTATCTCGATCAATAATAAGTAAACAAAATAAAAGATAAGAAAACAAATGTATTAACGCACTAGGATTACGTGAAAATCCAAAACGGCAAAAAACCATAAACGTTAGGACGGACAACTATTTTTATTATATAGCAAAAGATGTTACAGCCACAATAAGAAAAAACTCTCTAACCCAATTTCAATTACAAGCCTCACACCAAGCTCACAAAAAAGAAATTTACAAAACACTCAGGATCTCAATTTGTGTCTCTATGATTGAAGACTCCAACATCATATTTATAGTGAATAATGACTTACTCACCAAGTAAATCATAATAAATTATGAAACCTATTATTATTAGAATTCCTAAAAGGAAGGAAAAATGATTTTTTTCCTAATAACAGTTCTAATAAGGCGAAATACAATTTCTAGTCAAATATAATATTTCCAAAACAGTTTTCAAATCTTTCATTTTTAAAAGAGACTTCAAATCTTTCTCAACTTCTAAATAAAAACCGGTATATTAAATAAATTTTTGTCAAATCTTAACTGACTAGGGTGAGTAATCCTTCTTGTACTACTGAAATAATATTCTACCAAAAAAAACTAAATTCTTTTGTCTCTATTATGGTGTTGCTTTGCTCGTGTTCATCCAATTTATTTCAATTTAGAGTTTGTCTTCTCCATCCATCATATTTTGTAATTACAAATAATATCTTCTAATCCTCCTTCATTTTATTTAATTATAGAGTAATGCTTTCGACATCCACTTATTTTGTTTTCACACTTCATTTATTAATTTTTTTTTTCAAAATACCATATTATCATAATAATAATAAATATTAATAGATTAAAAATATATAAATATTTTATTTATTTATTTTATTTTTAATATATTAGCATATCAATTTACTTTCAACTATTTTATCATATTTATTTTTTATAATTATTTTATTATTATTTTAAGAATATAAAATGTAATCACTTAATTATTAAAAAAAAAAACTATAATTATGTAATATGAATAATAATAATAAATAATTATATAAATAAATCAATTTAACATAAAATTTTATATTTATAACTATAAATAAAATTATAAATTTAGTTAATTTTATAATATAATTTATATAATTTTTTAATATTATTGAAGATTAAATATATTTGAATAATCAACCCATACTTCTTTAAGTCAAGCACAGTATTATAATTATAATATTAATGATATTATTTCTGTTATCTTCTGCTCCCAGCTCTATTTTTATTCTTTTACAACATATCACAAATTTAACAACTTTATAAATCATTGGATCCGAACACTGTCAATCCATCCTATCAAAAAAAAAAAAAAAAAAAACGAATTGAATGGCTGACACCAAATTGCCAAAAATAACCATAAATAATGAATCAAGGACATGGTAGGTCACCACCGTAAAGGAAATGAATGACACCACTAATCACAACTTGTCATATGCAACAGAAATGAATAGTAATACTCATCATTATAGCATATAGGACATTCCATGATATAGAAGCACTGTTCGAATTGTCGGGAAAAAAAATTCGAGATTGTAATTATAATAAATAAATAAATAAATTTAAGCGGTTGATCTAAAAATTAAACCTTATTTAGTCTAAGGCTGTCACATTAGCATTTTTGACAGTATTTAACGTTTTTATAGAGTGTAGCGTTTTTTAAATAATTTTTAGTATTCAACATTTTAATTAGTGTTTTTAATAAATACTGTTTGGTAAACTAGCGTTTTAATTATCTAATAAAGTTTAAATAACATAAAAGGACATATAAAAATGATAATTGATTTTAAATTTAAAATATGATTTTAGAATAAATTAATTTATTTTTCAATAAGTAACAAAAAAAGAATATTATTTTTATAAAAATCAATTTTTTCTATGTCCTTATAAAAAAATATTTAATTTATTAAAACTAAAATTAAAATAATAAATTAAGAAATAATTATTACAAAAAAATTTGATAAAGAGATTGATTTCATGTAAATAAGGATAATTTTGAAAAAATAATTTTAAATGTTAAAACTCTAAACGTTACTCAGATTAACGTTTTACAAACTCTTAAAAAAAACTCTAATAGTAAGATTATAAGTTGACCACCAAATACAGATTTTAATTACTTTTAGAGTTTTGATTGAGTCAAAACACTAAACTTTCTCAAAAACTCTCCTGCCAAACATAGACTAAAATTTAATTAAAAAAAATAATTAGAAAATATAATTAAAATTATATTAATTTATAACAAAAATTTTAAATTTATATTTTATATATAATTATTTTATAAAATTGTCATTTATCTTGACAGCAGAATAAATAATTATTATTTATATTTTATTTGGCGATTATAAGTTATTATTATTTTTAAATTATACTTTAAATAAAATATTTATATTTTAAAATATTTTTAAAAATAAATTTATTTAAATATAAATAAAAAGCTATATTTATAAGTGAATTTATTCCAACTATTTTCTTTCATTATTTGTTATGAAACCTCACAATTATAATTATAATTATAATAATAATTATTATTATTTTATCTATTAAGCTCTAAATATCATTGAAATTTTAGTAATAAATAAAAAAAAAACATTATATACTTCAGTTATTTAAAAAAAAAAAGTGAAAATTCTAAGAAATGGCTTTTTAAAATTTAAAATACAATTATAGGCCTGTTTTGAAAAACATACAAAAACAGACTTTTAAAAGTTTAGTTTTCACTACATAGGCCAAGTTTCCCAAAATACCCCTGAAACTTTACAATTCACAGATGCTGTGAATTATGTTCAAAGTCTGTGAATTATGCTCACAGCTATGAATGACCTATGGAGTGAAAATCAAAGTTTAGTTTTGTAAACTTTTCAAAAGTGGCCTATAATTGTATAGTAAATTTTTTATGACCTAGAAATCTAATGGACTAAAAAAAAATCACAATAATTTATTTTTCACCATTTTATCACTTTATTATCAAATACCGTTAAATTTAGTACTCATATGTTGGTGGGTGAATATAGTGAAGGACATTTTAATAATTTCAAGTTTTTAAAAAATATTAAAAATCATTTAAATTTTTTGAAAAATACTAAAATATCATTAATAACTGTTTATCCATAAATGAACAATTGATAAATTATACTTAGATAGTAAAATGGTAAAACAATAAAATTAGATTTTTTTAAAAAAAAAATCCTAAATTTGAGGTGGTTTTTTTTTTTTTATTCTGAAATTTAAAATTTTATTTTTATATTATTTTATTAAAAAATAATGTGTTATATTTAAATAAGCCATTATATATTATAAATTTTATATAAAATTATTAGTGTTATAAAGAATTAAAACACCAAATAAAAAATGGATTCTTAAAAAATATAGCCATGATATTGAAATGCTGTTATAAAAAATGCTATTATGAAAAAATATACTTATTTCTATTCGCAACATGGGAATTATAAAAAATATATAAAGTCAAGAACTCTCGAGTCTGATGATTTATTTTTTGTTAATTTCTTTTTTAACAACAAGAGGTGATGGTATTAAATGGAAGAATAAGAATGTAATATATATTTTTTTTCTTCTCTAATTCTAAAGAAAGACGGTTGGAGTTGATTCCAAAATTAGGAAAGAGGTGATGGGTGGATTGGTTTTTTTGTAAATTTTATTTTCATTTATATGTTTATTTAAAATTTTTATTTAATTTTTTAAATTATAAGACAAAAATATTTTTCAAGAAATATATTTTAAAAATATATTAATTATTACTTTAAATAATTTTATAATAAAATTTTATAAATAAAACGGATTTAATTTTATAAAACTTCAACCATTAATAATAATTATAATAATTATAATAATAATAATAATAATTATTATTATTTATCATAATTTCTAATTTAGAATGGAAAGAATATTATTAATAAATTATTTTTAGATAATAAAAATAAAAAATATTTAGATTATTACTTTAAAAAACAATTTATGGAGTTGGTGTTATAAAAATAACATATTTGAATGGATTGTGATGGAAACATCACCATTAACAGTAAAAAGAACTTCAATTATATGTAGTAATAATAGTTATATATTAGAGGATTTGAAATATTTAAAAGTGACATCTTAGCTGCCATCAACCAAAGAGGGAGCCATCCATCATTATCATAGAGGTCGAATTTGATTTTCCAATCCACATTCTTTCACTGGAGATTGAAAGATTAAATAAAGACTTTTTTCAAAGTTGTAAAATGAAATAAATATTGAAAAAGAAACTTTTTTTTCTTTTCCATATTTCATGATAATATTTTAAGCATTGTTTTTAATCTTTGATATACTGATATATTTTAATAAAAAAACTATTTCACTTAAAATTTCTCAATATTTAGTAATGAATATAATTATTAATTTTAGTGAAACATATTATTATTTTATGATAATACTTTAAACAGAGTTTAGAATAATATTTAAAATTTTAAAATATATAATATAATTTATAACACATATTAAATTAACACAATTTTATAGCAGATATCTTATAAATACTCATAAAAAATTACAAAACTTACAATAAATATTATTAACTGAGGATGATTTATAAACTAGTTTAACATTATAAACATAAAATTTAAAAATATTAGAAACTAATTTCACCTTAATTTAAAATTTTAAAGTGAATAATTTTCTTAAATGAAAATAATTATAAATAACAAAAAATGTTTAATATAAGTAGGAATGTTATTATACATATTATTTTTATATTGAGCATGAGTTTGTATTAATAAGTTATAGAGGAATTCTACTTTGAATAGAATTAAATACAGATGATAATGATGAAAGTACAATACACAGTATATCTTAAACACCTCGATTCGAGTTTTCTCTGTCCAAGGTTGAATTGTTAAATGGAATATTAGAGCTCATTGTCAGATTTTCACAATGGTTTTATTAAAATGTAGGTCAAAAGGTCTTTCAAACATATTAAATTAACTTGAATTTCTTTTTTTGTGTACCTTGTCACGAATAAAGTGGAAAACTACATCAAGATGCTTCATCTGTATATAAAAGATATGGTCGTGGCTCCTATGATATCACACTACAAATTCGGTGTTTAAGTAGAAAAATAGCCACTATCATGCAACAAGGCTTGAATTCAAGTGAATTCAATAGTTGCAAGACGAATTGCACTGTATTCCTATTCGTTTAAAGATTTTGCCATTTTCTTTTGTCGTTTCTTGAGGCTCCAGAAAGTTAAATTTCAGTCCATTAATATAGTAAAATTGTAGTAGACTTTTTTTTTTGTTTTTCGCAAGATCACTAGTGCAATCGGCATCCATTTAGACATTCAACTGTCAGCCAGAGGATTTTGAAATCAGTAACCCATTATTTATCGTGTTTTGTGAGTATCTCAAAATTTGCTTTACTAAATTTCAATTATCTTTTATTGGTGAATGAAGAAATCAGGATATCTTATGGGCCGAAAAATAAACCTTTGGTCTCGTCAAGCTAAAGTATTGTAGTTCTTCAAATATACTTTTGTACAAAGTAGGATAAACAAAAAAGTAAACATGTAATTTTTAGATGTCAATTTAATTGACAAAATGTTGTTATATTAATGATTTGAAATGCAAAGATAGATGTGTCGTGGCAGAAAGTTTGAGAGAAAAAAACTCTTTCTTTATTTGGTGAGATCAAACCGACCCGAGTTCAGAAAGGATTTCATCAGTATTTTTGTAAAGTGTTTCTGAATGAATTTTCTTTTTCCGCAAGTCCCTATTTATAGGGTTTTAAAGGAGAAAATATATCTTTTAATTGATATTCTAGTCGAGTTATAATAATTTGTTACCTTTAATGTTTATCTTTCCAATTTTATTAGATTTAGTGTTTTATGTGTTAGGAAATATATGTAATTTGATTTGATTTAATCTTAATGATGAAATTATTATTTTTTGACCACTAATGCTAGATTTTGGTCTCAAATCGGTACTCGACCCCTTTTTTTGTTTCAACTCCTTCTTATCTCGACCGTGAATTACTTTGACCCCAACTCCTTCCTTAATTGGAGGAGTTGATCCTTGTTGATTGACCCTTCGCTTGGCGGGGACCGGGATACTGGCCTTTAGGGGCGCTTCGGGTGAACTGGCCCTTGGGGCGCTACGGGTGATTTGGCCCCTAAGGGTACTCTGAGGGGTTTGGCCTTTAGACTTTAGAAGTCCCATTTTTACTTGGACTACTACAAGATATAGGAACCAAACCAGAAATAGAGGGAAGGGAATGACAAAGAGCAGAGAATGAGAGATTGGATTCTGTAATCATATTGTCCAGAAAAGTGATCTCTATATCTATTATACCATGTGGAGATTATATGATTTTGTTCTTCTATTGAATATGAGCCTGTATAAGTAAGTTACAAATGATAATGATAAAAATACAAATACACAATAAGTTCTTAAACCTTATCAGTTGTAAATGCTATTGAGTAGCTGGATTACACCCTTTATACCACTTGTACAAATGTACATTTCTCATACATCATTATCATGTTGATACATATAAATTATCTATCTAAAGTTAATTGAATCATCAAAGATTCACTTGCATATATATGTCAAGCTCGTGCATGAATAACGAATGTGTTTTATTTCTAAAACAAATATATTTCCTCATGTTGATTTTTTTTTAAATTGTGTATTTGGAAATCTCTCTGTACATTGTTTACTATACATAGATGTATCAGAAAATTCGATTAACTCTATTACTACTTGTTGAATTAATCGGTGACCATTGTAGCAGAGAGAAGTTTTGATAAACAAAAAGTAAAATAAGCAGGCACAAGGTAAGAAAATACAGCACAAGGTTTTACATGGAAACTTAAAGCGAGAAAAAACCACGTTCATCAGGCAATGAGAGACTAATATGTAATAATAGATAAAAAGTTATAGTCAGATTATTACTCTCTCACTTTATAAGCCAATTACATTGATCGCAGTCTCATATAAATCTCACGAGATAACAATACTCAATTGTAAAACGTAAAATCTACGTGCTTCCCAAGTCTTTAATGGGCACCTACTAAACCTGTAACACCACATATTGTGACAGGGTTAAAAGAAATTGAATTGCTACCCATATCAGCAATGTGTACATTATTTTTTGGGAGCTCAGAACTTGAGAACTCCTAAATTAAGTGTGCTTGACTTGGAGCAATCATGGGATGAGTGACCTTCCGGGAAGTTTTTTTCGAAAAGCATGCGAGTGAGGACAAAACATGCTGGAAAGCGTAATGGTGGTCTGTGGGCTAATGGTCAGCCTAAAGATCGATTGTGAATGACGTGACGCCTTGCCACCGCGCCTCGGGCCATCCCGGGGCGGGGGGGCGGACGTTACAAATGGTATCAGAGCAACCCTGCGACCGAGAGTGCACCTATGGATAGAAGAGCCCAAGGCATTTGTCTAGCGGGCGTAAAGATTTTGGAAATGATGTGGGCCAACCACAATGAGGATGTTGTGTCCTAAGGGGGGTGGATTGTAACACCCCATATTGTGACAGGGTTAAAATGAATTGAATTGCTACCCATATACTAATGTGCACATTATTTTTCGGAAGCTCAGAACTTGAGAACTCCAAAGTTAAGCGTGCTTGGCTTGGAGCAATCTTGGGATGGATGACCTTTCAGGAAGTTTTTCCAGAAAGCATGCGAGTGAGGACAAAGCATGTTGGAAACCGTAATGGTGGTCTGTGGGGCTAGTGATTAGCCTTAAGGCCGATTGTGAATGATGTGGCGCCCTACCACCGCGCCTCGGGCCATCCGGGGGCGGGGGCCAGACGTTACAAAACCTCACTAACTAGATTTAAATTAGGATATCTAATAATAGATATAAGCATCATATTTATAGTACCTAAACTATTAAAGAAATCTTTTTATATTTTGGAATTCCCAATAATCTCTTTCTTGATTAGAATTCACTTTAGGAAATATCATTTCTAACAAACTATTATTCTTCCAAAATAGTCTTTGAGTCTTTTTCAAATTACCAAACCAATTCTAGATACCAGAGTATATATATAAATTTCTCGTCACAATTCGAATAGGAAGAAACTTAGGTATGTACTTATACGCCATCTATCACATTAATTTGAAATTTTATTCTACCCAATTCTTCTCTCTTCTTACATTTCTATTTTCATTTTTTCCAACACGTTATCAACATGAGTATATTCTCTTGATATCGCTTAGTCGTATCCTCTAGATTAGAAAATATTTGGTAACGTTGTTTTGGTTACAATAAAATGAAAAATGTAGAAATTGAAAACTTATATCATCATTCACCCGAAGTTCAATAATGATGGATATGGAAAGTTAAAAATTATATCATTAATAATCTAATATTGAATAATGATGTAATGTCCAACCCCCACCCCTGAAAGGTCAGGGGCGTGGAAGTCGAGGTGCCACATATATACATACATAAACTATAGGTAAATTATTAGCAATTACTTATAAAATACCATATACATTTAAATGTCTACACATTCCATGATTTATCATTCAAGTAAGTACTTACATGTTATAGCAAAAGTGCTAATTCAAAATACATAAGATATTTACCTTAAAAAACTTAGCATCCCCGAATACCGAATATGTAGGATTTCCAAATGTAATGGTTTTATAATTATTTTGAGCAAAGCATATGAAGTCATAAATGTAAATGCACTAAATGATCTTCAAGCTAACACTTTGTTAATACCTTATAACTTCTATTTCTTACCTCACTAGATCACTTGCTCATAGTTGAAATAGAAAAGAGAAAATGAAAGACAACAACGAGAGTCAAACTATCGTTGGCTGGTTAAAACTTTCATACTTAAACATAGACAAACAAGATGCTTCTTTACTAACTACTACTTACTGGCACAAAAAATGCAATTCAGGTCATCCAAGATTAATCATACAAGCATTGTCAAGCATTTTGAATCGATAAATTAGAGTTAGGGAACTCAAAATGATACCCGACATCTTAGTCTGTGCCTTGGTAGCCTTGTCCAGGCCACTAGAGGCAGAACCATT
This sequence comes from Cardiospermum halicacabum, assembly GCA_031304145.1. Classification (NCBI taxonomy): domain Eukaryota; kingdom Viridiplantae; phylum Streptophyta; class Magnoliopsida; order Sapindales; family Sapindaceae; genus Cardiospermum; species Cardiospermum halicacabum. Next base: position 27,072,398 of record CM062391.1, on the reverse strand, counting down.
ATGTATATAATGGTACTGAGACTTCTTAGCATCTTGGTCAATGTTTTGGTGTCCTGGAGCAAGCGGCCAACCAAGCCGCCGACCATAGTACCAAGAGTACTAGCATCTTGGCCTGCGCCTTCGTCACATGACCAAGCCGCCGGGTAAGGCGCCTAGAAGTGTATGAAGAGTTCCTAACGCCTAGGTCTGTGCCTTGGTCATACTGACCTAGCCGCCAACCAAGACACCTAATAATGAAAATAGGGCCAAGAAAAGTCTAAACATTCTAAAACCATCCCACAAAATTACTGAATCATGTCAAGTTAGTTAGTGACCTAAGTTTAAACTACCAAGGAACATCTTAGCCGCATTTAATCACATTTATCATCCTTAAGCGATACAAATTTCACACAATACAATTTTAACACTCAAATCACAAAACAAAGTACACACATATATGAGATACAACATCATTACCTAATTATAAGGCTAAAACCATATTCAAGTTGTAAAAAACATAATAAATAGACCAAAGTTTCCGATTTCATGTAATTTCCCCTAACTAACCCAAATAGAGAAAATAATATGATCATACTGAAGCTAATGATAAGAACGATTGCTTATGATGGGTCTGAAAACCGAATCTGTAGTAGCCGGTTGAATCCTTTTTATCCAAATACTACCTTTTTTATCCTTTACATAATGGAACTAAAGGCCAATGGTGTCTTCACACGCAATGAGAGCCTTTGCCCTAAGTTCTTTAATTTTAGGTCGCTTAGCCTTATTTTACATGTGAACATATGTGAGGTACATCTATTCCCTATGCATGCCATTTCATTCTCCAATAAACTAGATCAAGGGCAATATATCATCAAGTGATTCAACACTTTAACCTTTTAAATATACTTTCATTCTCTATAGGGCACAATTTACCTCTTAGAGGTAATTTGGGCATAATATCATTATTTAATATCATATGGCCTATAGAAAACACACACACACACATATATATATATGTCAATAAAACCATATCAAAACTTCACATTTATCACATTTTAACGGATAAACCAAATTTGTCCAAGATATCATATTTCATAGCATCATAAAATATTAATTTTCCACAACTACTATATCAACATCATTCATTTTCATATAATATAATTATGCCATTAGTGTAATTAATGCATCAATATCCAACAATCATTAAGAAATCATGTTGAGCATAAAACAAAAGTACTAACCTTTCATATGAAGAAAACGAAGCTAGTTCTCCTCAGGTCGGTGCTCTCCAGCACCTTTGTTGTCTATTAGCACTATAAAAAACAATATCAAACACTGAACACAATTTTAACACAAAACTAACTTCTTTAGCTCAAGGATTTGCTCAATGATAACTAGAGACTATAACTTACTATGTTTATAAACCGGAAGCATCATTAGACTTCTATAATCCCACTAACTCTTATAAATAGGAATAAAAAAATCTAAAAATTCCATTAGAGAGGTTTAAAGGTTCTTACCAAATTAAAGAGTGGTGATAAGATAGCTTCCATCTTCCTTAAGGTTGTTTTTTGAATGAAAAATGCAAAGTCTGTCAGGAATCCCTACTAGGTAGGCACCCCTTAGAACAAGCCTTACTTTATTAAATCAAAAAGAAAAAAGAGTTTGAAACAAAACCCTAAGAGAAAGAAAGCAAAACCTAAGCAGGTGGTCTGAAGAAAAGAGGCCTAAACAGATGGCCTAAAAATAAACAATGGTCAAAACAGGTGGCCCAATGAATAAAAAGCCCAAACAGAGGCCCATAAACAACTAACAAATCTGATCCAAGTAAAAAGTCAAAGCTATTAGTGCGAAGTTGACATTTGACCTGATGGCGATATAGGCTAGCGATAAGGGCTTTATGTAGCCAGAGGTATCCATATTGGCAATAATGTTGGTGACAAAAGGGCCTATGTCGCCAATTGATGCGTACAAAATCGAGCTGAGGAAGGTTGGGAGTCACTGGCTAGCGATATAAAGGTCATGTCGCCAACTTGAACCGAGGCTTGACCATTTGAGCTGCTTGGAGTGGTTGGCTGGCAATAATTGCCTACGTCGCCAGTGTCCATAGTGTTGCATCATTTCCTTACCTGACATGTTGTCCATCCAAAATGCTGCTGGAAGGTCCGTGAAGGCTGAGTCGTGTGAACCAAATGTATGGCTTACCTTTGAGGTCCCTGCAAATGTAAGGCCATAAAAAGTTTAGGGAGGTAGTCCAAGTCTCTGTGTTGTGCACTTGAAGCTTTGTGAGTGCGTCCGCTGCTTGATTTCTTTCTCTGTAGATATGAGAGATGACGAAGACCATTCGGTGCATGTGTTGAAAATAATTGAGCCATCTTGTCAAGAGATTCTATGGAACTCAATCAGAGCGTGTCTTGACCAAATGAACCACTAGCGTTGAGTCAGATTCTACCCAAAGTCGAGTCCATTCATTTTCAACTGCATATTTGATAGCCATGATGAAGGCTAAAAAGCTTTGGAATAGGTAATTAGGATGGGCTTTGGTGGTTGGGTGAGATGAGTAGTATGGTTGGGTGAAATGTGAGTATCTATGGTGTTTGAACATATAAAGGAATGTGTGAGGGAGAAGAAGGATTTTGGAAGGGTTTTTGGAGGATAAAGAGGAAGTGTGGGTTTTGGGGTATTGATGGGCTTTTGAGTGGGGTTTTGGGCCCATTAGACTCCTTGACTCATTAAATGCCCATAAACTTTCTAGTTCCTCATTTTATTCCCCTCGATTTAAAAAAAATCTGTTTGTATTGAAAATCATTTATTCCCCACCCAAAACTTTCCCAAAATTTTCAATTTACAAAATAAAACCCATTTGATGAAAATGATTTTGAAATCACATTTATTAAATGATTTTTTATTCTATAATTCCTTCTATAGTCTCTAATTACCATTTTATATTACAAATGATGTTTTGATTGTATCAAATATGAATCTAGAAAGTGGAATTTAAAGAAAGTGTTCCCATTTTTTTGCAGTAGTGAATAATTATAATTCCAATTATTGCTGGTTTTTAAAGATCAAAGATAAATGATGTACTATAAACTAAGATTGAAATCAAAGGATTTATTTGGGACCCTAAAAAATATAATATAGGAACTGAGATACATAAACTAAAAGTAATGATTTTGATAAGGACCCACTTGTGTGATGAATTACAAAGCTAGTATCTAACCATCTTGAATCCTGTAGATTCATGGGAGAGTCTATAATCCATATATAATTGCCAAGTGGAAGTAATTTTGCCAACGAAATTATAAAACTGTTAGTGGATACAATTATATCATGTATTAGATTGTCAACAGACTAAAAGTAAGTTGGAAAATCAAAACTTAAAAAGAAATGTTAGAAATTTTTTTGCCACTTTCCACCCTTCCTAAGTAATTGTAACATAGCAATATCATTAGTAGAATTTTGAAAAAATATGATGATTTGGTGAAAGTTTGAATATTGCTAAAAAGAATTAGCAACCATATCAAGAAACACCTCGTTGATACTCAAGCATGTGAACTCCTAATATAATGAAAATTAAGATTATTGATGTGATCATGGTGATTGTGGTTGTAATAGTGGTTGTGGTTCTAAACATGAAAATAATTATAGAAATAGACATGGAAATGATTGTAGAAATGGTCAAAAATATGGACATGGTCATGGACGAGGTCGTAATTCCAGTATAAATTATGGGCATCCTTATAATAATTCAAATGTTCCCGAGAAGTGGAACGTTTATAATTCAAGTTCCAATAAAGGAAATGAAGTTCTGGAACAACTAAAGTTCCAACATGGTTCAAATTATAGATGTGGTTGCCCTACTTATTATTCGAGGACTTGTCACACTCCCAAGCATGTAGTTGAAGCTCATCAGAAGTTGAAGTATAAACAAGAAAAAGAATAGAATAATAAAGCAGATATGGATACTTTTTTTGGCGATGGTGATGTCGGTCGTGTTGACATATCAAATTTAGAGACTTTCGATTTTTCGAAGATCTTGATGAGAAAATTGATCATAATTGGTAATAAAATTGTTAAGGGATCCCAAAAAATCACCACAGGTATAGGGTTTTCCAAAAAAATCACACATTTCAGAATAACAATCAGAACGATATGAAGAAAATTTGACCTTCAAATAATTTAGTCAATCTATTAACAAACTCTTTACTTCTGTTAACATATGAAAAGCTAGTTAACTGGATCAGAATGCAAAAACTTTGTAAATTAACAATTTAGGTTTACAGGTATAATCAACATGGGAGTTTTTGTAATATTCGATTCCATCAACTATACTCTTTTTACCCTTCGTCCAATTTTTATCCGTTAAATTTTTTCTTGCAAGATTTTACGAGGTAGTCAAATTTTCAAAAATGATGATATCCAAAAGAGAATGTTGTAAATGATATTGAGCATGTGGATTCCACCATCTATATAACTTGTACATATATCCATTTTTCATACATCATTATCATCATATTGACAATTATCTACCTATGGTTAAAGGATCATGCGTGAATAAATGGATGTTTTTTTCTCTCTCTCTCTCTCTTTAATTTTTAAAAAACTTATCTTTCTTATTTTGTAAATTGTGTGTATTTAGAAAAATCTCTGTACAAGCTGCTCAAGCATTATTCTACTACATGTTAGAAGAAAATAAATATTGATGTACTAATACTAAATATATGACTATCACAACAGTTTTTATTTTTCTTAAATTTTTCTCTCCTCCTGCCTTTCTATTTTTATTCTTTTATTATGGGAATGCTTATAAGCTTAAAAAAAAACAGATAATGATGATTTCATGTACTGTAAGTGGTGACTCAGGTCTATCATTTTGGTTTGATTTTAATCCAATAATTTTACTGATATTTTTACTTTTATTTTTTCATTGAAAATTTAGTTATGTTGTTGGTGTGGTATTGTTATAATACTCTTCTTGTTGTTAGAAAATCATATTAATTTGACTTTATTTTAACAATGAATAATCAAGATTGGGTAGTAATCATAATAGTAAGATATCGTGACCAACTGTAGCTATAACTAATTAGACGTGTGATTATCATCATCTGTAATAAAATATGTTGATGAGAAAATTCTTGCTTATATACAAACACAAACAACAACCGAAGAATTTCTATCAGCGTCTAATTATAAATTTAAGATATCATCTCCACATGGATTTTTTATTTGGAAAGAAAGAATTCAACTAAGATCTAAACTGAATTGCAAAAGAATCTATTAGTAAATCGAATAGTAAGGATCATAAGATGTGATGTAAGACACTCTTGACAATTATAACAATTGATTGAGAATTCAGTACTCAGCATTCAGTGATCTAATACAAAATCAAGTTAATCTACAACTCTCTATTACCTATTATCACGTTTGATTACACAATTCGACTCTAAATCTCAGATTTACAACCTAGATCATCATCAGTAATTTGTTAAAGATCTCTCAATTCGATTTAACAATTCCTAATCAATAGATTGCATATATCTCTACAGTACAATTCTATTAATTGATCAAGCATAATATGTATAAAATTGGATCTAATTGTCTATCTCTAGTACAAAGATCCTTTGTTCTTGAATCTGATACTTAGACGTCATCTCTGGACTAGAATAAGCATCATAACAACATTACTTAACTCTCGTTCTCGTAATTCATAGGCTCATGAAAACTAAACAAATTTGGCTATGAATGAACAAGAAGCATACAATCAAATCTTGACATAGAAACAGATCTCAGCAAATCAACAAAGCTATTAGCCAAGCATAACTACTTCAACATATACAATACAATTCAAATTCATCTTCATCATGCTTAAACATCTAAATCTTACCAAGGAAGTTAGAAGTTGGACTCTGTCACAGTCTTCACTTCTCCACTTCAAGCTAATTCTTAGATATCACAAAAAATAGAGCACAAGACTTCTCCGAGAAACTTCTCAAAATAAATCTAAATGAAAGAATAGAAGATTCTCGAAAATATCTGAAGATGTCAAAAGGTTCTAATTACTTCGACTGAGCTCCTATTTATAGAGTTTGCTCTGTGGCAATTTTGAAATTAAACTAACAAAGAAACACAAATTGGCGATGTACACAAAATCTCCTTATGTCGCCTGTTCCTTTGCCTAAACTTCAAACGACATTCAAAATAACTGCCAAACTTGATCGCCTGTTGACAAGTCTTCTAGGCGAAATACCTTGATATTCACCCCCTTTATCGCTAAATAACTAGGAGATGTTGCTTCTTCTTGCCTACTTTATATCATCTAATCAAGAACCTTAAGCGAGATAAATCATAAGTCGCCACCAGTCATATTTCTATCTTAGGCGATATTCATCATTTAGCCTTGATATGTCGCCTGCTTCCACTTTTCTTTAGCGATATCTTCTTTTGTTGCCTGAAGATTTTGCCTGTGTTGGCGACTTATTGATGGGAATTTTTATTGACATATAAAACAACACAAAGAAACCAGTGTTCCTATCAACGTCTGTTGTAGTTTTAAGATATCGTCTCCACAGGGATTGTTTGTTAGAAAGAAAGAATAAGACCAAGATTTAATTCGAAATGTCAAAAGAATTCATTAGCAACATAATTAAAACTTCATAGAATCTAATAAAAGTTTTTAGACACCTCTGAAATCTATTGATCAAGCTAGATTCATACTCAATGTTTTAAAGGCCTCAAATAAACACACACTGAATTGCTAGCTCTTGCTGTTAATTGTCCTCTAATCGGTTAATTCAACTTTAGAATTCAAATTCACAATCTAGATCATCATCTATGATCTGCTAAAAGATCTCTCGATTCAATCTAACAACTCTGAGTCACACAATTGCGTATATCTCTATACTACAACTCATGTAACTAATAAGCATAATCTGTAGAAAATCGGATCTATTGTCTATCTCTAGTACAATGATCCTCTGTTATTAGATCTAAAACTCAATTGTCATCTCTTATCTAAATTGAGCAACAGAAAAACAACATTACTTAACTCTCGTTCTTGTAATTCAATAAGCACATGAAAACTCAGCAAATCTGACTATAATTTGAACTAGAATTTCACAATTAGAATCACAATCAACAACAGATCACAGCAACACATAGAGCTATTAGCTATCTATCCACTTCAACATATTCACTTCTCCACAAAATCATCATCGATATGATATAAGATCTCTTACCAAAGAAGATAGAATTTGGACGCTGTCACAGTCTTCACTTCGCTATCTTCAAGCTAAATCTCAATTATCACAGAAAATAGAGTACAAAGTTTCCTCAAGAAACTTCACTAAATAGAACTCTTAAGAATGAACAGAAGAATCTAGAATTTTAGCTCAGATTAACAAAATGTCAAAAGGTCCTAATTGCTTCAACTGAGTTCCTATTTATAGATTTGCTCAGTGGCAATTTTGAAATAAAATTAACAAAGAAACATAAATTGGCAAAGTAACAAATTTCTCCTTTATATCACCTGTTTCTTCGCCTGGACACAAACGACTTCCACAATTATCGCTAAACTGGTTCTCCAAGCAACAAGTCTTCTTAGGCGAAATATCTTAGTTATCGCTTTTTATGTCGCCAACCACTTAGACGATTAAGTTCCTTCTCACCAATTCTAAATTTCCTATATAAGAACCTTTGACGAGATAGTCCAAATGTCGCCTTAATGTTTCTTCTTATTTGGCGACATTTCATACATCAGCCTCTGCTTATTGCCTGTAATTAGGCGAGACTGATTTTTGTTGCCTGAGGATTTCGCCAAGCTTGGCGAATTTCTGAAGGCGAGAAATATTTATGTTGCCCTTCTTAAATTTCCTCTTAAGGAGATTACTTACTCAAGTTGCCTCCATCTTTGTTTTCCTTGGGCGAAGTTTGAACTTTCAGCCTTCTTATGTCGCCCCTTTCTTTGAGCAAATAGGCGAAGTATCCAGGCGACAAAATCTCAAAACATTTCTCCATTCTTTTAGACTTTGGATGAAACTCTATTTGGTCCCTCTTTGTCCCGATTTTTGCTTGTTTTAGCTTATTTTCCAAATCTTTTCATCCAAGTCCCTATCTCAATAGAATAGTCTGAAATTACTAAAAATCAATTCAATATCTCAACTTTTAAACTCAATTTCTATGCATTTAAACTCATAAAATATACTAGAATATAGGTAAATTCTAGACTTTGGATGTGAAGAACACCTATGTTGCCTTCTGCATCGTTTCTTCTAGGCAACATTCACTTATTCCGCTTTTCCCGTCACCATCTTCATCGAGTGCACATGCGATAACCATAGGCGACATACCCTCTTCTTGTATTATTTCGCCATGATCTTGGGCTTTGGATGAAATTCAATTTTGATCCTTCTTTTGTTCTGATTTTTTCTCTTTTATGTTTCTTTTCCAGATCGTTTCATCTAAGTCCTTGTCTCAATAAAATAGTCAAGAATAACTTAGAAATTCCCTCAATCATAAAGCTTTTTAGCTCAATTTCTTCCTATTAAAGCTCATAAAATGTATCAAAACATAGGTAAATTCTAGACTTATCGTTTGTCAATTTAAAATTTCTCCACAACTATGTTAGTATATCAAGAGATATGTTTTATAAAAAAATTGAGCTTAAATGACCCATTTTATTTTGAATATTAGGTTGATATGGCAAATTTTGATATTAATAATGTCTATCAGGCCTACTTTTGGATGGTCAAATAAATTGTATGACTAAATTTTATATATTATTTAGTTAGACATTTTAATATGTTGTAAATTCTTTTATTTGTAATTTTATTGGATAGTTTAATTCTAATGAAATTTCAATTAAAAATATAGATAAAAAAAACTAGAAAAAGTTTTTTTTAACGGTAACCATTGTGCGATACTTTTAAAATATAATGTCTATCAATAAATTTTTTGTCACCTAATCATTCACGACATCTATTTTGCAAGGTCGCATTATCTCACACTCACATTTCATAGGGGGAAGCTCTTACAAAAGTTCGCAGAGTGAAGTCTTCTCAATCTGTCATAGCATGAACTTGATCATACATATTGACTCAGTCAATAATGGTAGGCTTCATTAACTTTTAGCTTTTTCTCCTTAAATTAGTTAAGGGAAAGTTTTACCTTTAGTCATTTCAAAATTTTAATTAAGTTAGTAGACCAACAAATTTTCTTTTAAAATTAGGGATAATGTAATTTTGGGTACCTAAAGTTGTGCAAAATTTTCACTTAGGTACTCCAACTTTGCGAGGTTTCATGTAGGTACTTCAATTTGCAAATTACAAGTCATTTAGGTCCTCGAGATGATGTGGCGCTGTATGATTGGAGTACCTATATGAAACTTCATAGAGATTTAGTACCTATATAAGGATCTAATTGCAAATTGGAGTACCTATATGAAACATAGCAGAGTTGGAGTACCTATATAAGAATCTAATTTATAAGTTGGAGTACCTATATGAAACCTCGCAAAGTTAGAGTACCTAAGTGAAAATTTTGTACAACTCTAAGTACTCAGAGTTACATTATCCCTTAAAAGTAATATTCATAGAGTTCAAATTTCACAAAGTGATCCTTCATGACTTTTTTACTTTCTCCATGAGTCAGTATAGGTCCATCATGATTTTATGATAGACTTTATGAGTCTGTGACTAACCTTTACTAATTCGTTATTTTTAAGTCATTTTAGGCAAAAAAAAACTGTAAAGAGATTACGAGGGTAATATTCAAAATAGAAAGTTTAAATCATAAGTCTTGAAAGGCAAGACCAGGACACTAAGAACTCGACCTGAGCACCAAAAAGTATAATGAGAGTCCCAATGGCCTTGGCCAGTGTCCTGTTCACATTGACCAAGGCGCCAGCAACCTAACCAAAGTGCCAAAATGTATAGAAGCTCCTAGCTTGTCTTGGTTCGTGCCCTAGTCACCCTGACCATAGACCATCATTATCATCATAAAAACATATTTACCATATTCGCTTCATTAGTCTTCCATTTCTCTTATCATGCTTTAATTCCTTAAACACATCAATCACATGCTTAAGGAGTGCAACAAATTCACAAATAACATGTGAGGGAATCACATTTATAATGGGGACCACATTAGAACTTTAGTTGTAATAAAATTCCTTTCCTTTTATTCTGATTTGCATTATAAACATTCCACTTATGGGGAATATTTATATTATTATAGGAATACACATAATTTCTGCTAGAATTATAACTTTTTCCTATCTATGACCATATCCTTGTCCATCTACACGATTATTTTCGGATCTATTTTCTCATCCAAGATCATAACCTTAACTGTGACTGCAATTACTACAACCATGTCTGCATCCTTGATTTTCATTGTAATTGACATTTACTTTTGAAATCCTTGAGTATCAACTAAGCATCTTTCTCAACATAGTTTGTAAAGTCCAACCCCTAGCCACGGCGGAACCGCAATCGGAAACTGGAGCGCCACATTACATCTATTCGTTCGTCGACATTAAATGCGGAATTAATAGTAATAATAAAGATCTAGCTCAATTTTCAAATCCATTAATAAAACAAATAAAATCAACAACCTATCTTGAAAACAGTACTACTATCTCTCCAATGTTTAACAACCCTAAAATTGGTTGTTCATAATGTCGTAAACTGGAAAATGCTAAAATAGTTTACAAATCCTTTAAATAGTTTACATGTCCTTCAAAAAATAATTCAAAAGATAAATCATAGTTCTAAATAAATTCAAAATCCAATGAAACTTGACATGCTTTATTGCTATAGTGGAATCCCTCTAATCTGCTTGATCACCTATTTCGCATTTTAATAGGAGAGACAAGAAAAATGGTGAAAAGACAACGTTAGACTATCAATGTCTGGTTAGCAAGCTCATGCTTTAACAAGGACATACAAATGTGTCTGACTACGTAAAATCATGAGACTGGCACAAAATGCAACTAAGAACTATCAACCAATCATGTGAGAAAATAAACCCATTCAATCGTGAAGTCTTTATAATAAGTATCTAACATTCACTTATTTATCTAAATTTCAATTATGCTTATTTGTTTCCATGTGTCATTATTTAATGTATAGATAAGTACATTAATAATCATTTAAAACCCCAGGCATATAATTCCATGTAATACAATCGTCATTCAATTACAATCACTAGTTTCATTTGTTATAAACAGCCTCTAATCTAGTATCGATAATGAAACGAGATCAATTACGCCAAAGCCACTAATTAGGCCGAAGTCACGCAATAGGTTCCGAAGAATGAAATCCGTAGCGCCGTTTATTCCCCCTCGGGACGGACAACTACCTTAAGATTCCATCAATTAGGTTCCAAGACCACAATACAATATGCTTGCAGGCTGTGGTGCCGTCACTCAGTTCAATAGTGGTTAGCTAGGCCAAAGGACCTATGTTTCCAATAGGTTGAGAATTCTTAGTTACCCCTAATGACATATCATTCCATCAGTACTTTAACCACAACTAGGATAATCATTAATTAATTTGTGTGATAAGAACACACACAAGAGCAATTAGCAATCATTATCTTTCAATCAATATTCTCGGGCACATTACTACTGCCTTATCCAATTATTTCTAGCTCTAACTAACCGAATCCTAAGTCCACATTGCAAGTATACTTATAAGTATATATACATATAAGCAAATAGAGAAATATAGCAACAAAATCACCATTCCATTACGTTTACTATTTAAACAACTCATGTAACGTCCAACCTCCGGCCACGACGGAGCCGCAATCGGAGACCAGGACGCCATATTATAATCATTCATTCAATTCAATAAATGCGGAAATAGACATTTAAAGTTTCAAAAAGTCTGTTACAATATAAACGGTATAAACCCGTCGTCCAAAATTAATAAATCAATCAAAATAATTTACTTGAAGTAAAGCCTGTTCGCAATAATAACAATCACCCAAAGACAATTTATAATCTTCAAATAATAATATGTCCCAAAATTACAAGGACCCAAAATTATTTTTAAAAGCCTACATATCCTTTAAAATAACCAAAGTAAATAAATGACAATTCAAAATAAAGTTCCCAAAAGAATTTGTGAAGACTCGATATGCTTTAAATGCAATGCTTGAACTTTCAAAATGCTCGATCACTTATTTCACCTTTCTATAGAAGAGACAATAAAAAATGGAAAAAAAATGTCAGACTATCGATGACTGGTTAGCAAGACATACTCCAACAATCACACACAAATGCGTCTATTAATTCATACGATAATGATGAGGCACACAAATGCATCTAAACTAGCAATCAGAAATAAGAGAATACAATCCCGCCCAATTCCCATATTATTCACAAGATCATTAAGGGGTGTTACTCATTAAGTCCCAATTATACTCATTGTATGCAATTAACATCATTAGGCGTCCATTTAGGTTTCCTATATTCATTTAAAACCCCCTCAACAAACAACTATCATTAGCATTCATCATATAATAGATTTCACATTAGGTTCCAATTTTATTAAGACAGTCACTAATCTAGAATCACTAATGAAACGGGGCCAATTAGGCCGAAGCCACCAATATGGTCCGATGACCAAAATCCGTAGAGCCGTTTATGACCCTCAGGACGGACTACTACCTTAGGATCCCATCAATTAGGTCCAAAGACCACCAATAACAATATGCCCGCAGGCAGTGGTGTCGTCACACCCAATAGGTGTCGTCACTCAGTTTTCAATAGTGGTTAGCTAAACCAAAGGTCCTATGTTTCGAATAGGTTGAGATATTTCGGTTACCCCTAATGACATGTCATTCCATTACTACTTTCAACCACAACTAGGGCAATCATTGTTTGAATAATTAGGTGATCAAACACACAATTCAATGTGACATTGCACTTTACAATTTATATCAATCCATTGGCTTTCAATCAATATCTGTCATGTACTTTACTAGTGCCTTATCCAATTATTTCCAGCTCTAGCGAACCAAAGCCTAAGTCTAACATGCAATAGCCTAACTATCATATCTATATCAGCAATAAATTAACATTGGCAGCAATCATTATCCATCCTATCATTTACTATCTAATTTACCATATTACAATTCATGTGGTTATGTTGTTAATCAAATTAATGCATAATTCATAAAACATACAACAACCGCTATAGATTATAAAACGACGTTGCTAACCTTTCTTCCGACGATAAGATAAGATAAGCGTCACCAACACGATCATTGGCACCATACGCTTCGTCTAACAACAATAAAGAACAATATTGGATTTAGACATTGGTCGAATACGTGGCGCACGAAAAGAGAAAACTATTATAATCATAAGGAAACGATAAACAAGTGCACGATAACACGAATATACCAAAACCCAATCCACTTCCAATAATCTATCATTCAATTCACTTTTCCCCCATATCTTAGGGTTTCCGACAAACCCTAACTAATCCAACACCTAAACCAATAACAATGTCCTCCAATACTATCATCAATCATGCTTGAACACAAAGGGAACAAGATTGGGGTTAATCGGAGACTTACCGGAGACACCTAAATAGAGAGATTGTGAAGGAATTGAGAGAGCAAACACCTTTACGAAGAGAGGGTTTGAGAGGATTGAAAAGAGTGAAAGGATTTCGGCCAATCTAGGTTTAAAAATCACAATTTCGGTGTCTGGCAACAAGGCTGGCAACATAAAGCCCTTGTCGCCAACACCTACAGTACTTCGCCCAATCTGCACGCTTGAAATCGGTTGTTGGCAACAAGGCTGGCGACATAAATCCCTTGTCGCCAATACCTACAGTGTTGTGTCTCTTACTTTGACATGAGGATTGGCTCACTAGCGACATAGCTGGCGACAAGGGGCCATGTCGCCAGTGTCTACAGTATTGCGTATCTCTATTTCCTCCTTCGTTCTACTTCGTTTTAGCTACCGATAAGAACATAGGGTTGATAACACATGGATTAACATTCTCAATTCATTTCAATAAGCTCAACATTGATCTAATTAACCATAAGTGATTCAAAAGTCACAATAATATTCAAAAAGTCGATAATCGAAATTGGTTCAACAATATGAAATTTTTTAGCCCCAAAATTGGGACGTTACAACTCAAGTGGCCATGTTATTAACCATTTTAATGCACAATCAATACAACATACAACCATATATGGAGCATAAAATGATGTTGTTAACCTTCCTTCCGTTGACAATAGCTAAGCATCACCGTATGAGCTTTGTCACCGTCCGCTTTGCCGGAGTTGCGTCGATGAATATGTAGAGAGGGATTCGAGAGAGAGACCAATCGTACAATGCGAGTGTTTGAGAGAAGTAAAAAAGAATGAGTTGAATTCGATGAATTTTAGGTTAAATAGATCTAATACGGTCTCTGGCAACAAGGTTGGCGACATAGGGCCTATCACGCCAGAGGCAATCGAGACCGTTCCTTAGTTTCGCCTGATACGGTGACTGGCGACATGGCTGGCGATATATAGCCTATGTCGCCAAAACCTACAGTGTTGTGTTCCTTGATTAGTTTAGATTTCGTGTGTTCGCGACACAACTGGCAACAAGAGGCTATATCGTCAGCACCTACAGTGCTGCACACCTCCATTGCCTACTTGTTCGATTTCATTTCTAATACTGGTTCAGACGTACGACCAAAATCACACCGATAAACATTCACAAATTGTTCAATGAACATAACATCGTTTTGATTAATCACAAATAATTCAAAATTACAAAAAAAATATCCAAACAATTAAAAGTCAAACTCAGTTTGGAAATACTGAATCGTTTAACCTTAAAATCGGGACGTTACATAATTCATTATGTTTCTCGACAATTTGAAGAAAGCAATGGGCCATCATGTTCTTTAAAATTAGTTAGATTATACGGTTATTAATTATCTATTTGGATGGATGAAAAGTAATATTTTGACAAGAGTAAAAATGTTGTGAAAAATTGAAACTTTAAAAAATTATTTTTGAAATGTTAAGTTTGTGTAGCTCATAAACATAACATTAATTAATTCGCTTTATTTTTCTAACTAAAAATTATTTTAAAAACAATTATAAAAAAAGGGTGTTATTTCCCACCCCTAATTAGTTAGCATATTTTTTTTATATATCCTTTAATTCATTTCCTTTATCTTTTATAAATAATGTTTAAATAAAATCTTTGTTATTTAAATTTTTTTATTTAAGTGATAAAAATAGTATATAATTTGCGGGAAAATTTCAAATTATGAGTTAAGAAAATTTTATTTTAAGTTTATGAACTACACAAATTAAATATTTTAAAAATATTTTTTTGAAAGTATTAATTTCACTAAATAAATCACTATAACATTTTATTCTCGTCATAGATAAGTAAAGATTTGTCACATGTTTGTAAAGGCGTCACAAATCTGTTACAAACTTTTATTGATCCGTGACAAGGACAAAGGTGAAACATTTCCAAAATCTTTTTAATCAAAATATTTTGAATATCGTTTGAAAATGGATAAATAAAGTGAATTAAAATATCAAGTTTTATACATATTATTGGATGCCAATTATAAATACATTTTACTCATTTTCCATAATCATAATTTTAATGATATAATAAGTATTGTTAGACTTATGTTATATCCATTTAAATCTTCAACTACTTGAATAAAAACTAGACTTTTTAATTTAAAATATTTTAAAATATATATTTGAATATTGGAGTAACTCCTGTAATGCCAAATAAACCACATCCAAATTATAAGGTTAAGATTGTTGAGAAAAATCTCAAAGCTTACAAATAAACAATATAACTTTGTTATTATAGAATTTAGGATCCTTTTCTAATCATCTATCCCCTAGTTATAGAAGGCCAAGGGAACCTGATTCTATTAGGACAGGGTCTCCTAATCTTTCCCGAACTGGTTCTCCTTTGGGAAATATGATTTGGAATGGACTAAGCTCGTTGGGCCTAAATCTGTGGCATCTCAATAGGAAGAGCCCATTGGATTCGGGAAGAATTCAGTCGAAGGTTGATTGAGGCCCTGCTCGTTGTTCAGTCGATGAGACAATGTGCCTTATATGCCTTCATGTTCGACCCGAAGGTGTTTGGCCGAAATATATTTCGAGTGAAAAAGGAATGTCCCAGGGCTTGACTTACCTAGATTTCTCGAAATGCTGGACTCTCGACCCTTAGTTTTTAGGTCATTAAAGTCTCTATTAACCCTTGGAGGTCCTAGGTTACTTTCCAACCACAGTAATCCCTTATTGTCCTGCTTGAATCTTTCAAGTGTGGCAATGTAAGTTGGTGGCGATTTTGGTCATGAAGTTCATATATAGACTAAGAGGTTCGGTCGAAATGCTCTTGCCCCACGGTGGACGCTAAAATGTGGTGTCAAATAAACCATAGCCAAATTCCAAAGTTAAGATTGTTGAGAAAAATCCTATAGCTTACAAATAAACAATTTAGCTCTCTTACTTAAGAAATTAGGATCATTTTCTAATCATCTCCCCCTATTTATAGAGGGTTAAGAGACCTTGATCCTATTAGGATTGGGTCTTCTTATTTTTCTTGAACTGGTTCTCCTTTCCTTGTTTGGAAAGATCTCTCCAACTAGGCTTACTTTGGAACATTTAATTTGGGATGGACTGAGCTTGTTATGCATGAATCCGTGGCGTCTCGACATGAATGGCCCATTGGATTCGGGACGGCTTCGACAGAAGGTTGACTGAAGCCCTGCGCAAATGTTGAGGTTTCAAAGGCAAATGCTTTAGTTCGAGATCTATAGCCAGTTCTAGTTGTGAAACCCCTTAATCCAGTTGGTTTCAGAAACAAGGCGTTGTTTGCTCGAGGAGACCACATGCCTTATGACCTTCTACCTTCGGCCGAAAGGTGTTTGGTCGAAATATATTTCGATCGAAAAAGGCATGTCCTAGGGATCTACCCACCAAGATTTCTGGGAATATTGCACTCTCGACTCTTATTTTTTAGGCCGTTAAAGTCTCTATTAACCCTTGGGGTTAACCACATATCGCTACCTCAGCAGTTAAATTAATATAAAAAATAAAATTATTACCTAATAACATTTTAATAACTTTTATACATAATTAAAATTAATAATTTATTTTTTATATTTACTCAAATAATGAGACGGTATTATGGGGTTAACTGTTACATCCCATATAATTTAAACTCATGAAAATATATTTATAAGTTTTAAATTATTTATGAATATATTAAGTTTGAACGGAAAATATATATAAAAGTGAATACAAAAAACCATTTAAAGAGAAAAATAATAAAAAATACTTTTAATTTTTTTAAAAAAAAATTATATCAGTTTTAGTTGTAATTTGAATAAAGAAAAGGGAAAATTATATAAAATGAACCAAACCAAGTTTGAAAATTCAAAACTAAACCAATAGAACTTTATTTCTATTTTTGAGCTACCCAAACTTTGATTTTCAAAAATAGACATTACACATTCACAGGTTCTCTTCACAGACCATCTTCACATCTTCACAGATTAATGTAAAAGGTCTTCACAGAAGGGTAAAATGGTCAATTTGGTTCATTTTTTAAAAGTGAAAGTTTGAAAGATTATTTTTGTAAAATTTTTAAAATTGGGCTATATAATGCAAATAAAGTTATAAAATAACAAAAATGAAAATAATTTTCCCTAAAGAAAACAATAATATAAGAAATAAATAATAACTACCCTTTATCATCTCTGTTATAATAAAAGGAGGAAATTAACAAAGACAATTAACCACGTGTTGACAAGTGGCTTCGTAAAAATGCGACACATCATATTTTTTTTATAAAATTACTTTTTAGTCTTTAATTTTAATTAACTAAATTGGTTATTTCGATATTTTAATAAATTCTCATTTTTTCCACAGATTCTGTAATAAATTCTAATATTTAGTTTTATATTTACACTAATTGTTATACCACATCGGAAATATAACTCACCGCTTATTTTTCTACCACTATATAAATAAATTTTGGTTCAGTTAGTTTTCACATCGACCTTGAAGGCATTAGTGCTCTTTGTAAATTAAACAGAGCTACTTGCCACTAGAGGTTTAAATATGAGTTTATATTATTTTATTTTTTCGATTCAATTTTAAAATTTTTAAAATTGACATGAATCCAAAATCTATATTATCATTATATTATTATATATAATAATAATAGAATTTTTTTCAATATATATATATATATACATATAAATAATTATAATTATATATATAATAGTATATGTTTGGTTAAAGTTAAAATTTACTTACTATCTTTTTAAAAGAAGAAGTTTAACCAAACATGTTTTATAATTTTTTATTAAATTAAAAATATGAATAAATAAATTATTTTATACTCGCAATCATAACATATCAAAAATCAAATTAATTCATTCTTAAAAGTTGAATCAATTCAATACAAAATAATCTCTATCTCTATTATAATAAAAAGAGGAAATTAAAAAAGCCAATTAACCACGCGTTGACAAGTGGCTTCGTAAAAATGCAACACATCATCCTTTTTATAAAATTACTTTTTTAGTCGTTAATTTTAATTAACTAAATTGGTTATTTCGACATTTTAATAAATTCTCACCTTTTCACAGATTCTGTAATAAATTATAATATTTTGTTTTATATTTATACTAATTGTTATACCACATCGGAAATATAACTCATCGATTAGTTTTTCCACCACTATATAAAGAGATTTCGTTCAATTAGTTCTCACAATGACCTTTAAGGCATTGCTGCTCTTTGTAAATTAAATAGAGCTAAGTTTATATTATTACAGTTTTAGATTCAATTTTAAAATTTTAAAATTGACATGAATCTAAACTATATCATTATATTATTATTATATATAATAATAGAATGTTCTTTTTATTTTTATTTTTTGGCAATATATATATAATATGTTTAGTTAAATTTAAAATTTACTTACTATCTTCTTGAAAGGAGAGGTTCAACCAAACATGTTTTATATTTTT
The DNA here is from genome assembly GCA_031304145.1 of Cardiospermum halicacabum. Taxonomy (NCBI): domain Eukaryota; kingdom Viridiplantae; phylum Streptophyta; class Magnoliopsida; order Sapindales; family Sapindaceae; genus Cardiospermum; species Cardiospermum halicacabum. Next base: position 27,053,373 of record CM062391.1, on the reverse strand, counting down.
TTTTATTAAATTAAAAATATCTATCTCTATTATAATAGAGAAAAGAGAAAACTAAACAAGTAAATTAAGGAGATAATGTGTATGTTTGGCATTAGATGTTATATTAGACGTTGAGTTAGTTGTTGAAGTAGCGATTAGTTGTTAGCTGTTATATTAGATGTTGAAATAGCGATTTGGCATGAGTGTTTGGTAATAACAACTAGATGCTGAAGTAGCTGTTAAATGTAAAATTACGTAAATAATGCAATATATCTTTTTTTTTTCTTATAATGTAATTTATTTATTTTTTAGTGGTAATATTCATTTTTAAATAATTTTTTCTTTCAAGAGTTTTAATTTAAAATCTACAATTCTTTAGTTATCAACTAATTAGAAAACAAATACTCTCTCCGTCCCTAATTAATTGTTACAGTTGGAAATTTGTGAGGTAGTGTAATAAATTATGAATTGTCAAATTTGCCCTTACAACAACAAATAAATTACAATTTAATACAAAATGGAAGGGACCCACCTAAAAAGTTGTGAGATAATGTGAGAAATTAAAAAGTTTTAAAAATGGAATAAGTAGTACATTATATTGGTTAGTAGGGTTGAGTGGTTGAAAAAGTGGTATATTATATTGATCATTGGAGGTGAGTGGTTGAAAAAGTGTAAGGGTAATATTGTCTTTTCAATTATAAAAATTTACTAAAAATGGAAGTGTAACAATTAATTAGGGACATCCATTTTTAGTAAGTGTAACAATTATTTAGGGACGGAGGGAGTAAAATATAGACTAACCAAAAAAAGTTATTTAAAGATTTTAAATCATATTCAATAATTAAAAATTTTGTTAAAATTAATCTGATAATATTATTAAGGGTATTTTAGTAATACTCATAAATTGATAAGGGTGAAATAGGAGTTTTTTTAATAGCGATTCGTGGAAAGTTACTTAAAGTAGCGTTCTGGAAATCGCTAATTAAAAATCTAATCACTACTAAAAAAAAAATTTATTCGAAACAGTAAAATTATCAAATCGCTAATGAAAAATCTAATCGCTACTTAAAAATTTACTTACCAAACATACACAATGACAAGTGATGGTTTAAAAGGATTACGCATTGACATTTTTAATAAAATGACAATTTTCACATATGAATTTATTAAATTAATTATTGGCTATTGAAGTGTTTTGGTCATTTGACAAAACAATTAATAAACACGACCATTTTTCACATGTATGTATTTATTTCTTTTGAATTAATTACCCACCACGTTGCTTTATAAAAAACTTACACTGTTTTTTTAATACCAATTTTAACATTTAAATTGATTGGATTGAATAGTTTTTTTTGGTCATTTTACATGGAAATGAGATGAGTGATAAATGTTTAAAGAATATTAAGGATTACAATTTTAAGATATTATAGATTCTTACAAAATCACTATTCTCGGAAATGAAACATTCAATTAATTTCAAATTATTATTCTTACTCCATGAATTTTGCTTTGGTAATTGTGTGAAACAATAAACATTTTAATGGTTGTATTATATATATATATATATATAAATATATATAAAAGGATAATAACATTGTTATAAATATGCATAGAAAAGATAATATGTAATTAAAATAGATATGTGCCCTTACTATCCAATCTCTCTCTACTCCTAAAGTGTTTGTACATTAATATTTTTATTTTAAAATTATACCATTAATTATAATAATATTTCAAATATATTACATTTTCCACTTAATAAGATATTAAATATTTTTTTAATGTGTAGCATAATATAAATTTATTTTAAATTTAAATATTTTTATTTATTAATTGATTAGATATTTTATTTATTGAATAAAATATACATTATATTTAGTGAGATGGAAGTTAAACAGTGATGACAAGTTGTTTTTAGATTATCATGTTATTTATTAGGTTAGTTAGGTATTTATTACAATTTTTTTTTTTCTATTTCACTATTTATTTGTCTATTATGTTTGATTACTCAAATTTTAATTTATATATATATATATTATTTTTTTTATATAAACTAAAAATATAATTAATTTTATACATAAATTAATTCCTACTTTAAATTTTGTGGATTATTGGTTGGAATTGTAAAATTTTTGAAGGAAAAATATTATTTTTTTATAAATGCGATTCAAGTTAATAATTATTTTTTTCATTTTATTAAGAGGGTGATGAACATTTAACAATAATAAAGATACTTAAAAAGATTCTTTGAATATACTTTCCGGTCAATGCGATTTTTTTTATCACTATTTATATATATATATATATATAACTTAAACATGTTATTTATGTTTTTTTTTCATTAGTTGTAGGCAATTTTTATTAATTTATATATGAACTGATTTATATAGAGAAAAATATGTGATTTGAAATTTTAATAAAAAATAATAAATATTTAAAATTTTCAAAATAATAATAATAATTTTTTATATGTTGGTGTGATTTCTATTTTAGAATGTCACATTCATTGTAAAAGAAAAAAAACAAATTATTAATTTGTATATATATAATAAATAATTCTTTTTATTAATATTTGATTATTTTTATTTAAGTTCATATAATTAAAACGATAAATATTTATATTGATAATAGTAATTTATATATATATATATATATATACTTACCTATATAAACATAGTCTATTTAATATCTACTCGATAATTAAAACATTCTTTTTATACAAGTATTTATATGTGAAATTGATTTTTTTTTTTTTTTAAAAAGTTTCTATGATTGTGAATTTCAATAAAAATAATAAATTTTAATATATGTTCTTGATAATTGATTACTAATATATGAATTTATTTTTGTAAGTTTTTATGTGTGCGTGTAAATTTCAATGGAAATAATAAATGTTATTATTTATATTTTAGAAGACCATAAATTATTCATATTAGTTACCATTCATAAATGAATTTAACAACGCTCTATAATTGATTCTTATTATTAGTTGTTTTTTTTGAGTTCATCACTATTAAAATATTTACAATATAAAATTTATATGAATTAAAATAATGTATTTAGATATTTTTTAATGGCTTACAAGCCTTAGTATATCTATTCTCACAATATTTAAATAATAAAACTCAAAAATCAAATAAAACAAAACCTTTAAACTAACCATGGTTAAAAATAATAATAATAATTAGCATATAAAATATTTATGGGAATTAATTATTCCTTCTTATAAAATGACAAGATTATAAATTAATAAGATAATCACTTATTATAAATTGCTTATTAAATTTAAAAAACAAATAAATAGAAAAATATTTTTGGATTAATATCTTTTTTATTGGGCACTTAAACTAAATACTTCCTCCGTTTCTTATTAGTGGCAACATTAGTATAGTGTACATTGTTCATCAATCGATCTTGTTTCATATATTGTTTGTTATGTACAAAGAAAAATATAGTTATGTTGGATCTTATTTTATTCGTCTTAATACCTATTTTCTAAATATATAATTATAAGAATTTTTAATTGTATATAATTAAATATATTTACGGTTAAAGTTAAGTATTGGATAACGTGTCGTGCAGAAATGTTGCAACTAAAAGGAAACGGAGGAAGTACTATTTAATATAAAGTGAGAAAAAAATATTGACTCTTAATTTTATTTTTTTTTTAAAAAAATCACACTTTTTTTTTACAGATTATGTAATAAAATTTAATGTTCAATTTTTCTTATTCTAAGAAAAATATTTTTTTTAGCTATATATTATATTTACACTAATTGTTATACCACGTCGGAAATATAACTCTCTAATTATTTTCTCCACTACTATATAAAGAGATCTTCGTTCTATTAGTTTTCACGTCGACCTTTAAGACATGTTGCTCTTTGAAAATTAAATAGAGCTACTTGCTACCGGACGTTTAAATATGAGTTTATATTATTTTAATTTTTGGGTTCAATTTTAAATTTTTAAAACTGACATGAATCCAAAATCTATGTTATTATATAATAATAATACAAATTTTTTTAATTTGGTTAAACTTAAAATTCACTAATTATCTTTTTAAAAGAACAAGTCCAACCAAATATGTTTTATACATTTTTTTTTTTGAAATTAAAAATATGAATAAATAAATTACTTTATAATCGCAATCATATCATCTTAAAAACCAAATCAATTCAGTACAAACAAAATAAATAATAAATTTCTCTATCTCTATTATAATAAATGGGAAGAACTAACCAAGTAAATTAACCACGTGCTAACAAGTGGTTTCGTAGTAATGCAACACGTCATATTTTTCTATTAAATCACCTTTTTATTCTTCAATTTTAACTAACTAAATTGGATATTTCGACATTATAATAGAAAAGTGTAATTTACTCCATAGATGAAAAAATTCCACTCTTTTTTCACAGATTCTCTCATAAATTCTAATATTTATTTTTTCCTATTTTAAGAAGAAATATATTTTCTAGGTATATATTATATTAACATTAATTGTTATACCACATCGGAAATGTATCTCTCTCATTATTTTCTCTACCACCGTATAAAGAGATTTTCGTTCATTTAGTTTTCACAGCAACCTTTACGGATTATTTCAGTTTTTGGATTCATATTTAAATTTTTAAAATTCATATGAATCCAAAATTTATATTATATATAATAATAATAATATAAGGTTTTTTTCCTTTGCAATATATATATATATATATATATATTAAGTAGTGTATATTTGGATAAACTTAAAATTTACTTACGATATTCTTAAAGGAAGAAGTTCAGCCAAACATGTTTTATAAAATTTTTTTATTAAAAATATGAATGAATAAATTATTTTATAATCACAATCATATTATTTCAAAAATTAAATCAATTTATTCTAAAAAATCGAATCAATTCAATACAAACAAAATAAATAAGAATCTTCTCTATCTCTATCTCTATTATAGTAAAAAGAGAAACCTAACTAAGTAAATTAATTACGTGATGATAAGTGACTTCGTAAAAATGCAATAATTCATACTTTTCTATTAAATTACTTTTTTAGTCTTCAATTTTAATTAATTAAATTGGTTATTTTGACATTTAAAATATATATTTTTTTCTACTATATGTTATATTTTAACTAATTGTTATCCCACATCGAAGCGTAAATCACTAATTATTTTCACCACTACTATATAAATGGAAATTTTATTGAATTAGTTTTCATATCGACATATGAGACATTAGTACCCTTTGTACAATTAAAAGGTACTAGCCCTATAGGTTTTAGTAAAAGTTTAAAATATTTCAGATTTTGAATCAAATTTTAAGTTTTTAAAATTGATACAAACCTAAAATTAATATTATAATATTTTTATCTCTATTATAATAAAAGGAGAAATCTAACAAAACGAATTAACCACTTGCTAACAAGTGGTGCTATGAAAAAACATGTTAGCATTTTTATATTAAATTATATATTAACATATATTATATTACAGTCTTACATATTAACATATATTATATTATAACAAACATAAAATCAATATTATAATAAAAGGAAAAACGTAATAAAGCGAATTAATCACATGATAACAAGTTGTACTCTAAAAAAAACAACACATAGGTTTTTTTTTATTATATCAAATTACATATTAACACATAAGTAGTAATTAATTTATTAGATTATTTTGTCATTTTAAATATATTATTTTATTTGTTTCAACTATATGTTATATTTCAACTAATTGTTATCCTACATCGGAGGCATATCTCACTAATTATTTTCGCCACTACTATATAAATGATATTATTAGATTTTTATTGAATTAGTTTTCATATTGACCTTTAAGGCATTAGTGTGCTTTGTACAATTAAAAAGTACTTGACGCTATAGGTTTTAATATAACTTTAAAATATTTTAAACTTTTGGATTTAGTTTTAATTTTTTAAAATTGGTACAAACACAAAGTTAATATTATAATATCTCTATTATAATAAAAAGAGAAATCTAACCAAGTGAACTAACCATGTGCTGACAAGTGACACTCTTAAAAAATAACACATAGGTATTTTTATATAAAATAACATACATATAACATAAGTATTAATTAATTAATTAGGTTATTTTGTCATTTAAAATATATTATTTTATTTTTTTTCTACTATATGTTATATGTTAACTAAGTATTATCCAACATCGGAACCGTACCTCACTAATTATTTTCGCCACTACTATATAAATGAGATTTTTATTGAATCTCTATTAAAATAAAAGGAGAAATCTAACGTAGTGAATTAACCACATGCTAACAAGTGGCGTTCGAAAAAACAACACCTAGGTATTTTTATATTAAATTACATACTAACACATAAGTATTAATTAATTCATTAGGTTATTTTATCATTTAAAATATTTTATTTTATTTTTTTACTATATATTATATGTCGACTAATTATTATCCCACGTCGGAAGCATACCTCACTAATTATTTTCGCCACTACTATATAAATGAGATTTTTATTGAATTAGTTTTCATATCAACTTTTAAGGCATTGGTACCCTTTGTACAATTAAAAAGTACTTAACGCTATAGGGTTTAATACAATTTTAAAATATTTTAGATTTTTAGATCTAATTTTAAGTTTTTAAAATTGATACACACCCAAAATCAATATTATAATATCTCTATTATAATAAAAGGAGAAGTCTAACACAACAAATTAACCACATGCTGACAAGTGGAACTCTAAAAAAACAAGACGTTGGCATTTTTATATTAAATCACATATTAATACGTAAGTATTAATTAATTTATTAGGTTATTTTATCTTTTAAAATATATTATTGTAATTTTCTACTATATGTTATATTTCAACTAATTGTTATCCCACGTCGGAACCGTAACTCACAAATTATTTTTGTCACTACTATATAAATGATATATTTATTGAAATAGTTTCATATCGACTTTTAAGGCATTGGTGCCTTTTATACAATTAAAAGGTACTTGGTAATCAATGTATTCACTGACCTCTACACTCTAAAATTCTTAAATCACATTAAGTCTCGAGTTTACCTCTTAATTAACTTAAACTCAAAGTTGGTATACCGGCACTAAGAATGATTATGCAATGGTACAAGGTTGATCCTTGCAAGGTCAGGAAGAAGAGTCTTGGAAGTTAAGGTGATTCAAGGTCTTACTGTTGGGCGGAAAGGTGATGATACCGTGACTTACATAGACGACGTCGGATTCGAGATTACCGTTCAAATTTAAGAGGAGACAGTTCTCTATCGCAGTATCATTTACAATGACCATAAATAAGAGTCAGGAAAAATCTCTAAGTAATGTAGATCTCTATTTAAAAAGACCTGTTTTTAGTCAAGGTCAACTATATGTTGTTGTATTAAGAGTAACTAATCGTAAAAGTTTTAAAAAGAAACTTATTTTAGACGAGTATGACGCAGTACAAAAACCACGACCAAATATGTATGCAGACAAGTCTTCCCAAACACTTGATAAAAGTACAAACTGAATGTTGTCAGACACTAAATTCATATATATTATCTGATAAGTTAAAGTTAAGTAATTAAATTTTCTTTTCTTAGAGCAATAAAACTGCAAATACTAATATATGTAGTGATTTTGATGATGGGTACTTCCCCGCAAGATACATAAAAGGAATTGAGAATAAATGAGATTTGTGGTGCCAAATAAACCACAGCCAAATATAAGGCTAAGATTGCTTGAGAAAATAGCTAAAAGCTTACAGAAATAATTTCACAAAGTATTGCTCTAATGAATAAAACTTTTCCCCCGGCCCCTTTACAATCATCCATACCCCCTATTTATAGGAGGTATTTGGGTCCTATTTCTATTTGGATTGGGACTCCTTATTTTCCTTGAATTCGGTCTCCTTTTTGGGTTCAGTCTCTTCTTGGGCTTGATCTTCTTCTTGGACTTGGTTTCCTCTTTGGATTTGGTTTCCTTGTTTCAATGGGGTTGGTCTTCATTTTTCTACCGGGCTTTGGAAATCCTTGGCCTGGTATGATAAGTCTTCCTTCTCCGATTTGGCGTTGGAAATCCGTGTTTAGTTAGGTAATCATTTGGTGGGCTGGAGTGTTTCGGTTCGGACTCTACTATGCTCGGCCGAGTTGAACTTCATTGGGCCTTTTGTCCATGTCGGTCGAGCTAGATTGGCACATTTTTTGGGCCTTTGGCCCTCTTTTTCGGTCGAGGGTAGCTTTTGGGTACCCTCCCTATATTCGGACGAGCTTGGTTTTAGGGTACCCCTTCTGTCTTCGGCCGAGCTTGTTTTTAGGCTTCGGTTCCCTCTGCTTGCTCTTACCTTCGACTATGATACCTTATGGTCATTTTCCCACCACAGTAATCCCCCATTGCCATGGCTTGAATCTTTCGAGCATGGCAATATTTGTCGTTATCTCGATCGAGTTCGGGCTTCCATTTGTTTTTATTTTCGGCCGAGGTTTCTGTGGTTTTCTTAGTGGGCCACGTCAGCCCTGGCTGTCTTGTCTCAATTAGATTTGGCGGCTCTTCGATTGTTGTGCCCTAGATTTGCCATCATGGCGGCTCCTCGACTGCCGTGTTCAAGATTTGCCATCATGTCGGCTTGCCTATATAAAGGTTGGTGGTTTACTTCTCTCTCTTAATTTCTTCACTTTCAAATCTTTTCTCTCTCTCTATCTTCGAAGACCGTCTGCCTCCCTTGTCGGTTTCGACTTTCCGGTGACGTTTCGAGGTCCTTTCTCCCCACTTCTGGCCAAGGTTAGCCTTCCTTGCTCAGATCTTTGTCGTTGTTGGTTTGTTTTACCTACATTCTGGTTCTTGGTGAATTGCTGGGTTCGAGTCTGTGTGTCTGTTCGTCTGCTTGGTTTGTTTTTCTTCCCCTTTTTTCTTTTTTTTTTGATCTACTTCGTTTGCCTTCGCTTTCTGTCTTTTTGTTTGTACTAACTTCGGTCGAGTGTCTCTAACCTGCTGCTTTTCTCGATCGATTGTAGATGTCTACTGACTCATTGGGCACGTCATCTTTTGGTGGTTTAACCTCCGAATTCTCGACCGCGGAGGATGTGGGCGAGGAGTGTTCGTCGGTTCGTAACTCCGCGGCTGAGTCTAATCCCCAGGGCATTTTGCCTCCTTTCTTCAATGTTAGGAGCACTATGACATGGATGAGTTGGAGTCAGCCTTCTTCACTTATAAATTCCCAAGTTATATTCGGGCTAGGTTGCCCAAGTCTGAAGAGAAAATGGATGATATGCTGGCAGATGGTTGGGAACCTTTTTATTTACGCCATTTCAAGATTGGTCTCAGGTTCCCAATCATGGGTCTGGTCGAGGAATTGTGCTCTCTGTGCCAAATTCATCCAAGCCAGTTGACTCCTATGGCTATTAGGCTTCTTCTCTGTGTCGATCGTTTGAAGGAGAAACACAATTTGGAGTTTTCGGCCGAGGATTTTTTTTACTCATACTTCGTGAAGCGTGAGAACCCGGAGTTTGGCCGATACGTCCTGAATGCTCAAGCAAACGCCCAGCTTTTAGTTTTAGGTTTTTCTTCCAACGAGACTCAATGGAAGGATAAATATTTTTTTGTTAACGGCGTTACCCGTCTGGGGAAGGGGTTGGGTTATCCTCCCTTTTGGCGTGATTCTTGTAGGTTTCTTTATTTTCTCTTTATTTCGGGCGATCGTTGTAGTCGACTGATTTTTCTTGTTTTCTTTTTCAGCATACTTCAGGACAAAAAATTGCAAATTTTCTCCTCGGGCGAGGACTAAGAGTGAGGCCATCCTTGCTATTCCGGCCGAGTCTCGAGATTATAAGACGCTTCTGGGTGAGCTGCCTGTCAGCCGTCTCTGGGCTTTTACCATAATAAGTGAGTTGCTTGTGTTGTGTTTCGAGTTCCTTCGATCGAATTTTGCTGATGTTTGTCTTTTCAGAATTATCTGACTACGTGATGTCCAAGCCTGAGGGTCAGAGAGCTTTGGCCATGCGGGCCATCATGCACCAGATCCAGGCGAAACAAGAGAAGGCCCATGCGTCTGGTTCTGCTGGGAATAAAGGGCCGGTCAAAGAGCGATCTGAGCCGGCCGCCGAGCCTGTCCGTCCCCCAAGTCCTGTTCCTTCGGAGGCTGCTGGGGCTTCTTGTCCGACAGTTCCAGAGGGTTCTCGGAAGCCTTCTCGCCCCTCGGTTGCGAAGGAGAAGCGGCCGATGGCGAGTGGCGTGGCGCCGACCAAGAAGCGGACCAAGCATGTTGGTCAAAAGCCTCATGGCGATGGTCGTCATGTGATTGACTTCCCAGGGGATTCTTCTACTAGGGAGATATCGGCCGAGATGATTGCGGCCACGGATGGCTTCTTCTTTCCCCAGGATGAGGAGTGGTTAGAGTCCTTGTCCTTTACAAAGTTCTATGAGATGTCTATCTCGAGCCTTTATAGGGTAAGTTCGTCTCTTGTTTGTTTTCTTAGGTGGTTTCCATGCTTACCCCCTTTTTTTTTCTTTTCAGGGGCTCCAAGGGGCGGTTGGTATGCGCAAGCATTTCGGCCCTGTTTTGCGGGACAGGCGGGCCCTTGAGGCTAAGTATTAGTCTGTCTCGGCCGAGTTAAAGGCGGCTCAGGATGACTTGGGCAAAACAGCGGCTCAATGTGCTGAGGCTGTCGGCCGAGTTGAGAGGGTGGAGGCTCATAGCGCTAGGCTTGAGGCTTTTATTGCTTCGAAGGACGCGGAGTTAAAGCGCCAAGCGGCGGATCTGGAGGAGTTGAGGGCGGCGAAACGAGCCTCACTCGGTCGAATAGAGGAGCTCGAGAGCCGCGTTGAGAGTCTTACCATTGAGGCAGCCCAAACCGAGGTTGTGATCAAGTCCTTTTCTTTGGTGGTCATCAAAGGGTCTTTGACTCCTGAGTCTGCTCGAAAGGAGCTGGACGCATTGGCTGCTCTTCGTGAGGAGAGTTGAGCGAGTATTGTGTACCTTTTTCGATCTTGTGTACTCGTTGTAACCCCCCCTTTTTGATTAATGAAATTTCTATATTTCATTGTACTTTGTGCTGAATTTATTTGTGAGGGGTGTAATCCCCCAGCTTTTTATTTGCGATTTAAGCATATTATTTCTACGTGCGCCGTTTTTGATTCTTTAGGGTTTCGGGGCTGTAGTTCGGTTGATTTTGGCTGAGACGTGTTTTATTTGATATTTGTTTGAGATCTTTTCGACCGGTCTGCTTTTGAGATTTCCGGGTTGCCCTTTGGGCGATTTTCGCTCTTTGAGCAGTTGATCTTCGCCCGAGTCCCTCCAGATTTACCAGGGGCTTGCCTTTGGCAATTTTCTGGTTGCCCTTTGGGCAATTTTTGCTCTTTGAGCTGTTGGTCTTTGCCCGAGACCCTCCAGATTTACCTGGGGCTTGCCTTTGGCAATTTTCGGGTTGCCCTTTGGGCAGTTTTTGCTCTTTGAGCTGTTGGTCTTCGCCCGAGACCCTCCAGATTTACCGGGGGCTTGCCTTTGGCAATTTTTGGGTTGCCGTTTGGGCAGTTTTTGCTCTTCGCCCGAGGCCCTCCAGATTTACCGGGGGGCTTGCCTTTGGCAATTTTCAGGTTGCCCTTTGGGCAGTTTTTGCTCTTTGAGCTATTGGTCTTCGCCCGAGACCCTCCAGATTTACCGGGCTTGCCTTTGGCAATTTTCGGGTTGTCCTTTGGGCAATTTTTACTCTTTGAGCAGTTGGTCTTCGCCCGAGACCCTCCAGATTTACCGAGGGCTTGCCTTTGGCAATTTTCGGGTTGCCCTTTGGGCGATTTTTACTCTTTGAGCTGTTGGTCTTTGCCCGAGACCCTCTAGATTTACCAGGGGCTTGCCTTTGGCAATTTTCGGGTTGCCGTTGGGCAGTTTTTGCTCTTTGAGCTGTTGGTCTTCGCCCGAGACCCTTCAGATTTACCGGGGGCTTGCCTTTGGCAATTTTCGGGTTGCCGTTTGGGCAGTTTTTGCTCTTCGCCCGAGGCCCTCTAGATTTACCGGGGGCTTGCCTTTGGCAATTTTCGGGTTGCCCTTTGGGCAGTTTTTGCTCTTTGAGCTGTTGGTCTTCGCCCGAGACCCTCCAGATTTACCGGGGGCTTGCCTTTGGCAATTTTTGGGTTGCCGTTTGGGCAGTTTTTGCTCTTCGCCCGAGGCCCTCCAGATTTACCGGGGGGCTTGCCTTTGGCAATTTTCAGGTTGCCCTTTGGGCAGTTTTTGCTCTTTGAGCTATTGGTCTTCGCCCGAGACCCTCCAGATTTACCGGGGGCTTGCCTTTGGCAATTTTCGGGTTGTCCTTTGGGCAATTTTTACTCTTTGAGCAGTTGGTCTTCGCCCGAGACCCTCCAGATTTACCGAGGGCTTGCCTTTGGCAATTTTCGGGTTGCCCTTTGGGCGATTTTTACTCTTTGAGCTGTTGGTCTTTGCCCGAGACCCTCTAGATTTACCAGGGGCTTGCCTTTGGCAATTTTCGGGTTGCCGTTTGGGCAGTTTTTGCTCTTTGAGCTGTTGGTCTTCGCCCGAGACCCTTCAGATTTACCGGGGGCTTGCCTTTGGCAATTCGGGTTGCCGTTTGGGCAGTTTTTGCTCTTCGCCCGAGGCCCTCTAGATTTACCGGGGGCTTGCCTTTGGCAATTTTCGGGTTGCCCTTTGGGCAGTTTTTGCTCTTTGAGCTGTTAGTCTTCGCCCGAGACCCTCCAGATTTACCGGGGGCTTGCCTTTGGCAATTTTCGGGTTGCCCTTTGGGCAGTTTTTGCTCTTTGAGCTGTTGGTCTTCGCCCGAGACCCTCCAGATTTACCGGGGGCTTGCCTTTTGCAATTTTCGGGTTGCCCTTTGGGCAGTTTTTGCTCTTTGAGCAGTTGGTCTTCGCCCGAGACCTTCCAGATTTACCGGGGGCTTGCCTTTGGCAATTTTCGGGTTGCCCTTTGGGTAGTTTTTGCTCTTTAAGCAGTTTGTCTTCGCTCGAGACCCTCCAGATTTACCAGGGGCTTGCCTTTGGCAAGGCATAAGACGTTGAGAGTAGTGGATGAGATAAAAAGGCTATTTTATTGCATTGAGGTGGGACCCTGTTAAAAACCCCTTTCGGGGAAAAGAGTGCCCGTTATTACAATTATCATGCTGTATTCAAAATTGGTACCTTTTAAGGTGATGTATGTTCCAGCTATGCTTTATCTCCTTTCCTTCTTTCGTGAGCAGCTTGTAGGACCCTTTTCCGGATGCTCGTCCCACTTGGTATGGTCTTTCCCAGCTTTCGGCCAGTTTTCCATGGGCTTGATTTCTCGTATTTTGGAATACCCTTCTGAGTACCCAATCTCCAGGTTGAAAGGCTCGGGCCTTGACTTTTTTGTTGTACTGCCTTGCTATCCCCATTTGGTATTCGGCTATTCTTCGCTGCGCGCTATTTCTTTTTTCATCCGAAGTATCTCTCTCGAAAGCCAGGACTTGTTCATTGGCCCTTCCATTTAGTCTTTCTTGCGGTGATAGGATTTCCGTTGGGAGTACTGCTTCCGTTCCGTATACCATCGAGAAGGGGGTTTGCAATGTTGAAGTTCTGGGGGTTGTTCTGAATGCCCAGAGGACTTCGGGATGGGCTTCGGGCCACAATCCTTTGGCTCATTCTAGTTTTTTTTAAGCGAGTCTACCACCGCCTTGTTGGATGCTTCGGCTTGGCCGTTGGCTTGGGGGTACCTTGGGGTCGAGTATGTAAGTTTTATGTTTAACAGGTTGCAGAACTCTTTCAGAGTCTGCGCTATGAATTGAGGGCCGTTATCAGTGATAATTTCCCTTGGTATGCCGAATCTGCAGACGATGTGTTTCTAGATGAATTTCTGTACTTCTTGCTCTCTAACTCTTTCTAGTGCTTCAGCCTCTATCCATTTTGTGAAGTAATCGGTTACCATCAGTATATATCTTTTTCGACCCTGTGTGGATATCGGGAAAGGCCCGATGATATCCATCCCCCATTTGTCGAATGGCCATGGAGAGGTGATGCTGTGTAGATTTCCGGCGGGAAGGTTGGAGTAGTTGGCGTGTCTTTGGCATTTGTCGCACTTTTTTACAAGTTCGGCCGCATCTGACTTCATGGTTGGCCAGTAGTACCCGGCTCTGTGCGCCCTGAATGCTAGGCTTCTCCCTCCGGAATGGTTTCCGGCTGATCCTTCATGGAGTTCTTTCAACACTAGTTCGGCTTTAGGGAGGGAGATGCAGTTTAGGAAGGGACCGCCTATGGATCTTTTAAAAAGTAACCCTCCGATGATGCAAAACCTGGCAGCCTGGGCTCGCAGCTTCCTAGCCTCTGCTTTGTCTTCAGGTACTTGACCATGATTGATGTATCTGATGATTGGGGTTCTCCAGTCACTTTGTTCAATGGCCAAGGTTTCTTCGTACTCAATGGCTGCTTTGGGAAGGAAGGCGTATACAATTGGTCCCATCGGCTCGTCTTTATGCATTGAGGCTCCGAGGTTTGCCATAGCGTCGGCCCTTTCGTTCTTTTCTCTTGGGACCTGTTTTATTGTGGCCTTTTGGAAGCGTTTCATAAGACCTTTGGCTATCTTCAAATACTTGGCCATCTTTTCGTTTCGGGCCTGGTATGTACCGTTTATTTGATTTACCACCAGCTGGGAGTCGCATTTGATCGTTAAATTGTGCGCTCCACTTTCTTTCGCCACTCTTAACCCTGCGATAAGGGCTTCATATTCGGCCTCGTTGTTGGTGGCTGGGAATTCGCATCGGATTGCTTGAAGTATTGGGGCTAGATTTGGGGGGCTGAGGTATACTCCTAGGCCGCTGCCGCTTTGCTTGCTAGCCCCGTCTACTTCTAGTATCCATTCGTCAGTTGAGGGTGTTATCAGCTGGTTAATATCGACCGAGGCTGTTTCGGTCGGTGGAGCTTCTTCGAAGTCAGCCATGAAATCTGCCAAAGCTTGAGATTTGATCGCCCTCTTTCCCTCGAAGGATATGTCGTGCTCGTTAAGTTCTAGGGCCCATTTCATTAATCTTCTGGATTTTTCGGGGGAATGGATGGTGTTTCGAAGGGGTAGCGCTGTTATGACCGCAATTGGGTGCCCTTGGAAGTATGCTCAAAGTTTTCTTGCAGCAAATATAAGACTCAGGAACGCTTTTTCCAGGGTAGGATATCTGGTCTCGGCCGATGTCAGGGTTTTGCTTGCAAAGTAGACTGGCTGTTGTTTTCCCCCGATTTCTTTGACCAGAACGGCGCTTACTGCAATTTCGGAGTGTGCCAGGTATAAGTAGAGTTTTTCGCCGTCTTCTGGTATGGCCAAGAGTGGAGGGCTGGTCAAGAAATCCTTGATATCTGCTAGAGCTTTGCTGCATTTTTCTGTCCACTCGAATTCTTTGAATTTTTTGAGAGCCTCGAAGAAAGGCTGAAACTTTTCTGAAGCCTTAGGAATGAATCGGGTCAGTGCGGCTAGCCTTCCAGTGAGCTTTTGCACGTCCTTCTTGCTTCGAGGTTCTGCTATGTTCAGGATGGGTCTTATCTGATCCAGGTTGGCCTCGATTCCCCTCTTCGTGACTAGATACCCCAAGAATTTCCCTGTTTTGACTCCGAATTGACATTTTGTGGGGTTGAGCTTCATGTTATATTTTCGGAGTGTCTCGAAAGCCTAGCTCAGGTGATGTATATGGTGACCCGCATCCTCGGATTTAACTAGCATGTCGTCGATATAGACTTCCATGGTTTTTCCCAACTTATCAGCGAACATCTTGTTCATGAGCCTTGGGTATGTAGATCCTGCATTCTTTAGGCCGAAGGGCATTACTTTGTAGCAGTAAATCCCCCTCTCCGTGATGAATGCAATTTTTTCTTGATCGTTGGGATGCATCAAGATCTGGTTGTAACCTGAGTAGGCGTCCATGAAGCTCAACATCTCGTAGCCCGCAGTTGCATCGATGGTGAGGTCGATATGTGGCAGCGGGAAGGGATCTTTTGGGCACGACTTATTCAGATCTGTGAAGTCGATGCAGACCCTCCATTTCCCATTCTTTTTCTTGACGACTACCACATTAGCAAGCCAGTCCGGGTATTGGACTTCTCTGATGGATCCGTTTGCGAGGAGTTTTTCGACCTCTTCGTTGATAATTTTGTTTCTTTCAGGGGCAAACCTTCTGCGTTTCTGTTTGACTAGTTTCGCGCCTTCTTTCACGTTCAGCTCGTGGGTTATGATTGTTGGGTCGATCCCAGTCATATCCTTATGTGACCAGGCAAAGCAGTCCGGGTTGGCTTTAAGGAAGCCTATCAGTTTTTCCCGTTCCAAGCCTTCTACCGCGGCCCCAATCTGCACCGTTTTTGCCCCTTCCTGATCCAGAGGGACTTCATCTTCGGCCGGGCTTCGGGGTGTGTTCGGCCGAGACGTTAATTGCTATTTTTCAACCACCTTCTGCTTTAAGTAGTTAGCGTAGCATTCCTTGGAGGAGGTTTGTTCACCCTTTATTTATTTTATCCCTCGCGGGGTTGGGAACTTGATGAGTTGGTGATATGTAGAGGGGATTGCCTTCATATCGTGTATCCAGGGTCTTCCGAGTATCACATTGTATGCGGACCTCGAGCTTATCACGAGAAAGGTTGTGTGCATATGGATCCCTTCTGTGAATACTGGTAGTTCGATCTCCCCGATTGTTGAGGCGGTTTTGCCATCGAAGCCGATAAGGGAGACGGCCTTTCTGCGCATCATCCTCTCGTCCAGTTGCATATTTTTGAATGTTTCGAGAATAGTATATTGGCCGAGCTTCTGTTATCTACCAATACTCTCTTTACAGTTAGATTTGCTATCGAGATTTTGATCACTAATGCGTCGTGGTGTGGCGCATTGATCCCTTTGGCCTCTTCTTCTGTGAAGGTGATAGAGTAGTTATCGGTTGTGGGTCCGTTTCTGATGCTATAAATACTGAGGGAGTTTCTCAGCTTTCTCTTTGCTGCCGAGCTGGTTAATCCACATATCTCGGATCCCCCTGCGATCATGTTGATCACCCTTTCTTCTTCCGCGTTCGCGACTGGGACCGTTTTCGGAGATCGACGATTTTTATCGGCCTCGACTGCGATTTCTCGCCCCTTTTCAGATAAATATTCCCGTAAGTGACCCGCTTTTATTAACTCGGCGACTTCTCTCTTGAGGGTCTAACAGTCATCCGTGTTGTGGCCATGGTCTCCATGGAACTGGCAGTATCGGGACTTATCTTTCCATGCTCCTGCGGGGTTCGCTGGTTTGTCAGGCCATCTGACTCTGTCTCCCATTCCTTTAAGAATTGCAAGGGTTTCTCTTGTGGGAATGGTGAGTGAATAAGGTAGTAGTTCTTTTCTCCTCCGACCGTGTTCGAGGTAACCTAGTCTAGACGGGCTGCTGCGGTCAGTCTCCTTGAAGTTGCTCCTCGGCCTCTCAGTTCGGCCGAAATTTTCATTACTGTTTCGGCCGCGGGAGCTTGGCGTATTCTGGGAGCTCTATGATTTTTGGGCTGGAGCTCCTCCTCATACTCCATCGCGTCTTCGGCTCTTTCCAGAATGTCTTCAAAAGTGCGGGGTTTGATTAGCTTTAGGCTTTCGTAAAACTTGGAGGTCTTCAGCAAGCCCTTGATGAAAGCTTTGGTGGCGCTCTTGTCCCGGCAGTCGGGAATGGCCATTTTGGTTTCTTTGAATCTTCTAACATATTGTCTGAGACTTTCAGCGCTCCCTTGTTTTAGATCATACAAATCATCTACGTCTTTCTCCTTCTTCCTGCTGTCTGAGAATTGGTTCACGAATTTGGTGACCAATGATGAGTATGACTTGATGCTTTTCTCTAGCAGAGCCGAATACCATCTCTGGGCGGTTTCTGTCAAGGTGGAACCAAAACTTTTACACATAATTGCTTCCATATCTTCTTCTGGGATATTGCAGGTTCCCATGCGATTTTTGTATCCGGCGATATGGTCTTCAAGGTCTGTTGTCCCGTCATATGATTTCATGTTTGGAATTGAGAACCTTTTTGGCATCTTTGTTTCTAGGATCCATGATGTGAAGGGCATGTAGGAATATCGCATTGTCGACGACCTCATCGTTATCCTTCTTCCTGAGGTTCTCTGCACCAGGTCTTTGAGCTCTCTGATTTCCTGGTCACGGCGCATCTCTCGGTCTTTACGGGTTGATTTTGGACCTTTGGCTCCTTCGTCGGAACTGCTCATATCGCGGCGATCTGTGTTTTTATGGCTTTCCGTCGACCCATCACTTTCTTCCGATGTTTCCCCACCGGAGTCCTCAAAGTTGAGCTTGCGCTTCCGGAGGGGAGAATATTTCCGGTTTGGTTGCCAGGCTTTTTCCTTGGTGAGATTCGTGGATCTCCTTCTGGATTCCGCTTCTTTCCTCCACTGTTCCTTCTCTTCTTCAACTTTTTTCAACATCTCTGTCAAGATCGCCAGCTGTTCCTCAGGTGTCTTCGGAACTTGATCTTCCAAGTCGGCGGTATTAGGGTTTATTGGAGCCATGTCCGGTAAGAACAGATGCCGAGAACAATTGTAGATGGAATTTGGAATTTTCAAGAAACCTTAACCTTGTGTGTGAGGTTCGTAGCCCCACGGTGGGCGCCAAACTGTGGTGCCAAATAAACCACAACCAAATATTAGGCTAAGATTGCTTGAGAAAATAGCTAAAAGCTTACGGAAATAATTTCACAGAGTATTGCTCTAATGAATAAAACTTTTCCCCCGGCCCCTTTACAATCATCCCTACCCCTTATTTATAGGAGGTATTTGGGTCCTATTTTTATTTGGATTAGGACTCCTTATTTTCCTTGAATTCGGTCTCCTTTTTGAGTTCAGTCTTTTCTTGGGCTTGATCTTTTTCTTGGACTTGGTTTCCTCTTTGGATTTGGTTTCCTTGTTTCAATGGGGTTGGTCTTCATTTTTCTACCGGGCTTTGGAAATCCTTGGCCTGGTATGATAAGTCTTCCTTCTCCGATTTGGCGTTGGAAATCCGTGTTTAGTTAGGTAATCATTTGGTGGGCTGGAGTGTTTCGGTTCGGACTCTACTATGCTCGGCCGAGTTGAACTTCATTGGGCCTTTTGTCCATGTCGGTCGAGCTAGATTGACGCGTTTTTTGGGCCTTTGGCCCTCTTTTTCGGTCGAGGGTAGCTTTTGGGTACACTCCCTATATTCGGCCGAGCTTGGTTTTAGGGTACCCCTTCTGTCTTCGGCCGAGCTTAGTTTTAGGCTTCGGTTCCCTCTGCTTGCTCTTACCTTCGACTATGATGCCTTATGGTCATTTTCCCACCACAAGATTCAAAATAATTTCACTTAATTTTGCATGATTTGATCTCCACAGCACAAGTGACTAAAAGTGGAAAGAGCTTTGTATCTAATTAGATATGTTTAGTCATTTTTTTCATCTCTCCAATTTTGTTTGCTTTTATTGTTGTTTTTTATTTGATTGTCAGTCGATCGGAATATCGTATGAGATATTATTTATTTTACGAGAGATTTCGCATTTGATTATTTGTTGATTGTAATTTTTTTTAAATATATATTTAATATATATATTAATGCCCGTGCGTATGGCACGGGTCCAAAATTCTAGTTTTTAAATTATAATGACACATTATTCTAGTAGAACTCCTATTTGAATGAATATCTCAACAACAATAAAATTTAAAATCTAAAGGATTAAATTAATAGTCAAATCTTCACTTATGGAATAATTAGCCACTTTATTTCTATCGTTTCAAAAGAAAATATTATAAACGCAAATTAATCAAATCAGTCCGTAAGGAAAAGCATGAATTATTATTTTAGCAAGAATACATCCAAAATGAGTGGGTCCTTCAGATGATCACAAAATTGATTTTTGTATGTGCCCGTCGAACTCAAAAAATGGAATCTTCTATTAAAATTATTATAAAATGCCTTTCTAAGAAGTTTTTCATACTATAATATCCATTTCATGATTATACTTCAAAATATGTAAAATGGATCATATTTTTAAGTGCAAAAAAGTAAATGCAGGATTTCTCTATATATAAATTTATTTATTATTTGTTAAGAAAATAACTTCAATGTTATATTTAAAGAAATAAATAAATAAAATTTATTTGCCATTGAATTATTTAAATATATAAATTATTATTATTTAAAAAATAATAATAATTATGGTAATATACTAATCTAAAATGTAATATTATTTAACAAATAAAATAAAATATTTTTTAATTTAATGAAGTTAAAAAATTATTAATCTTCTTTTTACATATTTATAAACTTACCATTTTTAGTTGTTTAAATAAAATTAATTAGATTATTATTATTTGTTGAAATTTAAAACAATATTGATAAAAAAAGTTAATTCAAAGTAATAATACATTATATAATTAAAAATATAATTTAATATAATTAATTAAAATATATATTTTTCCGAGATTTAGATATGCTAGTTTTCCGTAAAGATGGAGCTAGCTATTTGTATTTCACAATTTTTAATTTTCACATTTCCTATAAATTATTTGGTGAAAGCAAAGACATATTAGTATACATATTTTATTCACCTATGAACATTTTAAACATAATTTATATTATATATGAATATATTTAAATAACAATTTTTATTTTTGTTATTTTATTATCTATAATATATGAAACTGTTATTTTTTTTAGTGAAAAGTATTATTACTTTATGATAATATTTTAAATCAATTAAAATTTATTATAAAATTAAAATATAATATAATATAGTTTATAACAAAAAATAAATTAATGCAATTTAGTTTTATAAATTATCTACATAAAATTTAGAATTATTATAAATATAATTTTTATACTAATTTAAAGATTTAAAGTTAATAAGTTTTGTAAGCAAACATATAAATAAGTAATTAAAAATATTTAATATACTATAATTTTGTATTAGAAGTTCTTTAAATTTTATTTAAGTGAATAAATAAAAAATTCACTTTTTAAAATTCAATTTTACTAACTGATTCAATATGATATTTTTACTCTCAAAAGAAGGTATCATATAGTAAATTTTAAATTTTAAAAAATTAGTTTTAAAATAAAAAATTTTATAACTCATAAATATAAAATAAAATTTATTTAATTTATATTTAAAATTGACTTAAAATTAAATAAAAAATTAAATAAAATGAGTGATGATATCATGTGATGGTGGTTCGAATCTATAAAGGTCATCTGATTAAAATCTGATGCTTTTATAAACTTTTTACTTTTTATTCTATTTTAGTTGTTGTTAAAATTAAAATAATTAAAATGGTTGACTTAATTAAAATGGCGTGATAAAAGTATTATATACCTTCACACTATTATATTAGAATTTAATTTTAAAAAATTATTTACTTATTTTTTTTTATTAATTTAGGACAAAGTGAATGAAATAAACAAAATACAAAATGAATAAAATAAATTATTTTAATTAATTATAAAAAGTAAACCATTTAATTTAACCTAACTTAAATTGTAATCAATCATCAATTATTGAATAATTAACCACTTTTTTCTAGAAAAGCATGAATTATTGATTAGCAAGACCAAATCCAAAATGAATGGGTCCTTACCAAAACCATAAAACAAACGAAGTTCTGTTTGGTGGCAATTAAAATAAACCTAAGAAAATAAATAAAGTACAAAAAGTCACGAATATAATACCACTAGTCAAATGCTCTATCCTTTCAGGTCCCACAGAATATATATATATATATATATATATATATATATATATATATATATAAAAGCAAAATAATAATAGTAATTGTGGGGTCAAGTTGGGTAGTGAGGTCAGATCCCTTGTATTGCAGAGCATTTCCTCTGTGTCCTACTTTGAGTCTCCCTAGGCGGATTTTTCGGAATTATTTGTTAAACCATTTTCAATTCCACCCACCGCCTATTTCAAATATAATTATTTCAATCTTATTTATATTTTATTTTTATTTCAGTATTAAATTATAATTATTTTGATATTTATAAATAAATTTTAAATTTTAAATTTTAAATTATTTTAAATGGTGTATTAATAAATATAAATTTAATTAGTAATATTATTAAAATAAAATAAATAAACAATTTTATTTTAATAATAAATAAATATTTTATTTTTATATATTAATAAATAAATTTTGAATTAATATCAATTCAATTATAAAATAAAATAAAAAATCAAAAGATAATTTTTAACATGGTAAATACAAAATTAATTTCCGAGTACATTATGAAAAGTAAATATAAAAAATACATGTACTGTAATTGTTTTTTTAATGTTAGTTTTTAATTTATGTATAAGATAATTTTTTATATTTTTAATTTATGTATCAGTTAATTTATGTAATTTTTAATTTATGATTTTTGTGTTGAATTATTATTATCAAAAAATTATTTTTGATTGTGCCCTTTGATTAATCAGTCCGAACTTTCTATAGTCCAATGCTTGAAAATCATAATCATTTTATGATCCACCGGTTGAAATTCCTGTTGGATCCTCCCGGAGCCGCTCCCCAATTTCCACATTAGTATGATATTGTCCGCTTTGGGTCAGGGCCGAGTCCTTCCGGATTTGTTCTTGAGCACCACCAACCAAAATACCTCATACTAATGGATTTCTCTATATGCTTTATATACAAGTCATTATCTTTTTGTATTACCGATGTGGTATATGGTTTGACACTCCAAAAATCCTCCCCTTAAAACTAAGGACCACATCGCCTCCCCTCGAGTTAGTCCACCAATCCTCTAAACTAAGGATCACACCTCAGCCTCCGCTTGAGATAATTCACCCGCCAATCGGTCACCGGTCTCCCATTGAGATAATCTACCTATCCGTCAAATCATCATTTTGTACCGCCATTACTACCCAACCGGACCTGCTGCCTAACCACCATATTTTCAGGAAGACTTTCGACACATGGTATACCACAGATTTGATCACGGGCTCCATCTCTGAACCAGACTCTGATACCAGCTGTTAGGCCCCAAGCTCCGCTCCATCCACCTCACATAGAATGATATTGTTCGCTTAAGGTCAAGCCTTCACAGTTTTTTCTTTGCTGGGAGAAGCGCACACAATCAATCAAACAAGCAGCGGAAATCCTTTCTCCCTAAGATGGATACAATCTAATCAATTTAAGTAAAGCACACCATCAACCATGCTCACATAAAGCAATATAAATAACAGAAACAACATAGCCGATTATTACATGGGAAACCTCCACAATGTGAGAAGTAAAAACCACGGGACTGTAGTCCACTCCAAAACTCCACTATGATCAAAGATAGAGATTACACAATGTTCCAACACCAAAGAAGGAACAAACAATAGTAGCAATCCTAATAACACCAAGATTAGGATGAATCTAACAACAAAAGAAAGAAAACAAACCAAGCCAACACCCACGTTCTGATGAATGTTTCTCCCTACAGAGGTCTCCAAATTCGATCTCCATCATCCATAATAAACTTCAATATGTCCTCAACAATATTTCCAAAATTCAGCTCGATCCAACGGTTAATAAAAGAGATAAATCCTTTGAATCTGATTGTTCAGTGCTGTAACAGGAATCTGATAGCACATCACTCCAACCTATATCACATTAAATATTTGTATCTCTACTCATTTGATGCACACGTGTTAATTAATGGTTAGTCAGGTCCAAATCCTACGTGTGGTCCTAGCCTACTTAAGTCTTTTTCAACGGGGTGAACTAGAAATATGTTGGATTCTATTTTGTTTAAAAATTTATAAATATATATATATATATATATATATATAAAAGTTCCAAAACTTGTCAGTATGACATGTTTAAAATTCTTTAATTCATACTTAATAATAGAACTAGACTTTCACTCTTATTTATGTTTATGTCACTCACACACTTAATGATATTCATATTAAATAATATGACTAAATTTTCACTCTTATTTACACTTATATCACTCACTCAATTAAATGAGACTAATTTTATTTACATTTGTATAACTCATACAATAAATAAACTTCATATAATTAAGAGAATTTTATAATTTAAATAAATAAATAATATATTTATGTAGAAAAAATTATAATATATATATATGCATTCCATAATAAAAAAATACTTTAAAAAATATTTATTTTTTATACAAATATATTAATATTTGCTAAAAAAATTCAAACATATTAATATCAAATAAAATTTTTAAAACTAAAATAAAAAATAAAACATATATTAATAATTAGAGACATCATGGACTTAGATATATATATTTTTTAGTCAAATAGACATGAAAACTAACACAAATATTTTTAAATTTTATATATTTTATTATATACTCCAAAATAATATTTAAGATTTAATTAATAAATAATTTTATTTTTACTAAATATTTAAATATATAATTTATAAATAATTTTAAAATATAATTTAATTAATTATTCAAACAAATTAATATTTTTTAAAAAATTCTTAAATATCTCATATTCAAAATAATATTGTTAAAATAATAATAATAATAATAATAATAATAATAATAATAATAATAATAATAATAATAATAATAATAATAACAACTGCTACACGCTCTTATTTTCTAATTTAAAATAAAATTTAAACCGTTTATAATTTTGCATGAGAATAAATAAATAAATAAAATTGAAAAAATACCTACAAACCGTAAAATAAAAGATCCGTCACTGTCTTCAAAAGCTAGAAAAAGGAGACAAGAACCACAACCAATTAAAGGAGCGATCGATTATTATAAAAAAACAAAGAAGTGTACAACGTAATGAATCATAATTTGAAATCAATAAGTGCAGTCTTAATCCAAGAGTGGACGACATGAGACACTGTGCGTGGAACCAAACATCATATCATGGTAACAGTGCATTTTGAATGGTGATAATTCACCACCACACTCAATTTTTCTCAAATCCAACTCCGATCTATAAAACACAGACGGGCTCTAGTTGAGTTGAGAAGCGAATCGCAATGAAGAACATTGTGACGAAAAGAGTGGAGTTATCAGAGGATGAAGAAGAGCAGCCACTCAGTCCTCAGGCTCGGATTTACCTTGACCCTGATTTCGATATTCCAATTATTGGCATCATCGGCTTCAAATCCCGTGTTGATGTTGGTGTTATGATCGAGGGCTTGAAGAACACTCTCTTCCACCACCCTCGCTTCTCTAGCAAAGTGGTCTGTTTCTCTTTAATTTCCATTTCTCACCTGCCAAATAGTTTTTCCTGATCCGGGTGCACCAGGTAAAGTTTACACTCAGCCAATTCTCGGATGACACGTGCCATCCGAGAACTGCAAAACAGAATTGGTAGACTTAAATTTTATTGGTACATTCGGATTATATAGTCATTTTATTAAAAAAAATAATAAAAAAAAAAATAAAATTTAACATTTACACTAGATTAACATAGCATATTAATACTTTTTTTTATGTCTAACGTGTTTCAAGTAATAAATATTCAATTTAAAAGTATTAAGTTTATATTTTTTAAAAGTAAATTATAAAATTATTGCCAATCATATTATTTAAAATTCGTTAATATTTTACATAAAATTAATTTATGTATTTAATTTTATAAAAATATTTTTTAATTTTTCCAAAACTCATAAATTTTTTACCTATTTTATAAAAATAAATTTTAAAAAAAATCTAATTCTAAACGAAGTAAAAATATATTTAAAGTTTACGAAATGGAATATTTTCTCGAATAATTTTTAAAAAACGGATGAAAAATGAAAATACGCATAATTTGATATTTTACAAGGATGGTTTGTCAACACAGGTGATAGAAGGCGGAGCCACGAAGACCGTGAAGTGGGAACGGACAACAGTGAATCCAGACGACCACATAATCGTCCCAAAAATAGACCCAAACATCCAAAACCCAGACAAATTCCTGGAAGACTACGTCTCCAATCTGAGCACAGTGCCAATGGATTTCACAAAACCAATGTGGGAATTTCACATTCTGAATATCGAAACCTCGTACGCGGAATCCA
Source organism: Cardiospermum halicacabum (assembly GCA_031304145.1). Classification (NCBI taxonomy): domain Eukaryota; kingdom Viridiplantae; phylum Streptophyta; class Magnoliopsida; order Sapindales; family Sapindaceae; genus Cardiospermum; species Cardiospermum halicacabum. Next base: position 27,027,410 of record CM062391.1, on the reverse strand, counting down.
CCGGCGTGTTCCGCATAAGCCACGCGGTCGGCGACGGCAATTCGCTCATTTCCCTCATCCTCGCTTGCACACGAAAAGTTTCCGACCCCGAAGCCTTGCCTAGTCTTCCCACTCAGAAAAAACGGACCAAAAAAACTTCTGGAACATTTCTCTCGTGGCTTCTGTCGGTTTGGACATGTTTGATGATGATTTGGAACAGTGTTGTGGATTTTTTGGAGTTTTATGGCACTATTATGTTTCTTAAAGATACAAAAAATCCTTTGGTTGGTGAATATGGAGGTGTTCCTTCGCTTCGGCTTAAGAAGCGGCTTCTGCATAGAACTGTGAAATTGGACGATGTCAAGCTTGTCGGAAAAGCAATGAACGCTGTAGTTTGACTTAAGCTTTGGTTGTTTGTTTTGTTATGTTCTGTTTGGTTGAAGTTTGGTTGATTTGGTTTTGTTTTTGTGTAGACTGTGAATGATGTTCTGATGGCAGCGACTCAAGCGGGTCTGGCTCGCTACCTTAGTCGAATCCAAGGTCAGATTATTAAATTTTTCGAAATATTATGTATTTTTTTTTTATAATTATTATTAACAGGTGTTGAACGAAGGGAGAAAAAGTCTGAAAATGTTCTGCCCAAAAATAGCCGTTTCAGGGCCATGGTTATATTCAATTTGAGATCAGTAGGAATTCAGGTATATTTTCTTAAGTGCATGTTTGGTTTTATTAATTTTTAACTTCTGATTTTTAAAAGCTATTTTATATAGTATTTGGATAGCTAAGAGATGTGCTTCTAGCATTTAAAATGAAGTAAAAAATATTAACGTGTTGAAAATTACTTTTAAAAGCGTTTATTTTTCTATTTCTACGACTAGAAGTTAAAGTTAAAAATAATCTCAAACATACTCTAAATTAACTTAGTGACTTTGGAGATATTGAATTTTGGTTAGGACATGTGAAAGCCATTATAAACTTGTTTGGTATGACTTATATAAACACTTTTACAGTTTTTTTTGAATCAAAAGCACTTTTTAATACTGGTTGGTTAGAAATCCAAAAATGCTTATTACTTAAAAAAATGCTTCCGGTGAAAGCAGCTGAAGCTATGCCTCTATCAAAGTGTTTTGCTTCTCTTCTTTTATCAGAAGTCAAAATACAAGTTATACCAAACAGATCCTATAAATGATATTTGGATAATTGTCGGGAAAACTTCTAACCTCTCATAAGCTCTTTTAGAGGAAGTCGGAAATATTAATAGCTTAAAAATGACTTTTATTTCTCTTCTTCTATTATATATAGAAACCAAAAGTAGAATTAACCACAAACAAACCCCTTAAAATAATGATAATGTGCAGGCTTCAGCTGATATGATAGCAAAGAGATCCATAGCTGGATGGGGAAACAAGATCGGATATGTGTTTCTACCTCTGAAAATGATTCTATACAAAGATCCACTGAACTACATTCGCGATGCTAAACGCACAATGGATCAAAAAAAGAACTCTCTTGCAACTTATTGGATAGCATTTACTGCTGGCTACTTAATCAAGCTATTTGGCGACAAGGTAAATACAACACACTCGAATTTATTCAAAATTCTGTCTAATAAAATTATTGATTGTTGTTGTGGTTGTTATGGTGTTGTGGTTTTAGTCATACGTTGGTGTATCTCGCAAAGCTTTTGCTAATAGTAGCATTACGTTCTCCAACGTGGCGGGTCCGAACCAGGAAGTGGAGTTCTATGGCCATCAGATTAAGTTTTTAGCTTCGGGTACGTTCGGGCTTCCACAGGCATTGACGCTCCATTTCCAGAGTTATGTGGATAAGATGACATTGGTCGTTACTGCTGACCCGGATGTGATTTCGGATCCTGATAGGGTTTGTGATGATATAAAAGATGCTCTTCTGATGTTTACAGATGTTGTTGTGGCCAGAGGTTTGGTTAAGAATGTAAAATATTAGTAGTCATGTGTTGACTTATGGTTTTGGTTGTGGAACTTGATTGCTTTCTGAATAAACTAGTAATGTAGAAGATTCTAAATCTATCTTCTTCTACTAACGCAGTTGTCTTTTTTTTTTTTTTTTTTTTTTTTTTTTTTTTTTTTTTTTTTCTTGTTTTCGGAACAGAAAATAAATAAAATATTTCATGATTGCAAATATATAGTCCATCAAAAGATTCATTTTCTAGCTTTACCTGTGGTGGTAGTTAAAAGTAAAGATACTGAGAATCCAACCCTTTTATTTATATATATATATATATATATATTTATATCGTTTTCAATAATGACATTTCATTATAATAGATATATATTTTTTTAAAATTTGATTTTTTATATTTTATTCTAATTTTTTTTAGCAGCAATTTGCTTATAAGAGTAATAACTGTAATTTGAATAGAACACTATGTATATTTGAATATAATATATATTATTTGTAATAAAATAATATAAAATTTTAATAAATAATATAAAATTTAAGTTTAACTATTATTCAAAATTAAAGTTTCAAAGGTGTTCAATATTTAAATGTTAAAAGAATTTGTAAGGCTTCATAACTAAGTATAGTGAGAGACAAGAATTTGAATAAATTGACTATCATTTTTGTTGGGATGCCTTGAATCACGGAGAAATTCTAATTACTTATATTATAAGGATTCCTATTTTTGAAGAATTCCCTTTATGAAGGATTTCCTATTTTGAGTTTAAATCTATTTCCTTATTGTTATGATTCTTATTTGAAAAAGGATTTGGTTTTCCTAATTATGATTATTTGGTATTCCTTTTAAAGAGAAAATAAATTAGGAAAGTATATTTGGTGATCACTATAAATAGAGCTATCTCATGAAGAAGTTTCATCACATCCCAACCCTCTAGGTGGTGATCAACGATTGGGGTCATAACCCTAATCGTCAAGAGTTGGCGCCTCTACTACCTTCTAGGTATCCAAAATTTTTCTGGCATAGATAGCACCATTGTTGGTATAATTGATGCCTTGCAGAAGACGTTCTATCTCTAGCAGTTTAAGGCATCTCGTCAGGTTTGGTTATTTTTTTGGTACAATTGGTTAATTAGGCTATTGCTAGTCTATGTAGAGCGTATGATAACATTGGAGAGAGAGTGTAGTCAGAATGACTTGTAATCCTTATTTCTCAATAGTTAAGTTGATATCTTGGCGGAGTTGGCACATCGCCGAACCAAGTTAAATCTCTTGTGTCTCTTTTCTCCTTCTTTCCATACTTTGTTGTTGGTTTCTACTTTGGTGGGTGTTATTCTGTCTGGTCTATCCCTAACAAACTGGTATCAGAGTATAATTTGGGATTAGTCATGGCATCAACATCATAAACATAGCTGATTCATCATCTGACTGATTTGATCATTGAACTTGTAGCTAGTGATGAAAGAGGGATATAATGAAAATCGCTAACAATTTTGCTGAAAGTTTCGACTGAAAACTTTGTTAATTCAAGTATTATATTGTTAGCAAGAATTCTGAGTATATAAAACAAACTACAATGGTAGACTTTTTTCTTTATGTTTAAATGAATTTAAAAATTTTCTATAATAGCCCTTCATTCTAATAAAAAAAAATTGTTAGACAAACGACACCGTTATTGAGAGGTTTTACTGCATCTGAAATGAGTTTTATAAACTTTGAGTTTTATTTACAGGCCTAATTTCAAAAATTTATGGACCATGTATATGAAATTTTGTTTGCATTTAACAGGTCATACTCTTAAATTTAACCTTTTCTTAAAAATGTACTAATCAAAGCACTTAGTAATATTTCATATTATATTTAAATGTGAAATGATTTTTCTATCCCTAAATACAATTAACAATTAAAGTAATATTAAAAAGAAAACATAATTTTCAAATTAGTTAAAATCGTCATTCGTAAAGTGATAATCATCACCAATCTTCAATCTCGCCAACATCAATTACTCCTCCTCCTCCAAATCGTCATCACTACTCCTCATCTTTCTTCTCCTCCAAATAATCATCCTTCAATCTTGTCGATATCCATTGCTTTTTCTCATCATCCTTTGTTGCCTTTGCCTCATTCTCATCGCTCCTACTTCGTCGCCTTTGTCTTTTCCTCCCCATTCTCATTACTCCTTCTTATCCTTCTATTTCTTCAACTTCAGATCATCATTCTACAATCTTGTCTACATCCACCAATTCTACTCCTCAAAACCATCATTCTTCAAATTCGCCGACATTCACCACTTCTTCTCCCCCTGATTTTTTTTTAATGGGAGAAGATAAGTAATGTATAAGTTTATATTGGTATCTTCTATGGTTTATACATTTTATACTTGTATTTGAAGAATGTGTGGATTTTAGCCGTGTGTTTTTCTCGGTTGCTATTTTTTTGGGTTTATGGTTAACAAATATAACTCATTTCAGTCTTTGATTCGTCAATTAGTTTGGTAACTAGTTAACGTAAGAATGTAATTCGACATTACTCCAATTCATTGCTAGGTTTGTTAGTTTATGTTTGTGTACAATTTGTATTCACATGTCTATGATATATATATATATTAAATATGTTGCTCGATATTTAGCATTTAGTGTTAACAAATGAAAATGAACTTTGTCTTTAATTTGTTAATTAGTTTGGTGTTGAATAATTTTAGAAGCAATTGTACTATTTCTCTGTTGTTGATGTGTGTGATTTAGTTTTATTATCTTATGATTTGTATTTGCTGCCAGTGTAGTTGTAATTGTTTCAATAGTATTAGTTTGATAGATAGAAGTGTGGTTAAAAGTCATAGTTGTATTGATGTTTTTGTATCTGTTCTTAACATGAATATAATTATTCAAATGATAGATAAAGGAATTGAATCTAGGGGTGTCAATTCGTGTTAGCGAATCGGGTTTGACTGAACACGACACGACTCGTTTACGTTTATGTTTGACATGACTCGACACGTTTAATAAACGAGTTGCAATTTCTCAACCCGACATGAATCCGTTTAACACGCGTGTTAACGTGTCAACACGATTAATTTGGTTAAATAATTCAAAATTTGTAATCGTGTAATTCGATTACCCGTTTAACCTATTTATCTGTTAACTCGTTGAACCTGTTAACTTGTTGAACCTGTTTGTCCATTAACCCATTTAACATGTTTATGCGTTAACCCATTTAACTTGTTTATGCATTAACTTATTTAACTTGTCTATCCATTAACCCATTTAACCTATTATATTTACATTTTTTTCTAATACAATTTAAATACAAAGTAATAAATTAAATAAAATAAAATAATTAAATTACAAATACAATTTAAATGAAAGTGTTCAAATATTAATATAATTTTATATAACCATAAACTTAATTTAGCTACGATGAAAGTTTTTACTGCAAATAAAATTGTGCAACAAATTTATTGAAAAATTCTTTAGTGACTACAAACACAATGAAGATAGATAAAATATCTTAAGAAATTAATCTTAATCAAGAGATTCTAGAGTTGAAGAAGCTTGTAGAGTTTCATAAAATCAATCAAAATCTATACATCACACACAAGTACTAAATTAATCAATCAAAATCTATACATCCTCACTTGTAAATTTGACAAAGCTAATAAAATCAAGAACAATATATTAAATAAAAGAGAGAAGCCGACTCCTAAGCTAAAGATAAAAGAATTAGGACTGAGACAATTAGTGTTAGAAGAAACATACAACACGAGAAATCGACAACGGCGGTTGACAACGCTAACAGTAGAAAGCCACGGATGGAGAGTTTCGTTTGAGGCAAACCTCAAAGAGGAGACAACAGAGGTAACATTTGAGTAATGATTGGTTAATGACGAGACAAGAGGTAGAGAAGAGGAAGCTGTGCCGGGTGGTTGAAGGCAGGAGAGGAGGCAGAGAGGCGGAATAACTTCTAATTTTCTAAAAAAATTAGGGTATTATTTGATTGATAATATATATAATATATTAAAAAATATTATTTAATCCTTCCAAATTATATAAATTTTATTTTAACCCCAATTATGCGGGTCGACACGTTAACCTGTTAGTCAAACCCGACTCGACTCGTTTATAAGCAGGTTAAACGTGTCGTGTCATAAACAGGTCAAAACCCATTTAACTTAAACCCAACCCACTTATTTTTCGCGGGTTCGTGTCAACCCATCGAGTCATGACCCATTTTGACACCCCTAATTGAATCGCCCTGTTGAACTGTTGTCATGTGTTTTGGTTACTTTGTTGTGGTTGTTATTTTTATTTTTGCATATTCTGTATTTGAGTTAGAAGATTTGCACTCGTTTTCATAACCCATCAAAATTATGGTGCGACTTCACATTAATGTAAACCGAATTGAAGTTACTTTGTCTTACATGATGCTGATGTTTTCATAAATTTAATGTATAGTTTATTTTTGAACTAAACTAAAGTTTCTTTGTTTTGGTTGTTAGCATGTTTTATATTAGGACATTGCATTTAATTAAAAGCTTTATTGGCTAACATAAAAAATGTGATGGATTTTTGTTACCTAAACTTAAGTTACTTTATTTTGGTTGTTCCTAATGTAGTGGTCCAAGTAAAAATGGGATTTTCAAGATCTAAAAGGAGTTTAATAGAGAATGCCCCCAATGGCCAACTCCCTCAGAGCACCTCAAAGGGTTAGTTTGCCAGTGGCGCTCCAAGGGCCAGTTTGCCCAAAGCGTCCCCAAGGGGCCAATATCCTGATTCTCGCAAATGAATAACCAATCAACGAGGATTAATCCTTCCAATCAAGGAGGGGGTTAGGTCGAAGAACTTACAGTCGAAATAAGAAGGGTTGAAATCCAAAAAGGGGTCCGAGAACCAATTTGAGACCCAAATCTAGCATTAACAGTAAAATAATAATATCTTCGTCATTAATGATTAAATCAAATTAAAATACATATATTCTCTAATAAATAAGGGTATTTTCGTTTTTACACCCGTTTTATTAAAATAATCCAGAAATCCACCCATTTTTAAAAATAATTCGAAACAGGACCCATTTTTATGTGAAAAGTGGTTTTAGATAAAAGTTTGGTGGTTTTAGTCTATTTCTACATTTTATATTAATTGCATTAAATATTTAATTTATACCATTATTATTAATCAAATATTAAATTACGTTACTTTTAATAAAAATAAAAATAAAAATATATTTTTTAATTTTAATTAAATAATACATTTTAATTTATTATCTTTAATAAAAAATTCAAAATAAATATAAATTTATTTCCTTTTATTTTAAAATTAAATAATATATGAAATAAATTCATATTTATTCTGAATTTTTAATTTAAAAATAAAAAATTAAAATCGATTATTTCATAAAAAATAAAAATGAAAAAATTATATTTTTAATACAAATGTAAAATAATTATAATTTTATTTTAATTTTTTATTAAATAATATATTTTATTTTATTATTTTTAATTAAAAATTAAAAATAAATATGAATTTATTTCATATATTTTTTAATATAAAAAATAAAATGAAAAAAATTCATATTTATTTTAAATATTTTTATTAAAAATAATAAATTAAATCGTATTATTTAATTAAAATTAAAATAATTTTATTTGTATTTGTATTTTTATTTTTATTAAAATTAACGTAATTTAATATTTGGTTAATAATGATGGTATAAATTAAATATTTAATGCAATTAATATAAAATGTAGAAATAGACTAAAACCACCAAACTTTTATCTAAAACCACTTTTCACATAAAAATGGATCCTGTTTTGAATTATTTTTAAAAATGGGTGGATTTCTGGATTATTTTTATAAAACGGGTGCAAAAACGAAAATACCGAATAAATAATCTAATAAAATTGGAAAGATAATATAAAAAATAACAAATAATTTTTTTACTAGAATACTGATTAAATTGAGATATATTCTCCCGTGAAACCCTATAAATAGAGACTCACACAAAGAGAAACGGGGGAGAGGGAGGGGGGTTAAAGACACTTACTAATACGTTGGTAAAATCTTCTCAAAAATTGGCCTTCATGATCTTACAAAACAAAGAATGAGGTTTATTCTTCGGAATTTTCTGACCGTGGATTTCACGACCACCGCACCTAATATTTCTTAATATTTACATTCAGAGCACTGATTTATAATTTTTCTTTTTAAAATAAGTTAGTTTAGTGTTTAATTATATGTTGTGTTTGTATAATAAAATTTTGCATATAATATAATGGTAGATTACATAAGTAGTGTGTTTTTTTACTACTATAAATATATATATATATAATATATATATATATATATATATATATATATATATCTTTCTATAGACCTTTAGTTTAGGGGATATCAAGAAGGAAAAGTTGATTACAATGACAAATGAATTGATCACTTCATGTTTGGAACAATTTATGACTAATAAATAATGGGTTAAAATATCCCCTTCATTTTTATTATAATTACAATATTGATATTCATATATATATAAATTGAAAATAAAAATTAAATATAAATAAAATTTTATTATCTCAAAAATAATTATTTTACCATTAGAATTAGAGGAGTGTATTCGGATTAATACGTCATTTTGATAATAAATTCAAACTCTGTCTATTTTGATAAACGGGTTGAAACAACTTAATAGCTAACCAACCCGTTTAATTAGATAGATTTACGGATTAATCAAATAAATAACCTATTTATTTTTAAAAATTAATATAACTTTTAAATAATAAAATTTTAAATTCGTTATAAATAAATTCGTGTCCTAAACAACCCTATACATATACTATAGGATGGATAGGATTTGGAATTAGCAAACTATTAGATTTCTCATTAAATTTTGTCTTTTATTTTTATCCACTCACTCACACCCCTATCTGGTGGTCATGCTCACTACTACCTTTTCTATTGTACCAAACTGATTTGCTTTTCTTTTATCAGGTTCCACCATTTCTTGAGAAATTATGCTTGGAGGCGAGTTCTCCACGTCATTCTACTTGGATAACCCATTTCTTGAGAAATTATGCTTGGAGGCGAGTTCTTCACGTCATTCTACTTGGATAACCCATTTCTTGAGAAATTCCACCCAATCTCCACGTGTACCCGTCCAATTTCCACGAAACACGTGGCACACTACCACGTTAATCAAAGTTAAACAAATCCCTAGTTTTAATCAAGGATTTCGCGGTCGTCATTTTTTTTTTCAAAGATAGTCGAATCGATCTTTCTCGTCCGATACTCTCTCATTGATATGACTCTTTCATTGTCTATGACTGGATGCAGCTTCTACCATATTCATGAATGCTCTGACATTGAGAATTTGCATCAGTGTTCCACAAAATCGTTATTCATAATCTCTTCCATCTCCCATCACATTGTCCTTTCCAAAGCTTTTCTCTCTCTGTCATTCATAACTGTTAAAGCAAGTAAGTAAACAGATTGATTGTTTTCTTGCATACACAACAGAGAAGCAAGATGAAGGGAGAGTTACTAGCAGGGTGCCGATGGTCTATATCCAGAAAATATTGAGATCTGGGCTCGTCTCTCCACCACATGACGACTCTCCACTCCATGATGAATAATCGAGACGACCGAAAATTGAATTATCCGTGGAAAAATGGCAAAAGTTAACCCCGATTACCACTTTTACGGATTTAGTATAAGAGTTTTTTTACTTTGATTGACCTCATAGTGTGCCACGTGTTTCGTGGAGATTGGGCGGATTCTCTAGGTAGAAAAATGACGTGCACAAACCGTCTCCTGCCATAATTTCTCCCATTTCTTGTTTCCTACCTTTTTCTTACCACGTGTCAGCCTCTCGCAGGTTGGTCCTGCCGTCCCGCTTTCCTTGCTTCTTTACACCATATTTCTTCTTGTTCATGAAGATGCATGGATTGGGTTGGGGTAGGTAATGGCTACGGTTGCAGTAGCCCGACTCGAACCCCTGGTGAATTCATGTGGAAAATAATATAGTGTCACAGTCTTATGAATTTTATTATTAAATTTTTTATATAATATTTAAATAATAAATTAATTTTTTTTAAAAAGTAGTGGTGTCACTCATTTGACTCCGTCGCTGTATGGTTGGTATGGGATCAATTCGGACCGGATTTATTAATATAATTAGTTTCAAAATTTTAAAATAAATTAAATCGATTGATTAAATATTGAATCGATCAGTTTATAAACTGATCCAGGTTTGAATCCGATCCGGTCTAATCAAATTAATCTTAATAAATTTGTAACCTTTTAAAAAATATTTTAAAAAATTATATATAAATCATATTTTTAATAAATTTTATATTTTACAATATTATAATTACTTATTTAAATTATTTTAACATTTATAAATTAATATAATTAAATATTAATTTTTTTTATATAATTTAAATTTGATCCATTTATAAAATAAATATATATTTTAAATATTTTATTTTTATTTTTAATATTTACTTTATTAATCGGTTCGGTCCGAAATACATGAAAATCGGACCGAAGTGATAAATATAAATAGCCCCTAGTAATTTGTATATACACTCATTTTATCCTGTATTGGCAATCCTACCTTTTATATTAAATGCTGTAATTTTTATATTTTATAACAAATGAAATATCATGTATTATAAGGATAATCATCTCTTACCATAAATCTTTTCTATATTTTTGTTAAAAATTAATTAATTTTATTACCATTTTTAATATATAAATCATAAAATTCAAATTAAATTAATTTATTAACATAAATAATTTTAATATAATTATTATTTTATTATATTATTTATTATATTATTTTTATAGTTTATACTTTTATTTATTAAAAATAAATAAATAAAAATATTAATTATATTAAAAAATTAGTATCATGAAAGCTAAAAAGATTTAAAATAAACATAAATTAATTAGTAAATACAAAAACTGAAAATTAATTAAATAATAAATATATATTTATTCCTTCTCTTTAATTCATAAATATATTTGGGAAAAACGGCATCTAGTGTACCAAACAAAGTTTGAAAATCCAAAATTAAAAAAAAAAAAAAAGTTTATACTCCTTTTATAAGTCATCCAAAGTTTGTGATCCAAAACTAAGGGTAAATTAAAAAAAAAAAAAAAAACCCACTGTTTTAAACGTTTTGCATTAATCCACTAATTTCAACCGTTACTTACAAAAAACTCATTTCTGATTTTGGAATAGTACTTTTTAATATGAAAACATCTAAACTAGTGGGTTAATGCAAAAAGTTTGTATAACTTGGGTTTTTTGCAAGGAACGTTTAAAATCAGTGGATTAATGCAAAAAGTTTGAAAAAGTTGGGGTTTTTTGTAATTGACCCCAAAACTAAATCAAAAAACTTAAAATGACCCTCGTTATATAATACAATTTCCTTCATACTTTCTTTAAGGGTCATTTGCATTTTTGAGCTTTTTATTAAAAAAAATTATATTTTTAGACCAACAATAGAATTTTTACAAAACTAAATTTTTTAAAATTTTTTAAAAAAATAGACCAAGATGACCATTTTACTTTTCAATACTGAAAAAAAAATATATCCAACAGCTTCCCAGTATTACACACTAGGAAGCAGGAAAAATTCAAGTCTACTTCCTGGTGTGTAGTACCGATAAGCAAATTTTGACTTCCAAGTATTACACACCAGGAAGCATATTCAATTTCGCCTGTTTCCCAGCAGTACATACCGGGAAACTCATTTTTGCAATTTCTTTTAAAAGTTGAATATTTAATATTTTTTTTTATAAAAAAGTTTTAAAATGTAAAAAATTTAGGGTTGGTCTAAAACTAAGAAAAAAAAAATTAATAAAGTCTAATTTTGCGTATTTTCACATAAAAAATACATTATCACACTTTCACACCTTTGCATATCTAAGGTGCTATTGTTTTTCTTATAAAAAAAATTAAAAAAAATAATAAAAAAGTCTTTTTACCACTTTCGTTTATTTTTAAGTGATTTGAAGTTTTTTTTCGCCTATATATATTATTTTAAGTGTTAAAGAGCCTTCTTTAAAAAGTGAAAAAATTTCATTTATTCTCTAATACTATTTTTTATATTTCCAGATTTAACCTTTGTTTATAAAATAAAATTTTAAAATTAGAAAAAATTTTAATAAAATTATTTGAGTCGATATTATGACTGGTAATCACTGTCGAAGCATCGGTGATCTCCAACGATCGTTGCCGAAGCTCTAGCAGCCTCTGGCAACCGCTGTCAAAGCTCCAGCAGCCTCTGGTGGTCATAATCGGAGCTCTGGTGGTGGTGATGTGGATCAGTTAGTCTTAAATTTTATGGAAGACTTGGATCAGGTCAAGATTAGAAGGAAGACTTTATTATTTTAGGGTTTAAGATTTATTTCCCTTATTTGATTTATTTATTTTCCTTTTAGGTTGTTTTAAAATATTAGGGAATTTCCTTCTTAAAAGGAATTTCTATTTAATCTAGGAATTTCCTTCTTAAAAGGATTTCTATTTGATCTAGGTTGTAACCCCTATATACGGGACTTCCTTTCATCAATTAAACATCTTTCAATTTTTGAATATTTTATTTCTATGAAATAGAATTTCCCCTTGGATTAGGGTTTATCTTCCCTTGGATTAGACAGTTTCATCGTCCCGGCCAAACGAAATTGGTCACCTAACACTTGTGACCGAGTATAATCAGTCTACCAAAACTCGTGATCGAATCTAAAAAGTCCTTATTTTTTATTTTTTGCTTCCGTTCTGTGTCAGGTGGCCTCCAGCGGTCTTTAGGAGTTCTGGTGACCGCAGCTCGGAGTTTCGATAGCCATTTCCGGAATTCCGACGACCAGCACCATTTCATCAATTTTTTCAATTAAATATATATTTAAAAATAATAATCTACTTAATAGAAATAGTTATTTATTGATGGGTAAAAAGTAATAAAAATATTTTATATTATATTAATAGAATGTAAAAAATAAAAAATAAACAAAAAAACAAAACACTTATCAACAACGGCTCTACATGCAATTAAAACAACTATTCCACGATATAGTCATTTCAATTCATTACCATTACATCATTGTATCATTTAAGCAACTCAAGTGAACATGCTATTAACCATTTTAATGCAAAATTCAATAAACATACAACAATTAGTATGGAACATAAAACGAGGGTGCTAATCTTCCTTCCATCGACAATAAGCTAAGCGTTACCGGTACGATCCTCGGCACCCGTCCGCTTTGCCTAAACAATAACGAAACCTACTTAAGCAATTAATCAAAAACTTGGGGCGCGAACAAAAAGAACCTAGTCTACTCGCTTAGAAATTGACGATCTAACGAACAATAGGCGGATACGTTAACGATACAACCAGCAATCCAACTCAATTCCATGACCAATTTGATTTTCCCCAAAAGTTAGGGTTTCTATCAAAACCCTAACTATACCAATAGTGATCAACCCTAAAACATCAATAATGATCCTTAACAATCATAACAATCATGTAATCCATTGGGAATGCGATTAGGGTTGATAGAACACTTACCATAGTTACGCCGATGAAGAGGTAGCGAGGGATTCGAGAGCTAAATCAATTGTGCGATGAGAGTGTTTGAGAAAAATGAAAAGATTGAGTTGAATTCAATAGGTTTAGGTTGAAATCGACCTAATTCGGTCTCTGGCGACAAGGATGGCGACATAGGGCCTATGTCGCCAGAGGCAACCGAGACTTGACATTTGGTGTTGCTGATTTCATAGGATAGCGACATGACTGGCTACATAAGGTCTATGTCGCCAGCGTTGGTGACATGGCTGGCGACAAGAGGTTATATCGCTAGCACCTACAGTGTCGCATATTTCCTTTCTTTTCCTTCGTTCTACTTTGTTTCAACTCTAGTTTAGACAAAAGACGAATACAACATTGATAAATATTCTTACATCAATTCAATGAATACAATGTCATTTCGATAAGTCACAATACTTCAAGAATTATAAAAAAATTGTTCATAAACTCAAAAATTGAATTCAGTTCAAAAGTACTGAATCATTTAGCCCTAAAATTGGGACGTTACAAGACAGATCCATGAAGGCCCTTTTATGTTCAATTTTGAGATAATTATGTTTCAATGTTTATGAAAAAACTTTATGTGATATAATGGTTTGATGGCATTGAACTTAAATGATATCTCAGTTATATAATGCTTTTTATCACCAGTTTTGATGGTATTCTATTTTATTTAAATTTAATTGATAATTTAGTTGAAGCGGGTTATGAATTTGGGGAAAGTATTTCAACAAAAAATTACCCCCCCTTAAAAAAAATGTCTTAGAAAAAGCCTCATATTGAGACATTTTCTGTGACTACTTAATATTAGCATAATAAAAATCAAACTAGCATGTTGTTGAGTAGTCTAAGAAAAAGTATCAGGGTTAGATTTTTTCTGAGACTACTAAAAAATATCTCACCCTGAGACGTTTTCTGAGACTACTCAACAGAAACACAATAAAAATCAAATTAACAAGTTGTTCAATAGTCTCAGAAAACATCTTAAGGTGATACATTTCTTCAGTAGTTTGAGAAAATGGCTTACCCTGATACATTTCTTGAGACTACTCAACAGCATACGTCTCTAGGTGAGACGTTTTTAACTGCAATTTGTTTTCTTTTTGCTGAAAAGTTTCCCTAATGCCTGCAAACTCCACACTAGCTACTCTTTAATTCTGTATATTCTTATAATCAATTAAATGAAAACCAATAACAATTAATCCATCAAAACTAACACCTTATATATAAAACTACAAACTAAAAAACAACCCAAGTAACACCAAACCCTAACTACCAAATTAAAGTTACAAATAAACCATAAACACAAATAACACCAAACACACCATAACTACCAAATTAGAGCTAAAAACAAATCTTATCCGCCTATTTCAACCTAATGGAGGAACGACAACTAACTCTTCTACCATAAAATCCTAGAAACTCAAACCTCTAACAATCAAAATATCTTTTATAGAGCAAGCTTTTATCATTCTAAATTTTCGAAAGGGAAGAAAATGGAGGAAATGAGTTTAAGATGAGAGGTGTGTTGTGTTTTTCATTTTTTGGGAGATAAGAGAGAATTTGGGGGAGAAGAATGTGGAGAGAAGTTTTAAAAATATTATTATTTAAACGGGCATTTGAGTCTTTTCATATGTAAGTGAGGGGTGTTGTAGTCTTTTTACTTTGAGAAATTAGTTTGTTTTATCTTTTTAATTTTATTATTCATTAAAATAAAGGGTAAGAAAAAAGTTTGGCTCATTTCATGGGAAAGTTTGTAACAATTATTTTTGTAAACTTTTTAAAATTGTTCTACTTTTGATTTTCAAAGTTAAGAAATCACATTTTTAAAATTGTCCATAAATTTATTATAAATTTTATCAGTGTTAGGCCCAAATTCTCCTTTAGGACACAAGGCCCAAAAGGTGTATGTAATTGGGCCTAAAATGTGTATGTAGTTGGGGTCCTGTTGGGCCTTGCGTCCCAGCCCCCATGAAGAAAAGCGCTCTAAACAGTTTCGCTGACTCCCCCTTCGTCGATGCTATATCAATGGTAGACCCTCCTCCAAGATTCGTGGTCCTGCGCTTTCGTACTTACGATGGCTCCACGGACCCAAACGATCATATAGCTCACTATCGGCAATCCATGCTTACGACCACTGTCCCTAGAGGTGTTAGAGAGGCCAGCTTTTGCAAGTTCTTTGGAAACAACCTCACACGACCGGCTCTAGAATGGTACATCAATCTACCTAATGCGTCTATATCCTCGTTCGCCTAACTTGCAGACTCTTTTTTACAACTCTTCGCGTTTAGTAGAAAGCCCGAAAAGCAATCTGATGATCTCTATACGGTTCGACAAAAGTGAGGAGAATTACTCAGAGGCTACATATCCAAATTCAACAAGGAAAAAATCACTATCCCAAATTGCAACCAAGACATAACCGTTACAGCCTTTCGAAAAGGCCTCCTCCCAGGGTCAGACCTCTATATCGACCTGGTCAAATTCAAGCCCAAGACAATGGAAGATGTGCTTTCTAGAGTGTTTACACAAGCAAGGTGGGAGGACGACGAGCAGTGCAAGATCACGGAGAGAAGAGATTCTGACCGATAGAACATAATGGAAGGAAGAACCGCGGATTAACCTAGGTGCCGATACGCCCCTTACAACCCTCCCTCGCATGAACACCGAATCTCGACAACCAATTCGGTTCGTGTGAACACGGGGCGTAGGGACGTGCCAGAACACGAGCTTACCATTGACCCATCTGAAGTGGTAAGAAAACTGGAGAAGCTTGGGAAGGTCGCCAGGTTGCCAGAAAAACTCCGTTCAGACCCTCGTTCTAGAGACCAAGCTAAATTCTGTGCTTATCACGACGATGTCGGACACCACACGTTGGAATGCGTGTCCCTCAAGAATGAGATAGACTGCATCTTAAAGAAGGGATACCTCAAAAGGTTCCGAAGACACCCTTAAGAAGACGATTGTGGTAAACAGGAGCCACCAGACGAAAGAATGGTTCGCACCATCAACGTAATAAAGGGAGGATCACAAGTTAGTGGAATATCGTACTCTGCGGCAAGGAGACAATCGCGGACCATCCACAACGTCATTGAACAAAAGGGCCGATCAATGGAAATAGAAGACAAGTTGGAAATCTCTTTCAACTTCAAGGAAAGCGTCGACATGTTAAATCCCCATCACGATGCGCTAGTGATATCCCTATGCATAGCAAATTGTCTGATAAAGCGCATCCTAGTGGACAATGGATCATCGGTTAACATCATTTACCTTAATACACTCAAGGAGATGCAAGTTGATGAAAGCCAAATCACAAGCTGCGCCATGGTGCTGGTAGGCTTCAGTGAAGAGTCGAAGAACATCGTAGGCGAAATAGAGCTACCAGTCTGGGCCGAAGGAGTCAACAAATACACATGATTCAGTGTACTAGACGAACCCTCATGTTTTAACGCCATACTGGGACGCCCATGGCTGCATGACATGAAAGTCATCCCTTCCACCTACCATCAAGTAATTAAATTCTCGTCCAGAATAGGGGTCAAACAAATCAGGAAAGACCAAGAAGCGTCTAGAACTTGCTATATGAACAGCTTGAAACCCAGTTCCCGCTCAATATAGCAATTATTGCAACCAACTCAGAATGAGTTGGAGCCCGAAGTGGAGCAAATCCTGGAGGACATACCCATACACCTCACAAACAAAACCAAAACTGTGCAAATCGGGTCTCGCTTGCAACCGAGCATCCGATTACATTTGATCGAGTTCCTAAGAGAGCATTGGTCGTGCTTTGCATGGAGCCACAAGGACATGATAGGCATCGACCCAGCAATAGTAACTCACAAACTGAACGTGGACCCCAAGTATAAGCCTGTCAAGCAGAAAAGAAAAAAATTTTACGTTTGAAAGGAATAAAGACATAAACGAAGAAGTTGGAGAACTCATCAACATAGGGTCAGTCAGGGAAGTCCAATACCCGGAGTGGTTAGCAAATGTCGTCGTGGTCCGAAAAAAGAACGGCAAATGACGCGTATGCATTGACTTCACAGATCTCAACAAGGCATGCCCAAAAGACTCTTTCCTGTTGCCACACATTGATATTGTGGTGGACTCGACTGCAGGGCATGAACTCTTGAGCTTTATGGACGCCTTTAGCAGTTATAACCAGATTCTAATGCATCCCGAAGATTCTGAAAAAACTACATTTATCACCAAAAGAGGCATTTACTGCTATAAGGTAATGTCGTTCGGGCTAAAAAATGCAGGGGCAACATACCAAAGGCTGGTGAACGAGATGTTCGCACATCGCATGGGCAAGACGATGGAGGTCTACATCGACGACATGCTCGTAAAGTCAATGAAAGCGGAGGAACACCTCAACCACCTAAGACAAGCCTTCGACGTACTGGAGAAATACAACATGAAGCTAAACCCCTCTAAGTGTATATTCGGAGTGACAGCCGGTAAGTTTCTAGGCTACCTGGTAACGAGAAGGGGGATAGAAGTAGATCCAGAGCAAATCCGTGGAATTCAAGAACTAGAACGACCACAATCCATAAAGGACATCCAAAGACTCACGGGCAGGTTAGCAGCTCTGAACCGATTTATACCTAGATCCTCGGACAAATGTCGACCCTTCTTTCGATTATTGAAGAAAAATGCACCATTTTGAGTGGGATGCTTCGTGCGAAGAAGCCCTTACAGCTATAAAAGAACACTTGACTAGTCAATTCGTTCTAACGAAATCCATAGACCACGAACAACTTCTCCTCTACTTATCTGTGTCTGATCTGGCTGTGAGTGCTATCCTAAGCCGTGTAGAAGGGACAACCCATGTCCCGATCTACTATGTGAGCAAAAGCTTGTTGGACGCTGAAACTAGATACAGCCAAATGGAAAAACTCGTCCTCGCCCTCGTGGCAGCAGCTCAAAAGTTGCAACACTACTTCCAGGCGCATATAATAGTGGTCGTCACCGAACATCCACTTAAGGCCATCCTCCATAAACCAGAATTGTTGGGGAGAATGATCAAATAAGCAGTGGAATTAAGCAAGCATGACATCTCATACCGTCCATGAACTCCATCAAAGCCCAAGCATTGGTCAACTTCATTGTCGATTTCTCTACAAAAGCGAAAAATCAGACCCAAACCAAGGTCCTGGCAACATAAGTAGCACGATGGAACCTATATGTAGATGGAGCAACCAACCAAAAAGGAAGCGGACTAGGGATTGTCCTCATCTCCCCAGAAGGAGACATAGTCGAAAGAGCAGTACGATGTGAATGGCAAGCCACCAATAATAAGGTGGAGTACGAAGCTCTGATATGGGGGCTTCAATCTGCCATAGCCCTAGGCATCAAGGCAATCGAGGTACATAGCAACTCCCAGCTCGTTGTAAAACAAACTAACGGAACATATCAGGTGAAAGAATGGCCTCGTACCAATCTTTGTTACAGAAATTGAAGCAAAAGTTTGAAAGGTTCTCACTCAAGTAGGTTCCATGAGGAAACAATTCGTATGCTGACGCATTAGCAAACCTGGGCTGCATGTTCGAAGGTCCTGAGCGCAACATTCCTCTATCTATACTCACCTAGTCTGCACTAGAAGTAGAATCCAGGCTAGCAAGCCAACAAGTCGACAACCCTCCCGATTGGAAGGAACCAATCCCCTAATACCTAGAAAACGACAGACTCCCGACAAACCACAAGAAGCAAAAAAAGATAAAAACAAAGGCAGCACAATTTGTGGTACTAGACGATCCTATCTCACAGGAAAAACTCTTGTACCAAAAATTGATGGACGGACCCCTCCCCAGATGCGTGAACGGACCAGAGATTCAATACCTCCTAAAGGAGCTCCATTTAGGACATACCGGAGGCCATAACGGACCCAGAACATTAGCGTTGTTGGCATACAAGTTCGGATACTATTGACCAACCATGAGGACAGATTCTACCAAATTCGTCCGCAAATGCCCCGAATGCCAACAGTTTGGGAACATCACACATATGGCCGCAGAAAATTTCACTTAATAAAATTGCCTTGGACGTTTGCAAGATGGGGAATGGACATAGTAGAGAAGCTCCCAAAAACCCCTTCAAGAAATGAGTACCTACTAGTCGCCACTGATTACTTCACTAAGTGGGCGGAAGCAATCCCATTAGAACTTATACGCGACAAGGAAGTAATCGGCTTTGTATGGACCAATATCATGTGCAGGTTTGGTATTCCGAAAGAGATCACAGTGGACAACGGTGCCCAATTCACCTCGAGGCACTTCATGAGCTTCTGCGAGAGTTGGAAAATAAAACTTCACTTTTCTACCCTTAGATATCCTCAAGCGAATGGACAGGCGGAATCAACTAATAAAACTGTGATTTCAGCCTTGAAGAAAAAAAGTAAGAAGACTCAAAAACCGTTGGGATGAATGCATCCATGAAGTCTTATGGGCATACGGAACAACTCCCAAAAAGACGACTGGAGAGACCCCCTTCGCCCTGACGTTTGGGGTGGAAGCCGTACTCTTGACGGAGGTGCGCATTCCGACATCTCGAAACTTTACGACCATAGAACACAACGACGAGATGCTCAGATATAACATTGATATCATCGAAGAAAAGCGGTAAGCGGCCCTACTCAGAATAGAGACCTATCACTAAATGCTTGAATGATATTACTCCAAGAAGGTTCGAATCCACAAATTTAAGTCAGGTGATACAGTGTTACAGGCAGAGTTCGGGAGAGGAGCATACAAGTTGGCGGACCACACTAGAAAAAAAGTAGAAAACCCTTGGAACACCATACACTTAAAATCGTACAAGCAATGAGGTACCCCTACATAACCTTTATTGTCAGGCTACCTTGAACACTTAGTCTTTAAACTATCTTGTCTTGTTTTATTTTCTTCTCCTTTTTGTTCTTCTCATTCTTAGCTTTAATCCTCACCCAGCTGAAGGGGAATGTCCTCGACAAGCATTACAATCAAATAAAATGACCTTTTTCTTCAATACACAATCGAATACGGCCCCTGGCCACACAGTTTGGAATGGCCTAGAGGCCAGCCAGACTTCACAGCGAGGAGCTCCAAACGAGCTCCATTCGTAAGCAATATGGCCTCTGGCCACACACTTTGGAACGGCCTAGATGCCAGCCAGACTTCACAGCGAAGAGCTCCAAACAAGATACATTCGCCAGCGATATGGCCCTCGGCCACACGGTTTGGAACGGCTTAGATGCCAGTCAAACTTCACAGCGATGAGCTCCAAACAAACTCTATTTGCCAGCGATATGGCCCTTGGCCACACAGTTTGGAACGGCCTAGATGCCAACCAGACTTCACAGCGAGGAGCTCCAAACAAGTTCTATTCGCTAGCAATATGGCCACTGGCCACACAGTTTGGAACGACGTAGATGCCAGCCAGACTTCACAACAAGAAGCTCCAAATGAATTCCATGACCTCATGCCAACCCCCAATTCGGTGCTAGTCACATGGTTGGTACATCTTGAGACACAAAACATGACATGTTCTCATCACAACTACCATACTAAAAAAAAAGGTAGTAAAATACAAGCATCCATAACAAACATACGAGTTTATAAACGAACATAAACAAAAAAAAAGTCAACCAAAGTTCCAAAAAATGAAAATCCGACTCCCCGAAACAAAACGGAGGAGAAATAAAGTTGACAAAATAAATAGTCCAACAAGGCTAGATAAGTCATTACTGAGCTCCAGAAGAACCATCACCATCCCCTGCGGGCGCCCTAACCTCCCTATCATCCTCATCATCTGATGTCAGCAGGGTCTCCCAAGTAGTAAAAGCTTCGTTAAAATCTCCCTCCTTCCCTCCATGAACCTCGTACTCCTTGAATAAGTCATATTTATTCTTTAGATGACTCCGCGCTGCGATGACTTTCAAGTCCTCTTCCAATTGGTTCTTCACATCCTCCAAAACACTCCGCTGCTGCTCTGAGGCTTGGAGGCGGAGCGATGCCTCTTCAAATTGCGCGTGAAAAGCCCCCCACTCCTTCTCTGTCTTGTCCAAACGTTCCAAGGCATAGGTCACCTCAGCTCTCAAGCTTTCATTCTCCGCCTTTAGTCGATCAAGCTAGACCTTCTATCCCTTCATATGCTTGCCAGCACGAATGTAAGCTTGTAAACCCTGAAAAGTGGAACAAGTTAAAAGATAATAGGGAGATCAAAAACAAAAACAAAACAATAAAAAAAGGGTTACCTGAAAGATTCGAGTGGACCTGAAGTCTAAGAGTGCCTCGTCCTTCAACCCATCCATTCGTGCGTCATCTGCCTTAAGAAATAGGGAGTTCAAGATTGGGGCTAAAGAGTCCGGGTTGGAAAAAGAAGAAATGTCCTCAGGAAAGAATAAAGTGTGCCCCTCATGCAATGATTCGAAGCTATCCTGAGCACCAACACGACGTTCATCAGATATGAGTATGCCTTCGCGCGGGGTCTCTGGTCGTCTCCCCTTGCCTTTCTTCTTCTTCAAGAGCAACTCTTTCGCATTATCAAACTGCATCGCATCCATCATGACCTTCCTTTTTGAACTACTTATTTCGCACTCCACTATCACCCGTTCAATAGGCGCAATAGGGTAAAAAAAGGATGTACTAAATAACTTCTCTAAATTCACTCTAAGCAATGACCACATTCACACAAAACGCACAGAGGGAAAAGAAGGTACCTTGTCTTCTAGACCTTGTCGCTGCCCACAGAATGGTAGGAGAAATGTTAACTTCACTCAAGAGGTTGGTGTGATGCCTCTCGCCGTCAGCCAAGCTGGGAACTGGACGCTTGGGTTTAACTGCAAAAGAGAAAAATATTCAGAGGAATATAGATAAAACTGAACAAGATAGAAACACTCACTCATCGCACGTCACTGATCTACCAAAGGGACATCTCTCGATGATATGTTCCCATGCGCGAGGAAGTATTAGGACTTTCAAAAATTGTTGTCATGCAAGACTGTGATAATAACCGGGGAGGCAGATTTTGAGCGAACGTAACGTTATATCGCTCCTTGTCGATGTCGTGCTCGCGTAGGTAATAGCACAACAGGAACTCATCTAGTTCAAAGGGTATCCCCATGGACACACATAGTACATCCAAGGAAAGGAGCACTCTCCACCCATTGGGCATCAGCTGGCTAGTTGCGATCGCATAATAGTCCAAGATAGTCTTCGCCAAACCACAGACCAGGAAGCGGAACCCAATGGCAAACGACTTTTTGTAAAAGAAATGCCATCCATGAACTTTCCAACCCGACCTCTTGTGTTGCTGGGGGAGACGAAGTTGGATATCGTCGTCCATGTCGAAGTCCCTTTTGAGCTCATCTAGCTTCTCTTAGGTCATTGAGCTCGGGGGATGCCGGCAGAAGGCATCACTTGATGGAACGTTATCCTTTTCGTCAAGAACCCTCGCACGAATGACCTCGTCCTCGTCGACCAGACGCGTCTCAAAGCTTTCCAGGCCAACCACTAGCGGATCGTCTTCATGTCGAGTAGCCAGAGTGATGTCAAAAGGGAGGGCAGACAGAGGAGTCCCCGCGCGAGCCCCTCCCCGACCAGTGCCAGGTCCCTCAACGGTGTCACCCAAAGATTCCTGAAACATGGCACAAAAGCTTCAGGGATCAGTCGGGGCTAGGGTTCGTGCAAGGGATAGGACAATGGCACCTCGTGCGAAGATATTCCAATATTCGCGCGAGCGTATAGAATGTAATATTTTTCCTATGCCCTAGGTTCTATAATGGGGAGTCTCTAAACATCATCCTTGATTCAACTACTTTCTAACTAAGATCTATCATAAACAAGAAATTTGAAGAAAGAA
The DNA here is from genome assembly GCA_031304145.1 of Cardiospermum halicacabum. Taxonomy (NCBI): domain Eukaryota; kingdom Viridiplantae; phylum Streptophyta; class Magnoliopsida; order Sapindales; family Sapindaceae; genus Cardiospermum; species Cardiospermum halicacabum. The sequence continues at coordinate 27,004,075 of CM062391.1, read as the reverse complement.
TGACTAACCATATATATATATATATATATATATATATATATATATATATATATAATGGAATGAGGATGAGTGAGCTGAAGATGAACGCCGATGAAGATCTTCAAACTTTCAAGAAAAATCTTCAAAACTTCGAGAAGATCTTTGAGTGTTCTTCAAATCTTCAAGAAGAGCTTTCAGAACTTCGGATGAGGTCTTTAGAGAACACCTTATAGCTTTAGAGAGAGAAGTTATAATGAGAAGATATTGGTTAGGAAATGGGTAGTATGGTAGTTTTATATGGCATCACGGATATCAAGGAGCTATCACCACAGGAATCGAGGAGGCAAAAGGTATATCATTAAATGCTTTGTATTGCTGAAAACAGCTTCGCACGAGGATCCCAACCAGCGTGAGTTGTTTCGCGCGATTGTCCTCTTGGCGCGAGGAGCTTCGAGCGATAGCCCTCCCCCCTTTGCGCAAAGAATTTCATGCGAAAAGATACTCGAGCTCTATATAAAAGCCTTTACCGCAATGGGAAGGGGACTTTTGGCTCTCGAACGATTCAAGACTCAAGAATCCTCCAGCAACAATCGTCATCTTCAGTGCTAGCGTGTGCCTAATCCTCCTTCTTTGCAGAGATCATATAGTAGCTCGTGGGACTCCTTTCTAGAAAATCCCACTACCTCGAAGGAGTCAAACATTATATAATATTTGATCCTTCAATCCGTATAGTTAAAATAATTTGTATTAGTTAATATTATATTAACTTTATAAATTTTTAAAAATAAATTTAATTCTTTTTTTTAAAATTATATAATAAAAATATTTTTGAAATTAAAAAAATAAATAAATAAAAATGTACTTATGATAATATCGTCACTCATATAAACTGTCATAATTAACCGGAGAATCGTTTGGATAATAAAGCGGTAATTTTCGAATAAGACGTGATCCGATAGGTCTGGATTTTATGCTCATCACCGCACCGCTTCATATGTTTGCTTGTAAAGACGGGTATCAGCCTAATGAGTGCGGCCCAATTACAAGATTGAAATCTACACTTGCTCAATTCTCAATTTCCTTCCATGATTACGTGTTGGACTTTCAATGCCACCATGTTGCATTCACTTCTTGGGCCTGACTTTGTGATAATTATTTAACTTTAACCCAATACCATAACTAGGTTTGAGAGCACATACAAATTTGAATTTTTTTTAATATTTAAATTAATTTAACAGTATTAAAAATAAAATAAATAAAGAAATAATACTTATTTAAACTATTGAAGTATGAAATAATTTTTAATGTCAATCTTTAAACTTTTCGAAGTTTCAATCGTATTCTACCATTTGTTAAAAATATTTCGAAATTATTACGTTTTTGGCAAGTTGAAAGGTTTAGTTGAAATTTCGAAAAAGTTAGAAAGTTCATATTAAAAGTAGGAACAATGTAATTCTAGGTACTTATAGTTGTACAATATTTTTATTTACGTACTCCAACTTTGTGAGATTTCATATAAGTACTCCAATTTGCAAATTAGAGTCTTATGCAGATACTTCAACTTTGCGAAGTTTCATATGGATACTCCAACTTGAAAATTAAATCTTATATAAATACTCCAATTTTATGATATTTCATATAGGTACTGTTCACAGATTGTGCCACGTCAACCAAAGGATCTAAATAACCTGTAATTTGCAAGTTGAAATACTTATATGAAACCTTGCAAAGTTGAAGTATCTAAGTGAAAATTTTGGACAACTATAAGTACCCACAATTACATTATCCCTTCAAAGTTATGTCAATTTCATGAAGCTAAATATACATTATCCCAATAAATACATAAATAAATAAATAAACAAATAAAAAGCAGAAAATGGAAAATTATCATGGTTTTAACAAAATGGGCAAAATGTTTTATTAAGCAATGAAGTATTTTATAGGTTAGGTAAGAAAACCAGACTCAAATGTTGTCCAAGAAAATATTCCACATGTAATAATTTTGCCTTACAATTTGTGTCAAAGGTAGTGTTAGGTTGAATACAACACAACTCGTTTAAAAATGACAGGACACAAACACGATTCATTTAATAAACGAGTTGGAAATTATGAATATGAATATGACATGAAAATAAATAGATTAATATAGTTAACCAAAAATGGGTCAAAATTTGACACGACACGATAACCTATTTATGGCCCATTTAAAATTCTTGCAACCGGTTTATGACCCATTTAGAATCCTTGTTATATATTAATTATATAATTAAAAATTTCACGTAAAATTTTAATAGAATCTAATTTAAAAAAATACAAGTACTAAAGCAATCAAATATCATAAAAAAAAAAATATTTTTTTGGGAAAGAATACAAATAACATCTTAAAACATTAAACGTTTAAGAAAAAAAATTGAATCTAATAAAGTCATCATGGATATTGAGATAAATTGGTTTTCTTGGATTAATTTAGAGTTCCGACTATCATTCGTACTAATAATATCTTCGATGATATATATATATATATATTAATGGTATATCAATCGATGATAGTTGGTAGTATATGATAGAAATGGTGATAATAGATGAACGAGATGATAAATGAGAACAAGCAAAAAGAAGATAGGTGTATCGAGAGAGCGTGAAAACGACACGAGAGAAGATAGGAAAAAGAAATTAGGGTTTGGATTTGGTTGTATGCACTTATATTTAAATACGAAAAATATCATTTTGTCATTTTATAAGCGGGTCAACCCTAACCTTAATTGTAACACGACAAAATTAATAAATGAGTTACGACAAAATTAATAAATGAGTTAAACAAGTTGACTTGTTTATTGATACAACCCGTGTAGGCTCAAAAACCCGTAATAATCATGTTCATTTCTTGTTGATCCATTATGTGATGATCCGAATTGTCATTCCTACTCATGCATATTTCACCATTATCAACACATAAATCCACTTTATAAGGTGGAAATTTATTAATTTTCACAATATTTTCTTTTGAATTTCCATAATTTAACGGTGTCATTAAAAATTTTATCAACTAAAATATCCAAAAGAATATGGATAGAAAAATCTAGACCAAGGACAAAAAATAGTGTAGCTAAAATCCAGATGTGATATTCCCCTAATATATGATTTATTCGATCTCTTTTAATGTATCGTCCTCTAACATGAACAACTTGTGACATATGAACAACTTGTTGATGACTACTTAACAAAGGTTATTGCTCGAAGGTGTGATAACTTCTTAGTATTATGTGGAGACGTAACAATTTATCCGTGATATGTAGTATCAATTGGAGACGTAATATCAATTTGAGAAGAGACATATGGAATATGAAAATATATCATTTTTTATTTTTAGGAATTTTGTACGAAAATATATTATTTTAATTGGGGAAAATTACACGTGGGGTGAATGAGGTTTGATATATTGACAACTATAATTATATTTGGATATATTTACAATTAGAGTGAATGAGTTTTTGAAAATGTTGTAACAAGCTTAGGGTGTATTTGGCGGATTTTTTTATTATTTAAAAAGAAAAATTTTAAATACATTTTAATTTTATATTTTAATTTATTCTTATTTTTATTTTCCAAAAACTTTAGTACTATTATGTTATTTTAATTTTTTATTAAAAATTTAACCCATATAATTATATTAAAAAATAATTTTTTATTTGGATTTTTAATTAGAATTAACGTAATAGAAATATATTATTTAATTAAAATATTAAAATAAAAAATCAAATATATTATTTGATTAAATATTATAATAAAAAAATTAAATAAAATATTTTTTAAAATAAAAAATAAAAAAATATTTACAAAAAATTATTTAATTAAAATATTAAAACAAACAAAATAAATATTTCAAATTAAAAAAATTAAAAATATATTTAAACGTAATTTTCTTTTATAAAAATAATAATAATTTAAAAAAAAAAAAAAAACAACAACAACCACACACCCTTGACTATCAGCTACATTTTTTTAAAACTCATTCACCCTCCTTGCAAATAAGCTGAAACATAATTACACATGCGAATAGTCCAAAACTCATTCCTTTATTATGTAATTTTCCCTTTTAATTACTTAAAAACCTTTACGTTAGCATCTCAAAAATCTCAGGGGCATCTTCCCAATTTTCAAAATCACACAATAATATATCATTTTAAAATTCTCAAAATTATTAGGCTTCATATTAAATGAAAATTTTATTTTAAATTTCAAATTATTTTAAAACAAGCGAAAATTCTTTTAAATGGACTTTTTAAGTTCAAAATACAATTATAGGCCTCTTTTGAAAAACATACAAAAACAAACTTTTAAAAGTTTAGTTTTCACTCCATAGGTCAAGTTTTCCAAAATACCCCTAAAACTTTACAATTCACAGATGTTGTGATTTACGCTCACATACTGTGAATTATGGTCACAGCTATGAATGGCCTATGGAGTGCAAATCAAACTTTAGTTTTGCAAACTTTTTAAAAGTGACCTATAATTGTATAGTAAACTTTTTATGGCCTATAAAAAGAAATTCCCCTTTAAACAAATATAAAAACTCATGGAAATAAATTAAATATAAAACTGATTCAAATTTGAAATAAAATTTTATATGTTATCCACCCTAAGAATTGAGATGATGTACAAGAGAAAAGGATGATGATATATCAACTGTTAGGAAATTTCCTGTTTTATCCCAATCTCTTCCTAATTCCTAGTTCGATTCAATCAAAACAATCAGCCCAAACACAAACACAATATTTAACGTGGTTCGGCAAATTGCCTAATCCACGAAAAGATAACAACTTTACTATGAGAAATAAGTATTACAAGTCATTCAGACAATACTCTCTCTCCACACAAAATTGTTTTCTTTCTCAAATAGAATCTCTTTTAGGTGAACAACTCCACCACGGCGAGACAACCCCAAATCAAAATCTCCTTAATGGCGAGACAACCCCAATGCAATGATCATTACCCCACTCGGCAGGCATGACCCAAATCCAATGATCATTACCCCACTAGGCATTAGGATTGCCTTGAATCACAATAATTTCCTTTTAGGAAGGTTTTCCTATTTTGAGTTTGGATCTATTTCCTAATGGTTTGATTCCTTGGTTTGGAAAGATTTGGTTTTTCTAATTTGGTTGATTTTATTGCTTAGTTGGAAAGGAAACAAATTAGGAAAGTATATTTGATGATCACTATAAATAGAGTTGTCTCATGAAGAAGAAACTATCCCATCCCTTTGGGGTGGTGATCATTGGAGTTGGGTCATACCTATGGGGGTAATAATCATTGGGGTTGGGGTCTCGCCATTAAAGAGATTTCGAGTTGAGATTGGGGTCATGCCTGCCTAGTGGGGTAATGATCATTGGATTGGGGTCATGCCTGCCGAGTGGGGTAATGATCATTGGATTGGGGTCATGCCTGCATAGTGGGGTAATGATCATTGGGGTTGAGGTCTCGCCATTAAAGAGATTTTGAGTTGAGATTGGGGTCATGCCTGCCTAGTGGGGTAATGATCATTGGATTGGGGTCATGCCTGCCGAGTGGGGTAATGATCATTGGATTGGGGTCATACCTGCCTAGTGGGGTAATGATCATTGGATTGGGGTCATGCCTGCCGAGTGGGGTAATGATCATTGCATTGGGGTTGTCTCGCCATTAAGGAGATTTTGATTTGGGGTTGTCTCGCCGTGGTGGAGTTGTTCGCCTAAAAGAGATTCTGTTTGAGAAAGAAAACAATTTTGTGTGGAGAGAGAGTATTGTCTGAATGACTTGTAATCCTTATTTCTCATAGTAAAGTTGTTATCTTTCCGTGGATTAGACAATTTGCCGAACCACGTTAAATATTGTGTTTGTTTTTGGGCTGATTGTTTTGATTGAATCGAACTAGGAATTAGGAAGAGATTGGGATAGAACAGGAAATTTCCTAACAAACTGGTATCAGAGCTTTGGTGGAGTTTTGTTTGAAGATCAAGTTTGAAGTGGACACCTCGTTTGGAATTAGTATCCATGATATAGATCTGTGAGATAAATTTAGTGAATATTTTTATCAGCAGAATTTTCTGGACAGCTTGGAAGAATTGAAGATTTCTCCTTAACCAACCGTTGGATGATGCTCAAAGTTGATTCGAATCTTCTACACATATGATTCTAAAGTTTGACCGTTCGAATTGTGGATTAAAACTGGAATAAAGAGATATGACATCAACAATTGGGTTTATGAGTTTCACGAATCTGTCTTGCGCTGACAGATTAAAAAAGGCATATCTCTTTAATGAACCGTTGGATTAGACTGAATTTTGGATATGTTGTAGAAGACACATGAAGGTTAAACTTGGACGGTGGAGATGGGTTTTGGAAATTTCTAGAAGGAGCGATGTTGAGCAGAATATGACTGTTGCGTATTGGAAGAATGGTAAAGTATGAGATTGAGATCAAGAACAGAAAAACATCTGGATTTGGGAATTGGTAGTTTCTCATTCGAGGTGGAGAAATATTTTGGATTTGATAGAGAATGAATTGAATGATGGAGACAAAATTGGTTTGGTAGTGATTAAAGGAAATAGATTCAAAAGTTTGAGGTGATTCAAGTCAAGGTGGAGATTTGTTAGGATTGCCTTGAATCACAATGATTTCCTTTTAGGAAGGTTTTCCTATTTTGAGTTTGGATCTATTTCCTAATGGTTCGATTCCTTGTTTTGGAAAGATTTAGTTTTGTTAATTTGGTTGATTGTATTCCTTAGTTCGAAAGGAAACAAATTAGGAAAGTATATTTGATGATCACTATAAATAGAGTTGTCTCATGAAGAAGAAACTATCCCGTCCCTTTGGGGTGGTGATCATTGGAGTTGCGTCATACCTGTGGGGGTAATGATCATTGGGGTTGGGGTCTCGCCATTAAAGAGATTTCGAGTTGAGATTGGGGTCATGCCTGCCTAGTGGGGTAATGATCATTGGATTGGGGTCATATCTGCCGAGTGGGGTAATGATCATTGCATTGGGGTTGTCTCGCCATTAAGGAGATTTTGATTTGGGGTTGTCTCGCCGTGGTGGAGTTGTTCGCCTAAAAGAGATTCTGTTTGAGAAAGAAAACAATTTTGTGTGGAGAGAGAGTATTGTCTGAATGACTTGTAATCCTTATTTCTCATAGTATAGTTGTTATCTTTCCGTGAATTAGGCAATTTGCCGAATCACGTTAAATATTGTGTTTGTGTTTGGACTGATTGTTTTGATTGAATCGAATTAGGAATTAGAAAGAGATTGGGATAGAACAGGAAATTTCCTAACATCAACGATTAAGCATGCTTCAAAAGGTAAAGAATAAAGAATATACTTAACAAATTTTCCATATATTCCATTACAAACCTTCACTATTCAACTATAAAACTTTTTCTTTATTTCTAATTAATGTCAAATCAAAAATATTATTAGTCAAATGCCTCATCCTTGAGTCCACAAAGTGTGTATACATGGACAACTTCTAAGCTATGGATTAAAACCTTTTGTTTTCCTTTATAAAGGGTCGAATTTTTCATCATCACAATCTCAGTTGCTATACAAATGACATAATATTCGAGGTCGCAACAAAATAGTAAATAATAATTAAAATATATTTTTTTAAAAGTTAAATAGAATTATATATTGAACTAAAGAAGAGAAATTGTGTCACATGTTCAAAATTTTAATAATAAAATGTGTAAAATACATTTAATTGGCCGTCGTTTGTAACTACTTTTATATTTAAAAGTAATTGACTTCTACATTTTTAAATACAATATCCATACGTGAACATAATATATTCACTTGTACACGGAACATAGCTTAGCAGTCAAACAGAATATTTTAATATAATGTTTGTTTTGATGCTTTTGGCTTCTTTAGTTAGTTGAGCATAACCACATGCCCTATAAAAAAATAATAAATAATAATAATAACTATTATTATTTTAGCATTTTGAAAAGAATGATGATAGTGGTTTTTGGACCATGGTAAATATGTATCATTTAATGGCACTCAGTAAATTGGATATGTAAAAGAATATGTTGTTTTGTTAATTGTACAATGTAGAATAATTTTGTCACAATCAAATAATATATATATATTTATATATAGAAAATGTAATAAAACAAGGAGCGGATAAGAATAAAATTAGTGGCAAGACTATTTCAAATGCACATGAGACATTCATTGAGGAATTTTGAAAATGGAACTTAGAAATTTATATTTTGTCAACTCAATAATCATAAACACTTGATTATTTATTTATTTATTTTTATTATTTTATTTAAATCTGCTTTCTGAATAAATACAAAATATTTCTATCATCAGAATGATTGTACTAATATTTTTATTACAGGTAAAAAGTAGAAAATATTTTTAAAAAATTATAATAATTTTAATATATTATTTTGATATAAAATTAAATTTATGAATAAAATACGTTGATATATACCATTTAAATTTATTATAATCTAATTATATTAAAAATAATAAATAATTTTTTAGTTTCATAAAATATTTTGACAGAAACATTCACTACTTTCAAATAAAAATATATAATTCTTAGTTTACAAATGCGCATTTTTGCTAATTTTTATTAATTACAAATAAAATACATTTTATATACACCATTTAAAATGTTAATATTTCGATGTGTTTTTACCTTCATTTTAAATTTTAAGTTATTTATGTTATTTATATATTATTTTTAAATATAAATTTATAATTTAAAATTTTATTATTTTATTTTATTCATATAAGGCAAAGAACCATATTATAAATATATTTTTAAAATGAGATAGTTTCACAATTTGAAAATTTTATTTTGAATACAACTGTATATTATTATTGCTCTAGTATCTTGGACTGAATCTTTTAATTTATTTATATTAATGAAAGGAAAATATTTGCAGAAGTGGGATAAGAAAACAAGAATTGCAATCAATTAAATCAGTGATTGATTATGAAAAACAAGAAGTGAATGGTTTGGTTTGATGAATCATGATTGTATATAAATTAGTACACGTGGAATCCAGTTTCTGAGTGGACGACATGAGACGAGACCCACAAAATTACAACATATGAGACCACTAAATCGAGTTTACAATCTGACAATAATTTTAAATTATTATTTAATGGCTCGGTAAATGATATTTAAATAATTTTTTTGGTAAAAATATTATTTTGGAAGTTTTTTTTTTATCAACAAATATTATTTTGGAAAATTTTGTTTTTTTGCTATTTATTTCAATTATTATATAATATTTTTTAAATTCAAATTATATTAATATTTTTAAAAGGATAATTTCAATCTCACGAAAAGTATATAGATTTTTTATTCAATATTAATTTTATTTATTATATAAATTTGAGCTTTCTTGACCTTCTCTTGAAAAAATTTAAAACAAATAAATAAATTAATCCAATTTTTATATTAAAATTATTTAAATTTTATTTTAAATTTATAAATTTTTAAAATTTAAGATTAAAAATTGAATTACAATAATCAATAAACCTTCCCTGGCATCTTTATAGATTTTTCAAATGTTCGTAGATTCGTGAAATTGAATAAATAAAAAATATTTGATCATTTAAATTATTTTTTAATATTATAATTTTTAGAAGTTTATAAATTTAAATAAAATTAGAAGGTAACATAATTCAAAGTTGAAAATGATTAATAATTAAAATATTTTATATTTTTCATTTTTTTAAATATCACAGTATTTTCAATTAAGCCCATTATTTCAAATTAAATAAAGGAATTGTTATTTCACACATACAAATTACCACAACTAATATTTTTTTCAACTTTATAATTTTAAAAGTTTTTTTTTCTCTTTTATAAATATAAATTCACAATATATCAATTGAAAAGTGACTTTTATTATTTCTAAATACAATTTTATTGTTTTTTTAATTAAATTAAAATTTAATCATAATAAAATTAATTAATTATTTAATTTATTATTTAAGATTTAGAAAGAATACGAGTGGGTAAGATTTTAAATCATAAAATAATAAAACGTATAAACGACTAGCATTGATGATACATGTATAATTACATATTTACAAAGTTTTGATTGCATTATTAGAACTTAATTATTAGAACTTAATTCTTTTACTTTCATGATTTTCGATGTATGAGTTTTCAAAATATCGAGGTTATATAACAATCAATTTAATCAAATATATTAAATATTATATTAAAATTGATTAACTAATTTAAATAATTATTTAAAATAATTTATAAATTTAATTATTAAAACAATAATTAAATAAACTAAAAAATATTTTAAGTAATTATTTAAAAATATTAAAAATAATTTACTAAAATTGATGGGTATAGTAATTTGAATATGTGAAATAGTGGGCATGTTAAACAAAATAAATATTATAAAAATTACTCCAACTATTTTCATACACGTTTCGGTATAAAGTTTAAAAATTCAAGACTAAACCAACAAAATTTTATTTCTATTTTTGAGTCATCTAAATTTTGATTTTCAAAAATAAACCTTCACATCTTCACAAATCTTCTTCACAGACCACCTTCACATCTTTATAGATAAGTGTAAAAGGTCTTCACAGAAGGGTAAAATGGTCAATTTGATTCATTTTTTAAAAATGAAAGTTTGAAAGATTATTTTTGTGAAAATTTTAAAGTTGAACTCTATAGTGTAAATAAAAGTTATAAAATAACAAAAATAAAAATAACCCTAATAATAATCCAAAAATAACTCTCTTTAAAATTCAAAACCCTCATTTAAACTTTTCATTAAAAAGATCTAGAAAAATAAATTTGTTAACCTAACTCCATATGTTGAAACCAAAGCAACACAATATAGTAAAATATTAAATGCAAAATTTTATTTGCGTCATTTTAAAGTTTCAATTAAGTTAATCAGTAAAACAAATTTTATTTTTTCAAAAATAATTTTACGGTGAGGGTTTTAGGAATTCTAGAATTTGATCATATAATTTTTAAGTTAATAATTCAAATTTATAAAATGTCAATTTAACCTGTTAACTTGTAAATTTTAGATTAATTAAATCCTTTTACTGATTTTAAAGGCTTAATTGACCTTTTCAAGTTAATTTTTTTTGCTGCCAGTTCAATTTTTACTAACGAAAATGATTTAATTGACCCAGCAATTAAATTGATCTTTTGTAAAGTTAGAGAATTAATTTAAAAACTATAAAAAAATTGAAAGGTTCTCAAAATCTTAATTCTACAAAAATTTAATTTTATAACATGAATTAACATATCAATATTCGTCATTTTTCTCGAATTAGAGAGGGTCTTCATGAATATGCGAAGGACCTTCACTTTGTCCATGAGAACACCAAAAAGTTATGTTTAGTTATTGGTAAAATTGAAATTTGTTAGGAATGGAAGGTATATACTCATGGAAAGAATATATTTAGGAAGGAAAACAATTAAAGGTATGATTATGAAAGATTTGTGGCGCACATATGGGCTAACGGACGGAGGAGTATTTTTAGGGATTGAGTTTGTATTTGTTAATTTTAACATTTAAGGTAGGAATATATTTAGTGTAATCTTGTGCAGTTTTCCAATATATATGTTCACATGATAATCATGTAAAGGGTGTGAAAAACACAAGAAAATATAAGAATAATTTCTCCCAAAAACTCTTTCAATTCTATCATGGTATCAGAGCCTTAGGGTACACATAAATTTTTTTTTCTTCGACCTTGCTGAGGAATCGCAGGCGACCATGTCTTCCGAGGTGCCAGTCACAATGAACAAGAATAAAGTCTCAGATGATGTTCCACAACGACGTACGATCTCTCCGTACTTCATGCGAATGATAATCCTGGATTAATCATCATGCAGGTTCTTTTGAAAGGTGAAAACTATGAGGAATGGGCGCATGCTATTCGCACCGCCCTTCGGGCACGCAAAAAGTTTGGTTTTGTGGATGGATCAATTCCACAACCACCCGAGGGTTCCGGTGATCTCGAAGATTGGTGGACGAACAATTCTCTAATTGTTTCTTGGATACGAAATACGATTGAATCGTCTCTTCGCACTACTATTTCTCACATGGAGATGGCGAGTGAATTGTGGGAAGATATCAAGACACAATTCTCCGTGGTAAACGGACCACGGATACAACAAATTAAAAGAGAATTAACAACTTGTGATCAACATGGGTTGAGTATCGCTGCTTATTACGGGAAGTTAAAGAAATTATGGGATGATCTCAACGATATTGACCCATATCCGGTTTGCACGTGTGGGAAGTGTACATGCAACATTGCCCAACAGTTGGAAAAAAGGCGAGATGAAGAAAAGGTACATCAATTCTTGATGGGTCTTGATGAAGCCGTATTTGGGCACCTCCGTTCCACAATTTTATCTCAAGAACCTTTTCCTACTACAGGGCGTGTATATCGTCTCTTGACTCAGGAAGAAACTGCTCACACATCCCACATCCGTGACCGTCCAGAAACTACAGCATTTGTTGCTCGAGGTTCTTCATTTATTGCCCCCCTTCGTGATAAAACTGTCACGTGTAGCTATTGCAAAAAGACAGGCCATGACAAAGACTCATGTTTCCAATTACACAGCTTTCCAGAAGGATGGGGGACACGTGGTCATAGTAGCAGTCGTGGGCGAACGAGAGGACGTGCACAGAACGGAGGCCGTGGTACAATTGCAGTGCATAATGCGCATGCAGCAACTACTGATGACGCCACAACCAATTCTAAACAACAACCCACTGCCACAGACATGGTTTCTTCACTTACGGCTGACCAATGGGATTCATTCCGAGCTCTACTTGCTTCTGTCAAAGATGGGTCTATCGAAAAACTTTCAGGTATTCCTCTTACTAAAACATGGATTATTGATACTGGTGCTACAAGTCACATGACAGGAGATTATAACAGTTTGGTTGATACACATGACATCCCGGGCTATTGGATTCATTTGCCAGATGGTAAACGGGTTGCCGCTACCACCGCGGGGAGAACATGGTTGAATGAGTCCGTGATATTGAATGATGTCTTATTTGTGCCTGATTTGAACTGTTATCTACTATCTGTATCTCAATTGATTAAAGAAACTAATGTGTTGGTAAAATTCGACGGGGAATTATTTGTGTTACAGGACCGTATCACGACACTGGTGATTGGTGCGGGTAGACTATGTGACGGACTGTATTATTTTCAATAGGCAGTGGATGGTAGTGCCTTGACGACAATAAAGGAATGTCCCTTTGATCTTTGACATCGGCGTTTGGGTCATCCCTCTTCCAAAGTTTTGTCCTTATTCCCCTTAGTAAATAATAGTAGAGCTAGCGCTTTGAATAAAGAACCATGTTCTATTTGTTTACGTGCTAAACAGTCTCGTACTAGTTTTCCGTTGAGCATTAATAAGACTACTCATTTATTTGAGCTTGTGCATATCGATGTATGGGGTCCTTATAAAACATCAAGTATGGATGGTTTTAAATTTTTTCTTACCATTGTTGATGATTACTCTCGAGGAACTTGGGTCTATTTGATGTATGCAAAATCTGAGGTTCCTACTATTTTTCGTCAATATTATGCCATGGTTTCTCGCCAATTTGATATGAAACTGAAAAAGGTACGTAGTGATAATGGCACAGAATTTGAGTGTCTAAATCCATTCTTTCGTGAACAAGGCATATTACACGAATCCTCTTGTCGGGCTACTCCTCGACAAAATGGTCGGGTAGAGCGCAAACACCAACATATCTTGAATGTTGCTCGCGCACTTCGTTTTCAGGGTTTCTTGCCAATTGAATTTTGGGGTGAATGTATACTGACGGCAGTCTATCTTATAAACCGTACTCCTTCCATCTTATTAAATGGGAAAACACCATATGAAATGATGTTTGGACAAATTCTCGAGGTGTCCCACATACGGGTCTTCGGTTGCTTGTGCTACGTTCATAATCAAGAACGCCATGGTGATAAATTTGAGGCACGTAGCAAAACAGGAGTGTTTGTAGGCTATACTTACGGTAAAAAAGGATGGTGTGTATATTGTCGCGACACAGGAAAATTTCTTGTTTCTCGTGATGTAATTTTTTGTGAGAATGTTTTTCCATTTCAGGATATTGCTTCCAACTCCAATTCAATCACAGCACCAGAATTTTCTTATGTTGACGATGACATGGACTCACGTCCAAGGGAACAATCCCAGAGGAGTTTAGATTCTGCCCCTATTTCGGTCCTTGCCAATATATCACTCAGGGGGAGTGTAGTAACTTCTACACACGAGGAGAGAAGTTTTAATGAAAATGCCAGCCCCAGTGACAAGCTGCCATTATCACCAAATGTGCTAAGCATGGAATTAGAGGTCCAACCGTCGTCCACTCAACCTGCGACCACACAACAGCCATCCGAACCTTCCTTGGACACTAATTTGATGGGTCGTGGTCATCGTGTAAAAACCAGTAATATTCGTCTTCAGGACTATGTCACTTACACTGTGGCCAAGGATGGCACTCTCTGTAAGTACCCTTTGTTTAATTTTATTGGCTATTCTCGGTTCTCGGATCGTCACAAGACCTATCTGGCTGAAGTTGATTCCAGCTCGGAACCACAAACCTATCAAGATGCGGTAAAGTGTCCTTCATGACGTAAAGCAATGGCTGAAGAGATCAACGCCTTAGAGAACAATGGCACGTGGTGCCTAGTTCCTTTGCCTAATCACAAAAAGGCCTTGGGATGCAAGTGGGTTTATCGTATCAAGAGAAAATCCGATGGCTCCATTGAGCGCTTCAAAGCGCAACTTGTCGTTCATGGAAATAGGCAAGTCGAAGGTATTGATTATAATGAGACCTTTGCTCCAGTGGTTAAGCTTACTACTGTACGTGTTCTGCTGGCGGTGGCTGCAGTGCGAAACTGGGAGCTTCACCAGATGGATGTTTATAATGCTTTCCTCCATGGCGACTTATCGGAGGTAGTGTATATGAAGCTTCCGCCCGGTTTTCGACCTCAAGCTCCCAACATGGTGTGCAAATTACAAAAGTCTCTTTATGGTCTCAAACAAGCTCCGCGTTGTTGGTTTGCTAAACTTTCAGGTGCTCTACGATGGTATGGATTTACTCAGTCTCATTCAGACTATTCATTATTTTCATATAGTCGTTCCGACTTCATTATTCATGTATTGGTCTACGTGGATGATTTGGTTATTGCTGGAGACAATTCCTCTGAAATTACAAGGTTCAAGAAATACCTATCTGATTGTTTTCATATGAAGGATTTGGGCATTTTAAAGTACATTCTAGGTGTAGAGGTGGCCCGAAATGCTACAGGTATATTTCTTAGTCAGAGGAAGTATGCACTAGACATTATTACTGAGACAGGTTTGCTTGGATGTCATCTGCTGGGTGAACCCTTGGAGCCTAATCATAAGCTTGCCTTGTTTTCTGGTTCACTGCTGACTGATCCTTCGTCTTATCGTCGCTTGGTTGGTCGGTTGGTGTACTTGTCTGTTACTCGACCAGATCTATCTTATGCAGTTCACACTTTGGCACAATTTCTTCAGGACCCACGGACTGATCACTGGAATGCCGCGTTGGGGGTTGTTCGTTATCTTAAAGGCACCTCGGGGCATGGTATTCTTTTACATACGGATAGTTCCCTTCAGCTTACTGCATGGTGTGATTCTGACTGGGCTGCCTGCCCTTTGACTCGTCATTCTCTAACTGGTTGGTTTATCTAGTTAGGGGTCTCTCCAGTTTCTTGGAAAACCAAGAAACAACCTACTGTGGCTAGATCATCTGCTAGATCATCTACTGTGGTCTATTGCGTTTCCTCGGTGTGCCACATCCTACTCCGATGAAGATTTATTGTGATAGTACAACAGCTCTTCACATCGCTGCAAATTCGGTTTTTCATGAGCGCACTAAGCATATCGAAATTGTCATTTTGTTCGTGATGAATTGTTACGCGGTTCTATATGCACTGCTCATGTCTCTACTCATCAACAGTGTGCTGATATCCTTACGAAAGCTCTTGGAAAGGGTCGATTTGATACATTGCTTCCCAAGTTGGGCATTTGTCTATTACATGCTCCAACTTGAGGAGGGGTGTTAGGAATGGAAGGTATATACTCATGGAAAGAATATATTTAGGAAGGAAAGCAATAAGAGGTATGATTATGAAAGATTTGTGGCGCACATATGGGCTAACGGAGGAAGGAGTATTTTTAGGGATTGAGTTTGTATTTGTTAATTTTAACATTTAAGGTAGGAATATATTTAGTGTAATCTTGTGCAGCTTTCCAATATATATGTTCACATGATAATCATGTAAAGGGTGTGAAAAACACAAGAAAATATAAGAATAATTTCTCCCAAAAACTCTTTCAATTCTATCAAAATTTTAAAAAATTTATTTTTAAATGGTAATATTTTTGTACTTATAAATATAAAATAAAATTTAGTTGATTTATATTTTTGAAAATTTTCTTATTGGAATAATTACCAAAAGAAATTAAAAACGCTTTCTAAAATTTTAAAAAATAAATTAAAAATTTAAATTAAATTACCTTATTTAAGATAAAAGATAGAAAAATAAATAATATATTTATAAATAGAATTAAAATTAAAGGGTGATTAACTAAAAGTTCTCATGTAAATAATATCAATTTATTTGTATTTTAATTATAAAGAAAATAAAAGAAAAGAATAACTAAAATGAATTGCATAAATATATTAATAATATGTGTCATAATTTGATTGTTGAATTCAATATTCATATTTTAATTATAGCAATAACACTTTTATATTATTTTACGACCACAAATACTCTAATAATGATTATTACAATTAAATATTTAATACTTCATGTTTGTTTTTTTAATGTCTATGTACACATCTTAAAGAAATTAGTTAAATATTATTAATTATTTATAAAAAATAATATATCAAAAATAACTTTCAATTAATAAAAAATAATAGTGTTATTTTTAAGTTAAAAAATAATAATTAAAAATTAATATACCTTCAAAATAAAACAAAAAACTTATAAAAACAATATCTTTTAAATTAAAAGGAAAAGAGTAGCTATTATAATAATTAACAATTATAGCTTACTGGGAGTGTTGTAACCGTATATATTAATTACCGTAAAACATTAATTTAAATAAAAAATTAATCTAATTTAATAATATTTGATTTAATAATTATTATAATATATATTTTAATAATATTTTATATAACATATTCATGGAATATATATGAATAATTTTAAAATAATAATAGATATAATTTTTTATATTAATTATTAAAATAATTTAATAATAATAATAATAATAAATAAATAAAGGTAAGATGAAAAGTTTTAATCCAATTTGAACTCGACCTAAGATGTATAATAAAACAATGTCAATTACATTGAAAGTCTTTACAATTAATATATTGATTCTGATTATTTAAAGACGACAAATCACAGATGCGCCAAAATAGTACTAGACATTGCAGTCGTTTGAAAAAGATAATTCTTATCCACAAAGCTTAATTTATTATCCTTACTATGATGTTTCTCCGATTATACACACACATGTTACCTTATTATGTCATTTCGATAAGACAATAGCTGTGATTTTATTTTTTTTATTTTTTTTTTAAATTTCAGATAATTATCATCTTCACTCCTAAATAATAGTCAAATTTGACTAAATTTCAGATAACCACATGGAATCTTTATTCTTTATTAACTTACTATAAAAAAAAGATTCGCATCTTACTCTTGTACATCACTCTTTCCTAACCTTTTGGCTATGTTTAGCTAGAAATTTGAAGAATGCTTTTCTTTTTTCTCCCTATTTTTTAAATTATTTTTTATAATTACTTTTTAAATATTTTTTATGTTAATTAAATTATTATATTTACTTATATATATATTTATTATTTCAAATTACTAATTATATTTAATAATTACTTTTTAATCGTATTTTTATTTTTATTTATTTATCATCCAATCATAAATTACCATCAATAACTAGACAACAAAAGTAGGATATAAGACTAACTATATAGTATTACCCTTAATATAATATCATCATTCAATTTTCTTCGACTAAAATTACGTTAAAGACTAATAAGAAAAAGTTGGAGTGAATAAATTGTAATATAAAAAATTACAACAATTTAATAAATAATTATAATTTATTTTTAAAAATAATTTAAATTATTAATTATATAATTAAAAATATTTTTATTAATAAAGTATAAATAATTTATTTCATTTTTTAATAAATATTTTAATAATTCAAAAATTATATGTGTAAAGTACAGGTATTATTACTTAGTTAATAATAAAATATTTATATTCAGTAATTCCAACATTATTTTAAATTACTAACTTTATATTTATATATTCTTTTATATAAGTTACTTTTTTTACTCAATTATTTCTTTAAAAAAAATATTTTTAAATTATTATATTAAATAATTAGTTTCATTCCTACATCGGGAATTAAAATAAATGGCTCGAACTCGCTCGGTACCATTCGGAGTTTTTTTCTGATTTAATCTCCC
Organism: Cardiospermum halicacabum; assembly: GCA_031304145.1. Lineage (NCBI taxonomy): Eukaryota > Viridiplantae > Streptophyta > Magnoliopsida > Sapindales > Sapindaceae > Cardiospermum > Cardiospermum halicacabum. The sequence goes on along the minus strand of CM062391.1, from coordinate 26,985,524 downwards.
GTAAAAATAAAAAATTACTTGTTTCTACAATTTTTTTTATGAGATTGTAGGTAAATACGATTTTTAAAAAAATTATATTATATATTAAAAATATATTTTATTTAATATAATATAATATGTACATATATATTTTTATATTTATTATATATTACAAAAATAATATATTATATAATATATTTTTATTTTTATAAACTTTAGGAATCCACAATGTTATAATGACAATTTTTGATTATGCTATTTGAGTGTTTCACCTAGAGGGGTCTTTCAATTACACGATTCAAGTGGGGGCAAAGAAGAAAAAGATCAAAGAATTTGTATATATAGTGAAAATAACAATAGATAGATGTATGTAGGGTAAATGATAGAAATATTTCCCTTTTGAAATTCTTCTACACACCACAAAAATTTCTTCAATCAAAGGCCAACCACAAATACACATCACTAGTGGCTCCAACCCAACTATTATTCTATTCCCAAATTACCCTTTTTCCTCTCACCAACATATTCCCTTTCCAAAAATACCCTTTTCCAAGAAATATCCTCTTAGTATAATTATTATTCTCCCAATTATTACCACACCAAACTCCAAGAGCCACCATACCCACATATAAATCTATATATACAACACACAAACATATACATACATATTCCAATCAAATGGTGGTGATATTATCAAGTAGGTACTACAAGTTCACACGTGTGGTCTTGAAGATGCTAGTGATCTTCTATGGTGTATTCTCTTTTGAAAACCATGAAGGAACCCCAATTATTTGAACCTCTTCTTCCTTAATTCTCTTCTTCTTCATTTTTTATTTTCAATTTTGCATTAAAATTTTCAAGCTTTTGTTATACCAATTTGAAGATATTTATAGTTTATATAAAAAGACATGTATCGGAACCACGGCGGAAACCGGCCGGAGGAGACAGAGGAGGAGGTGGATTATGTTGAAATCGATCCATCAGGCCGATATGGTCGTGTAAGTAATTTATTTAATTATGTTCATGTTGCATGCATATGATATAAATATATTTGATTGATTGGGTTATTTATTTTTAATTATTTTGAATAATCAAGTTAGATGGTTTTTTTAAGACTTTGAGTTCATGAAGGTTTGTTTGATTTTGTGTTATGTTTTACTCAACTTGATGGTATATTCTTTTTAATTAGGAAGTCAATAGACACAAGTTGTGATATGGATTATATTTAATTGTAATTAGTTTCTTATGTTCTTGACATTTTATGGATTTTGTTTTTTCTGCTATAGTGTATATTTTTCTTACATTTATTTATTTATTTTTATTATTTATGTGATGTGGTAGAGAAAGAGAATTTTGGTTCTATCTTGTTATATGAACAGGTTAGGAAGTACAAGATAAGATGAGACTTTTTTTTTCCATTATTATTATTATTTTTTCATAAAAAACAAAAAATTAAATTTTAAATAAATAATATTAATTAATAAATACAAAAGGTATAAATTTTTAATTATCCTAACTACCACTTTGTTTTCTTTTTATTTATTTTATATGATTTTTTTATAACACTTTCTATAAAAATTCTCTTTAAAATAAAAAAGAATATAGTTGGTAATGCCAAAATTGAGTGACGAAACTCTGTTGTATGCAACCTTATCAGTTTAATTGAACATTTCCATATCTGTTGTATCCATCTAGAGACTTCCTAATAAAATCTCAATAAATATATATATATATATATATATATATATATATATATATATAGTACTACAATTAGGTTGGACCCTACCTAGCCTAGTTTGACCCTCAATCAATTATTGTACTACATTTATTCCTCTGCAACATGATAAACACGATTTTATATATATATTTCTTCAATATCTAATCATTATGCCTAAATAAATAAATATATTATATTTAATCATTTAATTAAAATATGAGTTGTTTTGATAATGAAATACATTAGGTCGTTGAAGAAAATTAGGGAAGATAATTTGGACTTGATTTGTTTCCAAAATAAAATTAAAATATTGAGATTGGTACATGAACAATTTGTGCAATTAATTGATTGATTTATTTTTGGATGATGAAAGCAGTTGAGAGAAGTACTAGGTAAAGGAGCAATGAAAACAGTGTACAAAGCAATAGATGAAGTGTTAGGAGTTGAAGTAGCATGGAACCAAGTTAAACTAAATGAAGTGATGAGATCTCCAGATGATTTACAAAGACTCTATTCAGAAGTCCATCTTCTAAGCACTCTCAAACATGACTCAATCATCAGATTCTACACTTCTTGGATTGATATCAACACCAAGACCTTCAATTTCATCACTGAAATGTTCACTTCTGGGACACTAAGAGAGTAAGTAAATACTTACCCTTCTCATTATAACATTCATTAGAGAAGTTAATAGATAGATGTGTGATTTTGCAGATACAAGAAGAAGTACAAAAGAGTGGACATAAGAGCTATTAAGAATTGGGCAAGGCAAGTGCTCCAAGGGCTTGTGTATTTGCATGGTCATGACCCACCTGTGATTCATAGAGATCTTAAATGTGATAACATATTTGTGAATGGTCATCTTGGTCAAGTCAAGATTGGTGACCTTGGTCTTGCTGCTATTCTTAGAGGCTCCAAATCTGCTCATAGTGTCATTGGTACATCTTCTACTTCTCTTCCCTTCTTTATATATTTATACATGTTTATATTTATATTTTGACTCAATTCCAAATAATTCAATATTAATGCTTTCATATTAAAAAAAGTATATAATAATTGGACTTTATTTTTCTTTTATAAATTTATTTAAATTTTAACTTTTAATTTTACAATTAATATTTTATTTTTGAAAATTTTCTATAGAATAATATTTCATATCACCATTTATCTGATACTAAAATCTAAAATATTCCTTCCCATATCTGCACATCTAAAATATAATTTTACAATTATATTTGTAAGACTTGTAACTCATTAAAAAAAAAATTATTCTCGAAAGTTACATAAATTGATCAACTTTGTATAAATTTTGTTAGGTACCCCAGAGTTCATGGCACCAGAATTATATGAAGAGGATTACAATGAGCTAGTGGATGTCTACTCATTTGGAATGTGTGTTCTAGAGATGCTTACGTGTGAATACCCATATAGTGAATGCACCAATCCAGCTCAAATCTACAAGAAAGTTACTTCGGTAAAATTCTAATTAAATATTTACTGATTCAATGTTACTTGTTAGGTATATATATCTATACTATAATAAGGTTAATTTCATTTTTTTTAATATATTAATTATTCAGGGGAAGCTTCCAGGAGCATTTTACAAAATCAAGGACTTGGAAGCACAGAGATTCATAGGAAAATGTTTGGTACCTGCTTCTAAGAGATTATCAGCTAAAGAAATGTTGCTTGATCCATTCTTGAGTTGTGATGATTCTATGATGTTGCATAAGACAAGGCTTAATCCTAGTCCTTTCTTGAATGAAAAAGACATGGACGATTTGCATCTCACTGATGTCTCTGATCCTCCTCCTAGAATTGATATGACCATCACTGGTAAACTTAATCCTGAAGATGATACCATTTTCTTGAAGGTCCAACTTGCTGATAAAAATGGTATTATTTCTTACCTACCTTCTAACATTTTCATATGTAAATAACCCTATACTTTTAAAAGTATATTTTAAATGTGAGATTTGTTACAGGTTCAGTTAGGAATGTATATTTTCCATTTGATATCCTAAACGACACGGCACTGGATGTAGCAACAGAGATGGTGAAGGAGTTAGAGATCACAGACTGGGAACCATTAGAGATTGCAGAGATGATTGATGGAGAGATATCAGCATTGGTGCCTAATTGGAACCAACCTCTTCACTATCACCAAGAAGACCATGACCATGACAACACTTTATGTTCTTTCTCTACATGTTCTTCCTCACATGTTTCGCTCTCTGACTTAGTCACACATGAATACGATTGGCTTAAAGGTATGCATTTCTTATTTTATTTTATGTAAAATTTATTAATATAAAAATATATTATATTAATTTTGAAATTGTGTGAGCAGATGATACATTTGATGATAGTAGTTCTCAATGCTCCTCTACATATTCCAACTTAAATTACTATTCAGGAGAAGATTATTACAAAGGAGATATGAGTCCAACCACTCGTCATATCAACTACCCTACAAGATTTTGTCCTGAAGAGATGTCCTACAAACAATGTAAGGCTATATTAGATTCACATGGAGCTTCTACCTCTAAAAGTACACCCAAAAAACTCATTAGTGACCATAAGCTAACCCGAAACCGATCGCTCGTTGATGTTCGGAGCCAGTTGCTTCACAGATCGTTGGTTGAAGAGATCAATAAGAGACGACTATTCAAGACGGTTGGTGCGGTTGAAAATATAGGATTTCAGAACCCTTATGAGGTCTCCAAACCAAGCTCTAGAAAAATTTCAAAAAATAAGACTTCCAAATCCAAATATTAATATGATATTTGGTTTGTTTTTAATTTGAAATATTAATAAAAATAAAGTCATTTGATATATTTAAGTGCATCCAATATACCCGGTGAATTTAAAATAAAAACTATGGTATTGATATAGATAGAATTAATAAGCAGGGTCAATGTGTATATTATAAAACATATATGATATATTTGTACAAAACTATGTAATATGATTAATAGTGGATTATGACGATGAAAAAATTTAAGTTGATTTTGTTTTAAAATCAAATTAAATAGCATTGCTTATAAATTGTGTATTTGTAAAATGTGCTTAAAAATTAGAATTTCCAATTGTACAATTCAAATAATTGAAGATACATGGAGAAATGTGCAAGTTTGATCAACAGGTTCATCTTTAGTCTGAGTGAATTTTTGTTTTTTCAACTTAACACTTAATTCCATTTCATTTAAGACATTTTATTCATGAAATTGATGAAATTAAGTGGCATCAAGTGTTAAATGGAGAAAAACACTTAGTCGCCATAAATAATTCTTATATTTTGGTTATTGATTACAGTATGTCACATGTGGTGTCATTATATTACTTTCTTTTTTCTTCTTTGAGAAAAAGTTTCATGAGTTCTTGTAATACTAAATTTGATAGTTCAGTTACTACTGGTGGAACACTTCTTTATAAATGGAGTTTGCTCTGTGTAGGCATATGTATGTTATTGTAATATCTCATTCATGTGTTAGTTGTAATATTTTAAACTTGCGTATTAGATTTGTAATATTTTAGGATTATAGTTTATCTAAATTGGCGGGCTAGATATAGACCCAAATTAGGTGAAGCTTGGTTGTTGAAGTGAATATATCAGATTTGCTCTAACACGCTTTTTGATCTAAACCCGTTGAAGGTCTGCGCCTCAGCCCCATTTATCTGGATATACTTGAAAACCTTTCATTTAATTTTTACTTCTATGTTGGTAGCATATTCGTGAGAGAAACTCGTCTTTTGTGTTCTCTCACTCTAGTCTGTGCTCTGAAACTCTATTAAGATTTTTGGTAATTGTTTGTTGTGTGATTCTTATTGTTACTTGCTTTGTGATTGTTTGTATAGTATGTATATCTATTTTCTAATCTCTGTACTATCTAATTTGATAGTGAAACCTTATTTCTCACTCGTGAGGTCCTTGTGAATTAACCCGTTAGTAAACTAACCACGTAAATTGTATTGTACCTATATTATTTGCTTTGATTTCATGATTTTAATTCGGTTTTTCTTTCAATAAAATGGTATCAGAGAAATTTTTGAGTCAAAACCTTACTTATTGTTTATGTTCTTGTGTCAATTCTTAGTCTTCGGTTGAATCGTGTCACTATATGTATATTTCAGTTACATGTGAATACCTATAAAGTGAATGCATTGACCCAGCTCAAATCGACAAGAAGGTTATCTCGGTCAAATTTCCAATCAAATGATACCAATTTAATGTTATTTATGTATATATATCTACATAATAATAGGGTTAATTTGATTTTTTGTTTGTGTTTAATTATTCAGGGGAAGTTACCAAGAGCATTTTAAAAAAATAAAAAATTTAGAAGTACAAAGATTCATAGGAAAATATTTGGTACCTGCTTTTAAGAGATTATCTGCTAAAGAAATGTTGCTTGAACCTTTCTTGAGTTGTGATGATTCTAAGACATTACATAAGACAAGGCTTAATCCTAGTCCTTTTTTGAATGAAAATGAAATGAGCAATTTGCATTTTAGTGATCACTCTAATTCTCTTCCTCCTTCTCATCCTTCTAGAAATGATATGACTATCCTTGGCGAACTTAATCTAGAAGATAACACCATTTTCCTAAAGGTCCAACTTGCTAATAACAAAGGTATGATTTCTTACCTTATACCATTGTTATAAGTAAAAACACCATTTAGAAGTATATTTTAAATGAGAGAGTTATTACAGGTTCAGCTAGGAATGTATAATTTCCGTTTGATATCCTAAATGACATAGCATTTGATGTAGAAACGGAGATTGTGAAGAAATTAGAGATCACAAATTGTGAACCAATAGAGATGGTAGAGATGATAGATGGAGAGATATCAACATTGGTGCCTAATTGGAACCAATCTCCTCATTATCACCAAGAAAACCATGACCATGATAACAATTTATGTCATACATGTTCTTCCTCACATGTTTCGCTTTCTGGCTTAATCAGACATGAATACAATTGGCATAAAGGTACACATTTCTCATTTTTCATTTGAAGTAAATATTATTCTTATATATATATATTGATTTTGGAATTATGTTAGTAGACGATACATTTGATGATACTAAATCTCAATGCTCCTCAACGAATTCCTATTTAACTACTATTTTGGAGAGATTATTACAAAGGAGATATGAGTCCCTCCCCTCATCATATCAATTACTCTACAAGATGTTTCCTGAAAGAAATGTCCTACAAACAATGCAAGGTTATATTAGATTCACATGAGTTTCTACTTTTAAAAGTACACTCATAGACTCATTAGCGACCATAGATTAATGCGAAACACGGTTCGTGTAATGTCCGATTTAAGGGTTTTTTTTGTCAATTTTTAGTTAATTTAAATATTGGTCAAAAGTTTGAATTTTTGAAAATTTCAAGATAGAATAACTAAAAAAATTAACTCTAAGGGCAATATAGTAATTAAATACTACTAGCAGAAGCATAGGATAATAAATTATTAAATTAAAACATTATCAGAAATTATTTTTGTAAATTGATTTTTAAATTGGAATTTGGGATTTTAGGAGCAAAACGTAATTTTTGAAAATTTTGGGCTAAAACATATTTTGTGAATAAACATAGATTTTTTTGTGTGCAAAAATTATTTTTAAACCAAATTGACATTTTCGGAACCGAGAGTGAGTGAAATGGAAAAACAGGAATTTAATGGCCCAACTAGTGGTATGATGGGCCAATTGGACCCAAAAGCCCATTCAAGCCCATCAATAACCCTATAAAGTCCTCCTTCTAATCACACACATACACCTAAACCCTTCTACACCCCTAAAATCTCTCAACCAAACTATTCGTCTCCCTGACATGGCCTCTCCCTTTCCCTTATAGCTCTCAAATATGTAAAATAACAAACCAACATCCTATTGTACTCAAACACTTAACCTCACCCAAAACCCTCCTTAAAAAAGTAGTTCTAAGAATATCTAGTACTTTAGAGGAGTGTTGAATCCCTCATCAACCTAATTCATCCTTTGGTAAGAAGCTTTTATCTCTATTAGTGGTAGTATAGATATTAAATTGCTATTTTTAGATTAGGCATTTTAGAAGAGTTTAGAATGTTATAGATATGTTTCAAGATAGTAGATAATGGTTCATATAACCTCTAATTGGTATTCTATAGTGAATTCTATAGTAGAGTATAGTCATGTTGGTTAAAATGACATGAATAGTATTTTATTGTGTAGTTGTTGGTGTCATTAGAAGATCAAGGTGGCGGAAAGCACCAATCGGAGGCAAGCTAGCTTAGTCTTCGAAGGAAATGTTAGCATATCTCATTTTATCCTCTAAAGATTATATGATATTTTTTCGATGCTATGTTTCATTGAAAATGGTTAAATGCATTTCTACTATAGTTCAAATGTGATTATATTGTGATATTGGCTAAATTGTGCCTAAGTGATGATAAACGTTAAAATGAATATGATTTGAGATGTTGACATATGGATTCATTATTGTTGTCTTAAATGTGTATATTGGTTATTAATATGGATGACTTGATGATAAAGAACCCTGTAAATGATAAATAAGATGTCGTTGGCATGATATATGCTCAAATAAGCTTACTGTGGCACATATATGATGATATTTTTGATCATTGGTTCGATATGATTAAATAATGACATTATGATATGATTAAAGTGATGGCATTATGCCTAAAGTGGTTTGAATAGGTTATATATGTGATAGGCAAAGAATAAAGAATGTTTATTCGATAGTTTGTGTTGTATGAAATATTAAAGGATAAATTACTCTTATTATAGCTTGATAGGAAATGTAATGGAATACCATAAAGAAACTTGAGAATTCTTAAACATATATTTTATGTGAGTAACCATGGAAAATTGACCAAAACCATATAATCGAGCGACGGCTCCTAAAGGGTATGATAACAACACCGACTTCGAGCCTAAAGTATAAAGAATCCAAAATGTGGTTATCCGTCCATAAGGGGAAATAACCGGTTCCACAGATTTGGTTTCCGGATCCTAAAGAGAGTTTATCTCTTATAAGATTTGGTTTTAGGCACTAAAGTCCCCTTTTCACTATCCTTGCTAAAATTAGGGGCAATTGAAATAAACTAGAATGTTAAATAGATGGTTTTATTTGTTTTTGATATGATTTGAGACTAATATGAGAGGTAATTTGATCATAGATAAGTACTGATGGCATTTGAACTTATTTGGTTATGTTTGGTTCTATTACTGGTGTAACAAGATTGCCAACTAAGCCATTTGTTTAGTGTCATATGCCCTCACTGAAAGGCCAATAGATGTGAAATTTGTTTGACAATGTTGTTTCATGATTCTATATGATTTGTATGTGTTTGGTCTGGTGAATTGATATGATTAAGATGCATTTTAGAACAAGGCAAGTAGCCAAATTGACTAGCCTAGGAAATTGTGATCAGAATACTGATTTTTTTGGTTTTTAAATGTCGGGCTACAGTTTTCAACTAGTTGCCTGGAGGTCACGATTGCAAGTTTAAAAAAAACTATATGACTAACCTTATGGTTAGTTAGTAGCCAAGTTAGTCACTTGCCTAAAACCAGACGACTAGTTTCGCGACTTCTCAAGTCGCCAAACTAGTCGCCTACAAATTTTTCAAAAACTCTTTAAAATCAAATGACATGCTTGAAAACATGTAAGTCACATGTGACCCAGAATGTCAAGTCCCACTGTGTTTGACCAGATTTGATTAGGTTTGACCAAGTTTGACTTTTTGCAATTTAGTTCCGAATTGATTTGTTTGTTTTCGTAATTCCTGATTGATGATTTCTTATAAGCTTAATAATTTGTTTATGCATGATTAAGTAAATGACATGTGTTCTCGAATGCATATATGTGTGCGCCCAAAAGACCTCAATTAAAGAAACATGTTGCATGTGTTTGTTTGAGTGTGAGATTATTGACCAAACATACGATATCCAGATGCTTTATTTTCCACATTTTTATTTCTTAATTGAATTTTGGGCAGGTGATCAAGCGATATCTGTACCAAATTATTTTATACCATGGAGATTATCTTGGAGATGACAAATTGTTCTATTTTATTAATGTTTTTCTTAAACTTGCAGATTATTGAATAAGTGTAAACTTTCAAATACTTGTTAAACACTTTATGGAAACTTTGAGACTTGTTAAAACAAATTGATAAATATTACTTATAATGCAAGTTAGACTATGATTTGATCTTGAGATGATAATATGAGCTCATTTTGAAATATTGTAAAGTGTTTGAAATTATGTCTATTTGTAGTTAATAGTTTATCTTACATGTATCAAATAGTTATAACTAAATTTAAATATGTAAGGTGACAGTTGACCATCGCACCCCGGGTCCCTAGAGGGTGAGGGTCAGATGCACAGGTTGCTCGTGTATGTTTAGAGCTAATTGGATTGGTCAAAGAGATTAGTAAGAGACAACTATTTAAGACAATTAATGCTATTGAAAATATAGGATATCAGAAACCTTACGAGGTCTTGAAACCAAACTCTAGAAAAAGTCAAGAAATACTTAATATCATAAAGACTGAATACAGTTAAAATACTGTACATCAAATTAAAACTATGTATAAATAAATTAAAAAAAAAAAAAACCTAGATCAATGGTTCATGTTAATTTATTGATCATATCTCATTAATGCAACTTAAATTCATGAATGTCAATGAGTTTAGTTTAAAGTTTGGATGGAATCAATATATTAAAATAACCTTATTTTTTTCTTTTTTGGTATTTTTATAGTTAAATTAAATTATAAAATATACTTAATATCATAAAAGTTGAATCCATTTGAAACACAAGACATTAAACTAAAACTATGTAAAATATAAATTAAGTTTATTAGAAAATAAAATTATTCGAATGAATTAAATATAAATAAAAGTATATTCAGGAAAAGTATATACATATATATTTATATTGAAGCCCATTTTCAAAATTTCTTCTGCGTATATATATCCTATCACCTAATCTAACCTCAACATACTTCGAATAGGAGCAAAGCCTAATCAATCTCCTCAATATATATCTCTTAAATTTATCATCTCAAAGAAATCTTTTATAACAGTTGTAACATTGGTTCTAGGCCTAAAAGACAAAGATAGAACACTACTTATTTTCCTTTTAAAAATCGTTAAAATTTTCTTTAATTAATTTTTTTTTTTAGAATATAGCGAGAGTAATTCATTTATTCAAAATATCAGAGTTGTATATATACATCCACGAAAAGACTACCCAACAGTGGGTGTTCCACATGGGTTTTAAACCCAACTAATAATGCAATGACATGTGTTAATAAATAACATTTAAGAGGGAAGATGTGAAACTCATAAAACTTGTAATTTTTTTTTTATTTTTTTAATCATTATTAACATGTGTCAATTTACTATTGGTTGGGCTTAAAATCCACGTGAAACACCAGATGTTGGGTAGTCTTTTCCTATAAATTCGATAGCATGGACCTAAGAGCATCTCTAATGTAGGTCCCAAGTCCCACTCTCTCTTTTAAGTGGCATTGACTTGGGACTCTGCAAAATGGGATTTCTATTGTATGAGTATAGAAAAAATTGGACCGTCCCAGTCCAGAGGGACGTCCCAAGTTTATTGTTTTAATATTTTTTGTATTCTCTCTCTTCTCTCTTTCTCCTAAATGTTGTTTTTTGAGTTTTAAATTAATTACTTCTAGGTTTTTTTTTCCTTTCATTAATTAGATATATCTAATTCTTTTTATTTTTATTTTATTATTTTTATTATTCTCAATCTAATTATTTTATATATTTTTTAAATAAATATCTTTTAATTTTTTTAAAAAATTTTTATTTTTCAAATAATTACTTGTCATTTTTTTATCAACTTTTATTATAATATATTTTTAATTAAAAAAATAATATTGATATATTTTTCAATAGAAAATTATAAATTTATTTTTGTAATTTCAAATTAATAATAATTAAACTTACATTATAATTATATATATAATATGTATAATATAATTAATAGTATTTAGTATTAAATAGTAATAATTACTTAGGACTCAAAATGGGACATTACATTGGAGATAAGAGTCCCAAATTGAGAAAAATCTCAAGTTGCGTGGCATGGCAATCAGTGGGCTATAGTTGGGACTTAAGCAGTGGAGATGCTCCAAACAAAAAGATATAACGCTTATTGATTATTCAATGAAGAAAAATGATACTTAATAACATGACCATTTAATGTTCTGGATCCCTTAAGGTTAATAATTAACCAGCTAATTGTTAAGAGTTGCTAACAATTAGCTAGCTAATTATTAATAGGGGATGTTTGGATACATTAGTAGTTAACTAGCTAATAGTGCTTAAATGACCAGCTTGTCCTATTAATTACTAGCTAGCTAGCAATTAATAGGGGTTGGAGATTGTGGGGGGCTATTGAGTCTTTTAGGAGGAATTAAGAAGAGTTAGTATGGTTGGATCAACTAATGGAGAAAATCTTGTGTGGGACGGTCCTACCACGTAGGATGGTAGGACTTTCATTCAAAATTTGACATGTATACACTTGAACTGAGAAAAATTAATATTTTATAATCACTGTTACTTGATAAGTGTGTCATGTAATTTTAATAGTTATTTTCCTCACCTAATTTGTTATAAAAGAAATTAGAGAATATTAAATTTCTTAACCTACCTATTAGATTAAAATTAAAATAAGATTTTTTTAATAAAAATAATTTTGATTTTTGTTTTTAAGAAACTATTCCAACCAAAAACAACACCTTCCATTTCCTATAGAAAATCTCTAATCCTAAAAGCTCTTTCAAAATTAATTCCATTCCAACAAGCCCACAAGTGGCTTTTAGGTCCAAAATGTTATATTGGATTTATAAAAGCCATCCTAAACCCCAGCTTAAAGCATCTTCAATGTGATAATGGATTGTAATATGATAAAATTGGACATGAATAATACTTTGTTTAAAAATTTTCATCCGCAGTGTTGTTATGGATTGGATAAAAAAAATTTAAAATTTAAATAGAAAATTAAATAAGAAAAGATAAATTAGGATATATAACCGTTTGTGCTTATTTGGATGTCAGATAGAGTATTTGAAATCCCATACTCAAGTTGACGATTTTTTTTTCTTGCCATCTCATTTTCACAATTAAATCCAATTGAAACATTGAAGAAAGAAATTGAAACATTTTACTTAGATGACAATTGAAATACTGCATTGCAGATGTTCTTACGAAAAATATTAGGGACAATTTCAATATTTATAAATATTTTCTATCTTGATCAGTAAATTAAAAAAAAAAAATTAAATATTCATCTACATACATCATTACGTAGGATAAAATTTTACGAAGGCAAAAATTGGTTTACTTTTGATAAACCGTTTTATTTATCTATATCTACTTCAAGTCAACTCTTTATTGCCGCCATTGTTGAATAAACAATGTAAAAAAATCAGTTACTGTCTGAATAAGAACAAAACAAGTATTGAGTTCACTTCACTGTCACGGAAGACAAATCAAATTTTTATTTGATTAATTAAAGTGGTGGCGTGTACACTTCATCATGACATTCCTGTGTGTCCATATCATAAGTGGAAACAAAATCAACACAACCAAATTATATATGTAGCATGCATTTGATTTGATTTTATTTTTTTATAAAATTAAATTTATTTTTGATGCAATGAAGATTAAGAATGGGAAAATTACCCAAAAAAATAATGGTAATATATATATATATATATATATATATAAACACTCATTCCATCCTTTTTGGAGGCTATTCCTTTTAGAATATTTTGATAAAAAAGTTAATCATTTTTTTCTTTATAAAATCTGAAGGCCGCTTTTGTTCGCTTATTTTATTATTAATTTTAAAAATTTAGAATTTAAAATAAAATAATTATTAAAACACATACAATATTATAATAAAAATAATTTTTCATATCTCTATTATTTTTTATAATTAATAAATAAATAAAATATTAATAAAATTATTTTAAATATTATTCCACTCACTCAAATACTACTATCTCACTTATATTATATTTAATATAATAAATAATATTATCATCTATTTTTTCATTACCGTTAAATGAATTTAAATTCATTTGGTTAATATTAGATTTGTTGAACAAGAGTTTGTGAGAAATAGTTTCACTATGAATTTTTTTATAAAAAAAAAAAAACTAATTAAAAAAATGGATTAAAAGAGATTTTTTTCCCCTTATTTAGTTTAGTTTATTTTAATGTAATTTATATTTTTTTTAATAAGAATGAGGCTATGTTGTGTACCAAGTTAAATTATAAGATGGAGGTGTCAAAGAGTTTGCATTGGTCCAGATCCAATAGGGACAAAAATAAAGATGATATCATATAAGTTTGAAAGTAACAAGTCCTTAGTTGGGGAAGCATATTAGCCTGAAAATATGGATGAGATTCTAAATCTGACTCTATATACTTCATATTGTCAATGCTCTCAAGTGGTCCTCTCTTCTTCTTCACTATTCATTTTCCCTTACATGTTGGGTTGTTAACCAGTTGTTATCTGTCCCTTCACTTAGGTTTTAATCTCTCTTTCATGCATTTATTGAATTTTAAGGCCAGACATTTTAGAATAATATTATTGATCCTCTTGCTTAATGTTGATATCTCATCAGTGCATATGATAAGGTAGACAAACTTTAATGGAAGATTGGATAGTAAACCAACTCTACTAGATTTTTTACTATCTCTCAATTGTATCCAAACTGTACTAGTACAAGGCCATTTAAGTGATGACAAAAATGAATTTATATGGATTTAATCTTAATCTAAGACGAATATTATGGGTAATTATAAATCTACCACTCAATTTATCATACTTAAAAATTAGGTTCAAATTTTATTACTAATTACAAATCTACCCTCAATTTATAATTTAATTCAATTATATTTAATATATTATTAATATTGAATTAAAATATAATAGTAATGCTGTGAGTTAATTTATTACTTGTTTTGAATTCTATTAAATATATTACCATCATTTAATTATTTTATTTGAATAAAATAACACTATCAAAATTAAATATTTTTTAAATATATAATTATAAAAAATGCTATTGATAAAATAATAAATTATTTAAAATTTATTTAAATAATTATTTAAATATATTTATTTAATTTAAATAAAATTAAATAATTTATTAAATATATAAATTATAAAATTATATAAATATAAAATAATAAATTATTTTAAAATTATATTTTTATTTAATATTTAAATAATTATTTTTAAATATTTTTTAAAAAATTAAATTACATATATATTTTTTAATAACCGCGCTTCGCCATTATTAGACACGGCCTTTTATATAGCCCCAAAAATTATTAGATGATTCAGCAAAAACTTGACACTTGTATATTTGTTGTCTTACAGGTAGAAGTTATAAATTGTGGAAAGACACTTGTGTCAATGATACACGAACTCCCCTGTAGATTTTAACTGTCTTTGACCTAAGGAAAAGAGTACTGTAGATGAAATTCAGTATTACGAAAAATTCTTCAAGTTCATAACTTTCATAAAAATTAAATTTTTAATTTGAAAAGTTTTTGTAGTCTGATTCCGTGAACTAGCTTCTCGAAGTTGGTAACAATTTGATAATAGATCAGTTAGATTATTAAAGATCGGATTTACTTCATATCGATTTGACTAGTATTCTAAAGTTCATGGGTGTAGAAGAATTTAAGGAAAATATTTTTGGTCTGGTCTCCTTTGATATATCCTCCCCAAACATGGGTGATATAAACAGTATTATCTTGAAATATCACACTTAGGCCATTCATATAGTTTGGGAGATACCACATGAATTCAATATATGCTGGACAATTAATCTCAACCAAATGCACTCTCGAATAGTTTCATGTAATTATTAGAATTTGTTTCATGGATCTCAAGGAAGTCACAATATCATTTTATGCAATGGAATAAATTTCGATATGTGATATGGTCGATATTATATGAAAGATACGGTCAGTTGATACGGAACCTGTCTTAAACAAAGAAATAAATATGTAATCCAAATTAATTGGATTTTTCATTCACAAATAGCTCAAATGTACTAATAAACAACATTGGTAGCATTCGAATAATAGAATCAAGTTCCACATCTATATGAACTATCCAAAAGAAGCAAAAGTTAAGAAATTTCAAAATCATGCTTAATCAATATCCTCCGATTCCAAAGGACAAAATTGAGAGTCAAATCTTAGTGTTTCATCTTCACACATCCCATGTGATGAAGCTTCATCGTCACTTTCTCCAATTGACGCACTCTCGTCTTCTAATATAACTTTACCCTTTCCTAAATCAAAATAATGTATACTAAATATATAACTGTATATTTATTTTAAAAGGTATATATCTAAGAAAAAGATAAGCATGCTCCTTTTTTGTCCTCTTCTACTAGGTGCACTTGCTTCCACTTTAGATGTGACAATAGTTGTGGTTGTGTTCTTAGTTTCTTCATTTGCGGCCACCCACTCATTGTCAATGTCAGAAAGCACTTCATGATCAATGTCAACACTGTGTTTTTTGCGCTCCAAGTACTTGCGCTTTAAATTTCGATTGTATATCACAAAAGTCAAATCATTCAACTTTTTTTATGTCAAACAATTCCTTCTCTTAGTATGAATCTGAAAGTAGAAACGAAAAAATACTTAGTTTCTAATCATAAAATAAGTTTAATAGCATTGAACACTTAGATTCATACCAAACTAAATTTGCTCCAATTTCACTCACAAGCTGAAGATGAGCACGTAAGACTTAACACTTTCACAGAAAATGCCATTAACTCTGGAGCTTCAACTCCCCAATTCTCCTACCAATCAGTTACAATCATCACAAAAGTTTGATTTATCATAAGCACATCAAAATCATTTAAATAATAATGGATAATTTAAAGTTAGTTACCTGGAGATAAAACATGAACAATATCCACTGCATGTTCAAACCGAAACAATCCATATTTTTTCTTAAAGTCTTGTTGTTGTACCATTGTTTTTTGTTGATCTTCTTTAGAGGGGATAAGATTCATCATGCATTTGCTTAAGCCAATTCTTATTTCAGAATGACTCGACATGTTTGATGAGTACTGAAAGCGTGGATTTAAGTAGTAAGCTGCAGCATGTAAATCCCTATGCATATGAAATTGTCATCTTTGATCAATGATAGCCCAAATCTCGTGATAATTAGCTAAATCATTGTTCAAGTTTTTAGCAAACTCTTATTTTGCAGCATCTATAACTCCATAAATGAATCCCATACCAGGCATGTTCTCAAAATCTGCTATCCTCAGCACCTTAACAAGAGGTTCAATTGTCTTTAAAGCATAAGACAATGATTCCCAAAATCATTCATCTCTCACCACAATTTTTTTTACCTATTTTCCTTCTAACTTATTAGATAAGCTGCATTCAACCCATTCTGAAGACGTAAACATTTGCTCCAACTTTGGACGCACCTCAAATAGTCTTTGTAATGTTAGAAATCCAGTTGCAAATCTAGTAGCAGCAGGTCTTATCAAATATTTGTCACTAAATTTCCTAAGCAAAGACAAACATGTCTATCTTTGTCTCCACTTTCTTCTTCTCAAGTTTGGAACGCTCCCCTAGTTGGTTGGTTAAAGTGGAACTCAGATGGTTCGTCAAAAGGGAATCCTGACTACTCAGGCGCAGGTGGAGTGTTACGTGACAGTTCGGGCTTAGTTTTATGCTTGTTCTCTTGTCCATTGGACTTCATGGATTCTTATGAAGCTGAATTATATGCTTTATTCTTGGCTGTGCACTATTCTACACAGAATCTGAATATTTTTCAGTCGAAAATAAATTTTGAGGTAGATTCGAAAAACATAGTCTCTTGGTTCTCTTCTGACCAATCCGCTAGACCATGGAGATTATCTCATATTTTCAATTTGATTGACGATCTACTCACTTCATTTGAGAATTTTTTTTGTTTTCTACACTCCGCGTGGATGTAATCGTTTGCTGATTCACTTGCCAAGCAAGGGTTTTACGATCCTGTAATTTTGTAGCATGGATGTAAGAATTTTGTTCTCTAATAAATAAACTTATGGTTATTAAAAAAAACCTATAGTGATTGTACACAAAAAAGCCTATAGGATTTATGATATAAAAAAATTAAACTAAAATATAAATTTAAAAGTTGGTATTGATATTTCTTAATACCTATTTTGCTTTCCTTAATGCATTCCGATGTTGCGGCAAATCTCCAATCTTCTCAAGAATTAAGTCTATGCAATGAGTTGCATAAGGTGTCCACCAAAGGCGTTGCCACTTTTCCATTAAAAACTCTCCTGCCTTCTTGTAGTTAGCTGCATTATCAGTCACAACTTGGATGACCAACTCTTCACCCACCTCTTCTACAATGTCATCCAACAACAGAAAAATGTGATTTGCATCCTTTAAAAAATTACTCACATTAACTGACTTCATAAATACATTACCATAAGAATTGTTGACCATAATGTTTACTAATGTTCTCCCTCTTTGATCCTTCCACTCATCTGATAGTTTTTGAAACTCATGTTTGTGTCCATGTCTTTTTTACTCCATCAATAGTCAAATTTTTATCATTCACTTCTTTCTCGAGCAAAGAAGTGCTCAAATCATGCCTAGATGGTGTTTTGTAACCAAGATCGTAGTTTCCAACATCACGCAATGAAGCTATGAACACTTCTTTCTCAATCTAATGTAAAGGGGCACCTAACTCATAAAATGTTGCAGCTATAAAACGGTGCACTCTTTCTCTTTTATCATTAATGTTCATTCAATGATCAACACTTCCTCGGGTGGGAGGTAAATCATCAACATTAATAAAATATTTTTCTAAAGTACCTTGAATACTCTCCCCTGGGCTACTCGTACTTCCTTTTATACTACTACTTTTTGACAAGGTTGTGCAAACTGCTATCTTCTCTTCCCGATAAATTTGTTTTGAATGTTTTTCACTCTCTTATTCTTCAATATAATTTTTTATCTCCAACCTAATATCTTCGGGAGTTGAAGTGCATGATGCTACTTTTCCTCTAATTCCCGCCAAATGGTGCTTCATTCGATCGCACCCCCTAATTTTTTTTATCACAATACTTGCACATCAATTTCTTAACTCATCTTTTATGATCTTGGTAGCATACTTCCATACCATATCTCTCTTGGAAGTCATAATCGTAGATAAACTCCACTAAATCCTGAAGAAAAAAAAAATTCAATGACTAGCCACTTAAACAACCCAATTATATTTATAAAAGAATTAATATGAATCACCATAAAATACAACCAATCATAGTTAAATCTTAGAGCCGAGTTAAATATTTAATTGAATCTTACAGCCAGTTGACATTTAATAAACATTCTTATTTAATATTATTAAAAGTAATGCATTTAATCTAAGTTGGAAATTGAGGTGAAAATAGAAGTTTAATATCATTAGTAGTAATTGATTTAATGTAAGCTGGGAAATGGAAATGTAAATGGAAGAAAATACAGAACTTTCTAACACATATTAAATGAATCTAAAAATGTACATCAAATTATATTGAAGCCAAAAACTTAAAGACTCAACCAGCAGCTAACATTAATATCAATACATCCCTGGTGTACCGAAGACATGAAGACACGTATACATCAAACACTTCTACCGAAGACATGAAGATACGTATACAATTCTCAGGAATCATTTATTCACAAATGTGCGATTAATACATATGCCACAATCCTACACGTATTCATCAACTTATTGAATATCAAATCCAAGTCAACTATAAATTATACACAAACTATAAATCATTTATTGAATATCAAATTCAGAATTATACTAACAAGAAGATCACCTGGACTGTGCAAAGCAAACTTTCTTCAATAACTTTTCTTCTTCAATTCAGATTCAAAGCCATTTTCTTCTGTCTCTTGAAACACCTTCTTTCAATTTAAACAAACACAACAAGGAGCACAAGTACAGATTCTCTACTTCAATCAGAACACAGCAAGGAGTAAAGCAAGTAGTTTTTGTTCTTCGATTGTTTGGGATTGTGGCTTCGTCTTCAATTTTTTGGGATTATGGCTTTTTTCAATTGCTTGAGATTGTGGCTTCCTTGTATTCGTTCTGGGACCATCGTCTTCAATTGAGAGAGTCTTTGTTAGGGTTTCACTATGGGTGTTTGTTGAGGTCAGAATTGAGGAAAGGGGGTGTAAAACTTACGGTCAATGTTTGATTTTAACAGGAGTAATTTTTTTATTTAAAAAAAACAACTGTATCTCTTATACTGTATCAAATGGCCATATATACGGGCCTATACAGTATCAAACCGTATCGAGATGGGTATCAGCAATGGAGGCCGTTTACTAACCGTTCTAAGACGGTCACCTATCGGTACAGCCGGAAATGCGTATATACGGCCGTCTGATACGCTATTTTGCAGCATTGATTATATTTACAAATGTAGCCAACTTGAGAATGTCCTTTATGCAAATTCAAAAAGTATTCAAAATCGACATAACCAGAAAAACTCAGAGATTCATCTTAATTCGTATAAACTAATCTTAAATCTTTCATACCATTTAGGTACCGCAAAATATATTTGATTCCATTCAAGTGTCTTTGGGTAAGTAGGGAACTATATATTACTAGTAAATTCATAGCAAATGAGATATCATGTGTCTTAAATTGTGCCAAATATAGCAGTGCAACCAAATATATTCAGATATGGTACTTTGGGATCGAGTATCTGTTTACGAAAGCAATGGATATTTCTTGTGATCAATTTTTTTTAACAATCATTAATATACATACAAGATGGACATTATCCATATTGAATCTTTTTAGAAGTTTTTCAATGTATGTTGATTAATAAACCAATATATCATTTGGTTTACGTTCATTTTCCAGACCATGAAAATATTTTATTTTTACTAGATATTTCATCTCAAACTCCATTTACAAATCTTGAATGGTTTTTTTATCTCTTCAGGAGTCCCAATGATATTTTTATCACCAACATATATTACTATAATAGCAAAACCAAGTCTTGATTTCTTTATGAAGATACATGGATATATTGTATTATTATGATATCCTTCTTTTATCAAGTATTCAATGAGACGGTTGTACCACATTCTCTCAAATTGTTTTAATCGACATAGGAGTTTCTATATATTTGTAGAATACGGGGAGTTTTATATAAATATCATAGTCATGTCATCCATACAAATATGCAGTAACTACATCTATGAGACACATTTTCAAATTCTTGGAAATGGTAAGAGTAATATGAAATCTTGTAATGATATCCATTACTAAGGAAAAAGTTTCATCATAATCCATTCCAAGTCTTTGTTAGAAACCCGGAGCAACCAAATGCGCTTTATATCTCACAATCTCATTTCTTTCATTTTGTTTCTAAACAAAAACCTATCTATAACCAACTTGTTGAATATCTTCTTGTGTTTTCATTATGGGTCCAAAAACACTACGTTTATTCAAAGAATTCAACTCTGTCTAGATCGCTTCTTTCCATTTTTTCATTTATGTCCGTTTCTGCATTCTTCCATACTACAAGGCTTATGATCGTCATATAAAATATTTACTGACATCATGTAGGAAAATAGACCATCAATTATCATTTAATTTCTATTCCATAATTCTTAATTAAAATTTATGGAAATTTCTTCATTCTTTATTATGATATTTCTTGGTTATTTCCTCCTTCAAGGAGATTATTTTCAAAGATCTTAGCAACTTTTAGGATTTCATCGGATGTGGTGTTAGGATCCAAATTACTTTTTTTGTGAAACTGTATCTAGGAGTGGAAATAGACTAGGCCAAGTCAGACTTTGAGCTAAACAGGCCAATGTATATCTCTAATTATAGGCCTGAGCCTGACTTGGCATATTTACCCGACATCATTGAGGGTCCAAATGACTTATAATTTGCAAGTTAGATAGTTCAAATGAAACTTTGCAAACTTTAAGGGTTCGAGTGAAAAATCAAGCAAACTTGAAGGATATAAATGAAAATTAACCTTATTTTCTTTATTTATTTTGTAATATTTTTTTATTACACTTTATTTGGTAGGTTTATGGTCACTTATATATAAGTAATGCATTTTTTCATTATATAAGTAGTGCATTTTAAAAAAAAAAAATCCATGGTTATACTAAACCTCCATATGTTAATAATATGTTCTCGTGTAGAATTTTGCACCCTTGAGAATACAATCTTATCTTACCAACATGTTACTTACAGAAACTTGATATCTTACTATAAATTAGTAGTGAATCTTTATTATTTCATTGTCAAATAAATACATATTTAGTGGTTGGAGAGAGATCAGGTTAGTGTGATGATGTTGAATGAAATAAAGAAGAAGATTGGGTTGACTAGTCTTTTGGTTTGATATGGCAATCACATCAAATATTTTTTTACATATCATAGCATCTAATACATAAGCTCTTACTCATGTGTTTATTTACTCAATATCAAGTGCCTAAATAAATGAGTTTTGCCAATTTGGAGGGTCCATATGAAAACTTACAAAGTTAAAGAGTCAAAATGAAAAACTAGTGTCAAGTTCGAGAGTTCAAATGAAAATTCATGCCAACTTTGAGGATTTATCCATTTTGATAAGAAAGAAAAAAAATTGGTTCACACGCTCTTTATTGTTTGTGGTTCACGCTCTAGTCCATGTCAGCACAGATGGTCTATGACTCGCTTTTGCCAACTTGAAAATTCCATCTGAAACCCCATAAAATTTAAGGTCCAGATGAATAAACGTGCCAACTTGGAGGGTCCAAATAGGCATTATCCCTTATAATAAAATTTACACATTACATAAATTACCAATACTTAATAATAATAATAATAATAATAATAATAATAATAATAATAATAATAATAATAATGAGCTAGTCTGTTAGGCCTAATAGACTTATTTATAAACTTGAAACCCGGCCTATTAAATTAAATTACATAGGTCAGGCATAAGTAGGCTTTAGACGGACTAGGCCATATGCTCCTAATGAGCGGCCTAACCTATTTCCTCCCCTAACTTTATCTTTGGAACATGTATCTTCCACGCTTCTGGCCTGAGATAGGAGTTTCATTTGCTATTGTCTTTCTGGAATACTTACCTATGGTAATAGTTTCAAATATCACGTAATTGATGAAAAATCAAAACCCAAGTATATTTCTAAACGTCTTTGGGGTCCCATTTTCAGTTTCATTTGCTATTGTCTTTCTGGAATACTTACCTATGGTAATAGTTTCAAATATCGCGTAATTAATGGAAAATCAAAACCCAAGTATATTTCTAAACGTCTTTGGGGTCCCATTTTCATTATTTGGGTTGGGATAATAGATACATATATAGCACACCAAAATGTTCGCAAATGTGAGACATTAGGAGGATGCCCAAATACTGAATATAATGGGAAATATTGGTTGTAAGTTGTTGGTCGAATACTAATTAATGCAGTAGCATGTAATATAGCTTGTCTCCAAACAAAAATTGGCAATTTTGAGTGCATTAACATAGTTCGTGCAATTATCTAAAGGCGCTTAATTACTGTTTTGCTAATCAATTTTGGATATGAACATGTAAATTTGGATGTTCAATTTCAACCCCAGATACTTGACAATATTCATCAAATGCTCTCAATGTAAATTCACAAGCATAATCAAATCTTATACTTTTGATAGGGTAATCTGAAAAATGAGTTTGTTGTACAGTGATATGTGCTAGCAATTTAGCAAAAACAACATTTCAAGTTGATAACAAACATATGTGGGACTATTTTTCATATGTGTCTAAGAAAAACATAAAGTAGTAAAAGAGTCTACTAAGTAGATGAATAGGTCCACATATATCTCTTTGAATTTTTTATAAGAATGATGAAGATTCAAATCCTACTTTCGTAAATGAAGATTTTTTTTAATCAATTTTCCTTAGAAACATGGAATACATAAATCCCTATTATTTAGTATAACTTTATAGTTTTTTCCATTTTGAATTCAAAATTATTCTATCATCATTGTGGATCCTGGATGCCCAAATCGATCATGTCAAAGTTGAAATATTTTGGGATCTGAGAACTTCTGGTTCTCAATAACATGGATTTCAATATATCTAAGGGTTGTATAATACAATCCATATAATGAAATAGGTATCTTTTCAACCACAAGCTTCTGAGTTGATTTGTTCAAAATAATACACATATAGACAATTTGTTTTTCATCAATTGTTCAATATGATAACCATTAATTTTTATATATCTGAAAATTAGCAAATTTCCTCTAAATTTATGTGAATATAAAGCATTCTTTATATTCAATTTAGTATTATTTGGTAAGAAGATCAAAGCTCTTCTGGAACCTTCTATCAATTCTACTGAACTTGATATGATATTCATCTTAACTTGAATTAAGATTCATTCCTGAAAATTTTTTGGTTCTTGCAAGATAGTGTGAGTTATAGCACTATCGTTTAAAAATATATCTCTAGATATAACTAATTCTTCGTTCAAATCCATAACCTTTAATAAAAGAAAAATATATCAATTTAATTGAAATGTGTATATATATATATTCATAACTATTTCCAATTCAAAAACTAAAATTACATTCTATTTATTTTTCAAAACAAGGAAATACATCCACTTATAATGAATATTTCCATCTCCAGATTTGATATGTCAACAGGACCAATATCATCATCGCCAAAGACATCAACTATATTCGCTTTGTTATTCTTTTCCTTTTCTTCTTCATGCTTAAGCTTCTTATAAGTTTCAACTACATGCTTGGGTTCATGACAAGTCCTCAAATAATAAGTAGGGGAACCATATTTATAACATGGACCACAATTGAATTTCAATTATTCCTAAACCTCATTTTCTTTACCGGAGCATTCAGATTACTATAAAGATGTCTATAACTAGAATTATGACTCGTTCCTAACCATGTCCATATCCTCGATTATTTTCACAATCATTTCCACGCCTATTTTGATAATTATTTCTACGTCCAAAACCACGATCACGACTTCAACAACAATAAACTTGACAACATCCACTGCCTTTGTTTTCATTGTAATGCGCATTCATTTATGGAAATGCTTGAGTACCAGTAGGGTAGTTTTTACTATTCTTCAGTAACAATTGATTGTGTTTTTCAGCAGTATCCAAGATGGTACTCAAATTATCATATTTTTGAAAATTTCTTTCTCGCTAGCGTTATTTTAAAACTGTCATGGAAATAGGTGACTAGGTTCATTTCTTTCAGATAGACTGGTAAGACAATGTCTCCTACAATCTACTTGGTTTCACCACTAGATCCCGTTAGGGTCGTAAAATCCCTAACAATGAGGAATTAATCTAGGTGCATTTCTATTAAATCCGACATGAACATTATATTGGCCGAACTCCCGTTGTTGACCAACACTCACTTCAGTTTGCAGTTCGAATTTTAAGTGTGATAACTAAGGTCTCATGGTGCGGATCCACTAGACCTTACATATCATGATGAGCGAATGATAATTCATATGACAATGGCGTTATTACCGGCCGCACAAATATCGAATTGATGTTGTTCAACTCTCGCTCATGTCTTTTGGCAGTAGATTGGATAAGTCTGCTCACTTAAGAGCCACCATGGATCACCCCAGTGACCTACTAAATATTTGAAAGATTATCCATCATGTCAATTGTCTTAGACTCATGCTCTTGATTCTACTCACCTTTTTAAAATATTTGCTTTCCTTTTTCAATTAGGAAGTCTCAAAGTCATCCCTTCTACAATAAGGATACAACTTAATGTCTTAATGGCACACAATCTTTTGTTTAGTGTCTATGGTCACTGTGGAATTGACAAAGTTTATTATAGTCTCTCTTGTCTACAAGGATGCTCATCGGGTTAGACCATTTTACTAATGATCTCATTATTTTGAAGACCACCACTAGGGCATTCGCTCAATGGTGAGATCGTTGTCTGGGGTCGGTCGTTCTTTTTGTTTGAGTTACCAAACTTTTGTGTTTTCTCTTATGAGCTATTGAGGGGGCAAATATCATGCTTTTTGTATAGATCAAACCTCCACAAAACGATTATCATAGCTTCTCAAACTTATGTTTTCATTTTACCATCGAAAAATAATTTGTTTATAAGAAAAACTTTTTCTGGTCAAGAATTTCGCTGTGAATTCATCGACTAGCTAGGAGAAGGAGTTCATGGATTTATGCGACTAATCTAGTATCCAGAACAGTGCCAACCCGACTAGACTGGTAGTGAAATATTTGACAATTATGGTCACCCGATCTTCCTTTGAGAGAGTCACCAATAAAATCTCGGTGCATTATTCTGTGACATGTGTATTTGGATTGGTTCGCCTCCGAATTTTGAGGCAAAGTGGAAAAGTTTGTTGTATGGAGTCAACTTTATGTGTGCAATATGATCGGTAAATTTTGACAAGACATATACGTTTTTTGTGTGTGGCTTGAAAGGTATAGCTATCCAAAGGATTAAGCGGGCCAAGCCTTTGAATTTCTCTACTTCACTGGTCATGAACTTTTTGATAAATTCATCCCATATTTGATCACTGAATCCATAGTGCATGTGTCTCAACCTCACTTTCTTTGTCGTCATCCAAATTGTCATATGTACTTATTTCTTTTGTGTGCATGCTTTTGACTTTATTCTTAAGCTACGGTTTCTCAACTTTCATTTGTGTAGTTTCTTCTTCTAACTAGGCATGTATTTTTGCAACTACTGAAGCTACTCAGCCTTAGCAGTATTGATAGATGTTTTGGTTTCAATGAGCGTCATTTTCGGAAGCGATAGATAACAAGGCAAAAGAAAATGTAAAATCATGAAATAATAATAATAACAATAAGAAAAAAGTGGTCTTATGGTAGGTGCTAAACTATATCCGCTAAAAAATACAACCTATTTTCAACCTGGGAACGACTAAACCGCTTAAGAGTTATATTAGATCGCTTAATGCTCTTGAAAAAGTAAAAATGTGATTATAGAGCCTTTGGGACATTGGTGTGGTGCCTATGTAAGCATTTTGACGCTTAAGCTAGCAAAGTTCTTAAAGATGGAAAGAAGGAAAGCAAGAAATAAGTAATGAGTTCTTATCCTTTTCATTTGTGCGAGAGATTGAATTAAGGTTGGAGTGACGGAGATAGAGTGGTTACCGAAATAACTTGATTGAAAATGTTGCTAGAGCAATAATAGAGTTTTTAAGAGCATGACTTCAAGAGAATTCTCATATTAAGAGTTGATCCTTTGAATGACACTTGTTGAGCTATTTATAGGCAGCTCAAGAACTATCAGCTTGAGTAGTAGGGAGGATCCCACGATTCTCGTGGCTTGACTCTCTACAAAATCAAGAATTCAGTGAGAAGCGGATCAAAATGATTAGCTTTATTTGTCTATCCGAACAATTGGTTTGAGTTTGAGTCTAAAAAGCTATTTGGCTTGAAGAGTCTAATGGACTTTGAAATCTGATGGGCCAAAGGTATAATGGGCTTCTTTGAACTCATATACTAAATTAGGCACCCATTTTACTGTGGTTAGGGCCGCATGACCTATTATGCTAATGGATTGGGGCATTCAGTTTTATGCTCATCACAATTAGAAGTGGGCACGGTTCAGTTCGATTCAATTTTTAGCCGAACCAGACTGAAAAATACTAGTTTGGTCCAAAATTAAAAAACTGAAAAAATCACATAAGTAACTTTTTTTCAGATCAAAATTGAACCGAAACGAATAAAAATATCAAACAAAACCCAAAAAAAGTAATCGATTTTATATAATTAAAACCGAACTTAACTGAATTCACCAGAAAAAAAAAAGAATCTAACCGAATCGATACAAGCCAATTCGGTTCGGTTTTATTGGAATTTATTTTTTTTCCACATCTGAATAGGGGTGTCAAATTGGATCATGACTCGATGGGTTGACACGAACCCGCGAAAAATAAACAGGTTATGTTTAAGTTAAATGAATTTTGACCTGTTTATGACACCACACGTTTAACCCGTTTATAAACGAGTTGAGTCGAGTTTGAATAACATATTAACGTGTCGACCCACATAATTAGGGTTAAAATAAAATTTATATAATTTCAAATGATTCAATAATAATTTTTTTAATATATATTATCAATCTAACATAACCCTATAACTTTTTAGAAAAGAAGAAACTATTTCGTCTCTCTGTCTCCTCTCTCACATTCAACCGCCAGGCACAGGTTCTTCTCCTCTACGTCCTATCTCGACATCAACCAACCATTACTCAAATATCACCTCTGCTGCCTCCTCTTCGTGGTTTGCCTCAGACGAAACTCTTCATTGATGGTTATTAGAAAAAAAAAAGAAAGTAAATATAATAGGTTAAATGGGTTAATGGATAAACAAGTTAAATAGGTTAATACATAAATATGTTAAATGGATTAACACATAAATAGGTTAATTTGGTTAACGCACAAACAAATTAATTGGGTTAATGCACAAACAAGTTCAACGAGTTAATAGATAAACAGGTTAAATAGGTAATCGAGTTGCACGATTATAAATTTTGTGTTATTTAACCAAATTAATCATGTTGACACGTTAACACGTGTATTAAATGAATTCGTGTTGAGTTGAAAAATTGCAACTTGTATATTCAACGTGTCGAATCGAATTAAATATAAACATAATCGAGTCGTGTCGGGTTAAGTCAAACCCGATTCGCTAACACGAATTGGGACCCTCCATCTCACCAAAGTTATTAGTTGCAAAAAGAAAAATGGAGAGTGAACCCTGTTAATCACAACACAACAGCTGTGTTTATCCCTAACATAACCATATCATATTTATCTCTTTGTATATTTATCTCTTTAGTACTCTTGTACAATTGAACTTCTTTTAGTCTTGATGTATATCTGTTAGTTACACTACGTGTATATAAAGGCACATCGCCTTATAATGAAAATAAATTCTCAATCCAAAATTCTTCCATCCTTAATTTTTTTACATGGTATCAGAGCTTTAATCCTAATGGCTTTTTTTTCCGATTTCGGCTTCCTCCTCCATTACTCCATCAATTACATCTTCATCCTCCTTCTCTATCAAATTAAACTCCAAGAATTATCTCTCTTGGAAAACTCAATTTACACCTATTCTTAATTTCCAAGATCTTCATGGATTTATTGATGGATCTACTTCTCCTCCTCCTAAAACATTACCCACTTCCTCCACCGATGCTGCCCCCATTCCAAACCCAGAGTTTGAACAATGGTTCAAAAAAGATCAACTCCTCCATTCTTAGCTTCTTGCTTCCCTTACAGAAGATGTTTACCCACTCATTATCGGTCTCACATCTTCCCATGCCGTTTGGCAAGCTCTGGCCAATGCTTTTGGCTCGATTTCTCAAAATCGTCAACTTCAACTTCATATAGAACTACAAGAATTGAAAAAGGTTGATCTTTCTGTCTCCTCCTACCTTCAGAAGGCCAAATCTCTTGCAGATGAACTCAATGCCGCTGGACGTCCAATTTTCTCTGCAGAATTCAATGCAATCATTTATCGAAATATTGGTTATGAATATCATCCAATTATCACAGCCCTTAATCTCAAAAGTGAACCTGTGTCCTTTTATGAACTTCATGGGCATCTTGTAGCTCACGAGTTGCTCCTGAAAAATTCTCATGAACCTGTTGCAAATCTCACTCTCAAGGATATAACACCTCTCTTGCCTACACCTTCTCGCCCACGCTTTTCTTCCAACAATCTTTACTCTAGACCCACTTCTAATCAATCAGGAAACAACAGAAATCGTCCAACCTGTCAGATCTGTGGTTATCGGAATCACACCGCTCTTACCTGTCGTCGCTGGTATCAAAAAGAGCAATCTAGTGGCAATAACAATTCTCGACCAAATGTTAATGTTGCTGCTGTTCATCAACCGGACTCCTCGGCACAAATCCCTTGGTATCCTGACACAGCCGCAAATTATCATATCAGTCCAAACACTCAGCAGATGACCCAAATCAATGAATACACAGGCCCTGATCAATTATATGTTGGCAATGGGCAAGGTTTGACAATTTCTCACACCGGTAATAGTTTTCTTTCCTCTTCTGATAATTCATTTAGAATGAATAAAATTTTATGTGTTCCTGCCATCTAAAAACATTTTTTATCTGTCCAAAAATTTACTTCTGATAATTCTGTTTTCTTTGAATTTTGGCCAAATTACTTTCTGATAAAGGACCAGCACACCAAGAAAGTTCTGATGAAAGGACCAACTGAAGGTGGACTCTACATGTTGCGACAACCCAAGCCCACTGCATTTCAAGCAATTGTTACTCCTTCAATGGATGAGTGGCACAGTCTACTAGGTCACCCCAATGTTCAAAAAGTATTTTCTTTAGCTAAACAAAATAAAATTTCGGTTTCCAATTCAAGTCTTAGTCCTTGTTCTAGTTGTCGCTTAGGAAAGTTGAGTCGTGTTCCTCTCGCATCCAAGGAGCACAAAAGTATTCGTCCATTTGAGATTATTTATTCAGATGTTTGGGGCCCTATTCAGTCAAGTATGGGTCATCGTTATTTTGTCATTTTTGTGGATGATTTTACTAGATTTACATGGATTTATTTTTTGAAAGCCAAAAGTGAAGTCTTTGATGTATTCAAACAATTTGAGCAAATAGTGCTTCGACAATTTGATAAAAAAATTATTGCATTTCATTCAGATTGGGGTGGTGAATATCAGCGTCTTCACAATTATTTTAAACAAAATGGCATCCATCATCGCATTGCCTGTCCATACACACATGAGCAAAATGGCATTTCAGAAAGAAAAATCAGACATTTAGTAGGCACAGGTCTCACTCTTTTAGCGCACGCACATTTACCACTAAAATATTGGAATTATGCTTTGGAACATAGTGCCATGTTGATTAACGTGTTACCATCTGATGCACTTCACAAACTTTCACCATATTATAAATTATATTCCAAAGATCCAAATTACTTAGCTTTTCATCCATTTGGTTGTTCAGTCTTTCCATTGTTAAGACTATATAACTCCCACAAATTCTCTTTTCGTACACATGAATGTGTTTACTTAGGTCAAAGTCCTTTCCATGCCGCATATAGATGTCTCGATGCACATACGGGTCATATTTATCTTGCCAAACATGTTCGTTTTCACTCTAATATTTTTCCTTATGGAAATCATGCCACCCTCTCATCCAAGGAACATAAAGCAGATTCGCATTGGCTTACTGTGACATGTACCGGTTCTCTTCACACCTCAGGTCCTTCATCTAATTCTTCTCCCCCAATATCCACCAACTTAGATCAATCATAACCTGATCCTATCTCTCCTTCCCCAACATCTTCCAACTTAGATCCACCACAGACTTCCTTTGAACAACCCGCAAGCACAGCTACTGTTCCTACTAATACTACCACACAACATCGAACCTGCCCTGTTCCCACTACACCCACCACAAACCATCGAACCCAACCTATGTTTCTCCGCCCAAATCCAAAACCAAAAAAATGAGCATACATTGCCACCTCTACCATAGCACAGGAACCAAAATCTTTTATTCAGGCTAAAAAATATCAGGAATGGAAAGTTGCTATGCAGGATGAGATTGCAGCCTTGCTTCAGAATCAGACATGGGTGCTTGTTCCACGCCCTGCCAGTGCAAATGTAATACAGAATAAATGGATTTATCGAATCAAGCGGAAGTCTGATGGATCCATTGGGAGGTACAAAGCCAGACTTGTGGCAAAAGGCTTCACTCAGCAGTTTGGTATTGATTATGGAGAGACATTCTCCCCGGTTGTCAAGTTCACTACTGTACGTACAGTACTTTCCATTGCTACGGTTCGAAGTTGGGAGGTGAGACAACTTGATATATCAAATGTCTTCCTTTATGGTTTTATTGATAAAGAGTTATACATGGAGCAACCAATTGGATTCGTGGACCACAATAACCCAAATTATGTTTGTAAACTTCAAAAATCTCTATATGGGTTAAAGCAAGCACCTCGTGCTTGGTTTGAACGACTCACTAAATTTCTTCAATCTCTCGCGTTTAAACGCTCTCAGGCAGATCATTCTCTGTTTATTTATTCTCAAGGTACTAACAAACTGTTTGTTCTTGTTTATGTTGATGACATCCTTGTCACACGCCCAACACCGTCCATTATTCAATGGTTTGTCACTAAATTACAAACAGAGTTTCCTGTTCGAGACTTGGGCGACATTCATTACTTCTTAGGCATTGATATAATACGAACAAAGAAGGGATTGTTATTGTCTCAGTCTAAATATATAGAAGACATTTTACAAGCTACAAACATGATTGATTGCAAGGGTTGCAACACACCGATGTCCACCTTACCGAATCTGAGTAAAAATATGGGTACTCTTCTTATGTCAGGCAATGAATATAGACAAGTTGTTGGGGCTCTTCAGTATATCACTTTAACTCGTCACGATATTGCATTCAGCGTCAACAAACTGGCACAATTCATGCACTGTGCTACAGATGTTCACTAGCAGGCATGTAAACGTCTCCTTCGATACCTTCGAGCAACTTCTACACATGGCTTATTGCTTTAGCAACAATCTACCTATGAGCTTCATTGTTATTCTGACAGCGATTGGGCAGGATGCCCAAATGATAGACGTTCCACAGGAGGGTATTTAATCTACTTGGGTCAAAACTTGATGTCATGGTCCTCCAAGAAACAACCCACGGTTGCCCGGTCCAGTACTGAAAGTGAATACAAAGCTTTGGTCAACACCACAGCTGAGGTAATGTGGCTGGTCTCCCTATTGAATGAACTTGGGTGTTCACCGACCACTTCATCACAACTTTGGTGTGACAATGTTAGTGCCATTTACCTCACATCCAATCCTGTCTTCCATGCACGAACCAAGCACGTGGAAATTGATTATCATTTCATTCGTGATCAAGTAAAAAGAGGTTTAGTGTCTATCCGATTTCTCAATAGTACAGATCAAATTGCAGACATCATGACCAAACCATTGGGTCAAGCTCTATTTTCATCTCATTCGGCCAAGCTTCGTCTCTGGTCTCCGCCGACTCAGCTTGAAGAGGATTGTTAATCACAACACAACAGCTATGTTTATCCCTAACATAACCATATCATATTTATCTCTTTATATATTTATCTCTTTAATACTATTGTATAATTGAACTTCTTTTAGTCTTGATGTATATCTGTTAGTTACACTACGTGTATATAAAGGCACATCGCCTTATAATGAAAATAAATTCTCAATCCAAAATTCTTCCATCCTTAATTATTTTACAAACCCAAATCCCTATTACCCACAAAATGATGAAAATACAATTTTGAATAATAATTGCAAAGAAGCATTGCACACCAAGATAATTAGTTGAAGTGAATACTATCACCAATGATTCACATCTCATGCTATATCAGTCAAAGCTGCACTGCAGACTCGCTTTTTCCCATTTGAATAGTGGGAATATCATTCACATTGATCGAGTAA
Source organism: Cardiospermum halicacabum (assembly GCA_031304145.1). Classification (NCBI taxonomy): domain Eukaryota; kingdom Viridiplantae; phylum Streptophyta; class Magnoliopsida; order Sapindales; family Sapindaceae; genus Cardiospermum; species Cardiospermum halicacabum. The sequence continues at coordinate 26,952,199 of CM062391.1, read as the reverse complement.
AAACATGCCATAAATGAATTCAATTCAAAAGGAGGCATCTAACAAGTTTTACACACCAATGGTTGCAGAAATTATCAATTATTAGTACCCTGAAAACACCGCAATGATTAACCCAACACCATATAATTGGTCAACAGTATCTTGTATAAAATGAAAAACCTAACTTTACTTGAAATGACAATTTTTACACAGAATTTTTTACAAGCGAAGGTTAGTCATATCAAACCAAATTTGCTCAAACGCCTTAATAATCAGATCATGGTACTGTTTCGAATTCAATGACAAATAACAAGCCAGAAGATCCTCCATATCTTTAGAGTTTCGAATATTGTTCTCCATTATCATCTCCTCCATTGAATCTCTGAAATCCTTCTGTGGATCAAATGATGACTTGACAACTATAAAGCTCTCAGAAATGCTTTTCCTCTGTGATAAAATACCTTTTCGTGCATAAGCCTGGATTTTCTTACTAGCAAGCTTCGGAGAATTCGATCTCAGCTTAATTCCTGAAGAAGTAGACAACGATTTTCGAGCTTTCGGACTTGGACTTGGATTTGTCTTGTGCTCCTTCAGGTTCTGTTCTTTGAAAATTTTAACAGACAGTGACTGATTTTTCACTTGTCTTGTTTTTCTTCTATTTTTGGCTGGTTTTTTCGTCAGAATTGGAGGTAGACCCATCTCGGAAAATGGATCGAATTCGGAAAGATTTTCAACGTTTTGAGTAAACCTGTCGTTTTTATTAATGTCGATGATGATATCAGTGGCATTGGAGCTGACTTCACAGTCACAGGAATCCGGCCAAGATGCTTCATCGTCAGGATCTTCGGAGAAACAGAGAGGAGATTCAGGAAACTCACCAGGCTGCCAGAAGCTATCATCAGAAGAGGAAAAAAAGTAGTCTGGAGATTCTTGACGCTGTGGAGATGGCTTGTAAACCGTTTTCCTTCTGTAATGATGACTTGTCCTGGAAGTTATTAACTTCCTGGAGGAAGAATCAGGGAAAGGAGTGTCTGAAGCCTTTCTGTTGACAGGAGAATGGTAGAAATCTAAAGGTTTGATGGGGTTGGAGTTAAGGTAGTAGGAGTAACTTGTCCTGGAAGGTAGTTGAGGGTTTTCATGATGTTTTTTCTTGTGTTGTTTTTTTTTGTTCTTGGTTTTGCTCATGTCTTTCAGCTTGTAGAACCAGGCATTTGGCATCATATCTGAGAATCTAAACCTGTAGTTTCCCATATCAATATCTCTCTCAATGTGTGCTTCTCTCTTTTTGTATCAGTTGGGAACAATTCTGATCATGGTTGTGTTTAAAGCTGTGGGAGTGGTTCAGCTTTTTGAGAGAAGAAGAAGAAGGGTTGAAGATAAAGAAGAGATTGGAGTTGTACAAGTGAAGATGTGTAAATTGTAATAAAGAGTGTTTGGGGTCCATTTCAAAAGTGTTTTGAGCATGAAAGAAAGTGTTGAATGTATTTTATTGTCTTTGTAATCATTGCTTTCAAAACATAGTAATCAAGACTCTTTTAAGCATGGTATCTCCTCTAATTACATCTCATTAATCTCTTCCAAAATTACAAATTATCACATAATATTTTCCTTCTATTTTTATGCAACTTTTATTTACATGCAACTAGTGGGCGTAAAACCGGATGCAACTTAACACAGTGTAAATAGTTCAGTCCAGTCCTAATAAAAAGTTAGAACCGATAATAATCGGTCCGGTTCGATTAATTTTTAATATATATTAATTTAAAAAATACATATTAAAAATATAAATAAAATATTTAAAATAAAATAAATTTTATATACTTATTTTACAATATTAATAAAATTTAATTGAATATAAAATTTTAATATTTATTATAATATTTAATTAATTTAATTATACTAATTTAAATTTATTAGGAATAAAAATATTTTAAGTGAATAATTATAATATTATAAATTGATATAAAAATATGTGTATTTAATTTATATTAAATATAGTTTATACATAGTTTTTTGAATATTTAAAAAAATAAAAATATCCGTAAAAATTTAATCTAGTTAGATTGGACCAAAATTGGATCAATTGAACTCGGATCAAGACTCCGACGGATTAGAATTAAACCGGACCTAAACTTAAACCGATTAAAACTAAACTGATCGATCTGATATTTTAATCAATTTGATTTGATTCAAATTTTAAAAACCAATTATATTAACCGGTCCGTCAAATTCGAACCGAACCCGATGATGCCGACCCCTAAATGTAACAATATATATAGATAGGAACATTTATTATAGCTTTCATAAGAAATGAAATTCAATGATAAAGGCTTTAAATACAAAATCACTTGTAAAAACAATAAATAGCTTTATTGGTGAGCCATGGTTTGATGTGCTTCTTGAAGAATGGTCATTTTTCACAGTTGATCATCTGGGACCTCAAAATGATTAAATTAAACATTAAAAATGAGAAAATAGGGATGGATTAGTGATGATTTAAAACAAAACAATTAATAAGACCCCATATGTCTATTACTAATTGCTTTATTACCATGATTTCATGCTTGATGAATGATGATATTCCTTCCCTTTGGACCCACTTGTTTGTGTGGTGGACTTGTGCTAAATCAATTGGAAAATACTTATCATCTTTCTTGCCTTCTCATTATTTCTTTGTTTTATCATATTTCATTTCACATTACTTCCATCTTTGGTATTTCTTCTCACAAATATAGTTGGAAAAGATACTCAGTTTATCTGAGAAGTTTATTTTATTTATTAAATTATTATAAATAAAAAATATCTTCTATTTATTGAAAAAAAATATGTACTTACACTGCATTATTAATTTTAGAAGGACATTTCTATTTTTCACATAATATTTTACACTGCATTTTCTTTATTTATTTTAAAATTAAAATACATAAATTAGTTTAATTTATTAGTTTATTTTTCAAAATTCTTTTTTCTAAAATATATTTATTTTATTTTTTAATTAATTTTTTTTTTATAATTTTATTCCATTGGTCTTTTATTATAATTTTATTGTTTATGTTTTATATTTTTTTCTTTTATAATTGAAATTGAAATTTATTTTTTAATTTTATTATAATTTGATTTTCTTCTCTCATAAGGATTTAAAATTGATTTCGAATTTAATTCAAAAATATTATAATTGAAAAACCAATTATATTACAGTAATGAAATTCATGTTCTGCCACAATTAATTTCAATTTTTCCTATTTTTCTGAAACTTAAAAAGAAAAATGGCTCTTTTTAATATCTATAATAAAAATAATTAATTTAATTTTTTATATTATATACATGCTAGCTAAGAAACAAATTTAAATAAATGAATTTAATTTCTGCATTAATTAAATTAAATAAAATTTAGATGATATAAAAATACTAAAATATTAAGATAACAATTAGTATATAATAAAATATTAAAATAATAATTATTAAGATAATAATTATCAAAATTATTATTATTATATTAATATTTATTAATTAAAAAAATTTAAAGCATATTTTAGAAAAATTCATATGAAATAGCTGTTATAGAATTTTTATAAAATATTATCTATAATCTTCTCTTATCAGCTTAATGTTATATCCATTTTAATTAATTTTTAAAAAAAAAAATTCTTTTATCTTTATTTTTAAATCTATTTTTAATATTTATTTTTTTCTTTGCACAAATATATCTTAAAATAAAATAATATCTAAAAAGTAACATCAATGAGCGGATCCAGAAAAATATTAAAACGATGTCAAAAATATAAAAAGAAAGGAAATTTACATTAAAAAAAATGTTTTAACTGACAATTGTCCACGCCGAGTTTTCATATTTTGAAAGCGGATTATAATACCATCATTTGACAAACTTTCAAACAAATCACATTTAAAAATAAGTGACAACTGCATCATTCAAAAAATCATCAGATATCTTATTGCGCAAGTCAGTCTTGATAAGCTTCATTGCTAAGAATACTCTTTCCACTGTTGCTGTAGATACTAGCAAAATCAACGCCAACTTCAAAAGTTTATAAAAAGTTGGAAATGATTTGTGCAAACCAGTATGAATTAATACTCTGAAAAGTTCACCAAGGGTAGACAAGTTTGAAAAATGCTCATCATTAGAGAAGTTATGAATAAAAGCATCTAATTCTGCACTTAGACAATCAATGGCTAATTCATCAAAATCATCCGGATATAATTGAGCCATTTTGAGTATCTTCTCTTTGTTGTAGTTGGAAAATGAACTAGCAGGATTCAAACAAGCAATGCCCATAAATAACTCTGTACTAGTCTCAGTAAAATGACTGTTGAGTTCTTGCATTTGCAAATCAAGTATCGTGTAAAAAATATTAACACAATAATAGTGCTCCAATGTCACATCTGAAATCCTACGCTTTGACGTTCCTCGAGCACGTAAAGGGGCAAACTCATCCATACTAGGAATATCAATGTCATGTTTTAAACAAAAAGAATTTACATCATTCATTAAAGAATCCCAACCTTCATCTCTAGTCTTCTGAAATTGTATCTTAGCAGTACAAAGCAATGTCATAGCATTTACAATATCTTGATCTCGTCTTTGCAAAGATAGACTTAGTGGATATGTGATGCCTAACACCAATTTCATTAAGTGTATCATGAAAGCGAAATCAAAAGTTTGTATGCCATCCAAAATAGCTTGAATTTTAGCAATATCATCATCTCCTGCACGAACAAGAGCATCAAGCACATCAACCATTGGAGAAAACATGTTGATTAAATTGCAAAAAGTTTTAAAATGAGAGCCCCAACGAGTATCCCCAGGCCTTTGAAGACCAAGTTCTTGATTTAAACCCTTTCCAGTTAAAATCTCACATTCACATAAGGCTTCTTCAACCATCTCAACTTGTTTTTGTCGATACTCATCTTTACGTTTATAAGAATTACCAATCGAATTCAAAGTAAGATTCACCAAATCAATAAGACGCTCAACATCAACATGTTTGCGTGCAACCTTAACAAGGGTTGGTTGTAATTGGTGAGCAAAACAATATATATAATGTGCTGATAAACAATCCTCCATAATTAAACTCATAAGTCCATTGATATGACCTCGCATATTACTTGCTTCATCATATCCTTGCCCCCGTATAGGAGATGGACTTAAAGATAACTGAGCAAGCATTGAATAGACTGTTTCTTTAAGTGACTCTGCAGTAGTGCTAGTAAATGAGCAAGACCAACTACACGCTCCATGACAAATCCCCTTTTATCAACATATCTTAAAACAAGAGCCATTTGCTGTTTACAAGAGACATCACGAGATTCATCAACTAAGATAGCAAAATTTTCATCACCAATTTCCTCTAGAATGGCTTTAATGGTCTCCTTATAACAGGCATTGACAATATCTTTTTGGATAGTAGGGAAGTCATTTGATTATTACCAGGGGCATTTTTCAAAACAACTCCACCAACACTCTCATTCTTTTCAGCAAAAAACTTCAAAAAGATTAGAAAATTACATTTTCTTTTAGAACTTTCACTTTCATCATGACCTCGGAAAGGCAATCCAGAGTACAAAAGTAACCTTACTATATCCATAGAAGCATTCAAACGATTCCTATATTCAACTTTAGCTTGCTCAGATTGTTTATGGAAAGTAGCTTGTATGGATTGTTTTTGCATCATAAGGTCTTCACATCTTTTTACACATTGATTATGGATACTATTTTCTCCACCAACATGAGCATCAAATCTTTTGATATTATTCCAACCCCTAAAACCTTTACTAATAAATGAATCTCCTCTAAAATGGCTTGAAGTTTCACTGTCAGTTGTAAATAGATAACAACACAAGCAATTACAAGAATCATTCTTAATACTATATTCTAACCAATTAGAATACTTATCAAACCATGACTCATTAAACCGACGTGTATATCCAGACCATATAGTTTGGGGATAAGCATGATTTCGAGGTTGATAATGGACTTTTTGAATATAAGTCCTTCTAACCTCATCACGATTATTTGCATCATAACTTGAAATTGGCATTCTATCAGTAGGGTCGGGAGGAAGAGTACTTACATCAATTCGACTTTTTTGAGTTGAAGAAAGAGTGTGATTTACTTGAAATTGTGAATCTCTTTGTTGAGTGTCATGTAGAGGACTTTCTTAATTTATTGGTAAATTCTCAGACCTTGAACCGGATGCTAAATATGATCCTGAAGCCACTCTTTTGAAATACCTATCCATTTTTATACTGTAACATACATAATACATTCATAAGATAATATGGCTAAATATTACTAAGTTTTGAAGTTCATGATATATAATCAAACTAATCAAACCATATTCTTAATTCACTAATAAAAATATCTTATAATCCAACCAACATTATTAAATTCACAAATTTAAAGTTAATTCATAAATCATTTATAAATTCATAAACGATTAGTATTACGTCATTCAAACAAATCAAACAAACTATCAAAAAACACAAAATAATTGAAATACCAAATCAATTAAATTTTTAAACCTATTAATATCCAAAATCTAAAATTGCAATTAACTTGTAAAGTATATTTATAAAAAAAAAATAAATAAATAAAGTTCATTATTAAATTAGAGAGAAAAATTACCCACACCAATGATGTGAAGTGGTGGTCGCCGACTGTCGATGGTGGATCAATAGTGCGTCATCGTCTAAGTGATTAAGTAAGGATTGATATCAATATTGGCGATTTGATTTGCTTCCATGTGAAGTGGTGGTCGCCTACTGTCGATGGTGGATCAATAGTGCGTCACCGTCTAAGTGATTAAGTAAGGATTGATATCGATATTGGCGATTTGATTTGCTTCGTCGGGAATTTGATCTTAGAATTTCGTATTTAGGGTTTGAAATTTGGGGGGGAAAAAGGGAAAGATATTCACTTGAGTTAAATCGATTGGTGGAGGACTATTTAAATATTAAAAAAAAAAGTTTAATTAAATGGAAAACTAAATTTAAAAAAAGGAGAAAACTGAAAACCGGACCACGGTTCGAACCCTAGTGGTGGTTAAATTGAAAAAAAAAAAAAGAATATTAAAAAAAAGGAAAAAACTGAATTCTAGAGGCTCTGACAACACTTTACCACTTGTTCTGTTTCTACTATATGTCTTCTTATGCTATAGAATGTATTATATCTCATTATAGTGCTGTCAATTGACAACTTTGACACCACGGTACATCCGCCCTTGACATCAATATCCATATTAACATTCTCATTTCCACCACATTTATTTTTTGGAGATGTTGTTCTATAGGTGCCCAACATTCACTTTTGTATACCGATGCTGGACGAACATATGTCTTATAGAAGTTACCTTTTACCTTAAGTGGTATTTTGTTATTGTAGAGAATCTGTGATGCCCCCTTCCACTTCATCCTCCCAACTTGGATTCTGTGCGCCACATCATCATCCAACTGCCTGTCATTCTAGAACACAGAACTGATACACTTAAATTGTTTGGTTTTAGGAATTGAACCCATCAAACTTCACCTCTTGTTCTTATTTCTTCCTCAGACTGAATTGACATTGCATATACTCCATTTGCTCTTGCAGAACTTAAAATCCTTATCTTCAAGAGTTTTTCTCCACATTTTCTACTTACAATTAACTCTCGCACTAGTTTCATCAAGAAGCACAATGTCATTTGCTAATAGCATGCACCAAGGTACATCATCATGTAAGCTCACGGTATAGAAAAAGCCACCGTAAAACATGCACTGTGGCTAAACCTTGATGCAATTCAAAGGTTATAGAAAAAACCTTAATGTCGCCACCTAATGTTTTCACAGTAATGGATGCATCCTAGTTGACATGGACTCCTTTCCTCTCAAAAATCCACCATAATACTTCTTTTGATACCCAATCATATGCCTTCTCCAAGTCAATAAACACCATGTATAGATCTTTCTTCCTCTCTAGGTACAATTCCATTAATCTTCATAGAAGATAAATGGCTTCCATAGTAGATATCCTAAAACCAAATTTGTTCTCTAAAACTCTTGTAATCAGCCTATGCTCTATCACTTTTTCCCATAGTTTCATTATATGACTCATGAGTTTGATTCCCTTATCGTTTGTACAACTTTGGATGTCTCATTTTATTTTTATATATCGGTAACCATTATAAAAATTAATTTAATAAATATCTTGTGTCATATTGATATATAAAAATACATATTCTCTACTAGTAAGTATTTTTATTTATTTCTATCTCTTAAATTAAAAATTATAGTAGAAAATCAAACTACTTTTACTCGTAGTGACAAGACTAAAAACTATATGAAATAAAATTATAAAAAAAAATCTAATGATATCTATACATTACATAACAACCATAAGAATTATAAAATTTTAAGAGACTGTGGTGTCAAATAAATCACAGCCAAAATACAAGTTAAGATTGCTTGAGAAAAGTAGCTAAAAGTTTACAATGGTGATTGAATAAAATCTACTCTTAAGAAAAATAAGAATCGGATCCCTTTACATTCATTTCTACCTCCTATTTATAGGGAATATTTGATTCCTCTTCCCAATAGGAGCGGGTCTTTTAATTTGTCTTAGATTCGGTTCCCGTATTACAGTGGAAATGATTTTCCTTTAGTCCGTGAGGTTTCAGAAAACCTTATTTGAATTGGACTGCTTTTGGTGGGCTTGGGTTCTTTGACCTTATTTAGGGAGAGCGCGCGTTGAGCTCTCTGTACTGCCTTTCGACAAAAGGGAGTCTTGTCCAGCTGTAGCCCCTTCGGCCGAAAGAAACCTCCTTAAGTTTTGTTTTAGCCGAAAAAGACCTTTTAGGACTTGTTGCTTTGGGCTCTCGCTCAAAATGTCTTACTCTTGAAACCCCAGATGTTTTGTCTCCATTCCTAGTGTCCAAGATTACTTTGTCACTATAGAAACAATAGTTAAAATGATTGAATCATGTAATACTACTACTAAAATATAATTACATTTACAGAACAATTGATGTGATTGTTCACACCTGATTATCCGTGTGATATTATTTTTTTTTCATGATCGTGTTTTTTTTATATAATTGCTATTCATCACAATATATTCATCATACCACTCTAAGTATAATTTATTTTATTGAATTATTAATTTTTAAATTTATGTATAAGTTAAACTCGATCAATTATTAATTATATAAAAATTATATATAAATTAAATTAGAATATTCATAAATAAAAATATGAATTAATTAAAATTAAAAGTAATTTATTTAAAAAAATACATTAATTAATTTAGTAAGCGGCATTTACCAAATTGGTAAATTAATAATTATAATATTCAGCAATAAATTAAACAATTTTTTTTCGCCTGATTTTTTTCTATTCTCATTGGAAAAATATTAATTTAATAAACATTAAATATTTTTTTATATTAATAATTGTATATAATCGAGTACAATGTTTTAACACTCACTTCATTTACTTAATCAATTTTTTATACTATATTATCTGATTTATTGATATAAATTTTCTTTTTAGTAATTTAAATATTGTAATGTAATATCTATTATTAGGGTCAGTTCTCTAAATATAAAGTTTGGAGATAATAATAATAAATAATAATAATAAAAACTATTAAAATCCTCATGTCTAAACTAAGCCTAAATGTCTATCAATATGACTTTCATGTTATAAAACAAGTTATTCAGTTATTATTGCGAATCTTAATTTTATACACTTTATACACGTAGCCAAGATTTAAAATATATTTGTTACCAAATAATTAATAATTGTTATGATATTAATAATTCAATACTTTAATAAATAAATATATAATATAATAGACGTCTAGTATTATGTTTTTATATTAACTCAATTTTTTCCTTCTTGAAATACGTGAGTGACATATAATAAAACACTATATGTATATATATTTTTAGACATATTTAATTTATTTTTATAGTTATAATTTAATTTAGTTATATGTATTATAAAAATTTGAACGTAATGATATTTTCTCCAAATAATACAAATTAAAATAAGAATACCACAAACTACACTAACTTAATAAAAGTGTTAAATACCGCATGTCAAAATGTTAAATACGGCATATCTTTCCAATTATGCCTTTAATATAATTGCATTATAGTTTTAATAAAATTCTTTTCCTTATTTGAATTTTATTTTTTATCAACGATAGAATAATGGAGAACATTCATAAATTTAATTGTGTAGTTTTAATAAAATGAACATTTAGAAATTTAACAGTGTAGTTTTAATAAAAAAATTTATCTCATCATCTGAACTTGTTTAATTTTTTCTTCAAATTCAGAATATTTTGACAGTGTAGTTTTAATAAAATTCTTTCTTTCATTATCTCAACTCGTTGAATTTTTTCTTAAACCATATTATGAAGAAGATCCACAGAAGTAATTCAAACAACGATAATGAATGAAGTGAGCGTTAAGATTGTCAACACTACAGAAATAATATCGGTCTTCACTCAAAACTTTGGAAATCTGAACATGATTTGTTTTTGAGTGATTTAAAGAACGAAATTTTCGGAGAATCTAGTTGCACCTTTGGACATATTTGTCGTTTAAGGAGATTTCAGATTAAAACACAACACATCCTTTTTTCTCTTCATCCTCCACAGTTGCACTTGAGATTTTCTTTATAAATTCATCTACGTTGAAAAGAGTATAATTGGTATTTTGATTACGGTATTAATAAAATTGATGCGGTATTCAGTGATGCCTAACTTAATAATGATTGAAATAGATTAAGCAAACCAGGTGCATTTCATTCCCTACATGATTTTCATTTTCCGCCCCTTAGATTCCCATTTTTTTTCTAGGGAGTAAAAATTTATGGATAAAATCTTTTTTCTCCAATGAAATTTATTCATACTAGATGTTGATTGTTTCATTTTTATCGTGATGTTTGTTTTTTCTACTAATGAAATGTATTTCGGCATGATTTAAATCAAACTCATTTTACTATATTCGTCTTCTTCAAAATTAAATTTATTTTTATACTGGTGATTAAACTTTTATATTTATTTTTCCAATGAAGCTCATTTGCTCCACTACGAGCATGGCCATTTTATTAGAAGTTTTATTAATAGTAGAAATTTAATTTGTCTTTTAACTAGAAAATATTTATTTAAATTAAATTTAAAATAATATAATGCTTAAAAATATGACTAAAAATACATAAAATCGAACCGACTTAAAAGAATCGAGCCAAATGATTCTATTTATTAAAAACAATACCAGCTGACCCATTTTAGACTAGTTGCTAAAAGTTTTTCGCAATTCCAGCTATCAAAAGTTTAAACATGGATAGTTAACGTATTTTAAGTCAACTGCTAAAAGTTATTGACAGCTGACTTTTAATATGTGAGCTGCCAAAAATTTAGACATAGACAATTATGTCAGCTAACAATTTTGGACTAGCTAACAATTTTGGACTAGCTGCTAAAAACATTTTTTGACAATCGACTTATTTTGATTAACTACGGATTTTTAACCGTTAAATATCTATTATTTTTTTAAAGTGGAACTATGCACACCACTCCAAAGCACAACCTAAATAGTAAGACCAGTGTTGGAACTATTAATAATTGTAATTAAATATATGTGAATAAATAAATTAATATTATTTAAAAATTAAAAAAAATCAAAAAGTTGAAATTATTTTTAAAATCTGATATTTCACTTGAAATGATAAAGTAATATAATAAAATGTTGTTTTTTAAAAAAATAATTTAAATATTAGAAATAAAAATAAATAAATAAAGTTTTGATTAATAAATAATATTAATAATAAAACCAACTATTAAATTATTAGGACCACAATTCATATTATATATTGAAACATAATTCACCTAGGTGAGAAATCTCTAAAGAGATTTTCACATCAACACTTCAATGCTTAACAAATTTTAAAGCAATTGGAGCAAATATCATGCAGTTGTACAAACACTGGTCCCTTCTTGTTTTATCATTTATTCACAAAAGTAATTAAAAGCAAAAACAAGATAGAAAAGTACTTATTCTATAATAAACACTTTTCAAACTATGACTTCATGTTACAACTGTCATGTTTAAGACTTGTCCTCGATCTTCGCAAATTAATTAGGACTCTTTTTGCATTGATAATTTCTTTCTTTTAATTACAAAATAGGAAGTGAAAATAAAGTCACAAGGTTAAATTAAATGATATGTATCTTGATATGATTATTAGTACACCTATTAGAGCTCCCTAGGTAGGAGAAATTTCATGTCTTTGACAAACACATAAAGGCAGATCAAGGAAGCAACAAATCAGATTGACACATGAAATTTATTATATTGTTTTAATGAAAAAGTGTGAATCTTTTGATATCATAATATGAATGTTAATCATAATAAAAATTAGCTGTTTTGGGTCTATTAGTCCCCACATAGCCAACCTTATCCAACACAGACCAATCCATCTAAGAGCATTCCCTAATTTATTAACCCTATTTTTATTATTATTCTAATAATAATAATTTTTATTATTATTATAATCATTTAATTGTATTTTATGTTAAACCAATTAATTAAATACATGTTACAAATATATTTTATAGAAAATTTTCGGATTTGTCCTTTTGTTTTATTCTATTTTCTATTTGCAATCAATTTATTAAAATATTAATCAAATTAATTCAATAAAAATATATCAATTTGTATTGTTTATTTGAGGAAAAATTTTAAAACAATTTCTACAATAAATAAATATATATATATATATGGAAATACTGGGTATTGAAAATTTTTAAAAACTTTAAAAATATCCTTTTATTATTAATTAATTAATAAATTCTATTGAAGTTTATTATTATTATTATTATTATTATTATTATTATTATTATTATTATTATTATTATTCTTTTATTTTTATTTTTACGTTATATTCTAGGAACACGTATGCATGATAAATAAGAACACAAGTTAGTGGTCCAGTATAAAAAAATATTCCAAAAAATAGAAAGAATAATCCCAAGTTGTAAACATGACTCCTGTTGTACAGAGAAATCATAAATAGCAACTTAGCAAGATTGTGATAATAATTTTAATTTGAAATGGAATGTGTTGTTGTCAATTTGAGTGTCACTAATAATTCATATGTTTGGAACAAACAGACTTTGACTTCTCAATTTTTTTGGTCAAGTGTGTGACATCTTTTTGATTATAGAATACAAGGGAGGCAGATTTTATTATAATAGAATATCGACATGAAAATTATTCTTCTAGATATAGTCTTTCTGATAGCGATTAAATTAAATATTATAGAGGTATATATATTCGGTGTTAACACGAGGGGTTTGAGTTAATAATCTGGAAGAAAAGTTGTATGTAGATATGGGAAGGTGTGTTTTTGAATGAGTTGTATGGATGGTAATGTGAAATGTTATATAGATTTATGAGTTGAATTATCATCTTTAAATCAATTCTGTTTCCATTCAATGGATACAACTGTAAAAGACTACTTTATTTAGTTGAAATAGAAATGTATCTTTTTCAGTACCGTTTTTATATTTTGGGAGACCCCGACAAATGTGACACAATGGCCCTTTAACTTTTTCTCTTTTTTTTTTAATTTTTTTTAACATCACCATTAATAGAATAGATATAAGCAGTAATATTCAATACTGTTTTGATTAATTTTTTTTAAAAAAAAAATCGTCAAATAATATCATTTTATTAAAAAAAATTTTAAAAAAATAATAAAATTTTTCCGTTCACTTCCGGCTCTGAGGTCCCCTCCACGCCGGGTCCCAGCCCCTCCGGCCGCCCCTGATCTTCTCGAATGTAAATGTGATGATGGGTTTGTGTTGGTCATGAAAATAGATAGGCCTTTGGCTATGGTGGAGACTTCTACGATTGATTGATCTTCATTGTTTTTTTCAGATCAGGTCACACAAATACCCTTAATCAAGTTGAACTAGGTTTTAGGATAGAGATATGTGATAGTATTTTGTTTTTCCGATCTAGTTTTATATATCATAAGTGCGTATTGAACTTCCTGCATAGATGGAACTTACATAGAGTGTGTTAAGTGTATAATCATTGATTCATATTCAGGATCTAAACCATTGAAACCACATAGAATGAGTTCTTGATCTGTGATCGTATGTCCTACTATATTAAGAGAATCCCTAATTTGCTTGATCTTTGAAAAAATAACCACATATACATAAGGCTCCTTTCTGGTGTGTGGAGAGTGATAGACCTCACACAAATATAACAATGCTTTTAGATAGAATAAAAGATAACAGGTTTAAGGGAACCTGATCCCACAGCCCTAGGCTCCAAAAGACTCACTTTGTTTCTATTTTTCACCAGACACCCCTCACCTAAATGGTTCTTGTCTATTTAAAGACTTACATGACTATTCATATTCTAACCTTTCATTACCCTAAACAATATTTATGACTCCCAATACATTGTATTACATTTAATTCAACTACTAACTACTTCATAATAACTTAGCCATTCTTTTAATCTGATAATGGAGACATATCAGAGAGTTGTTGTTTGAGATGAGAAGTTTGAGCGTAGAGATTTTTTAAATAGCCTATACTTGTTTAGATGATGTAGCATGATTAGCTTGACTTATAACTTAATTACTAATTGTTATAAGTGACCAGTATAATAATAATTGATCAATTCTAACCTAAATTTTGTATGAAAGATTCTCTATAGGTAGAGTGATTTCAAGGTTTAGAGCCCTAATTGCTGCGATGACCTATGCTCACCAGTTGTCGTCAAGTTTAAGAGGAAGATTAAAGTTTAGTGTTTTGAATAATGAAGATATTGTGATAGTTGGAGAGGTTCTGTTACTGACTATTGATATATTCGACGTGTGTTTATGAGAGCTCTAATACCATAATAGTCTGAAAGAAAAATTATATATATTTGTGAAGGTTTTCCAGAGTGAGTTGTATTGATGGTGATGTAAAATTTTATATAGATTTACAAGCATAATCCATTTAGATCAATTTTGTTTTGATCCAAATACAATTGTGACAACCATTTTATCCAGTTGTAATAGTACAGAGTTTGATCTTATGTGGAGCAGCAAGTTGCAAACTAGAGATATATCTTCGGGAATGTAAATGTGATGTTGACTTGTGTTGGTCATGATAATAGATAGGCCTTGAGACTTTGGTGCAGGCTTAAACCCATCTACAATTAATTGATCCCTATTCTTTCTGGATTGGGTCTTAATTTAATTTAAAAATATATTAACATAGTATTTAAATAAATAATTTAATATTATAAAAAATTTTAATATTTTATGGAAGTTATTAGCGATTAAAAAGTGAAAATTCTAAGAAATGGACTTTTTAAAGTTTAAAATACAATTATAGGCCTGTTTTGAAAAACATACAAAAACAGACTTTTTAAAGTTTAGTTTTCACTCCATAGGCCAAGTTTCTCAAAATACCCCTAAAACTTTACAATTCACAAATGCTGTGAATTATGTTCACAACTATGAATGGCCTATAGAGTGAAAATCAAAGTTTAGTTTTGTAAACTTTTCAAAAGTGACCTATAATTGTATAGTAAACTTCGTATGACCTAGAAATCCAATGGACTCGATTAAAAATTACCTTTTGCAAATGTCACCTGTGAATATAATAGTAAATATGTATTTTAAAAAAAAATAGTAATAAATGTATTTATTTTTTTACTTATCCTAATTAAAACTGCTACTCAATTTTATATCAGGCTCACACTTGTTTAAATTGAGATTTGGGTCAAACCCAATACGTGAAACCCAACCCATAGTGAGCCCATCCCAGCCTATTCTTATTACAAAGGAACAGCACTATTCTCTTTTTTACTCCAAACTAAGCTTTTATAGCAATCAGATGATACAATAATGATAATCAATCAACTATTAACAAAATTTTAGGAAGAATTTTGGAATTATAAATTCATGAAATGAACCTTGGCATTTCAAATACTGCCCGGTGTAGGGTTAGATTAGCTTCTATTTTTCTAAATATATTTAGTATTAATTTTAATTTTTAAATTATTTTTTAAATATAAAATTATTTAAATTTATAAGAATGTAAAATATAATTTTAAAAATAATAATATAATTAATTATAAAAATATTTAATAAATTAAAAATTATTTTAAATAATTTTACAAATATTATCCTAAATATTAAAATTAATTAAAATTTAACGTTTCTCGTTAATCAAATATATTTATCAAATACATACCTATATCTATCTATTTGGTTGAAATGGTAGTGCTCCATTCAAATAAAGTGAGTTTTTATAGATTTAAATTGGATACATCAATATTTAACTACCTATCCTCCATAGGTAGATAATTATATAAAGCTATGAGAAAATTTTCAATAATCAAGAAAAGACTTGATTCCCAGATATACTAGAACAAGTTAGTATCCATTCGTAGAAAAAGAAAATTATATGATTTATTTGATTTTTTAATTATTACTAAAAAAAATCATGCAGTATTGATTTTTTTTTTTACCTTTTAAAAATAAGTTTTATGGCATAATTTTTTAAAAATATTCTCAAATTATTGTAATTATAAATAAAAATAAAGATTTTCAGCTCATTATATGTAATAATAATAAATAAAAATTTATAAATATGATAAAGTAATAATATTTTCTTATTTTCAGATAAATAAAAAATTTTACAAGTTAATGCAACCATCAAAGTAGTTTTACTAAAAAATGAAATTAAAAATTAACATAAAATTCAGAACTTGTTTGCCATTTGAAATTGTAGCTCCAAACAAAAGAGTTAGGTAGTACATTACACTAGCAAACCTCAATTTAGGTTATGATATTCATTACCAACCTACCAAAATATTTAACAAAGTTATCATTGAAAACATTTTCCTAATACATTTGTTTGTATTATGATATAATATTAATAATAAATAAAAATAATAATAATTTGACTCCTAAACCAATACTTGTCACCAACAAAGACCCCATGTTCATCATTCATGTACACCACTCTCTAAATCAAACATCACCCACCAAACATCACTATATAACAAACACAACATCTTGTTATACCAAACTCAACATTCACACCATCTTTTTGTTTCCTTCCTTCAAAAACACTCACTTCTTGCTTTTTGTTTTGTTATTTCCAATCATTGGAAATGAAAGTGAAAGCATTGGTTGCCTTAAAAACCAAGTTTTTCAGACCATGCAGAAAACTATTCAAAACAATCAAGTTCAAGCTCAGGAAGCCTCTCTTTATAAGACCAACTAACAAAAATTTCAGAAACTCTCATACTAAGAAGAAGAATTGCATTTCTACAATCCTATCTAGATTTCGAAAGCTTAAGGTTTCGAATAGAATGGATAGACTGATGGAGCTGAGGAGTTTCTCGGAATCAGGCACAGAGCGAATGTTGTTACAGCAACAGCAGCAGCCACTGTATCTTTCCCCTATCACACAATCTTATGTTAAAGCTTGTGGGAATGAGGAAGTGGAAGATGCTTGTAGGAGCTTTGAGAATTATTTGGTGGAGATGATTGTTGAAGAAGGTAAAGTAGGAGATTTGACAGATGTGGAAGAGCTTCTCTATTGCTGGAAGAACCTCAAGTGTCCGGTTTTTGTCGACTTGGTTTGTAGATTCTATGGAGAGTTATGTAAGGACTTGTTTTCGCTTGGAGAAGATGATAGCAGCACTATGAACACGCCCAAGTGATCAATTAGTATCACATGTAGGTAGGATCTGTCTGGGATAGCTTGTGTTTTTAGCATAGTAAAAAAGAAGCAGAAACACTTTGATACAAGCACCAGTGGTGCTTCACAAACACTTTGACAGTTGACAGAAGTATCACATGTGATGCTTCTCTGATAGTACTTTCAGTTAAAGTTGTAAAAGTGTTTATATAAACTATACTAAACAAGCTCATAGTTCTTGTTTTCAGCTAGTGAGCACAATACAAACAGAACATATACACACACAAAAGTTGTTCTAAGTCCTACACTGTTATATTGGTTGATTCACATCATCTAACCTGCCTATATTCACCTGAATAGAGACTAGAAACTATAGGTATATAGTATATTCATGTAGCATTAGCATCAATATCAACAAATAAAGTTTACATTCCAACACTGTATAGCATCTCAAACTTACTAATATATAAATAGAATGCAATTGAATATAGTGTTGATCAAATCAAATAGGGTATATAGACAAAATTTCGAACTAGGTGCGAGAATAGAACTGTGGAGAACAAAATGTGCAAAAAGCGAACATAATTTCAATAGCAAGCAGAAGGAGATATGATAAGAGAAATTCCAACACTTATCTAAGATAGCTATATACAGTTCCAGAAAGCATATAACAAGATTTAGCATCTTACACTATAAATAGATTGAGAAGTGCACAAAAGGGTACAACAAGCTGATAGATACCAGGTCAGTTCTAACATTAAACTAGCACAAAAGGTTATTAGTGACTACTTCATGCTTGAAAGATAAACACGAGATTTCACCAGCATTTCTCCAATTCTAAACCCGGGCATCACCATGAATTCAACTTTGAGCGCGGTTTTTCTTCCTGTTGAGACTGCAGCAGCTTCACTTGAATCCTCGACAGGTTCCATGTAAACATCTGAGTATTCACATCCTCTGTTGACAACAAATAACTTGGCTTTGGGATCAATTGTGGACGCAGCACCCCGTAATATCCAAATCCACTTTGCCATCTTTGTAAATACTTGGTAGAATGGCGTCCTTGGATGTTTACCACTCAATAAGAACATCCTCTGGTCTAAATTTCCGAAGAAAGAAGCTTCCATCATCGGATGAACGATTAATAAATACTTGTTTCTACAGAAATTGGCAAAATCTGAATTTGGATGTTGTATCAGAGCATCAATTGGATCATCAAACCGGAGTATGTAATCCACATTATAAGATTCAAGTGACATCTCACGAAACATTCGCCTTGCAATGTAGGCTTCAAAAGCATACTTCTTGTGACACCTCTTTGAATAAACAACCGAACCCTGAATTGCATTTGCTGCAAGGTCTAGATTCCAACCTGAAACCTTCATCAAGCTAATGAGTGGCTTTGCAAAATCATGAATGGACTTCGAGGCTGCCTTGAAACTATCCTCAAACATATTGACATCCAAACTCTTCACATTCTTTTTTACACTTTCCTGCCTGATCTTCTCTGCCATAATCAAATTTCCAAGCTCTATATCTTGCAGCTGTTGTCGCAAACGGGTAATCTCAGACTCTTTAGCTTTGGCTACAGGTTTCAATTTCTCCAACGTCTTCTCACTGACTTTTATCTCTGTTAGGACCAAATCAAGACGTTCAGAATCAAGTTTAGCCTTGGTTGATTGCTTCTCCTTAAACGCACGCCTAATCTTACAAAGTGCTTCCAGTTCAGCCATTACAACTCCATTAGCTGCCATAATCTTTTCCGGATCATATGGTATATGAGCTTCTTGTAGCTGAACATAAGCTACTTTCAGAGCAGAAACTCCATCAAACAACCTCGAAATCTCAAAATCTCCATCCATATTGTTTTTTGCCAAAACCTCAACAGGATGCGGATGGACTTTAACGCCACCACAATCCATCCCCTCATTAGTACTATCACTACCATCTTCACTCAATGACACATTATTGTTAACCCCATTTTGGTGATTGGTATTTTCATTGTAGAACACACCAATAGATCTCAATCTACAAACTTTGGCAAATTTGGAGACTATTTCAGATATATTGGAAGAGGGTTTCAAGGGTTTAGAAGTTGTGGCACATTCCATTCTTTAAAGCTCCAAAAACCCTAAATTGATAACACAATTTATTAAACACTCAAACAACTATTCTTTCAATTCAATAATACCATCTGAACCAAACCCCTAAAATATTCACCAAAAACACCAAAACATATTTAAATCCAAGTGCTGCGTAGTGCTATGAACGTTGTACATCTCTGACCAAAGAACATGCCATAAAACCTGCTAAATGACTAGATGCATTATAAAATAAACGAACAAATCAAGACTATAAGTCACTAATCAAATACACAAAAGACCTAAACTTTAACCAAACAACAAAAAAAAGTACTAACCTTTCAAGAACTCAACCTCCTTCAAGATTGAAACTTTTATCAGAATATTCAAGAAACAAAAGACCCCATATACCTATTTCAAGCAAACAAACTTTCTTCACTTTTAGCTACTCAAAACACAATCATTCAACAAAAGAGAGAATAGAAACAAACCCAGAAGAGGATGTGTAAACAACAAAAGAGAAAAAGACACACTCATGAGTTATTTTGGGTTTCAATGAAACATCGAAATTGATGCTAATAAAATAGAAATGATGTTTATAGTAATTGGCATTTAGTGAATTCTAGTTTAAGTTGAAATCGTGATTAAAGTAATAGTTTTAGTGAAATGGGGAATCTGTACTTGCTCAGAAAACGGTGCAGAGTGAGCAGGCAAATGTGTTTGTTTATTTGAATTCTCTCTGTTCATTATTCAAATTTATAATAATGAGACCTTCACGGGTTATTCAAAATTTGGCTCCTCTTCTAATGTGAAACCAAACATGAGTTTAAGTTACATGACATAACTAGTTGCAAGTTGTGACCACGCACGTGGGTTTCAATACATAGTGAAGTGAATTTGTTTTGGGGTAATTTGGTAAATTTATAAAGGTGAAAAGAAGTACACGCAAAAGCTAAAAGTGGTGAAGTGTAAAAAGATGAATAAATAATAACCGCACGCGAGTTTCTTTTACCTTCTTCTTTGTCAGACCGGTTAATTCACGCATTTCAATGAATGCATATCCACACAACAGATTAAGATAAATTCAGATTTTTGAAACTCTCTCTTTGTAAAAAGATTTATTTTAAATATTATTTTCTCCTTTTCTGTGTACGGATTTTGGGCCAAGAAAAATGAATTTACTTTTTTTTTTTCAAAAACTATTGGGTTGGGCTTCATTTGTTGGATCTTGATCTTGACCACTAGTAATAATAAATTTTCACTTAAATCACTTAATAATTTTCAATAATTGTTTTATATATGAATTTGCGATCAATTTTAAATATATTGTAATGTTTATTATATATTAAAATATTTTTTAAAAGAAATTGTAATTATTAATTATACAAAAATAAATTTATTAAATTCATAATTAATTATAATAAATATTTTATTACCATTTGTAATAATATTTTTACTTTTATTTTTATTACAATGGTAAATTAATTTTAATTTTAATTAAAATAAAAAATGTATCTATTTTGAATTATTTAAACTAAATAAAAACAGCATTTAAATAGACTTTTAAAATAATATTATTAAAATTTATCAATTAATTTTTTTAATGGATTAGTTATATTTTGTTATTAACTAAATTAAATTTAAATAATATTAGCAAAATCTCAATTCTCAATCTCATAAGATATTTAAATATATAATTTATAATGGTATTTATAAATTTTTTAATTATTTATTTTATTACGTATTTAATTATATTATTATATTTTTAATATATATTATTTTTATTTAAGTTCTTATTTTAATAATATAAATAGTGTTAAGTATTTATAATTTTAATTTAATAAAATATAATTTTTTAAATAAACAATTCTCAATATTAAAATAAAAATAAATTATAAAATACATCACAAACTCATTTATTTAAATAAATAATAAAAATATTCAAATAGTATAAATCAAATATACATGGTAGAATCCATATTTTAACACTGTAATGGAATTTAATAATTAATTGACCTCGGATTCGGTGGAGAATATATTAATAAATTACCTTCTAGACTTTGGAACTCTTAAAATATTATCACATGAAAATGTAATCTAGACCGACGTGAAATGTTGGATATTTGTTTAGGAAGATGTTATATGTACAGACAATCTGTATACAGATGGTACAGATTGTCCTTTTAAATAATGTAAAGTCCATTTTATCCTATCCTTTAGGATAATTCAATTAATTAATTAATTACATTTCCAAGTTAAGAAACTTTCATTATAATTTGAATTCGAACCCTCCATAGGAAGGTTGTTAAACTTTTATTCCAATATAAGTACCATTATGCCGTAATTCATTTCTTATTAATATTTGTGAGCTAAAATAGGTTTATGGAATCCATGTGTTATATTAACTCAATCAACCATTAATCAAAGTCAATCACATTTTCCATATACTCATATATATATATATATATATATATATATATAAATATATATATATATATATATAAAACAAATTCGATACCCCTTAAATTGAAAATCGCGGATGATAATGGGATCTGTACTAAGTTAGGAAGGGAATATATAATATAATAGGATGTATGAAATATATATATATTTTTTAACATGGGTTGAAAAATCGTCTAATCCATGAAAAGATAACAACCTTACTACAGAGAAAAAGATTACAAACAAATTCCAACAACTCTCTATATACAAAATTGCTATCTTTTTCAATCAAAATATCTTTTAGGTGAATAACTCCACCATGAGGAGACAAACCCAATACGAAATCTCCTTGTCGCGGGACAACCTCCAATCAAAATCTCCCTAATGGCGAGACAAATCCAATACGAAATCTCTTTACAGCAGGACAACCCCCCAATCAAAATCTCCTTAACGGCGAAACAACCCCACTTCGAATCTCCTTAATGAGACCCCAACACCCAATGATTATCACCCCCCAAGCATGACTCAAATTCAATGATCACCATCCCAAAGGGACAAGATACTCTCTTCTTCACGAGACAATTCTATTTATAGAAACCACCAAACATACTTTATTAATCTGTTTCCTTTTTCCAACTTAGGAATACAATCAAACAATTTGGAAACAGATTCAAATTTAAAATAGGAAATCCTTCCTTAAAAGAAATCCTTATGATTCAAGGAAATCCTAATGGGTTTAAACAAACTTAGCTGGTAAGAGTCCCAACTTGAAAAGCTTACTTCACTTGGACTTTAATATTTTTACCATTTATTTGTAATGGGCTTTGATCATTTTGGAAAGCTCGCGACTTTATTGTGGTCCGGATCAACCTCAAAACCTAAATTATAATTGATCCAGATTGAATCGGGAAAAAAAATCAGTGAATTAGCTAGCTGAATCGAAAAACATCAATAATTCGACTAGTTAAACTAGAAAAAAATGGGAGAAACAGCTTTAACTAGGAAAAAAACTTAGACTGTTGAAAAAACTTAAAAATATTTGAAAAACAAATAAAACATCTTGTTCAACCCGGTCTGACCTTAGTAACCATGAATCATTTAAGAGACTGATTCGATGTCTAGCTTGGTTTTCCCGGATCTGATATATAGTCATCGTATATTGAGTTTGATAATGGATTTTAGGGTATATACCAGGTCATATAATTGAAGCGCTTTATTGGACAGTTTTTATTAAACAATTTTATTATTATTATTTTAATCTTTTATTCTCTTTACATTTATTCCCCTAAATGTATTTGTAACAATAGAATATATCGCAATAAAATAAAATTTCACTCGCTAGTAGATTAGCCAAATTAACAAATCATGTAAATCTGTGTCTCTTTAGTTTGCTCATTCTTTCCACGTTATTCTGATTGTGTGTGGTGTTTCAACCCTAACCTATATATAGTCACAGTTCACCAAATGGGCCATCAATGAAAAGTTTGCGATCATACCAATCAAGTTTCAAAAATCCTTTTGAAAATAGATTGAAAAATTCTTACTAACATTTAATAATTTTACGGATTGTTTTAAACTTCGAGTTGGGAGTCCATTTTGAAAGAAATATAAGAGTTTATAATATTGTGCATTTTTATTTCATTCTAATTATATATAATAATAATAATAAAGAATATTATCTATATTCATATCCAACAATATCTAAAAAGTTTAATAATTTATAAAATTCTCAATTTAATATTTAAACATAATTTATTATAAATAAATTATTAAGTATGAGAAATTAAAAATATAAAATGTATATTATAAAAATATTTATGAGAAATTAAAAATATGAAATGTGTATTTATAAAAATATGGATTAAATTTAGAGTTGTATGAAAATAAATTTTATAGGATATGAAAAGAAGAAGAAAAAGTATTTAAAGAGAAAAAACATTAAATATACAATAATTTATTTCAACTTTGGAAACAGATATAAAGACATGCATTAATTACTTTCCCAACTAATTATTAATCTCTTTTATTGTAATAATTATTTTATAATTAATAAGTAGTCTCTCTCTCCTGAAAGGTAAAAATGTAAAGGTAAAAATGTAAAATTGATATCTGTACAGGTATGTCAGTACACACACCATTTCCTATTTGTTTAATTTTGTGGCCTAGTGAAAACAAAAGGTTTTTGCAGAGTTTGTAATATGTAAAGATAAAGCTCTCAAAGTCTTTTTCAACATTTGGATATGAATGTGCACATTTATCAACTATTCTGTCCCTTCAAAACTTGGTTGATGTGCTATCAATATGTATCCTATTTGATTGTTTCCCAAATTCTCAAGGTTGGATATGTTTTGAAGTTCAAGCAATTTGTGTTCAAATTTAAAAATTTATATACAAATATAAATTGAAAAACAAAATAATATTGTACTGTCTTCTCATTGTTTAGTAATGTCAACATTCACAATATAACCTTTTCATATGAGGGAGAATTAGTTTGTACATTTTAAAATAACCTTAAAAAAATATTAAATTATTTAAATTACAAAAATATCTCTAGAAATTTTTATATATATTTTTATTTTCAATGTAATAATATCAATTTTTTTTTTATATTTCATAATATAATTTTATTCAATTTTTTATCAAAATTTTAAATGATAAGTAGTTTTTTCATTACTTGTGTTATACTCTTTATTTTACTCCTAACTTTATAAAGTATTTTTTCTAAAATTTATTTTCACTTATTTCTCATTCAAGAGTACTATCTATCCAATATTTTAATTTCTAATATAAGATGTTTTATGTAATAATTTGTAGATTTAGTCAAAATCAAGATTCAAACGCTAGTTTTAACTTAAACATTAAATTTTCTACAAAGTAAATGGTAAACAATAAATTTTTCATCAATTGAACCAAAAGTGATTCACTTACCTAATATATTAAAAAATATGAAAAATTAAAATTACAAAAATTAATAACATTTATAATCAATTTTCTAAACTAGCCCTCTCACCCACTCAAACATTTAAAAAATTCAATTTCTCTACTTACTTTGTCTTCTGTTATTTCTACTCTCACAATCCAAATATCTTTTTTGAAATGAGTGCTTACTTCGACGACGACTCATAAACCAATGATAATTTGCATTGAATATTTTATCATTCACTCCTTCTTTCTACTTCTTTTGCATTCGACACAGTGTTTCATCGTTTTTCGTCACTCCACACAATTAGTACTACTCTCTCTCGGTGCCTTATGTCGGAAAGCATGAGTTAATTTATGTTGACGATATTTGACTTTTGATTTCATTCAGCCATAAATGACGATGAGCATAACAAAAGTGGAGAATGAAGTAGGGACACGAGATAAAAAGGTTGACATGAACATGATCATAGACAAAAAGATGATGATGATCGCAAACATGAGTAAGAAGAGGAGTCACAAGATGAGTTTATTTTTAGTGTACTAAGTCAAACGGACATTAAAAAAACTAAGAGTGACCTAGAGTTTAGACAGGCAGTAATATCAAACGAGAATGAGATACATAAAGATGAAGACAAAGGCATTCATATCAAGAAGGAGATAGAGATGCAAGGAGAAGATCGACTTCATGGGATTGTATATAGAGAAGTGAATAACACTAAGAAGTAGAGGGAAGCACTTACATGACCAAAGGCACTAGGAAGCAAATCACAACTAACTCTGCTTCTCGATTACCAAGTTTGGGAAGTAAAAACAGTTTAGTGCTTCCTAGTCATAGGAATACTATAAAAAAATATGAAAATAACTACAGAATTTAACTACAAATTATTTTCGTAGCAATTAATGACGATGTTGTTATAGAACTGCTACGGAATTTACTGAATTCCTAACTAAAATACAAGCGTAGCAAATTCGTAGCAATATTGTAGTAATGCTAGCTACGGAATTGTACTCCATAGCAGTTTTTTGGCATGCAATGGCGGAAAATTTAGATTCTACTATTTACTAGCAATGTTATAACAATACGAAATAAAAATTAAAGTTAGCTATAGAATATTTTGTAGTTAGCAACAATATTGTAGCACTGCTAACTAAAGAATAAAAATTAAATGTAGCTACGAATATTTTGTGACTTTTAGCTATGAAATTTTACTAAGTAGTAATTCTCGGCGTTATAATAGTAAGAAATGTAGTTATAAATATTTCATAGTAATGGTGTAGCAATGCTAGCTACAAATTTTATTGTGTAGCATCATTTTTTGGTGCCATAATGGTAAGAAATTTAGCTACAGATGTTTCGTAGCAATGATGTAGCAATGGTGGCTACAAAAATTGTATAGTAATGCTAAAAATATAGCTATGGATATTCCATAGTAATTATGTATCAACATTAGCTACAAAATGCTTTGCATTTTAAGAAATAAAATGAATTTAGAATTTTTATATTTATTGGTACAAAATAGATATAGCAAGCCTATTAAACTAGTTGTATAGCTTTTTAATTAATTTATTGAAAGAAAAAATTGCATTAATATATATATATTAAAAATATTTTTGTATTAATTTAAATTTAGTGTGATTTATAATTATTTATTCTCATATTAATATTTTTATTTTAACATTTATTTAAATTTTTTTCATACACAATATTAGAACAAGAGCTTGATCTCTTTAAAAAAAATTGATTTAAAAATTGAAAGAAAAAAAACTTAACTAAAATAGGAACCAATATCATGGCTTGATTCTTTTATTAGTAATAAACCCAAAAATCTTCCACTCTCACTCTAAGTCGAAGCACTCATCTTTTTGCCTCCGAGTCGCACCCTCTCAATTTCAACTTTTCCTAACCCTATTCACGATTTTTCATTCCCTTATTCTAAATCTTCAATTCTAACCCCAGTCATATTACTGCTCCGTCGTAGACTCACTGACTGCCTAAGCTCTGCCATCACCTTTTTCGCCATCGTTTACCTTTATTTTCTAGGGTAATAAAGCTAGTTACTAAGTATTTCATCAATTACTATATTGAGATTGTTGATTGATTAGTTATTAGTTTATTTTTTTGAGTTACAGTGGAATAAACTAAGCCTTTGACAGTTACAATTGTGCGTTAGTTACTGAGCTCTTGCTATATACAACTTCAATTAGAGCTTGGAAATTTCGACAAGAATTAGAATAGTCAGAAGGAAGTTTATGATATTAAGAGGTGTGAGCAACTTGTCAAAGGCTACAGGGGTCAAGTAATCTCATTCTTTTGATTTTTTTCTTATTGTATGTGTATTCACTTCGGTATATGTTTATAGGCTGTTAAGGGTTGAGTTTCTATGTATTTAGGGGGGTCTTAAATCCTTAATAGAGTGCTGTTGTTTAGATATGTTTAATGCCATTAGGGACCGTTAGTATCATATTGATTGAAAATTAATTGTGGGATAGAGCTATGAAATGCCTCATTAGAATTAGGGTGTTAGTTTGGATTAGTAATTTATGGATCGAGCTACTTGATGGATCCATTCTTTGTCTGGACTCTAGCAATATACTTATTATTAGGATTTGTTCATTTCATTTTCTTGACCAATTGTAATTCAATTCTTAACTCTAATGCATTAGTTGAATCTTGGTTTCATTTGTGGGGTTTCACCCTTAATTGCTTTGTACCTTCATATTTGCAAACAATAATTTGTTGTATTGTACTTTGATTGATATACGTCAAATTAGAGAAGCTTGTCTTTTCTATAAAATAGTCCTTATATCTGTTTTCTTCAACTCAACGCCATCTTTATTCTATTTTCTTCGATTTACTCTTCTTCTGCTTCCACAGATCACTTCTCTAACCATGAGGATTTTGAATTATGCTTCTTCTTTGACTAGCACATATTGGTAAGTGTGTGATGAATATTGATTTATTGAATTGTCAGTGAATAACTGTGAGTGTATTGTTGAGTAGCGAAGTTTCATTTGGTGTGTTTGTGGAAAAGATCGTATTTAATTTGTGTTTGATTATATGTCTCTTAAAAGCGTTGATGTGATATTGTTTGATTTTAATAAAGCTAGAGTAGAGTAATGAATTTTGTTTTTGTTTTTGTTTAGTCTTTATGCAACTTTCTCGTTAGTAAGCCACAGAGTGTAAAAAGCTATCAACTAGGAGATCAATTCTTTTTCCTCCGTGTGCTATGTTTTTCATATAATAATGTGTTATGCTCTATTTTCAAGTCAATTTGGTAAATTAGTAGTTTGAAAAACAAATAATGAGTTTCAAATAAGTACACAAAGAGAGTCTATGTGTTCAAGTCTGCTAAACTTCAAAAATTTGTTCGTTTTGTCCACACAAATAATGATCTCTTGTAGTTGTGACTTTGAATATCAATATCCTACATGCATGAGAAATAACCAATGGATTATGTAATCTTCATGGGACTTAGCAAAGACTTCCAGCTGTGACGAGAGTAGTGGTAATGCTTTTTACCATTATTTAGAATAAAATATTGAGTTCTCATATTTTAGATAGGTTGTATATTTACAATACACTAGTAAAATTCAATGTTATATTTCTCAAACTCCTTGCATGTACAATTTTATAACAATTTCATGTCGGTTGGATGCAACCTTATAATTTTAACTATAAATTGGTTTGGTTTTCTTTTTAATTAATGTTCAATTTTTATATTTGCAGGTTTAGTTTCAAATTATTTGTGTGTAGATCATCTTTGCTCAAGAAATTTAAATGTATGATTCCTTTTCATGATTAAAATTTATTTAACTGGAAAGAACTTTGTGCAGTTGATTATTTGTTTATAATTTATATTATGACTCCATATGTATCTTTAATAATTGTGTTATGATATTATAGTTTTTGAATTTTTAAGAGAGCAAAAAACATGAATTAGGAGAATGTCTAGAGTTCATTTGAGTATCTAGACTTATATGAAAGGTGAGCGCTGAGGAATATTGACAAAGAAAAAGTAAGGTGATTGTTCATGAAAATCGCTAGCGGCATATGCCTAAATGAGGAAAAATATAAATGCCTTGAAATGGATCATGAAAGTTAATATTTGGTAGTTTTACTTATATATCATGTTCATAACTCGAATATGAT
Source organism: Cardiospermum halicacabum (assembly GCA_031304145.1). Taxonomy (NCBI): domain Eukaryota; kingdom Viridiplantae; phylum Streptophyta; class Magnoliopsida; order Sapindales; family Sapindaceae; genus Cardiospermum; species Cardiospermum halicacabum. The sequence continues at coordinate 26,922,897 of CM062391.1, read as the reverse complement.
TTTCATCTTTGAATCATAAGTTTTCTTTCCTGCTTTCTTGCTCATGTATTTGAAAATAAACGGGTTATATTTCCTTTCGTCGTAAAGGGGTTCTCATATTCGACTCAATAAATGATTGACTAGTGATAAATCATGTTAGATTTAAGGGAATTTCTCACTTTCTTTAAAATGACTAATTGTTTCTGCAAAATTCAGATCATCTGGGGATGGTTCTTGTATCTTCACCATTGATAGGTAAGAATTACTTGTCTTGGTCTCGATCTATAAGAAAGTCTTTGTCTACGAAGATGAAACTAGGATTTATAGATGGAAGATTTAAGAAACCATAAATTTACTCTGTTGAGTATGGTCATTGAGTTAAAATAGATTCTATGGTTATGTCATGGATTCTAAACTTAATATGAAAAGAGATACTAGATGCTTTTTACATATCTCTACTACCATAACTTTTTGGGTTGAATTAGAGAAAAGATTTGAAGAGTCAAGTGGGTCTCAAATCTATCTACTTTAATGTAATATTACTTCAATTTCATAAGGAGGTTTGAGTATTTTGGAATATCATACAAAAATCAAGAAACGATGGTATGAATTAGCTCTCTTACGGCCTATTCCTGCTTGTAATTGTAACAGTAACTGCGTATGTGAATCATCAAAGAGAACAACTAGTATGAGTGAGGATGACAGGGTTTTACAATTCTTAATAGGGTTTAATGATGTATATGATGCACTCAGAGAACAGATCTTGGTTATGGAACCTCTTCCTAGTACAAATAAGGTCTATTCGATGCTAGAAAGAGTAGAAAAATAAAAAGAATTTCAAGTGAACTTGGCTGGAGCAAACTACAATAATTCTAGTGCATTATTTGCAAGAAATCACATTCAAAATTATAGCAATGTGAAAATACAAGAACCATATGACGAGGAATGCTCTTATAAGCAATACTATTTGAAAAAAAAAAGAAGCATTCCATCGAGTGAGTCAGAAGTACTAATCCAAAATAAACTACTCCTTTGAAGGCCTTAAAAACATAATATTTTTTTCTTTCAAAGATGCAATATAATTATGGTCAAATTATGTTTTAAAAATTCTAAGTACGCAGAACTGATATGTTAAAGACGAGTACAACAAACCAAATCCCCCCAATTTGATGTAAACATATAGTATGCATATTTCTAAGAGGTAATCATTGGAAATAATGTGTAGGTAATCGATCTAATCTTATTTATTTCCCTCTTTAAGTGATACAAAGGTTTGTTCAAATGTTTGAATGACTAAAATTCAACCAAAAAGTATGCATTCTGACTAATAAAGCTAGGAAAAGATAATAAAATGAACTATTCTCGATAACGTTTTACCAAAACGATTAAGGCTCCTACTTGTATCTAGAAACGAGAAACAATTCAATTTATCATATGTTTTTTGGTTTGTAGAACCTGGTAGGATGCATTTGTGCTTGAAAAAAAAATACAAGTTAAAATTTTTTTGAATGAGATTGCTTTGACAAGTAACATGGTTTGAAAAAAAAAATTTTGCATTCCCTCAGGTGAATGAGAGTTACTAATCCTAAACAATCTACTCATTCATAGACCTTATAAACATCATGCTTTTCAACTTACAAGATATAATGCAATTATGGTCAAATTATATTTTGAAAGTTGCAATCATGAGAAATTGATGTGTTTAAGACAATTATAGCAAATTGAATCTCCTCAATCCGATCTAAACTTACAGTTGAGCACACATCTAATAGGGAATCATTGGTAATAATGGGTAGGTTATCAATCCAATCTCATTTATTTTCCCTTTTAAGTGATACGAAGGTCATTAAAATGTTTGACGAGCTAAAATTTGGCCAAAAAGCATGATTCCCAATTAACAAAGCTGGGAAGTATAAGATAAAATGAATTGCTTACTGGTGATCGTTAACAGAAAGCTTCAAGCTCAAGCTTCTTGGTCTCTAACAATGAGAAGTGGTTCATTTCATCCTTTGCTTCTCAGTGTTGGAAACTCGAAATCATAAAGTTCATGCTCTAGTCTCAAACACCGAAAAATAGTGCAATTTAGCATATATTAAATAATGTTATAAACAATGAGCCGTAAGTCTTATGCTTCCTGATCTCCACTACTGGAAAGCTATGCAAATTAGCCTTTACTTTCCAGTGTTGATAACCTAAAACTATAAGGCTCATACTTCCTAGTCTCTCACAGAGAGAAGCAACGTAATGTAGCCTGTGTTTCCCGGTGCTCAAAATTAGGAACCAAAAGTCTTTCATTGAATTTCATAGACTTTCATAGAACTTATAAATCTATCAGTAATCTTCACTTGTGAAAAAAATACTTCATGATTTGTGTAGATTTTAATGGATTTCTAAAAATGACACTTAGTGAATTTCGCAGACTTTAATGATTTTTAGACTTTCAAATATCAATTAATTAAGTTCGATATACTTTCAAATATTTTTTAAAGATGAATGAAATTTTATTGGTATTGAGAATAACTCTTTTTGGAATCAAATTTCGTTTTTAAGGGGAGGAAGTATTTTTTTCAACAATAATCTTACCAAAGAGGTCATTAGAATCACATCATCCATTCTTTGTGGCACAAATCATGATTTGTAATAAGTCGTGAATGGCTGTTGACAAGATTTGTAATATGTGTATGTCTTGTCGCTTTATTTCACAAATCTCAAACATATATACACGATTTACAATATAGGAATTAAATGCAATTAATGACATAAATATATTATTTAATAATTTATGCCACGAATTACGAAATTACAATCAATTACATTTAAGAGCATATATATTTCAAGAATATATGTTGTAATATCCCCCCTCAAGTTGGAGCATGCAGGTTACAAATGCCCAACTTGCCAAGTAAATGCATAAATTTGCGCTTACCTAATGCTTTGGTGAAAATGTCAGGAAGTTGTTCATTCGTAGATACATGTGAGGTAGTAATGAGACCTTCCTTTATAGCATCTCGAATATAGTGACAGTCTACTTCAATATGTTTGGTGCGATCATGAAACACGTGATTCTGAGCAATATGTAAGGTAGACTTACTATCACAGAATAAAGTCATAGCTCGAGGATGATTCACCCCTAAACTCAGAAGCAATGCTTTAAGCCATTTCAACTCAGATGTGATTGCAGTCATAGAGCGATATTCGGCCTCTGCTGATGAACGAGATATAGTATGTTGCTTCTTGGTTTTCCAAGAACTGGTGAACATCCAAGAAATACAAGCCAGCCTGTGAGAGATCGTCGAGTTATCGGACAACTAGCCCAGTCTGAGTCACACCACCTAGTCAAGGATAAACCACAATTTGACTACAGAAGATTCCTTGACTTGGACACCCTTTTAAATATTGCACCGCACGGATTGCTGCATCCCAGTGCTATTGCCGAGGTTCTTGCATAAATTGAGACAAGATATGGACTGTATAGGCTAAATCAGGTCGAGTAAATGACAAATAAATAAGGCGACCAACAAGACGTCTATATTTTCCTGGGTCACTAAGCAATGCACCCTGAGCAAGAGCCAGAGTATGATTTTGCTCAATAGGAAAATCCGCAGGCTAGCCCATAAAAGACCTGTCTCAGCAATAATGTCAAGAGTATATTTTTATTGACACAAAAAATACCCTCTGGACTACGAGTCACTTCAACTCCAAGGAAGTATTTTAAAACACCCAAATCCTCCATGTGAAAGCATTCCCCTAAATACCTCTTAAAGGAGACAATAGCAGATGAATCATTATCTGATATGATAAGATCATCAACATAAATAAGAACATTGATTTGCATTTATCCTTGTCTGAGAGTGAAGAGGGAATAATCAGAGTATGACTAAACAAAACCATATTTCTTCAAAGAAGCAGCTAATTTAGCAAACCAACATCTCAGAGCTTGTTTTAGACCGTCCAAAGACTTCTTTAGCCGACATACTGTTCTGGGTGTCTGAACTATAAAATTAGGAGGCAACCACATATAAAATTTCTCAACCAAGTCACCATGAAGGAAAGCATTACGTGCATCCATCTGATGTAATTTCCAATTTTTGGCAGCGACCACGACTAAAAATGCACAAACTGTAACCATCTTCGCAACTGGAGCAAAAGTCTCGCTATAATCAATTCCTTCAACTTGGTGGTTTCCAAAAACAATAAGATGCGCTTTAAAACATTCAATTGTACCATCTGAATGATATTTGATTTTATATACTCATTTGCATCCTAGTGCCTTCTTTCCAGGGGGTAATGTCTCCATGACCCAAGTCTCATTATCCTCCAGGGCTCGTATTTCCTGTTGCATCACCTCCCTCCAACTAATATCCTTCATGGCCTCACTAAAATTATGAGGTTCAAGTCCTGCAGTTATGGCTGCAAGAAAACAACAGTATCGCATAGAGAATTTATCGCAATTCACAAAATGTGCTATAGAATAAGGACTGCCTAAGGAACAAGTAGGGATTGATGAACTTTGAGAGGGACTCATTTTTCGAACTGTATGTGTGACATAATCTTTAAGCAAACATGAAGGTCGTTTCTCACGCAAACCACGACCTAACTCTGTAGATACTTTGTTGCCCAACTGCTCACCACTATCAGATGGCTTCGAGTTGGTGGACAATGCCGAATCTACCAAAGAATCAATAGGCATTACCAAAGTAGGTTCTTCATTACCCTGTTGTGTGGTACCAACAATTTCCCCAATAGATTTTTCATCCAAAACAGACTCCAAATCATCTAAGAAAGCTGCATCTACCCCGACATTATCAGAAGAGTCTGGAAGATGATCATTGTCAATAATGCTCTGTCTATCTTTAAAGGGAAATTCATTCTCATAAAACTTAACATCGCGGGACACAAATGTTTCACCTGTTTATAAATCATACAATTTCCACCCTTTTTGCCATTAGGATAGCCAATGAATACACAATTTCGACTTCTAGGGGCAAACTTATTACCTTTGGATTTTTGATTGTATGCAAAGCAAAGACAACCAAATATTCGAAGATGTTCAAAATCAGGTACTTTACCAAAAAGAACTTCAAATGGTGTTTTATTTTGTAATAAGCCTGAGGGAGTACGATTTATAAAATGGACAGCACTAAGAATACATTCACCCCAAAAAAGAATCGGTAGATTCCCTTGAAACATTAGTGCACGACCCACATTAAGTAAATGATGTTTATGCTCTACCCTTCCATTTTGTTGAGGTGTCCCAACACACAAAGATTGAAAGATTATGTCATTATCATCAAAATAATTCAACATGCATTTAAATTCAGTTTCATTGTCATTACGCACAATTTTGACTTTGGTTTCAAATTTTCGTTCAATCATGGAAAAAAAATGAATAAAACACTTTATATACCTCAGTTTTAGAATGCAATAAATAAACCCAAACTGCTCTCGAAAAATCATCCACCAATGTCAAAAAATAGTGTGCTCCACTAGACGATGGTATTTTATTAGGCCCCCACAAATCACAATGTATAAGTTCAAATATACGACTAGCTTTACTATCACTAACTGGAAAACTGTCATGAGCTTGTTTAGCTTGAGGACAAATCACACATGCTTTATTCAATTTATTTTTACCAGCACTATTTTGAATTGCAGGAACTAACTTGAGAACTCTATCGGATGGATGCCCCAGTCGTCGATGCCATAACTCAAATGATGATAATCCTGAGACTGTCACTGCACATATTGTAGGAATCCCTAAAAAATAATAGTCTGTCTTTCCGTTCACTGGCTCCAATCAAGCTCCCCGTATGTTGGTCCTGTATAGCACATAACGAGTTGGTGAATCAAACAAAACAATAAGAATTATCAATTAATTGCGACACTAAAATTAAATTGCAATGTAATTTAGGCACAAGTAAGACATGATCAAGGGTTATTCCATCAGTGAGAATAACTCGGCCTTCCTTGGTTGCAATGGTTTGGTGTCCATCAGACAAACCGACTAGACATAGGTCAATTTCTCGAATGTCCGTCATAAAGATATATTTCCGGTTACATGATGAGAGGCTCCAGAATCTATTATCCAAGAAAATGCAGAAGACTTACATGTCATCTGAACCTGTTGCTGATTATTGATCATATTGAGTAAGATTTGGACCTGCTCGGGTTTTAAGTTTGCAAAGGATCTATTTTCAGCTTCCTTTAACACTCTTTTATCAAAGATGCCAGTATCGGGACTTTGGCTGCTGCCCACTACGACATTTGCTTTAACTGTAGCACCACGCCCTCGACTAGCCGCTCTAGTATTGTTATTACGGTCACGTCGCTTTCGATCTCCCTTCCATTCTGGGTAGCCATGAAGCTTAAAACAACCGCTAACCTCATAACCTGACTGTTTACAATGAGAACAAGAAAGTTTAGATTTTTCAGGACGATCAAAATGGCTCTTAGACAGATCAGCTTGCAACGTAAAGGCATGAATGTCCTCATTTTCTACTTTTCCTCGAGCAATACCCCGAGAGCGCTCTTCTTGAAAAAGGGTGAGATATGCATCATCTAATGAAGGTGTCGGAACTCGATACAGTAAATTCGATCGGACTATTGCATAAAGGTCATCATCCACACCAATTAAAAATTGATGAAATTTTTCCTCCTCTCGGCAGCGAACTTTCCAACCACATTGCAGATGCACATTCCACATTCACAATTGTGCAAAGGCTTAAGCCTTTGTCGATCATCATACAAACCCATTAGCTTGTTGTAGCAGTCCTAGAGCGACATGGATTTGGTCTGTTTACAGTCAGCAATTTCTGCACAGAGTTGTTGCAATCTCGGACCATTAGCAATGCTAAACCGTTTCTTTAAGTAATCCCAAAGCAGTTTGGCTTCATCATGATAAGGAATCGTCAATGTTATTTTTGGATCTATGGTTCTTAAGGTCCAGGAACAGATCATAGAGTTGACCTTATCCCAATCGATGAGTTTCTTTGTATCTTTGGGTTTAGTTATGGTACAATCCACAAACACATACTTAAGGCGTGACTTTAAGGCAAGCATCATTGCTCTCTACCACGCTATGTAGTTATCACCCTGCAATTGAATGTTAGTAATTTGGTTGCCAGGTTGATCTCCTGAACCAAGATAGTACGGGGATGAATAATCAATTTTTCCTTCCATGTCTGACATAGTGAATCAATCAACAACACACTGGTGTGTGAAAGAATCGGTGTAAAGAGATGGATCGGGGATTGAAGAAGCAAATAAGTTTATGGTAAAGCTTGCTAGGCTGCTAGGGCTCTGATACCATGACAAGATTTGTAATATATGTATGTCTTGTCGCTTTATTTCACAAATCTCAAACATATATACACGATTTACAATATAGGAATTAAATGCAATTAATGACATAAATATAATATTTACTAATTTATGCCACGAATTACGAAATTACAATCAATTACATTTAAGAGCATATATATTTCAAGAATATATGCTGTAATAGTTGTAATTTATAGTTTTTTCATCACATTTCCTTTCCCCCCTTATTTGTTTTTATTATTGTGTATATTTCTCTCCCTTTATAAATTTACTCACTAAATTATTGTTTTGCTTCACTTTCTTATCCATCTTTAATTATTTGTTGAATAAAATTGATTGAATGGGACAATAATTTTTTTAATAAAAATATGATTAGAATGAAATCATATGGACTAATTTGCTATAATAAATAAATGATTAAAATGTGATTTTTTTTTATTTTTCAATAAAACATATATACATATATATATAACACTTGATAAAAGTTAAAAATATGTATAGATATATACATACATATATATATATGTATATTTTTTAAATAAAAAAAAAGACGTGTAAACGATATCAAAGTATTTCAAAATTATAATTGAAGTAAAAAATAAAAGAAATAACTAATGCGGTGAGATTAAATTTTTACTTGTTAATAGTTTAAAGTCTTCTAAATTCATTTTAAAGTTTTTTCGAAAGGGATGAATAACTTTAAAATTTTGAATTTTTTTATTGGTTTAAAAAAAACTTGTAAGAGTCCATAAAATGTGTCAAATTGAGAAGTCTTTAAAAGTCATAAAATTACAATATGCCAAAACTTTTAAGGACTATAAAAATTGAGATTATATATTTTGAGACTTTCAATAACTTTTCAGAAGTATATAAAAGTTGAGATTAGATACCTCGAGACTTTCAAAAACATTTTAAAATCTATAAAAGTCATGGTTAAATATCCCACGATTTTTATAGAGTTTTCAAAAATCATGAGTAGATACCTGTAGATTTTTAATAATATTTAAAGTTCATAAAAATCATGATTAGATATCCTCCACGTAAATAACATTAGTACATCAGAGAAGAGTTGAATGATAAGACATTCTGATTCGAGGGTAGTTACTTAAACTTGGAGTAATCCATACAGCCAATCGCATGTGTAAAATATTCATTGGATGTGGTTTGGTTAGATGTTTCCTTTTAATCCTAAACTTCCAAATTTCTATATTGAAATTTCTGAACTATATGCCCTACCTCATGACATATTCCATAATGTACTTATTGATGACGCTACTCGACTAGTACAACATCATTAGCATTTTATTTCTAATGCACCAAGTCTATCATCCAAAACATCTTGCCCTTTCCTACACCTGATAGGATCTTGGCATATGAGTCTAATGCGCCCCTCTTCACCTTATCTAATATATCTCGTTTGAGTTTTCTTCGCTTATGATGGAATTCTCTTTATCTTTTAACACCTCGACTGCCGCTTTTCTAGATGTGGTAAGACCATTTTTCAGGCCTAGGCCATGTTCTCTAACTTGCTACATGATTTATTGGTTTGTTATATGATGTTTCTCATCACTCCTTACTATAGTACCAATGGCATAAAGTATAGGGATGAACCTTTAGCAACTTGTCATATTCAAACCAAAAACCATTAAAGGTTGAAACATGGATGTATTACTTATTAAAGAATATGACAAGAAACTCCTAAAGAAATACCATTGGATGTAACATCCAAATTTCGGACCTAAATTTTTTGCTTGATTAATGTTATTTAAAAATATTTTTTACCGATCAATTATTTAGTTTCATTTCTATAAAATTTTCACATAAGAATAAATAGAAGAAAAATAAAACTTGGGCATTGGCATTAGTGGCAACTAGGCTGGATTGGAAGCTGGAGTCAAATTTACTTTTGGAAGTAGAAAAATAATGTTAGCTTAAAATATTATTTTTGGAGAATTATTGAAGTGGCGGAAATAAGTTTTGGTGGAAATTGGACTTGGGATTAAATTCAGGCCCAATTTGACCCTAATCCAAGTCCAAGCCCGTAAGAGGTGCCATGAATGCACACCCACCACCAACACACTCACAATTCCACTCTATTCATTCTCCTCTCCTTCTCATACGTTTTCCACTCTACTTCTCCAACCAAAAACCCTAACTCCTCTTTACTCACATTGAATCCCTACAACCATCATCACCTAACATCATTTATTGCTCTAACCACCTCCCAAGCTATCATTAAGGGTTTTCAAGAGCTTCAAAAGCTCTACAAATCAAGGTAACGAATCTATACTTTTCTCTATTTTGTTCAAATCCAAAAATAAACATGTGTCTTGAATTTAACCTAATTTTTAGTTCCTATTAAGTAGAAGGAAACCTCTAATTGGTGTCTTGGGCTTCTAATATGTGTAGTTGATTTTTGCCATAGTTAATGACATGATCATGCCTATGATTTTGTGAAGATGATGTTGAATTGAATTAATAATGTTTGATAATGGTTTTAGAATGGTTTGAACTTGTATTGATTTGATTCTCACTCTTGAATGTTAGGGAACCAACAAGGGGTAAGAGACCAACAATGAGGTGCTAACTATCTTGGTTCAAGGCTTTTCTAAAGTTTTGTAATTTTATTTTACGCCCTATAGTATTGTTTGATGGATGATAGATATTGTAGAATAGAAAATATTGCATTAGAACCATTATGTAAGTCCCTTGCTTGCTTAACATAGCTAAATTAGCTAATTTGATGCAAATTGGTATGGTTGTGCTAAGATTGATGCAATTTGATTGTTATGATTGCCTTTATATGCATTTTTATATCCTTCAGTGACATTAGATGTTTTGGGATAATTATTTATAATGCATGATGATATGTGAATAGGAATTCACAAACTTAAATCTTGAGGTTACTTACTAGCTAAGTTAATTATAATGTCATTGATGGCCTGATGAGATAAATGACTAAATTGTAATGTTAATCATGAATGAGTCTTGAAGTATCGGAATAAAGAAAATGGAATAATGTGAATTATGATCAACTTGGTAATGACTCAAAAGCCTGATAAACTTGGTATAAGAAGTAGAATTGAAGGAATGCCTAAGGATACAAGATCTTCGACCCATGAAAATTTTCATGTTTTAGTAGGCGCGGATAGCTTACTACAGGGTGATGGCTTTGTCTTGTTATTATGGACTTGTTCTATCTTGGGATGACGACCTATTTACGAATATGAAGCATTCTTGTGATGCTAAGACTATCTTGGAACTTTGGTTCAACTACAGACTTGCCCATCTTAGGATTTCAGTCGATTTGATCCCGTGCTTGAAAGTTATGTTTGTCTATGGGCTTATTTGTAAAAGAATTTAATAACTTGGCTTGAATATTCTTGGCTTGATTTGCATTACCTTGTATGGATTGGTTAAGGAATATTAAGTGATATAATGTGCATGTAATAACTTGATCAAGTTATATTTGGTAATCTAATGATGATGGAAATTGGTAGAGAATGATATCATAACTTGAATGAAAATTGTGAACTTGTGATGTTATGTTGTTGCAGCAATAAAATTTTCAATTAGGTAACTTGTTTAGTTTTATTTTCCCAATTGGTTAGGTCGATTTCGATCAGAAATGAATATTTGTAATGCTTGATATGCATGCTTGAAATGTATTGCCTTGGATGGGATTTTTGAAGTCATTTGGATGTGTTTCAAAACCAAGCAAATAACTCAAAAATCAGCTTGGGTGGCTGAAAATTGAATTTCTCAAAATTGGGTTTCAACTTGCCAGACAACTAGCTGCGCGAGATGCATCTTGCGCACCATGTTAACTGAAAAGTCAAATTTGCGCATTTTAAAACCTTACGACTAGTTGCGCGAAATGCAACTCGGTGCAGCAAATTGCATGATGTCGACATTTTACGTGTGTAAAACCTGTGCATCTCACACGACAAGTCGTCTGGAATGTTATTGGGTTTCAAAAATGTTTATGAGTCATTAGAGTTTTCGTCGGGTTTTTCGGGCCTAAAGCCTAATGAAATGACTTTGATACCCTTAATATCTCATCTAGGGTATATTTCATGAATTTAATCGCTCAATCCAAATTTGGGGAATTTGTTTGGTTGTTACTTGCGGAACAAGTAACCTTGATTTTTGCATGTAATCATGTGAGATTAATTTGATAAGATGATTAATGAACTCCTATCATGCTTGGTGCATGCATATGTATAAATGGATGATAGGAATGCTTGAATTGCTTGACTTCTTTGAATTTAGTGGGCTTAAACGGTCTGATAGTTGCATATGTGTCTGTTCATTCACTTATAATGAGGTATGCTCATGTTGCTTGTCTATGTTATTATTATTATTATGAGCATTTGACAAATGAATTTGGTAATGACAACTTAAGATTTGAATTATGAATCTTGCATTTGGTCTTGGTAATCTGGCGGTTGGGTTTCTCATCATGGTCTCAACCGGGGTGGGGTTCAATGCTACAATAGAAGCTGAAACCAACTTGTCATGTAAGTAAAAAAGATAATAAAGATCTCAAGTCTTTCATCTACATGATTTTATTCTAAAATCAACCACATAAATATCTTCCCTATGTATCAATTTGTAACTAGGTGTGTCTACCTGTCTTGAAATTACCGTGGTAACCAGCTTTGAGCCACTTCTTAAGAACAAGCCTCTCCAACATTCATTTGTAGCAGCTATAGATATCTATCGAGCTTTTTTATGGGTACAATTGTCGATTCTTCGATATTGGAAGTTAATATAATGTGTTTTTCTATAGGATAATAAGCATATTCCCATCTTTTCTTATATAATATTCTTAACTTATTGAAAATTTTGGACTCACTTGTTCTATATTATTCAAGAGAGCATCACACTCTTTTTTTGAAAATAAAATAGGTAACATGAAGTAGATTACCCACGTTCCCCACTTACTATTATACTTCTTCAAGTTATTATTCAAGAGAGCATCACACTCTTCTTTTGAAAATAAAATAGGCAACGTGAAATAGATTTCCCACATTTCCCCAATTACTATTATAGTTCATCAAGTTATTAGTTAAGTGGTAGTAACATATAACATATTGGAGATTAGAGTATGCATGTTTAACAATATTAAGGATACTTTTATGGTAATCAGAAACAATGACCAAATTAGTGGGCATTCCTAATTGATAGTTTTAGCTTAGGAAGTAACTAATGTAATGAAGCTTTTTCCTTTTCATATTCAAATTTTTTCCTTTTCAAATTCAAACTTGAAAGGATACTATTATGTTGTTGTTCCTATCTTGCATAATCGTAGTCATAATCAGCTCTTTATACTCTCTTATTTTATTGTGTTACATCGATGACCATCAACAAATGTTTGATAATAATCCACATATAGAAGTAATGGTGTATGGTTGGAAGATCTAAATTATGCAAAATAAGCCAGTTGAAGTTTATAAGACTCAATTCCATTACTGTATGCAAACTTGAGAGCATGTTGTAAGGATCTACGAGCATTGTTATATTAATATTGAGTTGATAGCGGTTGTCCATTTCATTCTACTCGAATTTAGGACTGTAATTAGTCATGGTAACCTGTGATAAGTACAAGTTATCAATAAGATCTAATTCCATAGACTTATAATATGAGGTATGTGTATTGGGCATGCATGAATATTTTGATGAAAGCTCTAATATGTACCACAATGAAAAGCTCTACCCTGTTTTGTACGGAATATAAATGAGCATGTTTGACCTTAAAATTCTAGTTCAAATTGGATCTTGTTAGAATGGATAATTTTGCATATGAACTTGTTATTCAGAGCATAATTCCTATCAGCAAAATTGAATTTCTCAAAATTGGGTTTCAACTTGCCAGACAACTAGCTGCGCGAGATGCATCTTGCGCACCATGTTAACTGAAAAGTCAATTTTATAATAGAGTTTATATTTACTCTGAATAATCAGAAAGAGGGGTCTTTTGTTTGGAATAAAAACACTCTGTTTTATTCATTCGATCAATTTTATCGAGATGATGATGTTAACTATGCCCATTGGGTACTAAACTAGTCGTTATTAATTATTTGTGTTATGAGATTTGTTTTATTATACTATGTTGTTTAGTATTTATGTATTCTCTATGGGCATGGTTAAATGCACATGTTATTCTAATTAGTTAATTAAGTGTGCAATTAATTGATTAATTAGGATTAACACATTGAACATCAAATAGCTTGTAGTTAATTTGACCTAGGTAGTGTTGAGATTGCATAATCATAATTCACGAACTGTCGTATTAATTCAATTGGTTATGGTCACGGGTCTTGTCTAGTTCTCAATGCGGTCTATGTTAAATCAGAAATTGATTCAAAGGGTTGTACCCGGTCAGTCTATTTAGGAAAGAATTGGTTATTAGGCATGTTGTCAATAGTTATAACGGTGACATTAAACGACATGTTCAAATATAATTGATTTTTTATCTTTGCTTTAATTCTAGTTTACATATTCGTATATTCTCAAACTCCATTTAGTTTGATTTGGTTATTACAATTGCATTTGTTGATTGTCGTTCTTTGTGGATCGATCCTATTTGCTATAATTTTATTATGTTTGTAGGTTAGTTAAATATTGACGGACTTGACATCCGTCAAAATGTCTCAACCTTTTTAAGCAGATTATTTCGGACAAGAGTAAAGAATGCATATATGACCTCTTGATTAAATGAATAAGAAATACCTAGTAATACCCAAGTCAGTTCATCTAGGGCAGCGTGGACATGTTCTGTATAGTCATCCAGACAATCCTCTATATCATTCAATCTATATTCCTCATCTTTATCACGTATGAACTGCCACCATTCCATCACCCCTACATTATATGCCAAATCTTTAACCACTTCAAATGTATTGGGTTCTATAATATTGAAATATGAATTATGTATTTTCTCAGTGGGAATAGGAGTATCCATATTTAGTCAAGTAACATCCACGTGAGAAGTGCTTTCTGTTGACTTATACACTAGGTCCATTTTCTTTTGAAATAGTATTAGTAAATGTATTAGGTCGTGAGCTCCGCTCCTTCCACCTCACATAGAATGATATTGTCCACTTTGGGTCAAGTCCGCACGGTTTTGTTCTTGAGCTCCTCCCAAAAGGCCTTATTCTATTAGGTTGGGTGTTTACGTATATATACAAATCTTTCTTGACTTCTTTAACCGATGTGGGACTTTGGATTGCATCTCAAAAATCCTCCCCTCAAACCAAAGGACCATCAATCCCGTGTCCTCCCCTCGAGCGATCTCCCCTCGAGTCATAATCCACCCGATCCGTCTTAAACATCTTGCACCACCATAACGCACCAACGGGACACGCCGTCTAACCACCAGATTATCAGGAAGACTTTCGACACAAGGTACACCGAATACGGATCACCTGCGGGCTCCATTTTTCATACCGGGCTCTGATACCACTTGTTAGGCCCCGAGCTCCGCTCCTTCCACCCCACATAGAATGATATTGTCCGCTTTGGGTCAAGCCCGCACGGTTTTATTCTTGGGCTCCTCCCAGAAGGCCTCATTTTATTAGGGTGGGTGTGGACGTATATATACAAGTCTTGCTTGACTTTTTTAACTGATGTGGGACTTTGGATTGCATCCCAACAAAAATACATGTACTTGATGTGATCCATCATTGCAAAATATAAGTTGTCATCATCTATAATTGATACCTATCTTTTGTTGAAGTTGTGGCTAATTAATGTATGTCACCCAAGAGTCCTTAAATGCTTGAATCACCTAAGAGACCTTTATGCGACAAATCGCTTAAGTTGTGGTATGAATAGCTATTCCAGTGTTAATTGATATTTGATGTTCATATGGTATGCTTTCATATTGATATAGCATGATGGATTGTTATAATAGTGCTCGGTTGTGTGACATGTTTGAAATTGTTTAAGTTTAGGTAATGCTAAACTTAGAGATGCCATATTGCATGTTATGTATGTAACGGTAAGTCAATTAGTGTACTCCCATATGATTGTTTTGATGTATGGAATACAAATTAAGCTCAATATCCTAAATCTTCCATTGTTTTTTCTTTTTCTACTTTTATTATGAAATTTGTCGTAATTGAGCAAGCATATATTCGACTTTTGGATCCATTTGAAGACATTCACAACATGTATCTTAATTTCCTCCTATTTTTATAAGTATAAACATTTAACTTCTTCAAATTATATTTTGTTCAACTTATCTACTTGTTGTGTTATAGTATAAAGTTGATATATAAACTTCAATCCCTTTTATATTTGACTCAAGTTTTAATTTACTTTAAATGAATTGTGAAGAACTATTATTATGATCATTAAATTTTAGGAGTTTTATTTTTTTTATGATGAATCTAAAATTGCGCAACATATTTACATTATAGAATTTCTTGAATGTTTATTGTTAATTTTTCCTAATTTTGTAAATGTGATCAATTTGGAGGAAATTGTGCTAGTATGAGAATTTTTAGAGATTAAAGAGAAAAATTGTCAAGATCAGAGAAAGTCAAAGATTACAAAAATTAAACTTTGAAGACGGTATAAGTAAGCAATATAAAAAATATGAATTATTCTAAAGTTGAATTTAGAATTTTAAATTAGATTCTTATTTATGTTGAAGGTATTTTATTTTCATTTTGTTATTTTATTAGTTTTCTAACCTAGTATATTTTACTCTAAAAATTATAAAGTGGAAGAGCTATTTGATTTTTAGGATAATCATTCTCAGTTCCCAAAAACTCTTCTTTTATTCTATATACAATAATATATATATTTTTTTTAATCTTAAACAATGATCATAACTATGCCCATATGAAAATACCAAATAGAAAAATGTCTCCCTTATAGCATGTTCGGTACACTAGTTTAAGAGTGGGATTGGGTTTCAAAAACTCTAAAACTCTCATTCCCTATATTTA
Organism: Cardiospermum halicacabum; assembly: GCA_031304145.1. Lineage (NCBI taxonomy): Eukaryota > Viridiplantae > Streptophyta > Magnoliopsida > Sapindales > Sapindaceae > Cardiospermum > Cardiospermum halicacabum. The sequence continues at coordinate 26,906,638 of CM062391.1, read as the reverse complement.
GAGTTGAACTTGGAATTGAAAGTCTAAGTCCTTTCATTTTCTAATCCCATTAGTTTTGGAATTTTGAAAACCCATGAAATAGAGGGGATTCGAGAGATTAAGAGATTGAGGAATGAAAAGTTAGTGGGGCCCTTGAACTTTTGATTGATAAACTAGTGGGTTCATGATTATATATATATATATATATATATATATATATATATATATAATGATTTATCTCACTGCCAGTGAACAAACCCACGCGTTGCGTGGGATATAGTATTTTTTAATATTAAATTCATATATTTTTTAAAAAAAAATCAATTAGTAAATTATTTAAATAATAAAAATTAAATTTAGACCTTATCTAAATAAATAAGAATTTGTTATTCAATCCTATGATATAGGATGAGATATAATAATAATAATTAAAAAAAAATTGGAACAGGTGCGAAAATAATATTTTAAATGGATATATTTTATTTAAAGAGAACCTGTTACACAAGATTTATGGTAAATAATTATTGTAATTTTTCAATATGATCATGTTCATTTAAATTTTATTATTTTTAGTATTATTCTAAAGATAAAAATTATTTATTTATTAAAATATTTGATAAAAACTACATATAGTAAAATTTTAATTTATCGATAGTATTTATATATTAATAGATATATGATTTTAGATTAATCAAGAATTAGTATCATAAAATTTTTTATTAAAATAGTTATATTAATATTAACCCAATATAATTTATAAATACAATATTAGTATGAATTATTAAATATATATATAATAATTATAAATGATATTTACTTTATAAATGGAAAAAGACTAAGCCAAAATCTACCTCCCTAATTATAGTATAAATATCATATAGTATGACTTTCTATTTGTTAAGTCTGCCACTAACATTTTACACCTGATCTAGATCTATACTTTAAATCTGGTCAAGTCATCTTTTCTTTTTTTTCCCCACTGAATAAAAGTTTAAAAAGAAATCTTGTAATGAAATATAAAAAGTACGTAGATTACATCATAATAATGAAAAAGGTAGAAAATAATATCAAACCCTAAAGGTACATGATTATTTTTTCCACCTCCAATCTATACTAAATCGCTGATTTTGGATCTTCAATCATTTAGTTTTATGGTTTAAATCTCCTTCAACCGTCTAGTTATTTAAACAATAAAACATGATGTAATTCGAGAAATTGACTTGAATATGAGTGGAAACACCCGTGTCTCCTAATATAATGATGTGCCCACCTTAGGTATCAAACTATTTGTAGCATAATCCACCACTTTCAAGCTCTCAGCAGCTTTGACTATAAACTTGACCTTCTCTTTCATCCCTGCTGATACATATACTCTCTTGAATCCAATGACATGTTTCAAATATGTGTGTACAATGTCATCTTGTGGCTTTGAGTACACAGTGATCACCTTATGACCATCCTTTTTCTACTTAAATCTGAACATCAAACTATGAATTCAATTCATCAATAGGGCATTGAGGTCTGTAGGCTCCATCTGTGTAGTTAAATTCCCGACAATGGTGTTGATTCATTAATTTCACTTCAAGTAAGTTATTGGAAGAAACTACTTTTTATGTGAAATTGGTGTAGTTGAGTCTGTATCCGAATGCATATATTGTAAGTCTGTTGTAAATTTTTAAGTTCGACCAAGGTATCCTAAGCCCATAACTGGTTGTAATGGAAGTGATTTCATTAGCACATTGTCAAAATAATTCGCTTCCAACCATATCACATGCAATCTCCCACCTAGACACAATAAAAACAGTTCAGAATTATCAACAATTCATAGATAGAAGACCAATCAATTAGTAAAACTATTATAAACGACATATTCAATGACACAACCACCTTTTTGTCTAGGTTGACCAGCCCACAAAATGGCACTGATTTTGAGATTTTTTTTCGTGAGTCACCTGCTCAATAAGCTATTTTCAGAAATCAAGAAGGGTGTGATTCTCTCTATCACAAGACTCTACTTCAATAGATAAATCCATCCCGGAGAAAATGAGCAGCAGATTTCTTAGCAGCTTCTGTTGTAAGGAATATCAAACTCTCATTCTTGCACTTCATTTCACTCCATCCCATTTTGTAATTCACTTTAGCATGCTTAGAGAAGCCATCAATTGATTATGTGAGTCAGAATGATACACCTAATAAAAGAGGGAGAGGGAGAGAGAATGAGATTATTAACAGGTCCTCCTAACCGTATAATAGTAGCATCAGCATAGATAAACTCATATAAATTCATACCAATCTCACCATCCCAACAAATTCAAATTCAATGAAAAACATATTAAGCAAATTAAGGACTTTATTTTTAAAAAAAACTCTAAAACATGTTTTCTGGAGGAGATAATGAAAAAGGCACCTTCTAATCCAACTTATTCGACAATGTACCTTGAATTAATGCAGTGTCGATGGCTATTCTTCCTTTAGATGTTCTCCCAATCTTCATCTTCGTTAATCTTCTTTTAGATCTTCTTCTAATCTTCGTCCTCTCCAGTTTTTTATATGATAAGACAAAGCCACTTTGACATTTTAAAGACAAAACGAATGAATCTGAGCCTGTAAGAGATTCAAAATAGACCATTAACATCATCTACCTAATCAGAAAATTAAAAAATCTAAATTGGAACTACTCTCTCTACCTTTCTCTTCAATCAAATACCTAAACAAAGGTCTTTTTACTCTCACTCTCCGGAACCCGTCATCTTTAACACATTCAATATTTTCTTCCACTTCCAAAACTTTTCATTCTACGTCTTTTTCCTACAAGTGAAGCACAGTAACCAGTCGAAAGGGAAAATGCCTGTAATTTTAGACTGAATCGCCGTCATGATCGGTGGAAAATCCTCTTCAAAAAATCATGGGCAAAAAAATTATATTAAGAGGGTCTAAGTAGATTATATTAAGATCGAATCGCCTGTAATCTTATTCAAGCATATCACGCAAATCCCTCCGTGACTTCCAAACTCCATTTCTTAAGTCTCTACTTGACTTTGTATTTCACCCTAACAAACAATAATCAACCAAAACTCTATCAATCTCCTCTCAACAGCTCAACATAGACAAATATCATATACAGTGACCAACACAATTAAATTCACATATTCTAGATCAAAAACACTATATATATATGCAAAACAAATCAATCAAAATCGTGAACTTTCTCAATTTTATCCATAAACCCATTTCATTGTACAAGTCATAACTAAATCTCACCATCTCCATTCCTCTAGCCAACTTAACAAACTGTGGCAGAGCCATGTTGCAGCCTATGGTGTCTATTTAACACCACATGTTTTTTTTTATATAAAATAAAAATAATAGAGAAATTAATATATAAAAATAAAGTATTAGTCAAACAAATGAGATTAAAATAATTATAGTACCACAGGATTTACTTAACTACCACCATTATTTCTGAGTTTGCCTCCGCCACTGTCAACAAACATCAAAATCAACCGAATCAATCACCATTATAACCTCAATATATTATATTCAAAGAAAGAAAAGTCCAATCTTCCAACTTCCCCATTCTTAGACACTCGCCCAATTGACTAAATCAAACCCAATCCAATCAGATACCCAATAAAAATCATATCCAAATCAAACCAAAAATTATAAGCCGAAACCTAAATCTTCAATTCACATGTCTTTAAATAGGAGAAAAATACCTTATCAGAAATTTGGAGATTAGCAAGATTGTCGAGAATGGGGCCGACGTTGATCTTGGCAAATGAAGAAGTCATGATTCAATCCAAATAATAATGAAATTAAATAAAATCATTTTTATTTAGAATCTAATATAGCTAGCGGTAAATAAAATCTACAATCAAAAAGCTAAAAGGAATTTATGGAGAGAAGAAGAGAAGGGATAGAGAAAAGGAGAGGGAAACGGAGATGCTAAACTAATATTTCTGATTCCAAAGAAAATATACAGGGACATACAAGGAGAGTTTTGGAATTGCTAAACTAATATTTATGTGAAATGTGTGTGGTGGATGTAATAAATATTATAATTTCATTTATTTTCTAATTGAAAGTGGGAAAATGAAGAGGGCATGGAGAAGAAGAGGTGAAGTAATTTCATTTATTTTCTAATTGAAAGGAAAATGAAGAGGACATGGAGAAGAAGGGACGTAGGGAAAAATTTAATGTGGTTATTAACTACGTAGGTTGTCACATGTCCGATTTGTAAACAAAGGAAGAGAATGTGAAGAGAAAATGTTACATGAAATTAATGAGAGAAAAAAATAATTAATGAAAGAAAGAGAAACGGTTAGCTAAAATTAATGAAATTAAAATGAATAAGAGAGTAAAGAGGCACACTATAATTAGACACGAAACGCCATGTAGATGCCACGTGTTCAATTCTTAAGGTATGTAAACTACAAGATTTATATATATATATATATATATTATCTTGCCATCTTATATTTATATTTGTTTTATTAATAAATTTAAAAAAAAAAATACATTTATCTTGTACTATCATACATAATAAACATATATATTATTGGTTTTATTATTATTGTGTTTCAGCATATTAAAAATATATAAAATTCAAAGACTCACACGTGATTAACAATCTTTTACATTTTTAAATTTATAATTTTCATATAAATATCAATAAAATCAATAAATTATAGCTAATAATAATATAATTAATCTTATAAATTTTGTCATGGTTAAATCACAATTTAAAATATGTTAATATCAATTATATCCAATTAAATTCAGAAAATTATTTACAAATATTACAATTGTTGTAAAAAAACGAATAATAAAATAAAACAAAATGTGTATAAAAATCAAATACAGTATAAATATACAAATGCAAATTGATAAAGAGAGTTCACTTTATCATTATGTTTTCTGAAATTGCTGTTCCATACATAGAGAATCTTAAAATCTCACAAAATCTACTCACCTTTCTTCTACTAACCCCGAGAAAAGTTAATAAAGTATTAAATTTCAAATAAGAAAAATAATCATAAATTAAAACTTGTATTAAATAATAAATTTATTAGATAAAATCAAAATGAGTAATAAACACTAATTTAATGTGATCTTTAAAAAGCAAATAAATGATTCGAATATTAATATTGTTGCAAGTTGTAATGAATAATTAATATAGGAGACAAAATGTTATAAAATATGAAAATAATCGATTTAATTATGGTATAACTCATTACGATTTAATTATAAAAAAATATAAAGTTGTACACTAAAAAAAAAATTAATTTAAATTTTTTATTTTAAAGGATGTTATAATTCTAAATAATTGTTTAAAATTTTTCAACTTCTTATTTTAAAGGATATTATATACTAAATAAATGTATTAAAAGGAATTAAATATTTGAAGTGAAATATATTTTTCCCCTATATAAAAGTGTAGATTTAGTAAAAAAAAAATAAAATGAGTAATTAATTGAACTTATTTTATATGAAATTTTAAATAATATTTTTTTTTGTTATATAAATTTTCCGAAAAAAAATAACATTTATTAAGGAAAAAAATTACTTTAAATTATAAAAATTTGAAAAAGAAAGTTTAAGAAATCATTTAGTAAATTAAAGAAAAAAAATTGATTAAAAGAAAACAGAAAAATCTCCATCATATAAAATTAGATAAAAAGAAAAAAAAAATTAAATTGATATGTTTTCATTTATTAAAATTAAAATAACTGTAGAACCTGAATATATTCTGAACTTTTCGTAACTGAAGAATCTTGAACAAAAATTTAAAAAAAAAATTTAATTAATTACATTACATGAGATTAAAGAAAAATCAAATGGAATATATGTAGAGAAAACAATCTTCAAGAAAATTAAATGTGATGATGTAGAATAGGAGGTTTTGGATTATCATAGTCATAATAATAGAAAAAAATTAATATAATTTCTTCAAAAAAATCCGGAAGAAAATGGTATCTCCGCAGAATAGCGGGAGCTTTTTCATGGTATCAAGATGGAGGATAACAATAAAGTTTTCATGGTATCAATATGGAGGATAACGACAAAGTTGTCATCGTTACAACATCACTGACTCTTCCACTCAAGAATCGTCGTACTGAAGTCTCAAAATGAACAACAATTAGAATTTAAAAATAAAAAAATAAAACAAAATCAAAATCATATCGGAGAAAGTGAAAGTAGAAAAGAGATCTGAATCTTACGAATCGGAAAAGTCAGCTTGCTTACTCATGATGTAGAGAGATAGAATTCAATTGATAGAAAACAGGAAGGAGAATGCAAATTGGGTAAAGAATGGTTTTGGGATATGAGTAGACTTTTTATATAGGAAACCTCAAAGGAAAATAAAGAGGAAGGGTTTTTAGGAAATAAATGAGGAGAGAATACTAATATAGTAAAACATCAATCATAACACATGTAATTTTTTAATTGGACAACAGGTGCCACATAAGAGCCACTGGCAGATTCTCAAGCAATGTAAACTTCCTTATTTTGTTTTATATATATATTTATATATATAGAGAGAGAGAGGTTATTATTATTACTATTATTATTATTACTATTATTATTATTATTATTATTATCCAATCCAATCCCATATTGCACCAAAAACATTATAAGTAATATTAGAACTCAATCATATTATATCTCAATCATCTCAGAACTCAATCCTATTTTCAATCTAGTCTAGTGTACCAAACATGCGCTAATAGTTTAGGGTTACTTTGTGATTAACTAACCTAGTGTTATAAATATGATACTAATATCTATTATAATTTATCCTAAAAGAACAATGTAGATCTGGTTGTTTAAGTTACAAGATATCCAAGAGGGATCTGAAAACTATGCAGACTATGAAGATTTTGAGTTTTAGGATCTAATCATGTTATCCTGTGGGAGTCATGCGTAAAAGCTTGTGTGTAAGACTGTGATCAATGTAATTGGATTGGGGAGTGAGAGAACGGTATTTTAGTTGTAGCTGTTACTTTATTGTTATATAGTGAATTGGTCTCTCGTTGTTCTAGCGCCCTGAGTTTTTTCCTGCATTGAATTTTCAAGCAAAAACCTTAATTCTTTATCTTTATTTTCTTATCTTATATATGTTTAATTTCCTTTGTGATTATCAATACTCGCATCTACTACCATGGATCATTGAATTCTTCAACAAGTGGTATTAGAGCTTGTCGAGTTTTCTCGGGATGATCAACCCTATTTACTACAATTTATTGTTGTTTGCACACAAAATATATATCGGAAGATTTGTCATGCTTCAGATAATTAGTGAAGAGCACGGTAAAAGTCTATTTAAATACTTTTAAATAATGTTGTATATTATGAAAAAAAATTTATTGGTATGAATGTAAATTCTATTATTAAATCATGTGTAGTGTTTTTACAACTTAAGAAAAAAATTATATAATATAATGGTATATTTATTATTTAAAATCAATTTACAAATACGTAATGGGAGCTTCCTATCATATGATCTAAGGGTGCATTCGAGTGAAAGCGAGCTGGAACTCATATAGGCTCGGGCTCGAATCGTTTACCAAAAGCTCTGACTCGAACTCAACTTGGGCTCGAACTCGACTTGTTAAAATTATATAAATAAATTATTATTTTAATATATTATTTTAATAAAATTTTAGTAAATATATAATATATAATATAGTAGACTCGTATAGACTCATTTAAATTCGCCAAGCTCACAAGTTTTTAGTTTTAAGGTTCGAGACTCGCTCATTTAAATTTAGAACCGACACGCCAGCATTTGATTTGAATCTGAGCTCTAGACAAGTTAAACACAATTCGAATTCGAACTGTTTGTGAGCCGACTCAACTCATCTCCAACCCTACTATCATCCATTAAATGTGTTGCACGTTCCAGTAAATTTTCCAGAAGGGAGAGTATCATCAAAGTATATTTATCACCTTTGTATAAGCCTAACTTACCGAATAAAATGAAAAATTTCTCATGTATATACTTATGTGAATCCAAAATAATCAATCCCTTATCATTTCATATCAACATTATTCTAACTTTTAATCAATTCAATGTTAACCACTTTGTCTATGTATCTATTTAAACACATATACTAACATTAATTCAATTTAATTCAAAATATTACGGATAAATAAAAATTTCTTGGAATACAGTAGGAACAAAAACCATAGAAATAGTTGCAAGTGTTGTGAGTATGAGTGGTTTTCCACTTCATTGTTACACATGTAATGCATGCATTGTATATACACATGCAGATTGACACATGTACTCACAATTTCACTATATATAGGTGTAAACATTGTGTGAATAAAATACAATTGTTGCTTCTCTGCACAATTCTCTCATTTATTCATTTCTTATAGTTCAAAATCCAATCCAAGATTACCAGGTATTTTTCTGATCCGAATTTATTTCCCGTTAATATTAAACTGTTTTCGTCTACCCTACTTCTATTTTATTTTCACAACACGTTATCAACACGAGTATGCTCTCTGGTTGCCGTTTTACTAGATCTTCCAGATCAGAAAGTGTCTGGTGATGATGTTTTTTTGCTTCTATGTGTTTTGGGAAATTTTGAAAATTATGATGGGTTTGGAATTTTTTTGGAAAAATACCATTATTCACCTGAGTTGAATAAATGGTGAATCTGGAAATCTAAAGAATGTGTTCTTATTTTGCAAAAAATAAAAAATCTGAAATTTGACAAGCTGGAAGTTTCTGGGAGAAATTATATGAAATGGTGTGATGATTGCGAGTTAATATTAAAAGCCAATGAGTGATTTAAGACCCTTAATAAGGAGTTGTTAAAAGCCAAGGAGTGATTTAAGACCCTTAATAAGGAGGTGGAAACAACTGAGGTTGAAAAATGTAAAGCCATGTATATAATTAAAACATATCTGGTTAAGGATCTCAAAAATCAGTATATGAATATAAAAGATCCTTCAGATCTTTGGCAAACCCTAAAATCCAGATATGATCGCCAAAAGGAAATCATGTTGTCTGAAGCACGTGATGAGTGGGCCAATTTAAGGTTCCGAGATTTTAAAGGTGTGAGCGAGTATAACTCTGCCATGTACATGATTGTGAACAAATTGAAAATGTGTGGAGAAACAAAAACAGACCATGATATGTTGGAAAAGACATTTACCACTTTCCATCCTTCTCAGACTATTCTACATCAACAATATTGTGAAAGAAAATTTGTGAAATATGATGATTTGATTGGTTCATTAGATCTTGGTGAAAGACACAACCAGCTGTTGCTGAAAAACAGTGAAAGATGCCTTGTTGGCGCCCAAGCATTCCCAGAAGTGAATGCATATTATAATGAAAATTCGGGCCGTGTTCGTGGTTACCGTGGTCGTGGCCGTAATTCTGAGCGTTGGAATGATTATGGAAATGGATGTGGTAATGGCCGAGGTGGTCGAGGATCTGGAAATGGCTAGGGACGTGATCGTAACAGGGATTATGGACATCTATATCATAACCCAAATGCTCCCCAGAAGTGGAATAATAATAATGCTAGTTCCAGCAAAGGCAAAGAAATTCAGGAACCACCAAAGTTCAATCGTGGTCCTTGTTATAGATGTGGTTCCCCCACTTGTTATTCGAGAACTTGTCGCGCTTCCAAGCATGTAGTTGAAGCTTACCAGAAGTTGAGGCGCGAACAAGAAAAAGAAAAGAATAATGAAGCAAATATGCTGATATTTTTGGCGATGGTGATACCGGTCCAATAAACATATCAAATCTGGAAACTGCCGATTTCTTTGAAGATCATGATGGGAAGATAGATCACCTGATTGGTGATGGAACCGTTAATTACAAGTGAATGTATTTTCTTATTTTAGAATGTAAGAATGGAATGTAATTTTGATTTTGGTTGTAAATATTTGTAAATATTAATGAAATATATTACATTTCCATTCAACTAATTTTGTGTGTTATTTTATTGAAGTTATGAATTCAAACCAAGAAATGGCTTCACATTGGGATATCTGTTTAGCTGATAGTGCTACGACCAATACGATTTTAAGATATAGAAAATATTTTCTAGAATTGATTCCAATTCAAGTTAAAGTGAATACCATTTCAGGTCTAGTAGATCTGATCGAAGGCTCCGGAAGAGCTTCAATTGTGTTACCAAATGGCACTGAATTGAAAATCGAAAATGCATTATACTCTCGCAAATCTAGAAGAAATTTACTCAGTTTCACGGATATACGAATGAATGATTATCACATCGAAACAGTTGATGAAAATGGTATTGAATACCTATGTATTGTTTCAAGAAAGTCAAGCCAGAAGCTTTTAGTTGAAAAATTACCCATTTCATCATCTGGATTATATTATACAACCATCAGGCATGTTGAAATACATGCTATTGAGAACCGGAAGTTCTCTAATCCTAGAATATTCCAGCTTTGGCATGATATATTTGGGCATCCGGGATCCACAATGATGCGAAGAATAATAGCGAATTTAGAAGGGCATCCACTAAGAAATCATAAAATCCTATTGAATGATAGGGACCTGTGTATCCCATGTTCCCAAGGAAAATTGATAACGAAACCTTCATTTACGAAAGTAGGTTTTGAATCTCCATCGTTTTTACAGAAAATTCAAGGAGATATATGTGGACTCATTCATCCACCTAGTGGACCATTTTGCTACTTTATGATATTGATAGACGCATCTGCAAGATAGTCCCATGTATGCTTGTTATCCACTCGTAATGTTGCTTTTGCAAAATTGTTGGCACAGATTACTCGATTACGAGCTCATTTTCCAAATTACCCTATTAAGAGTATAAGACTTGATAATGCTGGTGAATTTACGTCGAAAGCATTTGATGAATACTGTCAAGTATCTGGGATTGATATTGAACATCCAGTTCCACATGTTCATACCCAAAATGGATTAGCTGAATCATTAATTAAGCGCCTTCAATTAATTGCGCGAACATTGTTAATGCGCTCAAGATTACCCGTTTCTGTTTGGGGACATGCTATATTGCATGCTGCAGTTTTGATTCGTATCCGTCCAACTGCTTATAATCAATATTCCCCATTATAATTGGTATCTGGGAATCCTCCTAACGTCTCACATTTGAGAATATTTGGGTGTGCTGTATATGTACCCATTACCCTAACTAAAAGAACGAAAATGGGGCCGCAGAGACGTATAGGAATTTATGTGGGTTTTGATTCCCGTTCAATTATCAGATATTTGAAACTAATGACAGGAGGTTTATTTACAACTAGATTCGCTGACTGTCATTTTGATGAAAGTAATTTTCCATCCCTTGGAAAAGGAAATAATTCTCTAGAAGAGAAATCCGAATTAACCTGGAAGGTTCCAACTTTGGCGCATATGGATCCGCGTACCCCGCAATGTGAACTCGAAGTTCGAAGGATCCTACATTTACAAATGATAACTAATCAAATGCTTGATGCATTCAATGATACTTCAAAAATAACCAAGTATTTTATTGAAGCTGCTAATATACCAGCTAGGGTAATTGTCCCAGAAGGACGACCTCAAAAGGCAATAGCAAGCGAAACTCTAATTCCCGCCAAAAGCGTGGTAGACCCCCTGTTTCAAAAGTTACAATCCCACGAAAATAAAATAAAAATGATTTAGATCTTAAAACCACATTTGACGAAATCTCAAAAGTTGATGAGATTCCTGAAAATAGCCTCCCAGAAGGAGAAAATAATACGAAAATATCAGAATCAAAAAATGAAGAAATTTCCATAGACTTCATCCAAGAGACTTGGAATCGAAATGAAACAATCGTTGATGATTTATTTTAATATTCAGTGGCAATTAGTATTTCATATGATGATTATGAGCCATGTGATATCCAAGAATGTAAAAGTAGGCATGACTGGAAAAAATGAGAAGAAGCAATCCAGGCAGAATTAAATTCGTTGAATAAATGAAAAGTTTTTGGACCCATAGTTCGAACACCTGAAGATGTCCAACCAGTTGGTTACAAATGGGTATTCGTTCGGAAACGAAATGAAAGAAATGAAATTGTGAGATACAAAGCACGTTTGGTTGCACAAGGGTTCTCACAAAGACCTGGAATTGATTACGATGAAATGTATTACCCATTCATGGATACAATCATATTTCGATTTCTGTTAAGTCTTACAATTGCTGAAAAACTGGAAATGTGTTTAATGGATGTGGTTACTGCATATCTGTATGGATCACTTGATTCTGATATTTACATGAAGCTCCCAGAAGGACTGAAATTACCTGAATCTCATCGATCAAAATCTCGAAACTTGTATTCTATAAAGTTACAAAAATCCCTATATGGATTGAAACAATCTGGGAGAATGTGGTATAACCGCCTGAGCGAGTATTTGGCTAAGGAAGGATACCAGAATAATACAATATGTCCGTGTATCTTCATTAAGAGATCAGGGTCTGGTTTTACAATTATAGCAGTTTATGTGGATGATATGAATATCATTGGGACTCCAGAAGAGATCGAACAAACTGCTGAATATCTGAAAAAGGAGTTTGAAATGAAAGATTTGGGAAAAACGAAATATTGTCTTGGTCTGGAAATTGAACATAAACCAAATTGGATATTGGTTTATCAATCAACATACATTGAAAATATCCTAAAAAAATTCGATATGGATGATGCTCATCCGTTGAGTACACCCATGGTTGTAAGAACACTTGATCCCAAAAAGGATCAATTCCGACCGAAGGATGATGACGAACAATTACTTGGTCCTGAAGTACCATATCTGAGTGCGATTGGTGCGTTATTATATTTGGCTCAATGTATGAGACCAGATATATCGTTTGCTGTAAATTTATTAGCGAGATATAGTTCTACACCAACTCGTCGTCATTGGAATGGAATCAAACATATTTTGCGTTACCTGAAGGGTACAAAAGATTTGGGATTATTTTATACGAATTCTGATAAATTTCTGGGTTTGACTGGTTATGCCGATGTTGGATACCTTTCGGATCCGCATAAAGGACGTTCTCAAACTGGCTATATTTTCACGTATAATGGTACTGCGATCTCCTGGAGATCTCCGAAATAAACTTTAGTAGCCACGTCCTCAAATCATGCTGAAATATTAGTATTACATGAAACCAGTCGAGAGTGTATTTGGTTGAGATCAATGATCCAACATATCCAGAATTCTTGTGGTATCTCCCAAACTGTGAATGGGCAAACTATCATTTTTGAAGATAATGCTGCATGTATCGCTCAAGTTCGGGGAGGTTACATCAAAAGAGATAGAACCAAACATATTTCCCCAAAATTCTTCTACACCCACGAGCTTCAGAATACGGGTCAGATCGACGTAAAGCAAATTCGGTCTTCCAATAATCTAGCCAATCTATTAACGAAATCGTTACCGACATCAACGTTTGAAAAGCTCATTTACGAGATCGGAATGCGAAAGCTCTCCAAATTAAAAGATAAGGTTATGGGTGTAATTAACATGGGGAGTTTTTGTAATTGGATTCCATCAACTGTACTCTTTTTCCTTCGTCTAGTTTGTATCCCACTGGGTTTTTCTAGCAAGGTTTTAACGAGGCAGTCAATAGATGGAAATCCAAGGGGGAGTGTTGTGAGTATTAGTGGTTTTCCACTTCATTGTTACACATGTAATGCATGCATGTATATACACATGCAGATTGACACATGTACTCACAATTTCACTATATATAGGTCTAAACATTGTGTGAATAAGATACAATTTTTGCTTCTCTGCACAATCCTTTCATTTCTTCTGTATTCTGATATCAATTAGTTTAATTATTTAGTTAATAGTTCAAAATCCAATCCAAAATTACCAGGTATTTTTCCAATCCGAATTTTATTTCCCATTAATATTAAACTGTTTTCTTCTACCCCACTTTTATTTTATTTTCACAACGGTAAGAGATTAGAATAGTGTTGTTTGGTTAGATTTCACGACAATATCACTATTCAAGAGAAGTACATGTCGAATCCTATAATTGAGAAATATAATGATGATGAAAGTTGAATAAATAATTTTGATATTTCATATACAGTTCTATATGTTGATCCACAACAAGCACAACTGTGGAAACGTGATTTTCCATGAGAATTTAAAGTTCTTGAATATTCAAAATTTGTCCATCAAATTGTATTATATTCCGTCCTAATTTATAATTTTTTAAAACATTTCAAATTCAATTGTCTAATTTTAGTTTGCATTAGTCCTATATTTATAAAGTTATTTATTGCCAATTTCACTTTTTTATACTTATGGAAAGGGGAAATTAAATAGAATGGACCAAGTAAAGTTTAAAATTTTAAAATTAAACCAAAACTTTATTTCTATTTTTGAGTCATTCAAACTTTGATTTTCAAAATTAGACTTTTATACCTTCACAAACCACTTTCACACCTTCACAAATTAATGTAAAAGGTCTTCACAGAAAGGTAAACTAGTCAATTTGGTTAATTTTTGAAAAGTGAAAGTTTGAAATATTATTTTTGTAAAATTTTTAATGTTGGACTATATAATGTAAATAAAAGGTATAAATTAATAAAAATGAATATCCAATAATAAAATAATAATATTATTAAATTAATATCCAATAATTTTAATATACATATTAAATAAATAAATAATAATAATAAAATAATTTTAATAAAAAATTAAAATAAAATTAAATATAATATTATTATTAAATTAAATTTTTATTTGAATTTTATATTTAATTCAAAATTTTAAGGTTAAAATATGAATAAAAAATTTTTAATTATATTTTTAATTTTATTCTCGCCTTGTTAGATGATGAATACTGGAATCTCATATAAATATTAAAGAATTTATCTAACTAAATTAATAATAATAATAAGTAAAATATTTATAAAATAACTTTTTTAGCTTTCAAAATATATTTTTATAATATATGCTTTCATTAATATTTACAAAAGTAGATATATATATAATTAGAGATTACATTTATGTAATGGATTTTTCTCTCATAGAAGAGTCACAAAAGTGACGAGACAAAAAAATTAAATATATATGTCCTCTTAATGTGTGATAAGTCTTAGCCATAGATAAAATGAGATTAATCAAACAATCTTCTAGTAACAGCTCATATATTCACCAAATGATTTTTCATGAAACTCAATCCCAGTTAGTGCAAGTGTATATACCAATTTCTGATTCTATACATTCAAAACATGACCTAATATCAATTCTTTCAATAATCAATATTTCACCACCACACTTCTAAACACTAATTAACATTAAAACCTCCTCTTCTTTTGTTTTTTTGTTTTCTCAATGATGATCATGTAGCTTAGAAACATTATATAGCAAACAAAATGTACTTAATCATCATCATCATGGCATGTACAATTTATTTCCACATTTGCACCTCCATGCTTCAGGGTAATACTCCGCCGTCACCGGTGTTCCTGGTGGCACCGGCACGTGAACCGGCCGACACGGCTTGCACTTCCCACACTTGTATGCGCATCTCGGCGGTGACGAACCGGGCCCACTCAGTATCCTCCTTACTAAGCTCAAACCAGCCTTCTCTTGCTTCTGTATAAATTCCTACATTAACACAATCACGCATGAAACAATTTATATATATATATATATATATATATATATATATATATATATTTTGCACTCACATCACTCAACAATAAATTATAAAAAATATATATATTTTTAATATTAATACAGACTTATATCCCTTACTAAATAATAAAATATAATTAATCAATAAAATATAATATTTATTTAAAATTAATTTTATTTTATGTTTTTACTAATTTTAAGAATAAAAATGGTATAATTATATATTAATACTAAAATATTAATATATATATATATATATATAAATAAATATAAAAGTAATTTGTCATTGGTCAGAAATGTAACATACTAAGACTAAATTAAATTAGTGTAAAAATAAATATTTAAAAAAATTCTTATTTAATCTAATTGGTAAAAACAACCATTTTTTAACTCGATTTTATTTCGATTTTTAATTTTTAAAATATGAATAAAAGTAAAAATACTTTTTTATATTTTTTAATATTTCATGAATACGATCAAATATAAATATGTATACCTATATATTTAAATTAAAAAAGAAAATGATGCACGAACACAACTCAATGAACTAGATACAAGAATAATTGCTACGAAGACGGAAACACTAACGTGCGCCGCCTAGAAAATGACATGTTTCACGTGGTGGTCACTGCCTTTGCCGATTACCAAGATCCATTAACGTAACTTGAAGGGTGTTTGCTAATGTGAGCCGACAGTGATACATACTATTTTACTGTGTGTGTATTTTATTATAGACAGAGAAAGACCAGTAGGTTAAAATAAAATGGGCCACATTTGTGGACCCCTCATTCTCGTGTGTTTGCTTAATCATGGAGGATCGGTCTATTTATCTGATCACAATACAACAGATCAAACGGCTCCTACTTGCTATGCATAATCATTTCATTAAAATAATTATTTAATTTTATAAATCTTTAATTTAAAAAAAAAAAACATTATAGAATAACCCTAGAAAGATAGAAATTTAAGAAAACAAGCTCTAGAAATATAAATAGTATATCATGCAGAGAAAAAGTGATTAATTAATGATAACATCATAATTTAATAATGATTTAAAGAGGATGAAAAGAAGAATACCTGAAAAGACATATCTACTTTAGCAGACAAATGAGACTGTAAATCTGCATTTACAATAATTAAATAAACAAATAAATAAATAATGAGCATCAAAATGGAAAAATCAAGCAACAAAAATCTTAGTTGAATTAAATTAATTATATTTAATTTAATTTAATTTTTTAGAGTTGCTTACCTGGACAAGGACTGGGGGTGGAGGTGAAAGAGCAGAATAAGAGTACAGCAGAAACAGTTAAGAAGAAGAAGAAGAGTGAAAGACATGGAAATGGAATTTGTGAGATTTTCATGAGTTTGTTGAGGAGATCATGAAATTAATGATTTAGAAGAAGAAGAGAGAGTTTGGTTTGAAGTGAGAGAGAAGAGAGTGAATGTTGTTAAGGAGAAGGTGGGATCCTAAGCTTTGCCATGTTTGGGTCATGGATTCTTTGGCAGCCTTTTTCTACACAACTGTCTAATTTTCAAAACTTTGGATATATAGTCTACCTTTAAACCACACTCAATACTTTATTAATTTATTTATTTATTTATTTATATATAATATTATATGTATGTATTGTGTGCATAAGTTTAAAATATTAGATATAAGATCTTCTGATTTAGTTGTTGTAAGATATGTTGACAAACTTGGAAATTCTTTTGAGAAATATTATTCTTATATGTGTGCATAAGGCGAAATAATATAAATGTCCATAGACTAATATTAATTTCAACTAAATGTTGAGTTTTGATATAAAAAATTAAAATCTCCCCTTAAAAGGATAATTTTTAATTTATAAAATCGAAGCAGAGAGTTGAGGTGATGAAAAATGGATTATGATATCCATTATGATAAATTAGATAAGTAATAAAGTAATTATTTTCAATTTACTCCGTTTGTATAAATGAAGTAGTTGATGCATAAAAGTGGGTGTATAAGACTGAGCGGTATTTCAAATTTAGAGGCATGATAACTATATATAAGATAATTCTAAAAGTTTGTGTCATAACAGGAACATACAAAAGCACTTCTTATTAGATTTAGTCCTAATAATTACAAAGAACCTTTAGAAGTAATCACACAACTTAGACAAACTTCTAAATTGTCTCTTATTGGGAAGAATTTTAAAAACATTTCTCATCTTAAGGATAGGTTTTTCTTAATCTCTTTTAATATGTTATTTTATTGTAGGGATTAAAGATGATATCCAATTAGATGTGAAGGTCAAACAATCGCGATAATTTGCCTCAAGTTTTCATATTTTGTTTCAATTAAGGTAACTTTTTAAACTTTATTTGTTATATTTGGTCAAGAATGAGATTGAAAAAAACATGGGTGAGTTTCAAGTTCGATTAGGCTGAAGGTGGCTATAAAAGTGATAAAATCATAGTTATGCTTCTTGATTCCAATATTTAATACTCCTAATTGGAACTATTTTCAAAGTTAAAGATAGAACTTTGAATTTTAAATTGATCATATATTCGTTGGCAACAACTTCAACAATAGATAGATATAACGTTGTAGATGACGAAAGTTTGAAATTTGCAAGGGAGGATTAGACCAACCACATGTAGTTATTCCAAAATGAGATAGGGCAAGTATACAAGTAGCTTGAAGCAATCCTCATATGGATGATGGTAGACAAAATTTGATATTTTTATTCCTACTAGGAATATACCCACTAATAATCACAAAATGCGAATGAACCTACTACTTTGCTATGGCTCTAGAGTTGACAAATAATGCAGGCGGAGTAGGTGATGTGCGGTTAGAATGTGACTCGAGTGAGGATACTGGCTTGAAAGATATTGATAGAACTTCAAATGTTAGCTCTAGTAAAAATAAATTAAGTTTCTTTGGTCGTGTGACAGATGAAACCACTTGAAAACTACTAAGTGCTAGCTTCCATTCATTTATTTTTTAGGTCAGATATGCATTATCCGCTCTTGTTCCACGTAATACACTTGAAAAATGTCAACAATTATGGAAAAAAAATATGAAGTTAGCAGTTGGGAAGTACGCTCTAAACAACAAGTTCACCGCTAAACTATTTTTTCTAATTGGGTTTGACTTGAAGTCATTTACTTCGATGGGATATGCTCATTTAGATTCTATGCAAGACAATGTGCAAGCACTTCTTTGTGGCATGTGACTGAATTTCTATCGTAACCTTCTTGCATACTGAATACACATTCATCATATTATTGGCCTATGAAATCTTATCTTATTGGGAACTGTACTCATCATGGGTCATAGTTATCGAATATCGGTATAAGCAGGTGTTGAACGAAATGAAGGATTTTTATCATGTTAATCTCAAGTACAATAAGGCATGGAGATCCCTGTAGCATGGAGACCCCTACAATATGCTCTAAGCTTTGCAAATAGTAAGACAACCAAGTCATATAAGCTGCCTCTGGCATACTTTACACTATTGCATTTTCTAACTTAGGTATCATTACTTATACACGAGTGAGAAATGATGATATTTTCTTATACTTATTTTTTACTTCAAATGCATCATTTTTGGCTTCCTATCCTATGTTTATTTTGTGGTTGCCAGTGATGAATCATGTTCTAAATATAATATAAAGGGTTGATTTTAAATACAATTGCCTAAGATGCTAGTGACAATATCTTCCCCCTTGCTAATGGTTTTATAGGTAGAAAGGACAACACTTCGTGATCTTGGTTCCTTTTAAAATTGAAGCAAGCAATTGATATGCATATTGATCTTATTATTGTTTCTAACCATTATACAATTATAAGTATTGCTTGCATACATGTGTACCCTGATAGCGCACACGTTATATGTTACTATCACTTGAGAAATAATTTGGTGCAATATGATGGTGAGGAAATAGTTGTACATACGTATAATATGCTTCCCGATCTACTAACAAGAGAAGCACATGCTTTTACTTTTCAATATTGCACACCTAGAAAATAAAGCCCAGTTCGAACTACTTTTCAATTGTGAGAATAAAAATGCAGAAAAATATGCTTCCCTGATCTCATACCTAGAAAGTATTTCAAAATGGGTTATACTTCCCGGGTGTGTATTACCGAGAAGTAAATAATTCATTGCCAAAGTATCCTTTTGAAAAAAGAAATCTTAAAGATTATCAAATTTCTTGAATAAAATTAGATTGACATATATATATATATATGTATATATAATTTCATTCACTATGTCATTTAAGTACAATACTCTCATGAAGATTAAATAAGTTATGTTTGAAATATAATAAGTTGTACTTTCCTAATCAATGAATGATTGCTCAAATATAACATACACTATATTCCTAGACTTCTGAATGTCCATAATGATTGTTTAGACCATAAATCATGGATGTACATACTATAAATAATAATCCAATTTTAAACCATGATAGATAGAATAGATTTCAATTATGCTATACCAAACTTTAGGATAAAAAATTGTATAGAGATCTTTGGATTAACTAGGACATCATCACACTTCACCCATCGAGTACGAAAACAAGAGATGACTTACATTTTGTTACATTCAACTAATTCAGCTGCTTTCTAGTAGTCGCAAGTAGAAAGCAGTACAAAATAAGCTCTACCTTTCAGTTCCCATGGCCGAAAGCATCTAATGACATCTGAAGGGACCTAAACATTGAGAAGCAATTGTCATAATATACTTTTTGGTATTTCAAATGGAGAAGTAGATCATATTTTGCATTGCTTTTCAAAATTTATGATTGGAAAGTACATGTACTTCTATACTTTTTCAAAAAAAAAATAATTTTATTAAAAATAAAAAAGTAACATCAAAGTGTTGTAATGATACCTCATTTTAACACTTGGTGCAATGAACTCTTTGAATCTATTTAGAGTTTTAGACTATGTCGGGACATCATAGAAACATCCTTTAGTAACAAGTCTCTTACAACTTTGTCCTCCTCTTGAAGTGCTTTTATCTTTATAAAGGTAACTTTCTTAGACTTTTCTTTCTTATTCTCCTTCTTTCTAGCCATTACGATAACCTCTAAAGAAGTAACATTATCATCGACAAGGGTAATAATGTTGGTCTTACCATGTTTACTCCTCCGTTGAAATTATAACAAAATAAATTAAATATATACAAATAAATTTTCAATCCAAATTTAAGGATTCAATATAAAAATTTAATAAACTTACCAAACCAAATGGAGTAATGACTATCTTTGTGGTTATAATTTGTTATTCGCTCTCTTGATCATTTGTTGAAATTGAATTAACCGTGATGATCTTTGTTATTTTTATATATTGACTAACAACTCCATCCAAGTTTAGCTGCTCATCCATATCCAACTTTCATTCTTTATTCTCCTTAGTTGTCACTTCAGACACATTTTCATTCTTTTCACTTTTCTATACTTACTAAACTTTCTGTATGTCTTAGGTTTGTGAATGGACCTCAACATTCCCTACATTACAGGCTCATGTGCATGCTTCCTAAGCTTCTAATGCTAATTCTTATGCCTAATTCTATCCTCTACTATAGGCTTCTCTACTTACTCGATAGACTCTAGGGCATACTTTTTTACATGCTGAATAGCCCCTGTCACAGATTCCTGTACCTACTCACTCGTTTTTACTCCTCCTTATGATTATCCTTGTTCTCAGCATGTTTTCTATTGTTTTTAACTTCCCTTTCATAATCATCTTCCTCTTCATCTTATCGACCTCCATCATTGTCACCAATATTAGAATTACTCTCTTAAACTACATGAATTAACAACTCGTCACGTAAATAAGGTAAGTTCAATTGAACTGCTTCACAGTAGTGATTGTTAAAAAGCAAAAAATAAATTTACTATTTTCTGATACTAGACTCCGGGAAGCAGATTGTTATAGATTGCACCTATTATTGATTAACTATAGCGGTTCCAGTTCAGAACTACTTCTTGATAAACATGATCAGAAAGCTACTATAACAATCTACTTCCCAATTCAGGAAATCAAGAAAGAATATAAAATTCACAAATCCGATTATGTATGATCGAAAAGCTACTCTCACAATTTTCTTCCTAGTTTGACCAATCGAGAAGTAGTACAAAATTTGCACGGGTTCTCGGTTTTCATGACCGAAAAACTATTGTCACAATTAGCTTTATGAAATTTTCACCTGAGAACAATACATATTTTGTACTGCTTCTCGGTAAAGATTACTGAGATTCACTATTATTTTGCTAGAAAAATAATAAAATTAAATTTATTTCTTCTTATTCCTTGAGTTCTTGAAAGATATCCTCTAAGGTTTCAATTCTTCTCCTGTTATCATTCACTTTTACTAGAATTTCGGTAAGTAACCACCACTTCATTATTTAGAATATGGTGTTTTGACTTTTTTAACTCTTAATTTCTTTCTTAGTTCTGCAAAACGATCATCTTTATTCTCCGTATCCTATTTATTACTTAAACAATAGACAATGTAGTTATTTTTTTTTTTAATTACTTCTAAACATTGAACCCTACTATATATAAACAATAAAGACTAAAACTTACCATATATCCAGTGCCAAGATGATATTGAAATTGATCATTATTTATCTTATCATCATCCACTCACGGCTTGGAAAGGGTATCTGCAATAAAGTCCACCATAATTTATTTATATTTCTTCTTCTTCTCTTTTTTAAAGTTGTACTTTCTCGCTCCCAATATCAATTCTCTGTTTATTATACATATAATATTATTAAAAATCTACTATACAACTAAAAACTAATGCAAAGATATTTAAATTATTCAAATTGGCATTATAGCTTTTATATTGGCATAAGGGTTTCGAGAGCCCCCAAATTTGACTATATTTTTCAAGTTAACTCTCCAACTTCGCGAATGGTCAGTCTAGTCTCTTAACTTACGAATACGAGTTCAATTAAGCTCTCGAGACCCTTCCTCAAAAAATATTTAATCATTTATTTAAAGTGTTGCATTTGGTTTTGTTTGATCATGGAGGTTAATGACCAAATCTAGACAACTCTCTTGCAACCACCATTGCTTTTCAAATAAATGAATGTTATTTTATAACCAAAAAGCATAAAATAAATCATAATTGCATGTAATAGTTTCCACTATTATCTAAGGACATCCATAAAAGTTGAAGGTCTTTACATCTTCTTTCTTGTCTTTGAAATTTGAATAAATAATTTGTTTTAACCATCACTCTATTTAAAAATATAATCCATGTATATAATTATATATGTATCAACTTTTTAAAAAAATATAGAACATTATATTAGTTACACATAATATTATTTAATAAGACAGTTACTTCTGATCATCCAACAACTTTATTGGTCATAGTCTTTGTAAGAGCATCTCCAATAATATGTAAATTAAGAATTTCTCTACGGGCACGTCAGCGACGAGGAGAAATTTTTTAAAAATGGATTTCCAATAGTTGATTCTGTTTCCAATGTGAAATTGACGTGACATATTTTATTATTTACACAATGAACTTCAACTGATATTGTAGAGAGTCGAATACACAGCTAACCTATCTAAATAAATATTATTATATTATTTTATTAAATTAATCTTATCATCTGTCTTTTTTACGGTAGAGATTTAATTTAGTTTAAATTTCTAATAATTATAAAATAGAAAAAAGATATTAGATGGTGACTACTGCATCATTATTTTTAATAGACGCGGTCTATTGCTAAATATTTAGCCACGTCATTATTCACGTTCTCTATTTTACACGGCCACATTATCTCGCATCCACGTTCTATTGGAGATGCTCTAAGAGCATCTCCAATTGAATGTGAGTGTGAGATGATGTGACCGTGTAAATAAAAGCTGTGAAGGATGATATAGCAAAACTTTTATTGAAGAATAATGTAATTTAAAAGTAATCATATAATGGTTATTGACCGTCATTCTCCTTCTTCCTTTTTTAAATTAATTTTTAATTAAAATTAAATTATGTAATAAAATTATAAATACAAATAATAATAATAATAATAAATTACAAATGTTAGAAATCTAATAAATAATATAAAATGTTGAATCAGTATATTTACTTCACCATCTAAACTATATTTAAAAACTCTAATAACCGGCATTTATTTGAAAATTTATCATGTCATTTGGATATTTAAAAATAAAAGTATAATTAAAACTGTATTTTTTAAAATATTTTTTGCATTGGTAATATGTTATAGAGAAATTTTAAATCATCAGACCATTCCACATAACTAATGAAAATTCATTATTTGACATGATTGGTTATTTCAATATGTTATAACTAAGACAATACGCAGCCTGGTCTTTTCGAAAATTTCTTTTTTTTTTTTTACGAAAGAGGCTTTACATTGTCTCTCTATATTGAAGTGGACGAATTTTTAAAACGAAATTTCTTAGACGAGAGAATATTTTTTTTTAAAAATATCTAATTGCTGATTTTTTAAATTATTTTTTTATTTATTTATGGGTTATTTTCATTTTTGTTATTTTATAACTTTTATTTACATCATATAGTCCAACTTTTAAAATTTTACAAAAATAATCTTTCAAACTTTCACTTTCCAAAAATGAACCAAATTGACCATTTTATCCTTATATGAAAATCTTTTACACTGATCTGTGAAGGTGCGAAGATGGTCTGTGAAGAGGACCTTCATATATGTGATGGTCTATTTTTAAAAATCAAAGTTTGAGTTAGGGATGGCAATTCTACCCGCATACCTGTTTATCCATGGATACCCGCCCGCTATGGGCAGATATGGATATACCCATTAAAGTTGGTGGGCGGATATGGATAGAAAATCTATACTCGTTAAGGATAATGATAAGGATATGGTTACTGTAAAATATCCTTACCCATATCCTCTACCCACAAAATAAAATAAAATATAATTTAAAAGAAATTTCTTTATTTTGTTGAAGTCATATTACTTCACGATAACTCCAGATTTTCACATAAAGATTTTTTTATTTTACTTTATATATGAATTATTGTGATTATGATAAATCTTAGAAAATTAGCGGAAGAAATTATTCACGAGTGGAACATAAAATATTTGTGTTATTATTTTTTTTCCCGATGGTAACTCGGGCTAAGAACTTCAAACATTAATAACACTTATATTTTCCGACTATCTTATTTGAAATTTTAGTTAAAAGAGTGTCAGGATTGTTGTTTTAGTTTAAATTTATTTTTTTTATAATTTGAATTAATTTCGTGATTGAATTGAGATTAATTTTGTGTTTATAATTTGAATTAATTTTGATCATAGGGTATACCCATGGATAAATCCATATCCGCGGATAAATACCCGCATCCTTACCCTGTTAACTTAAAAGGATATGGGAAAGATATGGATAGAAAAAAATTTAGAGGATAAGGATATGGATACTGGCATATCCGCCCATATCCTGCCTATTGTCATCCCTAGTTTGAGTGGCTCAAAAATAGAAATAAACTTCTAGTGATTTAATTTTGAATTTTTAAACTTTATTTGGGTTATTTTATATAAATTTTCCGGGTTATTTTTAATATTTTATTTTTATTTTTTTAAAGATTTTCTACTAAAATAATATGGTTATATTTTAAAGCATCTCTCTCTTATATTTTAAAGATTTTCTACTAAAATAATATTGTTATATTTTAAAGATTTATATGTGTTTCCCGTTCCTAAATCTGTAAAAGACTCAGATAAGATATCTATTAAAAATGGTCTAAATTGCAATAATTTTGTATGGAACTATAAATTAATCATATCATCTCCTTCATTGACATTCAACGTGATTATTTTCAGTTATATTTTATAAATAAATCAATATTATTTATATATATTAAAAGAAAAGTATGATCTTTTAATTTGTATTTTTGTATATAAGTAATTGGACTATAAAATAATTATTACATGAGTGTGTAATTATATAAAACAGTATATTTTTATAATATAATATTTATTTAATTCTATAAATTATCATGCGGGTATAAAAGGATAAAAATATTCAATAAATTTAAAAATAAAAAATGTAATAATAATTTTAAATATAAAAATAAATATGTAACTTTTTTTTTTCTTTTCTAGAAAAAAAATTATTATAACATTCTTTTAAAATATTTAATAATAAAATTAATCACATAAAAATATATTTATTATATTAAAAAATAAAATATTTAAATAATGTAATTAAAGAATATTTAAAAAAAAAAAAAGGCCTGTGTAAAATTTTAAAATGGTTGTGTTGAAAAAAAAAATTATACAGAAAATATAATTAAATGAAAAGGATATTAGAAAAAATTTTTAAAAAAAAGATATAGCTAATTTGTTTCACATGTGGAGCAACTAAACTAGTTGAGATACGGAAGATGGTGGTAACAGTAGGGTTACCATTTTTCAATAAATAAATAAATAAATATATATATAGATATAATATTTTTTAAAAAGGATTGTGAATTATTTATATTAAAACATTAAAAGTATAATTAAAAAAATGGACATAAATAAATAAATAATATAAATGACGTATTAAATATAATTGAGTAGTGTAATTAATATAACTTTTATTTATTTAGTTATTTAAAATTTTATATAATTATTCAAACTTAAAAATAAGTAGAATATATACTATGTTTATTATTATTAAAATACGTTTTAAAAAATTTTCAAAATTAAATTATATATATAGAATTAACTAATATGGGACTAAGTAATTCCATCAATCAGTTTCAAATTTAATAAATATATATATATATATATATATATATATATATATATAACTGTGCCAAAATTAAAAATTAATTATTACGATCAAGTATTTACGTCTAGATCTAATATTTAGTAGATACTTTTTAAATAACTAAAATAATTAAAAATTCAATATTGTGAAGTATGATTATTATGGTTCAACCACCAGTAATGACCTACCTTGGAATATTTTGGTACTTGGAACACACATGCAATGTGAGGGTCCCAAGCACATATATATACCTGATTGTTCCATTTGTACAATTTAACATGGTTTTCACGTAAAATAAACACATCCCAGGAATTGGAAATTAATTTTAAGGCATAACACCTCTTAAGCCTATCCACTCACCACCCAACCCACCACTAGGATTTCAATAACATGGTAGCTGAAGTGATGACGAACCAGTTTGCACACCCCACCCTTATAGAATTATAAGATAGGAGTGTGACACCTACCTTAATATAATAATTAAAACCTGAAATATTCAGCGGTTTAATATTATATAAATATATGTATAAATCAAAAGAAAATTTCAAAATTTTTCATAATAAAGAAATAGATTTTTCTAAAGTGTTTACAAATTCAACAGCCAAAAAAATATATAAATTTTAAATTAAAAAAAAATAAAAGTCCACGATTTCAACTAAATATAAGGATAATGAAAGAAAAACATGTTGATGAAACGCCATGATCCAAGTATGAGACAACACCAATCCGATCGGAATATATCTGTACTCAACCTGAAATTTTATCTCCAGATTACAAAATAGAAAGAAATAGAAAAAATGATAGTGTTAGACTATGGACTAGTCTACGTTAGCATTCATGTTCCAAATATACACACACAGAATGTCCTAAACTCGTTGTAGATATGAGCATATAATGCAAGTCTCTACGGATTCCCTAAAATCCTTTACAACACAGAACAGTCCAAACAAGCCTATCAAATAAACAAATTATCGATTATCTTCATTAATCCACATAAACCATTTCATGACTTATCACTTATCAATAATATTACTCTCTATAACTTCTAAGCTAAACAATGCAGTACCTGCTAATAAAATATAAGCCACACGCACACGGGGTCGAGGGGAGCCGCTCTCGTGGGGATTCTGAGGCAGCGCCCCAGAAGTTAAATTTTCAGTAGTGGGTTCTTGTAAAGTTTTGATTAAGAAATTTCATGTTCGATTGAATTTACTCCTTAACCAAGTTTCGATTTCATCCTTTAAAATCTACCTAAAATAGCACCCGAACTCATCCAATTATGTGTCTACTTCATTAAATTAAATTCAGACACACAAACAGTATATTACCAGTCCATTAACAGTCCAATTCGTCACCATAATGATTAACAAGCAGCACAAACCAAAAATACAGTCCAGGGTCAACACAAGAATTTAATTCAATTTAACATAATAATGTCCAAGTAGCTAACAGCAGAAAACATATTTTATATCAGTATAGTAACAATGTTGGCCGAAGTCCAGTAACGGTAATTCAGTAAGGCTGAATTCGAATATTTCAGTATCAGTATTGGCACTTCAAGCTATTAAATTCAGTGTGAGGATCCTCTATTCCTAAGTATGTCATGGATTCTACTGAAAGTTGTCCTACGGGCAATTATTATTTGTTTCATTATTATTCACCAGTTTAGTTTACCAAGTCTAGATTGGTTTACCAATTATTTACCAATTCGTTCCATACCAAGCAAGACATACACATTTGGTTTAAACAATCAAAGGGATGATTCGGGTAAGGCTAACAGAACAACAAACATGACATATGCAACATATAGTGGCAATATATCATACATATATCGGACAAAAGACGAGCTGCTAACCTAAAATAGCAGATAACAGCAGTTAGCAGATTAGCTACTCCTCAGCCCGAGCAGCCCTTTCCTCTTGACCTTTTACAAAACGCAAACTAGAAAAATATTAATCACAGGACTTAGGATTCACAACTGAATCCTAACTCAGACTATTTTACTCCTAACTGAACCGGACAACCCTAGATTAAATACCAAACTTCTACAGAATAATGACGTTTACCGCAATAACTCAAACAACGACACGGTCATACGCCGCAAACCCAAACTCGAACCAGAACTTTGATATGGAAACACACCTAAATGGAGTTTAGAATGTAACTATTAAGATACAAACTAGAAATCATGATTGAGACTAAGACTAAGAAGAACAAGACTTGCCGAAATGAAGCCGAATAAGAAAAGTAATCAATGACGACCATACGTCTAGGGTTTTCTATAAGACTTTATATGGTGGCTAATAATAGAACACTCTTTCTAGACTCGAGAATTTATAATTTTAATTCTATACTCTCAAAATATCACCCAAACACCCCTATTAAAACTGAATTAAAACGCCTTTAATTCTAGACCCGAAAACCATCCGTTACAAGCTACGTTTGAAGGGTTAAAATGACTTAAAAATAAATAAAAATAAATATAGTTTAAGGGGTTAAAATGACTTAAAATAAATAAATAAATATATAGAGATTAAAATGAAACTACACAGAGTTTAGAGTTAAAGAAAAAAAATTGTCAAATCTAAATAGATATTTATGCATTCAAATAAATAACAAGTGATTCTCATTATATTTCATCATTTTCACTCTCTTATCGAAGTTTGTATATTCCTCAAGTTCAAAGATTGTTAAATATATAGAGTCAAAATCACTATCTCATTATTACTATGTTGTACCAAGGGTTAAACCGTAATTTTATTCTTTTTTACATTTTACAGTATAGTTGTGACATTACTTTGCTAAATGTTATTGTTGGGCCTTATTCCCACTAGGGATCCTTACCTTTGATCTGGGGGAATTCCTTGTCTGTGACTGAAAAGTAGGAGCCTATTGGTTGCTTTAGTATTTGTTGTGGGCTTCGTTATGATGAATTTTTATCAGCCCAAATATTTTGATCAAAGTCTATGAAACTTCACTTTTCTAATTTATGGATGCAGGTAGATGATGTATTCTACGTCCACACATTCTGGGGTCTAGTCAATGCGCTCTCATATATCCCGGATCTTCTAGGCTACTATACAACTATTTAAAAGCTTAGCTCTTAACAGAATAAATGTCTAACTAACCCAAATCGATCTACCGGGATTAGTTATCCAAATATGTTGAATTAGTGACCAACTATTGATTTTTCTTGGATCGCTCCCTATAAGTGGGACTTATCATCAATAATTTGATCTCTCTGAACACTTCAGCAAGACCATAAGAAATCATTCATCGTTCTAAAAAAAATCATTTGTCAAACTTTAAACCCTATCCATTAACCAGACCTAAGAACCAATGACTCCATCAAATGAGGCAGAGCCCCAAACATCAAGGGGTTAAAGCCTTCGACGAGATTTAACCACAACCATTACTACTTCTATTGTACTCTATCAATGGAGATACATAGTGAATATTATTACTGATTGGGTGCATATTATGTATTATTTATGTTTACTTCCCTATTTATTTTTTGACTAAGTAAAAGGGTTTGATACTTAATTTCTTTATTTTATGATTTTGTGTAGATTGGAGATGATTTTGCAATTAAGAAGAGATATAAGGGTTAAAAGGACAATTTGCAAGGAAAGGATATTGAAGATCCAGTCAAAATTCAAGTTCAACAACAATTTTAGTTTTTATTCAAATTTCTAAATTTAGATCTTTTAAAATTTTGATTTTTAAAGTTCTGTTATGAGATTATATAAGTTTTGAGAGAGAAACAGATGGAGGTTAGACTTTCTATTTTCTGTATATTTTGAGTTTTTATTCTAAGTTTTATTTTTGTACGTACATTTTTAATTCTAGAATGATAATGGTAGCTGTGCCCGTAGCTAACTAAACTTTCATAATCCAGTAAAGTAATTTATTCCCTTTTAAACTCGTTGTGAGAACTGTTATTTATTGTTTATATTATTTAGCATTTATATATTCTCTACTTTACTTGATTTAGGTTGAATGTGCTTTTATATTTGATTGATTAATATAAGCAGTTAATTAATTGATTATTCTAGCATCCTGCTATTCGATTAGATTAAATTATGCATGTTTAATTTAATTGATTTAGGTAGCAAATAGTGTATATGTCGTGCTGTGAGAACCCTGCGGTCATAAATAAATAAGCGCGTTGAGTGATTTGTTTGTTATAGACATAGGTCTTCCTAGTTTTTAATGTAACCTACAGTTTAGGTTAGTGGCTGGTTAGTAGGCGCTAAGTCCAATCAGTCTAATAATGAGAGAAGATTTATTGTTAAGCGTTGAGTCGACAATTATAACTATGTCCGAGTGTGTTTCCCCAAGATATAATCCTAAATGTAGATCTAATTACAGTGTTGACTTTGTGTGTATTTGTTGACTTTGTGTGTATTTCACATATGGGTTTTTAGGTAGTGATTTTTGGTTAGCAATTTTGAAATGTTTGGGATAAATTTTTTTATTAAATATTACATTTTAATTAACGATTCTTTATATATTAACATGAAATAGGTGTCCACAAATCGTTAATTAAAAAAATTCTATTTTATTTTATTAATTTGTGAGTATTATTAAAATACCTTAATGTGAATTTCTACTATTATTTTTTATTTTTTATTTAAAACAAAAGTATTTATTTAACATCATTTTAGTTTTTTATTTTTTAATAATTAATGTAAATTTTAATATTATATTTATTCTTTTAATGTGATTAAAATTTTAAAATAATTTTTAACTAATTAATTTATATTTTAATTTTTTTAGTTAATTGAAAACTATAATATTATAATTTTAAATTACAATATGAAGAAAACATATTCAAAAGGAATATTATCACTTAAAAAAATAAATAAATTATACTATTAGTTAAATGATAGGTTATGACAAACATTTTCATGATCTTCTCTTATACAATTGATTAATAATTAATGGTATTGTTAGTGATAAGCTTGTTGAGACCTTTCTATAAAAGGACAACTTCACATTACTGTAATAACATAAAAATAGTCAATTTTGTGTGTGTATGCATAATTGTATGAACTTGTATGTCTGCTTCTGTGTGTTTTTTTTTTTCCATTTATATATATATATATAATTTTTTTTTTTGTATTGTTATTATTATTTTAATTTATTATTTCACTATATTTTATGAAAAGTTTTACATAATTGCCCATGGGTCACAGTAGTTATGAAGCATCCAAAACCTTGATTTTAATATTGTGGTGACACAAAAAAAGAAATGTTAAATCACAGAGCTTGTGATGGACTTCTTGTCTCCTCTTTATCTTGATTTGTTAGATTCTTTTGGGCAATAAAGAGTGGACAAAATTTGTTGAATTACAACTATTTGAAAAACAGTTAACATTTTAAAAAATAAAATAAAATAATTTGAAAAAATATTCAATTTTCTGCTTAGTTGTATGTACCCTACCATCCATGTTAATATTGGACAACTGAACAATTAGTTCAAATGACTGTTTAAAAATTATAAAATAAAAAATAAAAAGGTACCAAAAATAGTCTTCATAATATTTTAGGATTTTTGAAAAAAGGAAAAAAATCAATCATCTTGGAATTGGAAGAAATATAATAATAATAATAATAATAATTATTATTATTATTATTATTATTATTATTATTATTATTGGTAATTTTTCACTTTTGGGCCAATCCAAAATCAAAATCTTTATTTTATTCCACAATTAGAAATCTTTCAAAAGTAAACAAATAAAAAAATATTTTTTGCAACAAATGAACCAAGTTTACTATTTTACCCTTGATATTAGAAAACAAAACAAAAATAAAATCAGAATTCTCAATCTACCCCTATGTTGACCGTTTGAATCCAAAACCATATCTCCTCCCTCGTCACATTCAACGTTCACTGCTCCGACATCTGGTCTCTCCTCCTCTCCACTCTTTACTTCTCCAGCAGAGACTCCATCTTCAACTTTCACTCCGTACAATGCCCCAATTCCGCAAATTTCCTCTCTAATTCCACCAGAAGATAAATTTATTAATAGTCCTCACACAATAGGAAAATTCATCACGTTCTTAGAACACCAAATTCAACCTTATTTGTCCCTTAACAATTCATAAGCATGTCTGCACGTGTCTCTCCAATATATTTCTGAAAATTCATCTTCCATCACAACTCAAAGGTATGTTTTTAAAGTTTTTTCATTCTTGAGCATGGTAGTGTTAATGTTATGGTGCAGGGGTGTAGGGGTCTTGAATATGTGATTTTAGAGTTCATGGTAACGTCAATATGGATATTGGATGGTGTTTGGAGTCAATTGTATGGTATAGGACTGCAATTTTACGAGTTAGGGTTGAAATTCCCGATTTTTACGTTTTCCAGTGATTTTCTGGGTTCCATACCTTGAAACTGTCCAAAATTATACCATTTCCTGGTTTTCATGCATGGAAACAGACCTACATTTTTTGTTAGTGATTTCCTAGTATCAACACCAGTAAATAGGCCAAATGAGATCCTATTTCGGGGTGTCTATATCGGGAAATTGCTTTGATGCATTATTTTTTCCCGCGTTTAAATAATTTGTGTTTTCTTTTTTCAGAAATGGGTTTGAAAAAGACACTAGTGTACTTCAAGTTCGTTGTGGAGAGTGTAAAAGATTTAGGACATGTCATTCGCACGTGCCCAAACAACCATATCGAAGTTTCGGATTTAGAGGAATCATCACAAAATGAAGATTTGACACAAGCAGCGAACCCCCCCCCCAAGTTGAAAGCTCCTCTGGGGATATACCATTCCATTCGGAAGCTAACTCACCCCATTCTCTTTTACTTTAGATATATCACTTTTGTTATGAGTTTGTTTGAGCATCGTTTATCAAATGCTTTTTTTCGAATATGGTTTGGTTGTTGAATTTGGTTTGGCTATAAGTATGATTTTGAATGCAGATATTAGTGTGTTTATAACATTGGCTGTAAGTATAATTTGGTTGTTGAATATTAGTGTGTTTATAACATTATTTTTTTGTTAATATTATAGTAAATAACTTTACTTTTTAATGTCAGAATACATAACTTTGTTTTGTGGTAAATATTACTATGTTTATTGAAAATGTTCTGGTTACTTGTGTTATGTGTGCATCATTTATGTATGGGTGAAAATGAATTATAAAATCGATAAGCAATGATATGTTTCCAGTTAAATGTACCGGGAAATGGCAACCACATATAACTGTTTTCCGGTGTTGAGGCATGGAAACTGGAACTCAAAATTTCAGTTTCCAAGTCAGTATACCGGGAAACTGGACCTAAATTTGCTTATTTCCAGCTGTTTATGTATGGAAACAAGGTATGTATTTTCTAAGATATATACAGGGAAACAGTTCATTTTGAGCATTGTTTCACGATGTTGAGGCATGGAAACTGAACCTCAAATGACAATTTTTAGGTAATCATACCGGGAAATTGGACCCAAATTTGTCTATTTTCGGTGTTGAGGCATGGAAACATGTCATCGGTTTTCTAAGATCTAAACCGGAAAATAGTTCATTCTGAGCAATATGTCCTGGTATGAGACCATGGAATTGACCTTTGTCAGATTAATTTAAGATCCAAACAAGTTAAAATACACTTGAGACCACTTAGGAGTCCAACACTGATCAATTGTAACTTGGAGTTTTGATGTTCATTCCAATGGACATGTAAGAGTAGCACATGATGGACTATAAACTACTACATAGGTCATGCAGAACACCTTGTTTTTTTACTTTTTCAATGACAATATTTTATGATACAATTGCGTTTAACTAAGTGAAAGCAAGTGTAATCATCCACAGTTAGCCATTTAAAGCTACTAAAGATCAAAATTAAGCAACTTATATAAATAAACAATGTCATAAAAGCCTGCATTAATATGTGAGAGTTTTGTTAAACCAAAAAAAAATACTCTCTAATGGTAGTAGTGGGTGTGGCAGGTTGTTTGGAGTTGGAATGGATGTAATTTAATGTCGTAAAACATAGTTTCCATGTCAGTATGCCGGGAAACTGAACCCAAATTTACCTATTTCTCAATGTGTACGCATGGAAATAAGGCATGTGTTTTCTAAGATATATACCGGGAAACAATTCATTTTGAGGATTGTTTCCCGGTGTTTAGGCATGGAAACAAGTCATTGGTTTCCTAAGATCTAGATCGGGAAACAGTTCATTTTGAGCAATGTTTCCCGGTATGAGACCATAGAAATGGCCATGTTAATATGTTATCCAACTCTTAACACCGGGAAACGGAACAAAATTGACCTGTGTCCCAGTATAGAGGTATAGAAACATGGCAATGAGTTTTCTAGGTACAGGCCGGGACACAGTTCATTGTGAAAATGGTTTCCTGCATTCCATGGTAAGATACCGGGATGTAGTAAATAATTAAAATATTTCTATGGTTTAGAACTGGGAAATGGTGAAAATATTTACATATTTCCGAGTTTTGGGAGAGGGAAACTACCCGTTTCATTTATATTTTCAAAAAATAAACCCTAGAAATGACTATAAAGCTCAGGTCATTTCCTTCCATGAATATCGAAAAACGGATGTAAGATTAGACTGTTTGCGGCCCTTAATTCCGGAAAATCAATCAGAACTTTTATAAACCCATGACAGTCTGTTTCATTGCTTGCATATTAGGATATAGACAAACAAAAAATTAGTTTCCATAACGAGGAACGAGGAAATATATTAGCTTATTTCCAACCCTCCATACCGGGAAATGTATGTCAAATTGACCTATTTCCAGCCCTTAATACTGGAATGTCACTGGGAACTTTTACAACCTTTAACATTCTGTTTCACTTCTTGTATAGCGGGATATAGGCAAAAATATCAATAGTTTCCGTCAATTAGAACAAGGAAATATATTGGCCTTTTTTCAGCCCTTAATACCGGGAAACATGTGTCATATTATTGCCCTTAAGGCCAGAAAATCACTATGAAATTACAAATTATTTTAATGTGTTAAAAGAGGGACACAACCTATTTCAATACAATTATAATTTTTCCGAAATAAATTGTTGCAACCAAAATCATACTTGTAGTTATATGCCTATTTCAATACCTATTTCAACAAGCAATCCAAAATCGATTAAAAAAAATTTGATAAACGATGCTTAAACCAAAATCATAACAAAAGTTATATATCTAAAGTAAAGGAGACTGAGGTGAATCAGGAACTTTGATATGTTTGTTTGGGCACGTGTGAATGGTATGTCCTAACTCCTTACACTCTCCACACTAGACTTGTCGGCGTCGCTTCCGAGGAGCACCCATAGTTTATGTGGCATTGTCACCTGACCCATCATTAGTTGCATCATGAAAACCTATATTATTTGTGCCTCCATTGCGCCCAATTCACCTTGAAGTACACTAGTGTCTTTTTCAAGCCTATTTTTGAAAAAGGAAAAGATAAATTATTTAAAAGTGGGA
This sequence comes from Cardiospermum halicacabum, assembly GCA_031304145.1. Lineage (NCBI taxonomy): Eukaryota > Viridiplantae > Streptophyta > Magnoliopsida > Sapindales > Sapindaceae > Cardiospermum > Cardiospermum halicacabum. Next base: position 26,870,784 of record CM062391.1, on the reverse strand, counting down.
AAAACCGATGCATCGACACTGTTTTTCAGCCTACAGACCTGGAAATAGAAGTAATTTCTGTCTATTTCCAGGTGTTGACACTAGGAAATCACTGACAAAAAATTCATGTCTGTTTCTATGCATAAAGGAAGGGAAACAATTAAAATATGCCCCTATATCCCGGTATGGAGGCCGGTAAATGGTTTTCCTCTTATGAAGGCTGGAAACTTGTCTTCTAATAGACTATTTCCCGGGCTTCAACAATGGAAATCACCGGTAGATATTATCTCATCTGTATGCCGGTACTGTGACCTGGAAATAGGTAAAAAATCACCTATGTCCCAGTATGGATGTTTGGAAACCAAGAAATTATTTACCAGCATGTGTCACAGTATCAATGTACGCAAATTAAATTGAATCATTTTTAGCCATGAACACCGGGAAATGATGTTAATTTGGGACAGTTTCCTGGCATGGACACTAAGAAACAGCTGGAAAACTACATTCGGGAATTTCAACCCTAACTCGTCAAATTTTATTCCAATACCATAGAATTAACACGAAACACTATCCAAAATCTATAAAGTAACTCTAAAATCATTAGTTCAAGACTCATAAACCCCTAGACCATAACATTAACTCTACAATGCTCAAGAATGAAAAAATTTTAAAAACATATCTTTGAGTTGTGATGGAAGATGAAGTTTTAGATACGTAGTGGATAATTATATGCTGACATTCCTATGGATTGTTAAGGGACAAATAGAGGTGAATTTGTTGTGAATTTGGTGTCCCAAGAATGTGGGGAATTGGAATTGTGAAAGTTAGATTTCCAATACAACTGGGGATTATTTTTCCTAATGTGTAGGGACCATAAGCAAATTTCGTGAGGGGCTTTTATTGAATATGGTGGGTTTATATGTGAATATTATTTTTGAATTCAAATATTTAAATTGAAGGGGACCTTCAATATCTTTAAAACAAATAAATATAACTTAAATTGATTTTAAATTGTTTTTCTAAGGGAAGGGGTATAAAGGTCTTCTTGATTTATTTATTGAATTATTTATTGAAAATTATAATAATAATAATTATTATTATAATTAGATTGTTTAATATCGTAAAAATTTTAATTTTGATTTAAAACTGTAATAAATTTAATTTTTTGGACCACTTATACAAATCACCCTAAAATTTTGGAATGTCCCAAACTATATTTTTAAAGTGAAATATTTTAAATTTTCTTGTCACACATTCTAAAAGATTTTAAAATTTTACATGAATTTAAGTATATGGTTTGTCTTCTACCCATGTCTTAGCAAATACAAATATGTTACTCCGCACCACATTATTTTCAAATAATGTTTTGACATTTTACTCATATTTACATCCTTATTAAAACTTTGAAATTTAAATCTTACCTTTATTCCTTTTAAGAAAAAAATCTTATTATCAAATTTAAAAATTATACTCTTACTCTTATAAAACCATTCCTAATTTAGTATTCTAATTAAAACTATTAGCATGTACTTCAATTTATTTTATTGTAATTTTTAAATTTTTAATAAATATATTTATTTCTTTTATATATTTGTTTTAATAATTTACTTTTAATAATATATTAACTTTAGTCTGTTTTCGATATTATTTATTTAGTTTGAATATAATATAGAAATGAATAAATTCTATACAAATTAATTAATTTTTTAAAAAAATAATAATATTTATATTTAACGAAATGGAATCAAATTGATCAAATTTAATTTAAAAAAAATTAATTTGATTTACATTTTGATTTCAATTTGATCAAACTAGCCAAAATTAAATTATTTTTAATTTTACTTGATTTAAGTTTCTAAAAAAAAATCAAATCATTTAAATGGAATTGAAGTGGAATTGAAGGTGTACTACTGTGATTATTTATAATTGTGTAATTTAAAAATTATCATGGTTTAATTAAAAATGAGTATATGGTAAATTTTATGATTATAACAAATACAAAATATAAATTATTTTTAACTATTAAATATATATATATAGCTAAAATATTCATAATAAAATGGTATGCATCATAAATTTATACAAATGTTAATACAAAAAGAAAAATGAAGTAATTATCTATATTTATTTTAAAACAAAATCTCCAGCCTTGTAAAATAAAATAGCAAAAAGATGCATTTAAATATTTGTAGCATCAACCCCACTACGGTGGAACTCGAGATGTGGACTTAATTTTCATCACATCAATTGATAAGGCAATATTTCCAATTTATTTAAATAGACGATGTTGAGTGTATATTTCATTAATCCCATATTTAATAACATAGAATCATAGTATGAATGCATATCACAATACTTGTCCATATAAATACATCCGATACATGATTGTATCAAAATAAAGAGTATTAAGTTATGGAGTTATTAAATACATTACTCACATATAGCTATATAGTTCATAACTAGGTAGAAGTAGAAAAATCAATGCCTTAACTAAACACATTACTCACAAGTAGCTATTGAGTTATGGTTGCATGAGTTTTCAAAACTTGCTAAAGCATTAATGAGTGCAAAAATCCAATGATAATATAAAACATGAAGTAAAAATTAGATGTTAAAGGTAATCGTTTCCTTCAACAAATTGTTCGATTACCCGGATTGTCATTCAAACACAAAAAGAAAATAAATAAAGAAGATGAAAAATAAACAAGATTAGGTTATGCCTAATTCGCAAATTTAATGGCATAATAAAGATGCACAATATGTACATATACTGATATATGCAATTAAATGACAAGTAATGGAACTAGCTAACTTATTAAAGTTCAAGAATCAGTCAAGTCAATCCATCACTCAATTCTAACAATCGATTAAGCAAAGTCGTATAATTGAACTTATTCAATTTTAAACATTTACAAAGTCAAATATCAATCATAGAATTCATGGATGAGTCCTCAACATCCTAGATAAAGAATCTCTAAGATTACAAAGCTTAGACAACATAATTTGTAAGTATTTGCACACTATAGGGAATTTGAAAATCATAAAAAGCTGATGACCTTATTTTGAATTGAGAAAAGAATTTTTGGAAAAAGAACTTCAATATGAGACTGTAACCGCAAACGGCACATAAATCGAATTCCGAATGATGGAGAACGAGGCCGGGAAGTAGCATGGTGTAAGTCTGGGCGCATTGGTCAAACCAACGCATAGACGAAGGCACGGCCACGACGTCCAAAACTCTCAATATAGGTTCCAGCGTTCTGGTCTAAGCGACCAATGTGTGGAACAAGATGCAGGAGCTCTCAGTACATGTTTTAGCGGTATGTTGAGGGCCAATACGCAAATCAAGGCGCCCAGTTCGTAAAACTTATTTTCTAGAGTCAATTTACACTTAATTTAACCCCAAAACCATATTCTATCTTTCCTTAACATTGCAAGATAAATTTTAACATCTAAACAAAGCTTAGAGAGGGGCAAATAGTCAAACAGAAATCGATTAGAGGAGATTCAAACTTTGTCATCTAACTTAACATTTTAAATTCAAAAGAATGACCAAACACTCAATTGACTCACAAAGGTTCCTAAAGTCTAATTCCCTAGAGAAAAAACTTTAACTCAAAACAAAAAGACAATTAGGGACCCTACCTCATCTATCTTACAAGACAATAACATGAACAAAATGAATCACAAGAAAGGTTGAACAAGGGATTGATTACACAATACAACCAGTGGCGGAGCCAGGATCTTAATCAAGTGGTGTCAAAATAATTTAATTCATAAATAAAGTAAAAGTAATTACAATTGTCCCCTATGAGTTTTCATATTCTGAAAACGTCGAATGATATCATCATTATTAATACTCTCAAATACATCATCCTCAACATAAGAGATTAAACAATCATTTAATAATTCATCACCCATTCGATTTCGCAAATCAAATTTGATGTGATTCATGGCAGAGAAAGCCATTTCTACCGTTGCAGTAGTGACGGGTAAAATCAACGCCAACTTTAATAATAAAAACACCCCGAGGAAAAATAAAATGCTTTTTTATTTCAACCAACTTCTTAGCAAGGTCACTAATTCCTTGATATTAGAAAACCGCAGAACATCTGGAATGTTTTCAATGAAATTGTCAAGTTGAGAACTAAGCTCCTCAATACTATTCTCTCCGTCAAGATCATTAGGATATAGACAAGTCATACGCAATACCTTACTCTTGTCAAATTGAGAGAAAAAATTGATTGGATTTAAGCAAGTCATTCCAAAAAGCAAATCAGTACTCACCTCATTAAAACGACTATTTAACTCTTGAAGTTGCATATCCACAACTGTATATAATAGCTCCACTCGATAATAATGCTCATTTGTTACTTCAGAAACTCTACGCTTAGATTTTCCTCAAATCACATGAATTAAACTCATCTCAGGAACCAAAATATCATGCTTCAAGCAAAATGATGTGATGTTCAACAATAGACTTTCCAAACCATTATCTCTCATCTTTTGCAATTGTTTTTAGCCGCCTCAAGAAGTGACATGGCATTAACAATATCTTGATTTTTTTTTCAGAGAAGTATTCAACTCATTAGTGAGCCCAAGTACCTCCTTCATCAAATGTAACATAAAAACAAATTCAAATTATTGTAAAGCATCTAAAAGCCCTTGTGTTTTAATTCGATCAAGTGACTTCAAACCATCACTTGCAATAATATCAATCACATCAATAATAGAAGGAAATATAACAAGCATATTCAAGAGTGATTTAAAACGAGACTCCATCTAGTATCACCTACCCTTTTTAGTTTGAGTTCTTGATTCAAACCTCGACCGGTCTCAAGTTCACCAATTTATAGTGCCGCTTGAATTTTTTCTGCTTATTTTTCTTGAAGTATATCTCTATGCTTAAATAAAGCTCCAATTACTTTCAATACAATTGAGATCAATTCAAAGAGCCACTCAACATCATCATGGTTCTTCCCAACAGCTACTAGTGTAAGTTGAGGTTGATGAGCAAAATAATGAATACAACGTGCTGCATTTGAATCTTTCATGATCAAAGTTTTGAAACCACTTAAATTTCCTTGCATATTACTAGCTCCATCATAACCTTGACCTCGTATTTGACATGGACTCAATGAGTTTTAAGAAAGTAAAGAATAAATAGCTTCCTTAAGTGACAAAGCAGAAGTTTGAGTAACATGAACAATACCTATAAGTCTTTCCATCACAAATCCTCTTTTGTCAACATTAATGCAAGAGCCATTACCTCCTTGTGAGATACATCTCGAGACTCATCAACCAATATAGCAAAATACTCATCTTGAATGTCTTGAATGATAGCTTTAATTGTTTCTTTCACACATGCATTCACAATATCTTTTCGGATCTCTGGAGAAGTCAATTGTAAATTTTTTGGAGCATTTTTCAAGACACAATCTCCAACACTATCAACACGCTCTGCATACCATTTCAAAAAAGTAAGAAAATTCGCCTTCCTTCTTGAGGATTCACCTTCATCATGACCTTGAAATGTAAGCCACAAACTAAAAGCAATCTTGCAATATCAATTAATACATTCAAATGAGTTTGAAAATTAATCTTATCTTGTTCAGTTTTCTTTTCAAAAACAGATCGAATAGATTGTTTTTGCAACATAAGATCCTCACACTTCTTAAAGCATTTATTATGAACACTTGAAGGTCCCCCAACATGTATTTCAAATCTTTCCTTTTTGTTTCATCCCCTAAATCCTTTACTAGAAAACACATCTCCCCCACCATGGCCTAATGTCTCATTCTTAAATAAGTAACAACATAAGCAAAATGCAGCATATTCTTTTATGCTATATTCTTATCAACCAGCAAATGAATCAAACCATGAAGGAATAAAACGACACTTAAATCCAATAATTTCAGTATAAGGAAAATCATCTTTTCGAGGTTGATATGGACCTTTCTGAATATATGTTATTCGCACCTCATCGCGGTCATTTACATGATAATGTGAAATTGGTTTCCTTTCTCCTGGATCATCTAGAAGAGAAGCTAAATCAACCCTACATATTTTAGTCAAAAATGAAGTGTTAACATTTGTCTCATCTCTAAGGGTCTCAGCTTCTTTGTTGTTTTCTTGATTATAATTGGATTCTGTGACGAAGATGTAGAACGGTTTAATTTTGCAGCCTTAGCCCACATCTTGCGATAGTTTTCCATGTCGAAGTTAAAAACAATTATCGTTAAATTAGTAAAGCAATTGAGTTTAATCAAAATCTTGAAGCAAATAACAAGCAACATACTTCTAGTTACATACAAATTACTTATAACCATTATAGTAATCACAAATTTCTTGTATAATTATTATAGTCTCTCCTAATCATATCTCTCAAATTACCCTAACAAGTTAATGGCATATGAAAACTTCACATATACCACTCAACCAAATATCAACAACATCATGCCTCAAGTTTGTAGTAAAGAAACTATCAATACAATTTATAAAGAAATATAATTAATTAATAATTTAATTATTAACTCACAAATTAATTTTAAAAAATAAAAGAAGAGAAAGAGGATAAAACTTACTAATGGTGATATTTTGAGTTTAAAAGAGTTTAAATGGAGGAAAAAAAAGAGTTGAATGTAAGCAAATGAGAAGTGTAATGGAGAAGGTTAAAGTATAATGGAGGAAGTTGAATGGAAAGGGGAAAATGTGAAGAAGTGTGTTGGAGAAGATTCAAAAAGTTAAATAAATAAATAAATAATATGAAGCGATTAAGGTGTAATGGGATTGAATAAATTAAATAAATTTTATTAGTATAAAAATATAAAAGAATTAAAAATATCAGTATTAGTGGTGTCATATATTATTATTTTTATATAATATATATATATATATTTAATTTCTTAAACAAAATTAAAATACTAATATAAAAATATTTTTTTTGAAAAAGTTGTAGTGTCAACTGAATGTGACTCCGCCACTGAATAGAACCATCTCATCCAATCATTATATTAATCTAATTATTGAATTAAAAAGTTGAAAGTGAGACCTACATAAGGGTTACACAAGTATACACATAGTTGAGCATTAATCATCTTTCATTTATCGAATAGATCACTTTCAATGTTGTTTTCCTCATCCATAACATTATCACTTGCATCATTAAGGACATCATTAAACAAAAACATTAGCAGTGATATTCAATTTTTTTAACCATTGCTCCAAAACAACAATGGAATAGAATTCAGGATTCATTATGGACCATTATCTCAATAATTCGAAGTTCCAATATGGATCGAAGTCCCAATACAATATGGATGAAGTCCCAATATGGTTCTACACCAAAAACACGATACTTTCATGATAAAATACTTTTAATACCTAGGCATACCTTATCTCGTATCTTCTAGATCTAGCTTAAGGGCATTGGTTTCATTAGCAAGTATTGTTAAGTCCATTTATCAATTTTCCAATGTAATTAATATATAAGCCACACAATATCATTAGACTACAATTCAATACAATATTTGATTCATATCATAGCAAGTTTCAATATCATCCATCATAACATCATCATAAAATTAGTCAATAATGTCAATTTATTCCATTTTCATTAATAGTCAATAATGTCAACCCAACAATAAAGATATCATCCTACTTATCACAATAACACCATTTCCAACTCTTATCACCAATTATGATTTATAACCATCAATTAGCACCCATTAATGTCCATAATCATCGATTAGCACCAATAATCACCAATTAGCCATATGAAGCATACATAGAGTTCTAATATCACTCTAATACAATAAACCTATCTATAACACACATAAACCATTCAATCAATCAATGGACGACATAAACAAAATTTATGAACCTTGTTTCCAACTCCAAAAATGTTAGGTCTCCTCAAATCCTTGTGCTCCTCCTTGTTGGTTTTCTACAGGAACCAACCAAGACACATAATCAATATCACCAATCAATCATAATCAATTCTAATTCAAAATCAATTGTAAAAACTCATGGGCACTACTAATTTAGTAGAAACATATACTAGTATAACTTTCTAAACTCTATTTGAAAGCTAGAGACGTGAAACTTTACTTTAAAACCATACCTTTAACTACTCAAAATATTAAAATCCATAATCCGACTATTAATTTCAGAATTAGCATAAATAGGAATGTAAAAGAACTTTATACCTTCCAAAAAGAGACTTTATGAGTTCTAACAATCCTCTTAAGAGAAATTATTGGAGTTCTAAGTTTGTAGATGAGTAAAGGTGACATTTCATTATGATAGATGGAGAGTTCAATTTTGGGTGGTGGTTAGGATTGAGAGTGTTATTCTAACACCTCACATTTAGGAAGGGTTAAAAGAAATTGAATTACGACCCATATCATCAATGTGCACATTATTTTTTGGGAGCTCAGAACTTGAGAATTCTAAAGTTAAGCGTGTTTAACTTGGAGCAATCTTATGATGGATGACCTTCCGAGAAGTTTGTCCGGAAGTAAACGAGTGAGGAAAAAGCATGCTAAAAAGTGTAATGGTGGTCTGTGGGCTAGTGATTAGTCTTAAGACCGGTTATGTGACAAGGTGGCGCTTGACCACCGTGCCTCAGGTCATTCGGGGGAGAGGGTCGCATGTTATAGTTATAAATACGTATTTTTGAATGCTGATAGAGAGAGTAAGAGTGATGTCATGTGACTAGTAAAGTGGTGGGTTTAGGTAACTTTTATACATGTGGTCATGACACACCTTAGGCTTGAAAGTCCATTGGGCCTAATCCAGATTCGAGCATGTTTTAAAAATAAATAAATAAAAATAAAATAAAATTCTAGCACTTCTATTTGTTTCTAAAATTTACTTGGATAATTTAAATCAAAATTCACCACCGCTTTTAAAATTGAGACTTTTTCGCTCTTAGAAAGGCAAAATAGTAATTTTCCAAAATTTACATTTCGACCCAAATTTAATATTTGTCTCAATTTTTAAAATAAATAGATTTTAAGCTTCCAATTTCATCTAGTTGCCACTAAGCTCTACTTGCCCAAGTTTAATCACTCTTATTAATTCCCATTTGAAATTTTATAAGAGTAAAATAAAAAAAATACAATGTCCATAATTCAATGTAATTTTAGTTTTAATTGAAGTTGGGAGTGGGGTAGCAATCAGATTGCTAGTTTTAGAATTTTAATTTTGTTGTTACTTTTTTTAGATTATTTTTAGATACTTTTAATTGATTTTTTTTTTGAAAAAAATTTAGGATATTAGGTCTGAGTTGCATAATAGAGTTTACAATGTTCATAATTCAAGGTAATTTTAATTTTAAAATTGAATTTTCAAATAGTAAAAACTGTGTTCAAAACAAGCACTTTGATAGGTGAAATTTTAGGATTTCTTTGAACATTGATGAAGATTCTGGTCAAATTTGAATCGTGAAGAAGTTAAAGAGCTTTGATAAGGAAAAGAGTGGAGAAAACCTTGGGATGGTATGTGAGGTTTTGAGCCTATAATTGTGCCTTTTTCTTCATGAGAGAGGTAAATTTTATTCTTTTCCTGTTAAACACATTTCAGATCAGTTCTTTCTATAGAAGCAGGGTCTTCTTAGGTTGTTTGGGATTTTCCATGTATTCCTCAAGTGTACAAGACATTGGTCGAGGGAAGTTCTTTCAAAGATAAGTGTGTTTGAGGGAAGTTAATAAAAGAGTTAACTGTCTTAACTTATTTATATTGATATCCCGTGAGGTAAGCCATTTTTGTTTCCATTGTCAATTTAAATTTTCTTTGGTCCCCATCTATGTCCAAACCATAAAGATAGAGATATAATCTCAATCCTACCATTTGCACTTATCAGCAAGTTGGAGGTGAAAACTTAGGAAGTGAGGATATATTGGATGATGTATCCTTGAGAGTTGCAAGAAATAAGTACAATATATATAATAATAAAAAATTGAAAAATTTGAATTAGTAGTAAGGAATATCAAAAGTTGCAAAAGCAACAGAAGTTGAAAAAAGAAAAAGAAAAAATGGAGGATAGTTAAGTGTGAATAAAGAGATTGTTAGGTGTAATTATTTTGAGTGAGGTAAACACTGAAGAGAGAAAATTAGAGGGAATGTTAGGAATTTAATGGTATTTTTGAATTATTGAATCCTTTATTCACTCCATTTTTCTTCTGAACTAACCTAACCCCATTTTCCATATAATTACAAGTCAATGATCTTAAGGCGGGAAGGAAGGCAGATCTAATCTTTGGAACTTCTAAGTGTTGTGCAGTACATGGTAGATATTTAATGTTCGTGAGGTCCTTAATTTTCTTTATACATGCTTCTGAAACACTAGAATCACAATCGGCTTAGTACATCATTCTGATTCTTTAAAGTGACTAGATGTTGTGTAAGTAAACATTTGGAATGTGAGTGATCAATCACTTAAAGAGAGACTACAATAAGAATGTAGTTTCAAAGCTCTAAAACTTGGATTAGCTCAGATACTTTATAGCATGAAGAAAATGGCCGGTGTTTAAATTGGTTGATTTGAAGTCTAAAAAAGAGCTGGTCCATGTTTGATAATTTTCAAAATATGCTTAAATGAGTTGCCTTGAATTATGTATATGATTTTGCACTGATTGATTGTTGTCTCAGGTAGTATTTAGTCAGTTTACTTGAGGACAAGCAAAAGGCTAAGTTGGGGGTAATTGATAAGTCTAGAATTTACGTATATTTTTATATATTTTATGAGTTTTAATAGGAAGAAATTGAGCTGAAAAGTTAGATAATTAGTTGATTTCTAGTAATTCTAAACTATTTTTATTGAGACAGGGACTTGGATGAAAAGGTTAAGAAATTGAAAAGAAATGAGCAAAATCAGAACAAGAGAGGGACTTAACAGTATTTTGTCCAAGTACAGAAGGTGGTGAGACTCATAACCAAAGTATGAAGTAGCCCACAAACCTCACCTACATGCCAAAGCTTAAGATGGCGACAGAAGAAGGCACAACAAGTAGACGTCGCCGGAATGAAAAAAGAAATAGAGGCGACGAATTTCCTTATCGCCTGCCTCAAGTTGCTAAAACAAGCACAATAGAGCAATGGTGATTACTACTAAAAAGATATTGCCCAAGACAAGTTGAAGTTAGCAACATTGGATGGCGTTTGGTTGAAGTATTGCCGTAACAATGGGCAAGAGGTAAGGCGACATTTGAAGCATTTCCCCCACAGCAATCCATTAAGAGATCAGGTGGCTCAGGAAACATATTTGGATGTCGGCAAAGGTTTAGGCAAAGAAACAGGCGACATAAGTTGAATTCATGTACTTCGCCATTTTGTGTTTCTTTGCTAGTTTAATTTCAGAATTGCCACTAAGTGAACTCGATAAATAGGAGCTCAGTCGATACTATTAGGACGTTTTGACAATCTGATATATTCTCAAGAACTTTTTGTGTGTTCGTACAGTTTTATTCAGTAAAGTTTTTTAGAGAAGTTAGTGCTCTGTTTCCATTGATTTTTGAGAATTAGCTTGAAGTTCGAGAAGTGAAGACTGTGATAGAGTTTAGCTTCCACCTTCCTTGGTATGACATTGATTTAATTGCATAATGATGATGAATCTGTGTTGTATTGAATATGCTAAAGTAGTTATGCATAGCTAATAGCTCTAGTTGAATTACTAAGTTTTGTTACTATTGCTAGATCTGATTGTGTAATTCTTGTTTAATCATAGCTCGATTCACTGAGTTTTCATAAGTTTATTGAATTGTGAGAATGAGAGTTAAGTAATCTTGTTACGATGCTTATTCTAGTCAGAGATGGCGTTTAAGTATAGATCTAAGAACAGAGGATCATTGTTCTAGAGATAAACAATTGCAGAGTCGATTTTCTGTAGATTATGCTTAATCGGTTAACTGGATTGTAGTATAGAGATATATGCATTCTGTTAACTAGGATTTGTTAAATCGAATCGAGAGATCTTTAACAGATCACTAATGATGATCTAGGATGTGAATCTGAATTCTAAAGTCAAATTATGCAATTGGAAGTGATAATAGGCAACAGAGATTAGTAGATCAGCTTGATCTTTGTTGAATCAATTGAATATTGAGTGCTAGATTTCTCAATTATTTGTTCTAGTTGTCAAAATTGTTTAAAAATCATGTTGAAATTATATGATCTTTACAATTTTGTTTTGCTGATGAATTCTTTTTACAATTATATTTAGATCTTGATAAAATAATTTCTTTTCAAAATAAACAATCCTTATGGAGATAATATCTTTAAAACTACAATTAGACGTTGATAGGACTTTTATATAAGTATAAAAAAAAAATCTTCATCACTCATCCATCTATAAATGCGAGGGTCTAATAAGGGTAAGTTATGGACCCTAGGATCTATTATTATCGTACCCTAAAAGAGAGAGATTTTTTCTAGATCAGGTTATTTTTAGTTTTTTAATTAAATGGGTAGGATCTTACCCTACCCTTTTTAACTTAGGTAAGGGTAGGTCTCATGAACCATACCCATTTTTCCATGTGAATTAGCATACCACAACCGCACCACCACTTTGATTTACCATCTCAATATACCTTGTTTAAATCTGTTTGAGACCACCACACTATAAAATCATCCATCATACGATGAATTTTTACTACCATATGCACTAATTTGCTATTCCAACCACATACCAAACTCCTTGAGGTGTGTCAGCCAAAATTCACTGGATCGTATAATATTTCTGTGTCTTTATGACTGTGCCTTTAAGTCTTCACCATTACCAATGAGCTCAAGCAACAACTTGAAGTTGAGACCAATCACCTCTCTTCCGATATCGAACAT